>CP126895.1:2362500-2962500 GCA_030440675.1 Furcifer pardalis
AAAAGCATAAATAATCCTCAGAAGCAAAACATAGTCCAATAATCATTGTGAGCAAAACAAAGAGTCCATCCTGCTCCTTTGGTATTTGGAAACAAAACTAAACCAAACCGAACTGAACTGAAAACTGAGTTTCTTCACTCCCACAATGGGGTTTATCTAGACCTCTACACAGCTGTGTCTTATCTGGATCAGCTGAACCAAAGAACAGCAAGCTAATGGAATATTGAAGAAGGGAGAATAGCAGTCTCTCTAAGCACCGAGAACTGTAATGATTTTAGGAGGCCTAAGAAAACTAAATTTCCTCCATTTCTTTTGGGCATGTTTAGGAAATGGGGATCTTCCCATGACAAAGGGCCATAGGGACCTTGCAAGATATCAGTCCAGTATCATGGACAGAGATACTGTGCCACTTATTGTGCCATTTGCTGGTGATTTTTACGCTGCTTTCCCTTTTAATTGGATGTCAGAAACTTATAATGAAGGTTCTATAGGCTCGCTGCTAATTATGCTTCACTGAAAGAAAACAAACAACAAACACCAACACTAAACAGGAGCTTCTGACGATTGAACGTGTGTGTGTGTGTGTGTGTGTGTGTGTTGATAACAAGCAAAGTTTAATAAGGGAAGTTGTTAAGGAGTTTACATCTCAAAGGGGGTGGGGGTGGGGTGGGATAAGCCAGTGAGCGCCTCTTTTCCCTTTCATATTGTTAGAAGCATTCAATATGCCATATCAGAAACTTTCAATTAGCTGTTATCAGTGCAGTTTCATGACTCCAGGGAAACTCTCCTGAGGATTTATTTAACATCCTGAAAGATCGCACAGATTTTGTGAGGTTTTTATAAAGAGACGCTTGGGGCCTCCCCGATTCCCCCTCATGCTCATGCCTGTCAAGGTGGGGGCACCAGGAATGGATGCTGACCAGGTCTTCTTTCTTCCCAGGTGCACCTTGCACCTTGGATCAGGTCTTGACAGCACCCAGTGGCCATCATCCAATCAGGGGCTGCAGGGGAAGGGGGCATGGGGATGGAGATGGGCATGGGCAAGGCCAGCCAGGAGCTTAAAACCCTCTCCCAGTTGACCTTATCTGACAGTTGCCACACTTTGGTGTCATGATACAGTTTTGTGTGTGTTGGGGGTCTAATTAGTTATTGATATGGGTTTATTTTTGTCTAGTTACAGGTCAGTGTCTGGCCAGGTTATCCTGCTATGGTAATAGAGTAGACCATACTGCCAGCGACTCAAAGCCGATCATCAGGTGGCGGTTAATTAACCTGACCACCCTGAGGACTAACATCTTGGGTGGCGAAGTCCACAGGGAAAGGTGATGGTCCCCAAGTGGATTAAATCCCATTTGAGTCCATCTTGATGGAGGGCTGCAGCTTCATCAATACTGGTCTGGGACTGATGAGGAGGACTTTGTGTGCCAAAAGGGCTCAAGACCAGAAAGTGACTCATGGAACTGGATCAGTGTTACGGGTGTCACACTGCGATGCAGAAGGCAAATAGAAGACTACTGCATTATACTGTTCCCCAGGACAATCTTCATGGCCTGATCGCCATGATGATCACCAATATTCGGAATCGGATATGGCACACGAAGAAGTTGTTACAGGTAGTTGTGGTAATAGTGCCTTGATTGCCTTTTCCTGTCACTGCATGCTGACACAACAGGCAGGTTGGGTTGCGCATGGGAGCAGAGATGAATGAGGGGTGCAGGTTTGCTTCCCTATCCCATGCAAAGAAAGGTTGTGAGTTCAATCCTGATCAGGGATCAAGGTTGACTCAGCCTTCCATCCTTCCAAGCGTATGATACTGCTGCCTGTGTTACACCAATACTGTGCTGCTGAGGCCAATCCAGGCAGCGACTTTTTTTATATGCACTCTCATTTTCCCAAATGTGTCATGTGTGACAGGAAGTATCATAGGCTGTAACGTACCTTCCAACCCCTTTTGCCTTTTAACCTTAAGAGGCAGCAGGAGGAAATTTGCAAGGAAATCGTTTTGGTGGAAGGCATATTTTATTACTGTACTTCCACCACTCTGGTTTGTCGTTTTATTATCCTGAAGGGTTCCAGAACTGGAGTTGTTGGAGAAGGAGATGATGGTGTTTAAGCAAACCATCTTTCTCTGACTGCCTAAAGGCAGGAAGTCCTATTCTTAATGATTTATCTAAGCTTCTTTCCATGTACCTCGCTCCCTCAAATTCCCATTATTTCAGAAAACACAGATTTTGGACTGCACACTTGGTACTATGGCATTTATACATGCCATTTTAGACAAAACTTTCCTCTTGTCTCCCATAAGCTTCTTTAAGGTGTGTGTGTGTGTGGGGGGGGGGGGGTTTAGTACATGGATTATCTGAGAAAATATCTTTTTTCTTTCAAACCATATTTTTTCATAACCAAGTGTGAACAAGTCTAACAGAATTAATGCAGAAATGCATGGTTGAATTAAGCTATGGGTGCCCAAACTTTTTGGGTCACAGGCTGGTTACGTGGTTCAGGGGGCTGGTCGCTATGGCCCGGGGGCCGCATCCAGCCCCCCGACGCCAATTCATCCGGTCCCCAAAGACTTCAACACTCCCAGAAGTGGAAGCAAAACACACCCATATGGGTGCATTTTACTTCCGCTTCTGTGAATGACAAGGGCTTCACGGGCTGGATGAATTGGTGTCAGAGGCCAGATTTGGCCCCCTGGCTGTAGTTTGGGCACCCCTGAATTAAGCAATTGAATTACCGGTAAGTGGCCACCTTTGTGGGTGGACACCTTTGCAACTGTTTTTCATAAAGCACTTTTGTTTGTCTCTTGTCAACAGGCACAGTTTGTGGGTAGTGAAGACATTTCAGTGATGGCGCATAAGAGAGAGGGTACACGAACAGCGGAAGGCTGCACAGCTCCACAGGTCATTCTGATAACTAAGGAGTGCCCAAACTACAGCCAATGGGCCCCTGATGCCAATTTATCTGCCACCCTCATTGCTCCCGGAAGCAGAAGTAAAATGCAATGAGAGCAGCGTGGGCCATATGAATTGGCATCTGGGGGCAGATCTGGCCCATGGGCCATAGTTTGAGCATTTCTGGTTTCAGAGAAAATGGCAGCTTAAAAATCCTGTTGCAAAACAGATTGCAAGGTGCATTTTACTTCCGCTTCCAGTGGTAGGAAACACGTCCCCGGCCCACTGAACCACACGACCGGCCGGCGGCTCAAAACATTTGGGTACCCCTGTGATAATTAATGGGACAGATGAATGACTCTTTAGTTAAGATGTGTGTGTGCGCAAAAATAAGGTTCCATTACAAGATGCAAAACTAGTTGTTTACAAACATGACATTTGTAGAGACCCGACATCCACTTGATGGGGAATGTTGCTTTGACAATTTCCACACTGATTCAGCAACATTGTTACACCTACAAGTTGGCACTTTTAATCATGTATTCCCCCCCCCCCCCCCCAGTTTTTCAGGGGCCATGCCTCTGTCAAATTTGTGTTTGAAAGCTAGTGGTATGTTCTATTAAGGCTTCATAAAGACGGCAGTCCTTTACTGTTTTGGTGAACGTTATTAGGACAGTAAAATCTACAGCAGCAATTTGAGGCAAAGTTGTATCGTGTGTGCTTGATTTTAATCTCAGCCTAAAATGTTTTCCTCTGTTCCAATGTTTGCAGAAGGATTTTGTGTTACAGATTTTGTGTCTGCTGGAGTGTATACACCAGGGGTTCTCAAGGCTTTCACGCCACGGGCCGGACAACTCCCCCTCAGACAACTGAGCGGGCCGGACATGTGGTTCCTCCTGTTGCAAATGCTACCGTAAACTGTGTCAGGCTCATTTTGTGCATGCATGAATGCATTTACAGCTGCTTCCAGCTGCTTCTGCTTCCAGGGTCATCACCCTGGGCCTGATGAAATGGCATTAGGCTCTGGGGCTGCCCCACAAGCCATATGTTGCAAACCCCTGGTATACACAATACTTAAATCTTTAACTTTAGAAATATTATTCAAGAGCAAGTTGTGTGTAACTACATGAATCAGGACTCAAGGACATGGGGAACAGTAGAAAATGTTCAACCTTCACACCACACTGGGATCTCGGTGTAGATCGTCCACTCCCCCTCCTGCAGTTTGCATTACCAAACATAGATTCAGCTTGCTTACTTTTTAAACTGTGTATTAAGTGGGAATTTTAAAAAATGCAGAGCAGAAGAGTCTCTAAATCTCAGTAGGGATTAGAGTGGCAGAAGTGGTTTAAAGCCCCTTACACCGCCACCGCCACCGCCACCGCCACCGCCACTTCCAAGCAAAAATGACTAAATAGAGATTGTCATATTTTGGGCACATTATGAGAAGAAAAGATTCACTGTGGGGAAAGTTGAAGACAACAGGGAAAACATGAAGGTGAAATAAAGGATGGATGGATTCAAGGAAGGCAGTACAACCTTGAGTTTGAAACAGCTGAGGACATGACTTTTTGGAGGTCATTAATTCATAGGGTTGCCATGAGTTGGAAGTGGCTTGATGACCTATAACAGTGATGGCGAACCTTGGCACTCCTGATCAGCAGGAGTGCTGAGTTGGGCTTCTGGTCATTGAAGTCCAAGAACACCTGGAGTGCCAAGGTTTGCCATCACAGACCTATAACAACCTTGATGGCAACCCTATGACTTAAAGCCCCTTCCATAGTAGGATCCCAATCTTTATTATATTCCCCTGCACTTAATTTTGAGTGAAGAAGAAATGACTAATAGGTACATTTTTAACATGATTTGAGTGGAAGGGGTATGTGTAGGTAAACTGCAGGAAGGAACACTCTAGCCATCTAAATGCTGAAATACAGATTGACCCTTGTTGTTCTTTCTTTCATTGAGCAGAAGAAATGTGGAGATAAGAATTCTTCTACCGCCTTTCTGAAGGTGAAGAGAGTGGATCATGATCTTTCCTGTTCCATTCTGGGGGATGAGAAAAACCTATGCAAAGATTGGAGCTCTATATTCATGCACTTCACTCAGAGGCGTAGCTACCGCCGTATCAGCCGTATCAATTATACGGGGCCCCCAGGCTACGGGGGCCCCCAATGGCAAAAAAAAAAAAGGAAAGAAAAAAAAAGCAAAAATTTACTGCGCACGTGCAGAAACTCAATCTGACGCATTGCGCATGCGTCAGATTGAGTTTCTGCGCATGCGCACTTTATTGGAGCCATTTTTGGCTCCAATTTTAAAAAAATAAAATGTCGGAGCCGCAGCTTCTCAGAGCGGCTCCGATGGTGGCCCTCAGAGGAGGGCACCTCCCCTGGGGCCGCCCAGAGTCCCACGGGCAGGTTGAGGCCTGCCTGGGCTGTCCGCTGCTGCCGAACCCCCATGGCCTGGGGACGCCTGGCAGAGTGCGCCACCGCCTCCTCCGGAGGATGCGCTGCTGCTGCCCGTCCTTCGTCCGCAGCGGGTCCAGAGAAGCTCAGCCCACTCGCGAGCAGCGGCAGCGGGCAGGGAAGGCGGGAGCGCGCCCGGCGGGTCGGGAGCGTGCCCGGCGGGTCGGGAGCGCGCACCTTGCCCCCTCCCCCGGCCGGCTGCCGGGCTCTCCGCCTTCTTCCCTGCCCGCTCACGCGCCTCCCGCCTCCCGGGAGCACGGCTGCCTCGGAGCCCGGCGCCGTCGGAGGGCACCGCGGTTGGGCTCGGCGGGGCGGGAAGGCGCGCCTCGGAGCCCGGGGCAGAGGGCAAGGATGGAGCCGGGAGGGTAAGTGAGGGTTTTGTGTTTCGGGTGGGTGGGTGGGTGGTTTATGTGTGTGTTGGGTGGGTGGGTGGATTTTTATTAAATTTTTATTTTATTTCTTTATTTATTTTAATTATTTAAGTTATTTACGGGTTTGTGTTGTGGTTGTTTGGGTGGGTGGGTGGGTTGAGGTGTGTGTGTGTGTGTTTGTTTATTTTAATTCTATTCTATTTTATTTATTTATTTATTTTATTTTTATTTTTGGCCCTGCCCATGACGTCATGACGTCATGACGTTTGCTCCCCCCACGACGTCATGATGTCATGACGTTAGCTCCGCCCCGCATATAAAGGGCCCCCAAACAATTTTTATATGGGGCCCCGCCAAGGTAAGCTACGCTTCTGACTTCACTGAAGGTGTTCAAACTATATACAGTACACTTATTCAGGTAGTTTTGAGAACCTAATTCTATTCAGCCATTTAGAAATATAAAATGCGGGAGGGAGACAATTTAGGATACAGGTTAAGCATATGATTGAATCTGGTTTGAATCAGTGCACACAGAGTTGTGTGACTTGATGAACACTTATTCACTTTGGGGAGGGGGTTTCACATAACACATTCACCACAGTGTGCAAACAGACGCCTGTGATTGTGTTGGGGTTTCAGAAAATAGCTAGTGGGCTACCTCCACAGGCAAAGGCAAGTATATTGCCCTCTTCCAAAACTATTGAGACCATACCTGCACCACGTGGACACACCGTCTCATTTTTCAGCTGAATAATTGTTGCTTCCAGAATGCTTCTGGAAGTGCTATTCAGCTGGGAACCAATATATGTGCAGCCTAGTTGCCGTGCCATATAAGTAAATAGTACTTTCCTCTCGCTCTCTCTATGATGCTGAAATTAAGGAGTGCCGGAGAGATTAGGAGGTATCAGGAGACAGAGAAGCAGATTGGGGCTTCATGCAATCTGCAGGCAATGTGTTGCCTCTTTGTGCCTCAGATGAGAATGGGGCATCCACGTAGGTGCCTATAAACGGAAGTTATCATTTGGGGTTATATGGCTTGGGAACACTGTAACAGTCCCTGGTGGGTGGTGGTTGTTTTTGGCCTTCCACTGGACACCCTCTTCAGAGACCCACAGAATAGCTATTTCCCCTTACAGTACATTTGAGTAGAACAACGGCAGCAACTTGAGTCTTGGTCTCTCCTGTCTTTGTTGTCTTCACCTTTGTTGCAATGTGCTTGCATGCAGTGGACTGAGTGTATGATCGATGGGTCTGTGTGTACAAATGGAGGAGAGAGGCCAGGCACCAGCTGCACTCACTCATTGAATTTATACTATGCACATTACCAATCAAGCAGGTTTTGATTACAAGGAAAGTTGAGGTGATCAAAAACATGTTGCCTTACTTGGGAACTCCTCTTTTTTTTTTTACTGGCGAGAAGGTTTGTATAAGCTGCATTTTGTACTATGCTGCTTCTCACTCCTACTTCTGAGTAGGCATGCAGAAAGATAGTTTGGGAGATATAGTGCACATACAAAGGGATTTGATTTAGTTCCGTGACTATCCTGTAATTCCCAAGGACCTAGGATATTTATTTTGTTGTTCAGTCGCACAGTTGATTCCCACCCTTTGCAACCCCATGGACCACCACCCTCCAGGCACTTCTGTCCTCTACCATCCTCCTCAACTCACCCAGTTCTGTGCCCATTTCATCTACAATACCATCTACCCATCTCATTTTTGGATGCCCCCTTTTTCTTTTGCCTTCCACCTTTCCCAGCATCAAGACTTTCTCAAGTGAATCCTCTCTTCTCATTTGATGTCCAAAGTACTTTAGCTTCATCTTTACTATTTGACCTTCTAAGGAGCAGTCAGGGTTGATTTCTTCTAAGATTGACCTGGCATTCCTTAAAATATGTGCAGTTCCAAGAAAGATGTCCTCCTACAGTTGGTATATACTGTGATCCCATTCACACCTAGATTACTAGGCTTTTCGGTATTGCACCCATTTATTATTATTATTATTATTATTATTATTATTATTATTATTATTATTATTATTATTATTATTATTATTATTATTATTATTATTATTATTATTATTGTTGTTGTTGTTGTTGTTGTTGTGTTATTGTTATTGTTATTGTTATTGTTATTGTTATTGTTATTGTTATTGTTATTGTTATTGTTATTAATTTCTTGGGATTACGCAGATTTCCTCTACAGTTTTGCACAGTTAACCTTGACTTTCTGTGCTGTGGGGATTGTTGCTGGTGTATGAAGGTGTCAGTCACTCACAGGAGTGCTTCCGTGTGGATTTTTTAACTTGCCCTGTATCTCAGTGTGAAAACCTCCATTTTTCCTTTCTGGAGATTCCTTTATTTATGATAATTCTTCACTCCTCTAACCCCAGTAGGTACTGACTGCTATTGCATGGGTCTGATTTACCTCAGCACACATTATGCCCCCGAGCTGCTTTAGCTGAGGGAACAAGGGAGATAGATACAAAATAGGCAACTGTCTTCCTTTACTTCCCAGCAAACAAAAATTCGTATAGCCAAAGCAATGGTATTTCCGGTGGCAATGTAGGGTTGTGAGAGCTGGACCATTAGGAAAGCTGAGTGCAGAAGAATAGACGCCTTTGAGATGTGGTGTTGGAGGAGAGTTTTGAGAGTCCCCTGGACAGCGAGGAGAACAAATAGGTCAATCTTAGAGGAAACCAACCCTGACTGCTCCCTGGAAGGTCAAATACTGAAGATGAAGCTAAAGTACTTTGGACATCAGATGAGAAGAGAGGATTCACTTGAGAAAGCCTTGATGCTGGGAAGGGTGGACGGCAAAAGAAGAAGGGGGCGGCCAAAAATGAGATGGGTAGATGGTATTGTAGAGACAATGGGCACAAAGCTGAATGAATTGAGGAGGAGGGTGGAGGACAGAAGTGCCTGGCGGACAGTGGTCCATGGGGTCATTGCAAAGGGTTGGAATCGACTGTGCGACTGAAAAACAAAAAAAAGTTGCCTTAACTTGTAAAATTTCATTTGCTTATCTTCGTATCAAATGTGTCATTCACCAGGGCACAGTTTTTGTATTTTAGTTGCACTTACCAATGGAAGATCTTGGGGCATTCTGTGGTTGTCCAATTTTAATTACAGTATATATAAACCAAAAGCCTGCAAGGGGAAGATGCTGGTGTAAATATACACATAATTTTCGCTGCCTCAGTTCTACTGGACAAAACAGCAATCAGACAAATTAGAGCCAATCTTTTAAAGGTCACTCCTTTTTAAAAAACTTGCCAATGTAATCAACAGATGAAATGATTAATTGTCAACTTTCCCATCTTTTCCACTGTGCTTCTGATGCTCAAGAAGTAGCCCCGCCAGGGGCTGTAACGTAGCCAGGGTTCTCCACAAGAAAGGAAGCCCTGAAAGCAGAGGTAGAACCCTTTCCCTCGTGTCAGAGGGTGGCATGGTTTGTAACAGAGATTGGAAAGTGTTACTGCCTACAGCTCCATTTCCGCTGTAACAGCTTGTGTTAAGTGAGTCTATTGTAGACAGCTGCATTATTCTTCCTTGCACCCGTTCTCTCTCCCCCGCCACACGTCTCCTCTCCCCAACTAGAAACAGTGACTCAATGCAAGCAATGTGAGCATGAGAGTGCCAATGTTCTCCTCCGCACTGCTTGTTCATCTTTACAGTGGCATCAGTCTGATGCCGATGCACTTTCACAGGCTCAGGAGGAAACTGTTTTATTGCTGTCGGTAGCACAAGCAGAGTTATTTAGATTGCATACTCACTTTTCCTGCTAAGTATTTCCTGTCTTTTACGGACTGCGGTGATTCAGTGGTTAAGATGCTGAACTTGAAGACTGGAAGGTTGGCAGGTCAGCAGTTCGAGACCCAAGTACTGCACGACAGAGTGAGTGCCCATCTCTGTCCCAGCTCCTACTTACCTAGCAGTTTGAAAGCAAGAAATTGAAAGTACTGTACAGCAAAAACCCAGGTTACGACAGCCTCCGTTGTAACCTGAAAAAAATTGTAAACCAAAACATCCATACGGATGCATTGGGGGGAAAATCATCCTGAATTAATCATTGTAACCAAAAAAAGTACATTAAAAAATGTGTAAACTGGGATGGCATTTCCATAGTACTTGCTGTTGTAAACTGCAGCAAACTTAACCCGAGGTGGTTGTAACCTGGGGTTTTACTGTAGATAAATAGGTACCACTTCAGTGGGGAGATAAACAGTATTCTATGCATGCTGGGTCTAGTCATGCCTGTCACATGTCCATGGAAACATCTGCAAACTCTGGCTCTTTGGTTGTAAATGGAGATGAGCATCAAACCCTAGAGTCAGATACGAATGGCTTTCGAGCAAGGGAGACCTTTACCTTTCTTGCCCATGACTCAGTTTCTCACTTCGTCCTCTAATGACCCATCCCTGTAGCCATGCAAACAATGGGTGTCTTAAATACCTGTAGTTGTATGCAGGTTAGCTTTGAGACTCTAGCAAAACTTTGTGACTATTACATGGATGGATGGATGGGATGGATGGATGGATGGATGGATGGATGGATGGGCTAGCTACCTAGCTCACACAGGAATAATAATAATAATAGGCTTTGTTTATTTATTTCTAGGAATAGGGTGAATTAAACCCTGAAGTATATATTTCTGTGTGCCTAAAAATCTAGGTTTGAGGGATCCTGTACAACTGTGAGAGTTCAATAGCCAGCACATGCCTAGAAAAAGCTGAAAAGGGTCGTTTGTTCTTAACCATGCATAAAACTGCATGGCTGAAAGTGCATCATAACATAGTAAGACCTATAAAACTGAAGTTTTGGGAAGGTTCTGTGGAATAGAGGTTCTGGTGATGACTCGTTGTGCTTTTATTTTGACCCAAACTCACATCTTGTGGCAGGGCATTCTATTCTGCAAGTCAGATCTGTGATATCCAAATTATTTTGGACACGCATCATAAGAGGTTCCTCAAAAAATCTTACTTTCAAGGGGTGGATATTTAGCTCTTACGAGGGCAAATACAATATATTCTGCTGACTTTACTTTTCTATCTGATTAACAAGAAAGTCTTATTGTTATACAGTGAAGAGTCAGATGTTTATTTGCCACAATTTTTTTTGCAGGCCTTTAAGGGAGAGGTGCCCAAACTACGGCCTGTGGGCCAGATGTGGCCCCCAACACCAACTCACCTGGCCTGTGCCACCCTCGCCACTCCTTGAAGCAGGTGCATTTTACTTCCACTTCCAGGAGTGATGAGGGCAGCATGGGCCAGATGAGTTGGTATCTGGGGCCAGATCTGGCCCACAGGCCATAGTTTGGGCACCCCTGGTTTAAGCAGAGAAAATGGCAGCCAAAAAATCTATCTCATCCTGTTGCAAAACAGATTGCAAGGCGCATTTTACTTCCACTTCCAGTGGGAGGAACCACATAACCAGCCCGCTGAACCATGTGACTGGCCCACAGCCCAAAAAGTTTGGGCACCCCAGCTTTAAGGTGTCAAGAATCTACTCTTTGTGCTCCAACAGACTAACACGACCACACATATACAAGCACAAATCTGGAAGTTTTATTTGTCTTGATGTTTCTTAGGAGCAACTGGCTTCTAGAGTCTGGCATGGCAGCTACTAAAATGTTAAAATGCCATTTTACCACAGACAATAGCTGAAGGTTCAAAGTAATGCAAGCAGTTTGTAGATACAGCCAAAGGCTCCTCTGTTCTTAAAATTCAGTTGCCATCTGGGATGGCAAATGTTGTCAAAGAGTATCAATAGTGTGTCATGTATTGTGTGCGCGTCATATGGCACAAACAACTAAACTGAGTTCCTCTCTATTTGAAATTCATGAGTTTAGCCAGAGACTTCACCCTGCATGTGATGTTCTCAGCAAGCAATGCTCTTGTTGCATTTTAGCATAATTATTCTGTAAAAGGGAGAGTAATTTTCCCACTACCAACTAGCATTTCTCCTCCATTTTGATACACTGTGGTTGCTTTATCCCATCCAGGACCCCCATTAAAATGATGGCAAATGATCAGAATACAGTACTGTATGTTTCTTGAAGAAGCAGCAACAACAGGCAGACATTTTGTGCCAATTTTTTCCACCTGTGAGTCCCATTACCTTTTAATATTGGCAAATGTGAGGAATGATCTATTAACTGGTCGCTGTCAGTTGATAGCATTCAACTTTTTCTTCTTCCATGTCTAAGCCAGGCATGAAATTGCCAAAAAGAGTATTCAGCCGATTTCCCCAGAGTACACAGAAAGAGCCTCCATGAAGATTTTGGTATTTATTGAGCCACAGTCAGGCCACCTTGTGCTGCTGGCTAATCTTTCTCACACTAGGTCAGGCAAAAGGGACTGCATAATGAACTCGCCCAAAGGTGGCTTCATTTTGGCAGTTTCACGTCTGGCCTAGACATGAAAGAACTGATCTCCCCCTCCTCAACAAGTGCTGTGGGGGCTAAATGTTAGGCTGAAGTGGACTGCCATTAATTTCTCATCACCTCTAGTTACCTCTTAAGGTCATCCTTGCTCGAAAACCAGTTGTATCCAACTCTAGGGTTCAGTGCTCATCTCTGTTTCATAGCCAAAGAGCCATCGCTGTCTACATCTGCATACGTTTTTGTGGACATGTGGCAGGCATGCCTAGACACCGGAGTGCACGGAATGCTGTTTACCTTCCAACCCACCGAAGTGGCCCCTATTTATCTACTTGCAATTTCTTGCTTTTGAACTGTTAGGTTGGCAGGAGCTGGGACTGAGACGGGAGCTCATTATTCCGTCATCGGGTAGCAGACTACTGACCTGCTGCCTTCCAGTCAGCGTCTTAACCACTTGAGCCACTGCATTCCCCGCTTAGTAAAGGTAAAGGTTTCCTTTGGTTGTAAGCCAGTCGTATCTGACTCTAGGGTTCAGTGCTCAGCTCCATTTCATAGCTGAAGAGCCAGCACTGTCTGCTTCTGCAGACGTTTCCGTGGTCATTTGGAATTTCTTGCTTTCAATCTGTTAGGTTGGCAGGAGCCGGGACAGAGACGGGAGCTCTTTATTTCATCATCAGGTATTGAACTGCTGACCTGCCGCCTTCCAGTCAGCGTCTTAACCACTTGAGCCACTGCATTGCCCTCTGACAGGCCTACAATTATACCTGGTCGATGGATTCTCCAGTTAGTAGATGGCATTGTATAGATGCAATGGGCACAGAGCTGGGCGGGCTGAGGAAGATGGTGGAGGACAGAAGTGCCATGGTCCATAGCCATGATGGCGAACCTTGGCACTCCAGATGTTCTTGGACTTCAGTTTGCAGAAGCCCCACCCCCCCACCCCCGTGAATACACACGAACGAAGGGGTTTACTGCAATTCATCCGGCCCGCGCTGCCTTCGTCGCTCCCGGAAGCAGAAGTAAAACGCGCCTGTACGCAAGCTGGCTTTGTGGAGTGCATTTTACTACTTCCACTTCTGGAAGCAACGAGGGCAGTGCAGGCCAGATGAATCCCTTCGGGCTTGGGCTTCTGAGAATTGAACTCCAAGAACATCTGGAGTGCCAAGGTTTGCCATCACGGGTCTGTAGGGTCGCAAAGGGTCACCATCGACTGTGCGACTGAACAACAACACCAAAAGTCTTCCGAAATGGTTCGCACTCCTGGGGATGAAACGCTTGACTCCTGAGGAGAGCCAACTCTCTGAGCTGCTGAGCCAGCAAGGGGGGGGGGGGAGAGAGAAAGCGCACAGTCCAATTGATCAGGCCGGGGTGTGTGTGTGTGTGTGTGTGAGGGAGGGGCCTGGTTCCCTTCCTTCCCGGCGGCTCCGCTTGCGCTCTTCTTCTTCTCCTTCTTCTTCCCCGACCGTTGTTGCCGCCGCTGCGCCTCCATCTTCCTCCTCGTCTGGCTCTGGGCGCCGCACGTGCGCCTCCGCCGTAGCTCTCGCCGCGGCCTCCTCCTTCCTCCCCTCCGCCCCGTTTCCCTGCGTGCCGGCGCGCTCCCCGCCTGCCCACCCCCACCCCACCCCCCACCCCTGGCTGCTGCGGAGGGAGCGGCGGCCGCGGCAGGAGGCGAAGAAGAAGGGAGCTCCCTCCCTCCCTCCCTCCCTCCCTCCCGGAGCCCCGCGGGGTGTGTGGCGGCGTCCGTCGGGGGACCCGGAGAAGGGCGGGCGCCCCAGCCAGCCAGCCAGCCCGCTCGCCTCCCCGCCGACGCCCGGCTGGCAACAGGCATCCGGGCAGGCAGGATGATCGGCGTCAACAGCATCAACAGCAGCGGCAGCGCCGGGCGCCTCCGCTCGCGCTCCATGTGCTCGGTGCGCTACGGGCGCAACTGCCGCGGCGTGGAGACCTTCTGCTACGGCTGGCCGCAGCGCTCGCGCACCCTCAAGCCCGTCCTCTACACAGACCTGGTGGTCAGCCGCCTCCAGAGCCGCAGGAAGAAGAAGCCGGTAAGGGGGGAGGAGGGGGGGGCCGCAGGGCCTCGCGGGGGAGAGGGGGGACCCTGGCCGGAGGAGGAGGAGGAGGAGGAGGAAGGCCGCGGGGAGCGCTCGGCGCGCGTCTGCGCCAGGATCCGGCGCCGGTGCGCTTCCGACCCACAACGCCCCAAAAGGGCTGGGGCGACTTTCTTTCTCCGGGAGCCCCAAGCTGGGCTCTTTAGGTCAGCTTCAGCCCTGGCGGTGCAGTGGTTAAATTGCCGAACTGCAACCCAGAGGTTGTGAGTTCGATCCTGACTAGGACATCATCAAGGTTGGCTCAGCCTTCAGTTCTTCCGAGGACGGTAAAAATGGGTGCCTAGCCCAGGGGTGCCCAGACTTTTCAGGCCGTGGGGCCGGTCATGTGGTTCAAGGAGCTGATTACTACGGCCCGTGGGCCGGATCTGGCTCCCGGGCCATAGTTGGGACACCCCTGGCCTAGCCTATGGAAATTGCCTTGTGAGCCGCCCAGAGAGTGCAGCAAGCGCTGTGGGGGGCGGTCGAGGTGTGCTTGCTTGCTTTTGCTTTGGTTTCAGAGGGGCTCCAAGCGTGAAGGGCAAGCGCCGAGTGGGGGGGGCGGAATCGGGGCTGCTCTGCCTGCGCGCCCGATCCTAGGCTCGTTTTTGAGCACGGGCTGTGCGTGGGTCCATTCGCATCGCCGTTTCGCGTGGCTTTGCGCCTTGCATTGCTTTGCGTTGCAGACCTTTTCCCGTCCCCCATGCGTGCAGCCTTGCAGGCTTCGTGGCGTGTAAGCTCCCCCCAGGCAGACCCTTGCCGTTCCCATTAACGCCCACACCTGCGCTCGTGGTGATGGATGTGCTCAGTGCAGTGCGAGGCCTTGGAGAGTCCTCCCTCCCGGGCCAGCGGAGGCGGACTGCTCTGTGGCTTGGATGGCTTCCTCGCTATTAATCACATCGGATCGAACTACTGTACTATAAATCATAATTTAAGTCAACCTAGGAACAAATTAAAAGCATCTTTTAAAGAACAGCCCCGTTTTGTAAATGGATGCTTTTTCTGAACGAGGGTTTCTTGCCTACCAAGAGGCTGTTTCATCAAGCGTTGAAAATGTTTGTTTTCGAGGAATAAAGACTTAAGGAGCATCTCCCAAAACATCCCATCACCAAGGTTTTTTGTAGTTCTTCTTCCATGTCTAGGCCAGATGCAAAGCTGCCAAAATGAAGCCACCACCTTCGGGTGAGTTCATTCCGCAGTTCCTTTTGTCTGCCCTAGTGTGAGAAAGATAAGCTGGCACAACAAGATTGCTGTTTACCAGGGTATGCCTGATTCAAGGCCGTGGCCAGGGGGTGGGCAGGATGGCCATCGCCCACAATGAGTTAGCAGTTTGCCCACCCTCAAACTCCTGGCCACGGTATAGATAGATAGGTAGGTAGGTAGGTAGATAGATAGATAGATGAACAGAGAGAGAGAGAGAGTACTTGATTTTTTTTTTATTTTTTTTTTTTTGTGGAATAGTAGCCGTGTTAGTCTGCTTCAGTCATATTGGAAAACAAAATATAAAAAAAACACTGTAGCACTTTAAAGACTAATTGATATAAAAAATATTTGCCCACCCACATGTAGAATCCTGGCCCTGGCCCTGGCCCTGGCCCAACGGTGGTGCAAAAATACCACAATCTTCGAGGAGGCTCTTTCTGCGTAGTGCCCAGTGCATATGAGCTATAAAGGCAGCAGCTGGGATTTGTGTTGTTTTCTGGACCCCTGTAAGGGAAGTCACAAGGGCGACAACACGACACAGAGTTGGCTGTTCTCTGCAAGTTTGGAAGAGGGGGAATAGAGCACATAACCAACAGCAGAGAGGCCGTGTTTCTTTCTGTTACGCTTGTGTTCAGTACCGCAGTGGCGAGGATTGAGTCCCTGGGGGGCATCCCTAAGAAACCGAGCCGCATCCACCCTCTCCACCCACCACCTCCCTTTCTTCTGCAAGTGGGAAAGAAATCTGGTCACTGAAGGAGCGGTTGCTGCCTTTTCCCTTCGCTCTGCCCTTCATGCAGGCGGAGAAGTGGGGAGATCAGTCTTCACCACAGCCACACCCACCCAGGCAAAATGAGGAGGTGGGTAACCCCAGACAGACGGGGCAGCTTCTCTTTAAAACAGGGGTTCCCAACATGAGGCCCACACCTCACGGGGGGGGGGGAGGACTTCGATTCCCAGGAGTCTAAGTCAGTACATTGGCTGAGCAGCGGTTTGGGGAATTGACTTGGACTTCTGGGAATTGAAGTCCCAAAACCAAAGGTTGGGGAACACCGCTTGAGAGGAAAGCCATGCTACCCAGAAGGGAGAGCGCTCCCTAGAGAGCAGAGTCTTCCCGGGAGAGGGTGCCAGTGTCATTTGCCCATTACTAGGAGCCCTGGTGGCCCAATGGCTAAACTGCTGTGCTGCAACCAAAAGGTTGTGAGTTCAATCCTGACCAGGACTCAACGTGGACTCAGGGCTCAAGTTGCTTTAGTTTGGCCACAGCATCTGCCCCTCCTCCTGCTAGGCTGGCAAGACAGTGAAGCTTGGACTGGCCAGCCTGATCCCCTCTCCCTGAGCTACCACTGTGAAGGTGAACTCTGGGAAGCACATGAGAGAGCGCATGGGTGAATGCTTCTCCCACCACTAACCATCTGCTCTGTGGCACAGAGGGAGAGGAAGGGAGAGGTTTCTTTCTCTGTGAGAAGTGCCAGGACCCACAGGCACAGTTGTCAGGGCAGGTTGACTAAAGACCAGCCGTAAGAGCAGCCTCGGCCAGGAGCAGAGCTCAGACAAGGAAGGCCACAAAGTGACTGGTGGGGAGTGGGTTAAGGGGCTTCCTGGCTGGGGTGGAAGGCCCCTTTGTTCTTCTTGCTTCCTTTCCTGGGCTGGGCTGAAGAGGGGAGAAAAGAGAGGTTGATGGT
This sequence comes from Furcifer pardalis, assembly GCA_030440675.1. Lineage (NCBI taxonomy): Eukaryota > Metazoa > Chordata > Lepidosauria > Squamata > Chamaeleonidae > Furcifer > Furcifer pardalis. The sequence goes on from CP126895.1 coordinate 2,379,581, forward strand.
TATTACACTTTGAGTGGCCTTTTCTCGGTAAGCAACAGCAGCTCTTCTGACCCTCCTTCTGTCTGTTTCTCTTCCTTCTTCTTTTTTAAGCATGAGAGGATGTGAATAGTAAAGGATGTGAATAGTAAAGGTAAAGGTCTCCCTTGCTCAAAAGCCAGTCATGTACGACTCTAGGGTTCAGTGCTCATCTCCGTTTATAGCCAAACAGCCAGCGCTGTCTGCGTCTGCAGACCTCTCTGTGGCCATTTGGCAGGCATGACTAGATGCTGGAGCACATGGAACACTGTTACCTTTCCACAAAATCAGTACCTATTTATCAACTTGCAATTGCTTGCTTTCAAACGGCTAAATTGGCAGGAGCTGGGACAGATGAGAGGAGTTCACTCCATCGTGCAGTATTCAAATCTCGAACTGCTGACCCTCCAGGCATCTTGCTCAGCATCTTAACCAGTGACTGAGCCAGTGGTTCCCAACAAGGGGTACACAGCCCACAGGTGGACTTCAATTCCCAGAAGCCTCAGTCAGTACATTGGCTGATCAGTGCTTTGGGGAAATGACTTAGGCTTCTGGGAATCGAAGTCCAAAAACCAGCATTTGGGAAACACTGGACTAAGCCATTGCACACACACACCCCTCTTCTTCAGTCTAGCCTACCCATATTGAGGACAGCAGGTCTGTTGCTGGTTTTCACAGTGCCCAGTGAAGAGACTTTGAAAACATATACAGTGAGAGAGAGAGAGAACAACATAAAGTTGTTTTTCTTTCATGTTCCTGCTTTTCTCTGATTTTGTAAGTTAGGGATTTAGGGCTCTTCCAGTGTTAATCTGTGTTGCTGCTGTCATTGATATTTATACCAGGGTGTCGATTTAGCTTTTTTGGCACTAAGCCTAGTAAAAAGTGGAGCCTGATTTTAATTTAACTCTCAGACTCTCAAATCTGGGCAAATCTGAGAGGTTCAGTTAAGAGGGGAGAGGGGAGAGCTTGCCAAGTTTGAATAAGAAATACTGTACCTTAAGTGTCAACATAGCTGAGCAATATCAGAGCCACCCAAATATCAGAACCACCCGGAATCTATTCCAGCTAGGCAAAAGCCAAAATTACATGTTCCCAGTCTGTTTGGTGGGGTACAAAGAAAGAGCCTCCTTGAAGATTGTGGTATTTATTTAACCACAATTGGGTGTACAGCCACCTTGTTATGCCAGCTAATCTTTCTCACACTAGGTCAGCTGAAAGGAACTACAGAATAAACTCGCCCAAAGATGGCTTCACTTTGGCAGTTTCACATCTGGCCTAGACACGGAAGGCGAAGCTGCCTGTTTGGCATTCTCCATCAGTGTTTGGCATGTGCCACTCCTTGGCAGTTCAGAAACATACGGCACAGAAACTGATGTGTTCACATTCTGTCATGTTCTCCGCTGGCCAGCTCCAGGAGCAGCAAAGAAAAGCCTTCACTTCAGGGCCTGCTTGGCAGGAAACACCCCCACCCTCTCTTTTTTTAAAATGAAATGAGTTTATAATTAATTTTAATTCCACGGAATTCACAGAGCTTTCTGATTTGGAATCTATGTGAATTATCTCACGAGAAAGGGTCCTTTCTGGACCCACCCCCTCCTTCAGCTGAATATTTTTCCACTTTGCTTTGGAAAACATTTTCGAAACTTAACATCTGCCTCTAACAGTGCCCTGATGACTCAGCAGAAGGTGGTTCATGTCTAGACCAGTGTTTCCCAAACTTTGGTTTTTGGACTTCAATTCCCAGAAACCTACGGTAAGTCAACTCCCCAAAGCACTGATTGGCCAATGCGCTGCCTTAGGCTTCTGGGAATTGAAGTCTCTCTGTGGGGCATGGGCCCCACGTTAGGAACCAGTGGTCTAGGTCTTAGGCCCTTCAAATGAAGGATTATTTCCTCTGTTTAAATGGCAGGTCTAAGTTTGTGGAAGGGAAGTTTTGGTTCACCGGTTAGTCAAATGCTGTTAAAGAGAGACCATGACCTCTTTTCATGCTATAGTTAGTGCCACAGTAGCTGTTTTCATTTTCAAGTACTGTTCAATAAGCTGTTAAATGACACAGGTAAGAAGAATAATGAACCCAATTTCTATAAGGATGATGAATTTATAGGGTAAGGTTTCCCTTGCTCGAAAGGGAGTTGTATCTGACTCTAGAGTTCAGTGCTCATCTCTGTTTCAAAGCCAAAGAGCCAGCGCTGACTGCTTCTGCAGACGTTTCTGCCATCATGTGACAGGCATGACTAGACACCGGAGCGCACAGAACGCTGTTACCTTCTCACCGGAGTGGTCCTTATTTATCTACTTTCAATTTCTTGCTTTCGAACTGCTAGGTTGGCAGGAATTTATAGGGTAGCCAAAGTTATTTTAACCAGCATGTCTAAAAAAAGGATATGGGTCCACGTCCACCCCCAATATTTTTCAAGATTTTAAAATTGTCAAGAAAAGGATTCACAGGTTAACAGAAGTTGCTGGTTAGGAGAGTGGTATGAGCTCGCATTTAATAAAATTCTTATTCATAGCCATGTCACAGCAGTGACATGTGACTTGTCATTGCCATGCTACTTTTTCTTCTTCCATGTCTAGGCCAGACGTGAAACTGCCAAAATGAAGGCACCTTGTGGTGAGCTCATTCTGTAGTTCTTTTCGCCTGACCTAGTGTGAGAGAGATTAGTCGGCAACACAAGGTCGCTGTTACCAGGCTATGCCCGATTGTGGTTCAAAAATACACTACCATCTTGGAGGAACTTTATCCCCCCACCCCGTGAAATGGAGCAGTAGTTACTTTGAAAATGTTTTGGAGATGTCAGGAACAAAGAAACAAATGGAAGACCCCTGCCTCCCACAGAGAAGAGGAAAGATCAGAACAAAGTTGCAAGTCTGTTTGAGAGTTAGTAGCAATCTCTGGTTGATTATTTTGAACTTTAAATACAGTACTTCCAAAATAAACCCACCTTCTTGGCTTTGTCGTTGGTCAAACTTAAGTCCTCTTCGGTGCATTTTTCCGGCAATAATTGATAGACCAGCAAATGAGCCTGATTCTGTATCTCTCCACATTCACACAGTGTGGTGTTGTCTGCAAGTAACCCCCACTTGAGCATGTCTGCCTTGCATTTAGGGTCTCCAAATCTCAGCCTATTCAGGGTCTTCCAAGTGACGTAGGGGAGGTTGAGTTCCTCAACAATCTCCTCCTTTAATGATGTTCCTTGTCCAGTGAGCACCTTCTTCCATCTTCTAATTTGATTTTGATTTTGCATACTCTCAAGAATGTTTGTTCTCGCTTAACAACTAAAACCAACCAAAACCTCACTTAACAACTAAATCTGGTTTTGCAACCCCACCACCACCACCAGAAGTCACAATTGGTCACTTACAATGGCGTTTCGCCTAAAGAGCAAACTCGCTTAAAGAGCAATCCCATGAAACGCATTATGCTCTTTAAGCAAGGTACCACTGTATATGAATTTGTCTGAAAAGCTGTCACATAATTCTGTGAGTGAAAGTCCAGTTCATCATCTAATACATTTCTATAGATAAAAGAGGCTTTGAATTTTAAGAGAGATGTTTCTATTCATTTAAAAAAAGTGACAGCTAATATACCTGACCTTCCACACACAAAAATTTCACCCCTCAGGGGGAGAAATTTGATTTTTAAGGGGGGCAATTTGAGAATGTTTAGACCAGTTATTCCCAATATGGGGTCCATGTCCCACAGGAGCCTAAATCGGTACATTTGCTGATCAGTGCTTTGGGGAATTGATTTAGGCTTCTGGGAACTGAAGTCCAAAAACCAAAGCTTGGGAAACACTGGTTTAGATCAATTAATGGCTTCCTCCATGTGAATAGGAGTTCACTTTTTGAATAATAAGAAATATATATCACAGTGGGGAGGGCACCAGGATTTTATAGATGCTCAGGTGAGGCATGGCTGAAAAAAGATTGGGTACCACTGGTTTAGAGCAGGGGTTCCCAGCCTAAGGCCTGTGGGTTGGATCAGAGGCAGCTGCTCAAAGGCCAGTGTGTTTCCATCTGTATATCGAGCCGTTACATTGCTCATGCTCAGACTTGTTAAAAGATGTAGTAACACATTTCAGGAAAAAAACGGAAGTGAGAATCACAGCCAGAGTTAAGGGAACATATGGGTATTTTCAGAAATACATTAGTGGGGGTGGGGGAATGTGTTCGCTGCCCTTCTCAGACTTCCCTGATTTCCTTCAACAGGAAATGAAAGGTAAAATAAAATGGGATTTGTAATAGGAGAAGTATTTGGAAGTCCATATCCTAAAAGGATGCCTTCAATATAGAAAACTAAACAGCAAACAATCAAGACAAGTCATTTCTGGCTGAGCAAAAAGAAAAGTAGTGTTTAAAACTGTCAAGTATGGAATAAGGGAAGAAACAGCACAAAGATGAAATGCCAAAGAAAGTATAGCCACATGGAAGCAACCATAATGCATGATATGGTTGAATGATATATATTTATTTCAAATATAGCATGGAGGTTAAAGGGTGTGTCTTAACTTGAGTTTTGTGAGAACCTCAAATATTCTTTTAAACAGAAGCTGTGTTCACATTGGAAAGGCTGCATGATAAAGGTTGTGAGATCAGCAGTTCGATTCCTGAGTACTGCAGGACGGAATGAGCTCCCGTCTCTGTCCCAGCTCCTGCCAACCTAGCAGTTTGAAAGCAAGAAATTTCAAGTAGATAAATAGGGACCACTCCGGTGGGAAGATAAACAGCATTCCGTGCCCTCCAGTGTCTAGTCATGCCTGCCACATGACCATGGAAACGTCTGCAGAAACAGACAGTGCTGGCTCTTTGGCTTTGAAACAGGGATGAGCACTGAACCCTAGAGTCGGATACGACTGGCTTTCAAGCAAGGGGAACCTTTACTAGTCCTTCTATTAGTTCTTGCTATTGTTACAAAAATAATATTGATCTTCTAGCAGGAATTTGCAAATTCTGGCTAGCTGACTTTTTGTAATGTTGTTATCTGTGTGATTCCCAGCCAGGCTCTGGCACATGTTAGTTTTGGTGTGGGTAGGGTTGGAAAGGTTTTAGCAGAGTCCTTTCAAGGTGGCCTGTAGAATCTGCATGCATGGGTGGAAGCAAAATCATTGGAAAGATGTGGTGTATTCACAGTCTCCTTTTTAAATCTATTAATCCCAACAGCTGGTGGATGTTTCTGTAATAAAAGTTGGGGAGGGGAGAGAGACAATGCAGTCTGAAACAATTAGCTTATCTTCGGCTGGCAGTTTGTAAAGGATGACTCTTTATGGAAAAAATACATGGCAAATTGGAGATGTGCCAGTCAATTGTACTGGTTTATACTCCCTTTGAGAGGATAAGTAGTTTTCTGGGAAAAGATGCATTATCTGTGAGCTCTTCTAAAATAAATAATACAGTATGACAAGGAATAATTATGAGGCAGAGATATTAGGTTCCAGGTGTATATCTTCATCTTTGCTGCTTCTTTTACCCTGTCAGGTGTTGAGAGAGCTATATAGGGCAGGGATTCTCAACCTGCAGCTTGCAGGCCAGATGCGGCCCGTAGCACCATTTCATGTGGCCCACCACCACCTCCACCACACCCGGAAATGCCATGTGGTGGAGGAAGGGCAAAATGGCTGTCTGTCCCCCAAAGTAGTCAGAAGGAGCATGACCCAGCCCCTGGCTTTAAAAGGTTGAGAACTCCTGCTATAGGGGGTCAAATCAATCGCAGAAGCCAGTAAGTGGTCTCTGGGCCAAACGAAGTCCTCAAAGCTACTTCCTCCAAGCTTTCCAAATGTAGCTTGTAGTCAAAGCAGATGGAAGGCTAACCCAAACATTTTGGAGTAAGTTTGGACCAGGAGCAGCTCTGGCTGTTGTGAGGTTTCTGTCCAGACATTTTATTGTTAAGTTTTCTCAGGTATTGCATGTTGTGGAGGAACAAGATGCTGTCTACTTCACATGAGTTGGAATCGGGTTGTTACATCATCATCATCACCATCATCATCCAGAAAGAGAAATGGATAAACATTCTCTGCTAATTTCCCCATTTTTGATGTTGTGTTTCTTTCAAGAAGTGTATCCATTCCTTGGCTCATTCTTACACACTAACCGCAAAAACATGAGCATGCTCTTTTACAGAGTAGATCATCTTGTTGAGAAGTAGCTGTCATGTATGAAGGGACCCCGAAGTTGTAAAACCAAGCCAAGCTTTAACTGTCTTTGGGAGTTTCTTGATCATGATGTAGGGTTTAAGTCAGTGTTCCCAAACCTTTGGGTTTGGGACTTCAATTATCAGAAGCCTAAGTCAATTCCCCAAAGCACTGATCAGCCAATGTACTGACTTGGGCTTCAGGGAAGTGAAGCCCCCGTGTGGGGCGTAGGCCCCATGTTGGGAACCACTGTTTTAGGTTGTTTAACTAAATAAGTTCTTGTCTGCCAGTTCTGTGTTGTAAGGAAAGAGGTACATCGAAGAAGACAGGAACCTGATATGGCACACTTTCAATAACCATACGATTGAGTCTTTCAGATAACAAGTACTGTACTGTACATGTTTGCTTTGATACGGCTGCTGTTTCCCAAGGAGAGCAGTGTTTGTGAAACTGATAAATGATTTCAAATGAGAGGGCTGTGGGGTTTTTTTATATCTACTGACAATGCAGAAACGCAGGGCCATAAGTGAACTCACAATTGTAGCAGAGATTCCCGCCTGTACTTCTCTTGCCTCCATTCCACCCACCTCTTCTGAAGAAAGCTGTTAAAAAACTTCTGTTCGTGGGGAGATAAAAGAAAGCGAGTGAGGTGGAAAGGGAAGGGAGACAAAGCAAAAACTTCTCTATATAGAAAATGAAATGCTATGGTGAGAAGCCTGGGTAAATTGTACCCTTTCCCCTTTCTGGGAGGACAGGACAGTGAAAGAAGGAAAGTGGTTGTCCAGGCAAGGACAATTAATGGCTTCTCTTCCTCTGCTAGGAAGCCATTGCAGTTGGGGCTACTCACTTTGGCCAAGGCACTTTGTAGGGGCCAGGTGCTCCTATTCCCAAGCACTTAAAAATAACCTATGGTACTCTGTCTAGGCTCCCTTCAGCTTCAGCTGAGAAGCATATGATTGGCAAATGGGAGGAAGAAATCATTTTGTTGCAGCCACCTACACATCCTCTAATGGAGGGGGGTGAGCAGCATGCAACTCATGGTTCACATGCACCTTTCACAGCTATTTTTGTATCCCCTCAGCACTCATGGTCCCCCATCATACCTCCCCAAAAGTAAGGAATGAAATTGCTCTGAAAGTCCTCTTGTGCAATTTAAGGAGACGGTGCTTTGTCCCTGCAAAGGCTCTTTCTTAGCAAGCTTTTAGTCTGTCGTTGGCTTTTCAGCTTTTATCTGAAAGGCTAGAGCCTACATCAGGGTTGCCTGGAGTTTTCAAGCTGCCAGCCGGTCGCGTGCTTCAGGGGACCAGTCACTATGGCCCAGGGGCCAGATCCAACCCCGACGCCAATTCATCCAGCCCACGAAACCCTCGTTGCTCCTGGAAACGGATGTACAATGTGCCCATAAAGTAAAACGTTTTACCTCCGCTTCCGGGAGTGATGAGGACTTCGTGGGCTGGATGAATTGGCATCGGGGGGGCCAGATCCAGCCCCCGGGCCATAGTTTGGGCACCCCTGGCCTACATGGACTTGTATTCTCATTTGAAGTTGTGGGGAGTGCCATGCCTACACTTCTTCTTCTTCTTCTTCTTCTTCTTCTTCTTCTTCTTCTTCTTCTTCTTCTTCTTCTTATTATTATTATTATTATTATTATTATTATTATTATTATTATTATTATTATTATTATTATTATTATTATTATTATTATTATTATTATTATTATTATTATTATTATTATTATTATCCTCACTCTACCAGGTCCCAATTTCTGCATTTGAACACCTATCTGTAATGAATTAAAATGTACCCTTTGCTTTTGGTGGTTATTGTTAGTCTGGGGAAACGGCTTTCAAAGCCAGGTGCTAATTAGTTTACTTTTCAAGTTAGTAAAAAAAAAGGCAGAAACTGTGAGAATGGAAATACAGTAGGTGTGATGTACATTTACTATGCAGCCTTATTAGTTAATATTCAGGAAGAGGTGGGATGAAATATGAAAAATGAGTTTGGTTATCTAAGAATGAAGAGGAAGTGCTGTGATTATTGCTATGTGTCATACATGATTTTCAGGAGGAGAAAGGAGTGTGCTATGCTTGCTTGTGAGTAAACAGTAGAAAGATGTAATCTTAATGTGTTACTGGCTGGGCCAGGAAATATAGATAGATACTGTATGTGTTTCTTGTTTTAATCTGGGAAAGAAGAAAAGTAAAGATGTTCCTTTCCCCCCTTATTTTTGTACCTGATCCGGAACTTTGATCCAGAACTATTTTTTCCCTTCAAAATAAACCTGATTGCAACAGATAATGTTGCCTTTATTATAGAGAGAGCATAAGCTGGTGAAAGGTTTCCAGTGCCTTTATTTCTTTATTGGCAGTGCTACATTTTGCTAATTTATATTACATGTCCTACCTGATCTGGCTGGTTTGTAAGTATAAACAGTGAGTGACTGAAACCTATCATAGATGTATTTCACCTGGGACAGAACCACATGTACTCTGAAGCGGATACATGAGTTTTTGCTGGCTTTCTGAATGGGTGACAGTCTCTGTCAGGTGGAACAAATCCCATGATAGCCAGACGAGGGGTGTGTTGTCTGTTGCACTATCTGTCAACTTCCTCTGATATCCAGTAGGTGGGGATAGAACAGTGCAAGTGTCAGTTGTACAGAGAAACAAGAGATAAGACAATTTCTCAAGAAATGCTATATTCATTTATTTATTTATTTTTTTGTACAAGGTCTCTTCACCCTATTTCCCCAGATTCCAAAGGGTTAGTGTCCAAAACTGCTGATTTTCTACCAATCTTAGACAGTGAGGCTTTGCTGCTGAAGGGGGAGGAGAAACTGGATAGTAATAGCACAGTTGATACCTTTATGAAGCCAAGATGGACCAAACTCATAGCATCCTGTCATTGCCCACACAGAATTAGCACCAGACTATTATTTAGCAAAACCAGATGGCAATAGTTATCATGTTGCTCCCAAAGAAAGTCACACACTGATCAACTAGTGTGGTATAAAAAATGGGGGGAGACATTTGATGTAATTAAAAAAAAGTGATGGTACACTAAAACAGATAAAAATGAGAAAGTTTGGGATGGTGCAATTCTTCAAGTGTGATATATGCATGTGGTGGTTGGAGATATAAGGAAAGGGAGAAGGTTGCAGTTATGGGAGAGAAAGGCAAAAGGGGGAAAGCAGTATGGTTTGGGGCAAAATGCTTGGGCGCAAGTCAAGATGTGAAGATAGGATATGGCAGTACAGTGCATCCTGGCACATCCAGAAGCACTTGCGCTCATGTATTGGGGCACAACTACTGGGATGATCCGTTCAGAATAGTTCAGGTAAACAACAAAACATGTACCTCAGAGTGATAAAGAACAAGATCACTGGGCTCATAGAGTGGAAGGCATAGAAGTATTAACAATTTTACCTTTCATTGTTAAAACATCTCTGAGTACAGTGGTACCTCCGGGACATTTCTTACAGCGAAAATTACTTCAACCGAATTTCCCATAGGAATGCATTGAATGCAATTTCCCATAGGAATACATTGAAAACCAAAATGCATTGACCGAAATACGGTTTCCAATAGGAATGCATTGAAAATGAATTAATCCATTCCAGGGGGGGCGGGATCTGTAAACCGAGCCATTATTTTCTATGGATTTCCTTTTGTTATACGATTTTTATGTTAACCAAGCCGTTTGTTAACCGAGGTTCCACTGTACAGTATTTCAAACCAATTACACTCTGTCTCTGGGGACTTATATGTGTATGATTGTAATGAAACATCAGAGACTACATATACAAACCTGGGTTGGATTTTGCTACAAGTCTGTAGCAGTGTCCCAAGTGCAAAAGGGAAGGATTATGCTTGAAGAATAAGAGAGCTCCTTCAGAGGCACAGCAAGGGTGGGTGAGATTTGATTGCACAGCCCTGACTGATGATCATGTTTGTCATTCAAAAGGAGTGCCTTCTTCCGCCAACTTACCCACTTTCAGTGACAATTTCAGTTTTCCTTCTCTAGGTTGTGTGGGTTTTCTTGGGCTGTCTTTGCACAAGCAGCACACTCTGTAGAACATGTTAAGCAGCTTGATCTATACAGGCAGTCGGCCTAATCTTAAACCCAGAGGGTTATGGTCTCCTGCGTTGCTGTGAGGTAGAATTGACTTTTGTTGTTGTTGTTCAGTCGCACAGTCAATTCCGACCCTCTGCGACCCCCTGGACCACTGTCCGCCAAGCACTTCTGTCCTCCACCATCCTCCTCAATGCAATTATATATATACAGTAATTAACAATGGATGCAACATGGCAGAAGAATATAATATTTTTGGGTGATACCAGGAACATGCTCGAAAAGTTGTTTGATTTGATTTTATGAAAACAGTTTCAGGATTTTTCTGGTTTTTTGGAGGATATTATATTCTTCGCAAAATCATGAACTGATGACTTAGCTGGTTTTAATGGACATTTAGTCCACAATTGGTGGATTTTTTAACGCTTTGTTTCTTAAAATAAATCAGAAATTTGGTGATCAAATATTTGAATCCTTAAACTAGAAAAAGAAATAAAAGACTGTGAAGAGTTATGTGGTATCTTAAACATTACCTAGTTGGCTGTCTTGCTACAGCAGATTAGCACTGTACACATAAAGCGCTCTATGCAATTAGTAACTTAACATTCCTTCATCATGACCTCTATAGTAACACATACGGGTTTGTGCTTTCTCAGAGCCTCTTTGGAACATTCTAGAATTGAGTTTTTCTGGCAAGAAGTCTGCATTCACACTCCCAAGATTGTGTTTCTCACCATTCATGTCAATTCTGTCTCTAACATTACTTTTCTGTGGCACTCACACATTGCTAAGGGAAGGAGTATGATGTTAATATATTTCACCATTGACTAGGACTATTTCTTAATGTTTTTTTTTCATGTTTGACTCTACTAAAAAAATTATTCCCCTGAGTCTGTTTGAGCACCTCATCCAGTTATTTGGTGCCTTTGCTGGACTGTCTTTTTAATGCTATAGGGACTCCTATTCATTTGTGTAAGAACGAAATACCTAAGGATGGTCATGTGCTCTGCCATTGTTTGAATGAGGCTGGTCATCTTGTGAATGTGCCACTTTCTGAAATAGCCCTTGGATATTAGCTGACACCAGAGCACTATAGTGGGCAGGAGAAATGGGGAGAAATTGAAAAGGAGGCATTCTTTTTCTTTTCTTTTCTTCTTCTTCTTTTTTGCTTCATTAGAACCAAAAAGGTGGGGGGAGGGCAGAACGAAAGGTCATTTTTAAAGAATGTGCAACAGATTCTTAATTGACCTTTCTGTGACTTGTCAGGTTCTATCAGATCTTTGTCCAAAGGGAAGACTGGGGCAAATCCCTAGAGTTGCCTTTTAGGAAACGTACCTATATTCTTGTGCTTTTAATATGCTCCTTTATTCCTTTTCCCCATCTCCTGGATAGTTGTGCCTTACTTGTATTATTTGAGAAGATCCTCTTATCCTTAACATGTCTCCTCATTAGTATAGCATAGGAGCAGTTGTACTATCATTATTCCTGTTTATGGTCCTGTACCCCTTCTCTTCCAGAAGTTCCAAGAGATCAAAGGGAAATTTAAGCCTAGATTAAGAATGCTGAAAGGCCAACAAAGAAGCACACTATCTGACTTGGAGAAAATAAAGAGAAGGTGGAAACAGTATATGGAAGATTTATACAGAGAAGAAAAAAGAATGTTAGAATCCTTTGAAGAGGAATCCAATGAAGAAGAATCTACAGTTCTAGAAAGTGAAATGAAAGCTACTCTGGAAACATTGGAAATAAATAAATCACCAAGGGTTGTTGGGATACCAGTAAAAATATTTCAAGCCTCAGAAACCCAAACTGTCAAAATCCTAACAAGAATATGCCAACAGGTATAGAAAACAAAAACCAGGCCCACGGATTGATAGTGCTCAATATATATTCCAGTCTCCAAGACAGGAGATGCCAAGGAGTGCAGGAACTATAGGACTATGCTTTAATTTTTCATGTGGGCAAAGTGATGTGAAAGGTGTTGGAACAAAGGATTATACCTTATATGGAGTGGGGAAATGCCTGATGTTCACTCTGGATTCTGAAAGGGAAGAGGCACTTGAGATCATATTGCAATTATCCACTGACAACTGGTTCATACCAAATAATTTCAGAAGATACACTTTATAGACTATAACAAGTTACACTTTATAGACTATACATTTTATAAACTATAACAAATCCTTTGGGTGGATTAAGTCAAACTATTGGTTTCAAAAAAAGTAGTTTTAGAGAAACCAAAAGAAATGGGAGTGCCTCAGCAGTTGATTGTCCTGATGTATTGTGAGCAATAAATTACCATTAGACCAGAATATCAAGAGACAAAAAGATTTCCTGTAGGTTAAGGTATCAGAGAAGAGTGCATTTTATCCCCTTATTTCTTTAATCTGTACACAGAATATCTAATAAGGACAGCTTGACTAAATTCAAATAAAGGAGTGAAAATTGTTGGATAAAAATCACAAATTTAAGATAAGCAAATGACACCATCTTACTGATAGAAAGCAACAATGACTTGAAGCAACTTTAGTCAAAGTGAAAGAAGAAAGTGCCAAAGCAGGACTGTAGTTGAACAGTAAGAGGACAAAAATCATGATTGCAGAAGAACTACATAATTTTAATGTTGACAATTAAGAAATTGAAATTGTTAAGGATTTTGGATCCCTTGTTCCAATTGTCAGTCCAGATGGAGACTGCAACCACTGCGGTGGCTTTGTGGTTAAGACGCTGAGCTTGAAGACTGGAAGGTCAGGTTTCAATACCTGAGTGGTGCACAAGGATCTTGGGGACATGAAAGGAGCCTCATTCAGGTGTCCCCTGAGCGGAGTTTCTCCAGCAAAAATCCTTTCAACCCAGAGTAATTACTGACGTGAAATTTATTTACCAAGAAATCAGAAGACTAAGATTTGTAAGGGGCAGCAATGAAAAAATTAGAAGAGAAAAACAAGTGTAAGGCTGTGTCACTGGAGACCAAGGTCAAAATCATTCACACTGTTGATTCCTGATCACTCTGTACAGGTGTGAAAGCTAAAGAGAAAAAGTGGTCAAAATTTTGTTTAGTCATTGGAAATATGTACTGATGGAGAGCTTTGCAGATATCCTGGACTGCCAGAAAGACACAAGTGGACTCTTAACCAAATTAAGCCTGTACTCTAGAGGCCAATTGAGGCTGTCCTGCAACATGGGAAGGCAGGATTCTCTGGAGGGGAAAACACAATAATACTGGAAAAAGATTGAAGGCAGCAAGAAAAGAAGAACAAATATGGGATGGATTGACTCCCTATTGGAACCATAGGCTTGAGTTTACAAGACCTGGGCAGAACTGTTTAGGACAGAACATTTTAGAGATTGTTCATTCACAGGGTTGCAATACGTTGAAGGTGGCTTGATAGGATGTAACAGTTGAAATATAGGCTTTGTCCCTGAACTAGATGTTTGTCCCGTGGCCTAGTGAAGAATAATCCTTGGTATCCTAACGCAGTGCAGTCTTCCATAACCGCCTCAGAGTGGAGTCCTGTCACTATTGACTGTGTACCTGATGGTACATCAGCACTTGGAACTGGGTGCAGGTCAGCGATCTTTGGATGTGGGAGATTATAACTCAATTATGAATCCTCCACTTTGGTGGCAACGGCTACTTCTTTACCAGATTCTTCTCCAAGAGATCAGTCCCTTGCCCTCTCATCAGAAGACACCCATCTATTCCCTGCAAAAATACATTACACTATCTCTTGAGTTACATCAACCTGTACTACCCACCAGGCGTCCCATTTATGAGCTTGCCCACTCTGATACAATAATCTTAGTTGCTATTCCAGTGTTCCTGGCCCTTTTTAAGGTCAGTGGCGTAGCAGGGGGAGCAGGGGGTGGCCCTCCCCGAGTGGCACTTTTTTTGGGTGGCAAAATTTCACAATAAATAGGATTTTGCCATCCTGGGCCCCACCCAGGGGCCGGCGAATTTGGCCTATGCTCTGGGTGGCTGAAACCCATGCTACTCCGCTGTTTAAGGTAGTCTTAAAGGACTCTTGAATCAAACCAACCCCTGTGCCTCCTATCTTTAAAATATCTAGCTAATACAATATGCAGATGTATTTTGATTTTTCTACATCTACTTCCAAAGTACCAAGTTAGATACTATGCTGAACATGTGTTTAGAAGTAGTGCTACAAGAGGTTAAAAAAATAACCACATTGCTATAGCACATGCTTTCTGCCTACATTTGTGGCATTTGGCATACTTTAATTTGCAGTTAGCCAATGGAAGGTTAACGCAGGCTTACTTTGCAACCCTAATAATTCACTGATATTGACATTAATCTCCGAGGAAATCACAAAATCAGGTAAAACATGTTAGTGTTAGTTGCAGGGGCCATGCATCCCTGTTAATGTCTAGTTTGACCTTCTAATTATGCAGACAGCACACACTTAAGTCGCACCAGAAGGTCCAATCACCTGCCATTGATTGTGGAGGCCTAAAGCTCTTCTACCCTGTGAGCTGCCTGAACTCTCTATTTGACTGTGTCACTTGGCATTTTGAATTGCAAGCCAAAAGAACTGCCTGGTACAATTCCAAACCCCTGCAGAAGAAAACTGCGGTTTCCTTGGCTGCCTTCCTGAGGAATAAAAGAAGCTAGCCAGGACCCTCCAGAATGTTATTTTTTTTCCCCCTAACAATGGACATTGCCAAGCATATGTCAGGTGTGTGAGTGGTTGGACTTCGTAAGCTTGAGAAATGTGATATCTGCTTATGTAAAGCCTTGTTCTGTTCAATGGAGTTGTTGCTGTCTTCCATAACAACAAGCTGTGAGATTGTGCAAGGCTGTTCGCTGACAGAAGCTTACATTCTGCTATTCTAAAACAGATGTTGCACTAAGAATACGGTGGGTTCCATTACGCTTTCTCACCATGAATGTACCTAGAATCAGAATGGCAGGGTGACTCGTCCAATGTGCTGCGGATAGCTGATTGTGGCTCTTTGTGAAGCATGCTTGCATACTGCTTCACACAGACTTGACAACATTCAGTTCATTAGATTGTTCTGCCTACATTCTTTCCATGCCTGTCTTCAGCTTAGGAGTTTTTTAAAGTTATTAACTACTAAAAAAACCAAACAAATTGTAACTAAAATAGAGATACTGTACAATAGATCTAAACACAAAATTATAATATTCCATAATCAAGGAAAAACTAGAAAGCAAAGGGGGAAGCAAAGAAAAACAAAACACAAAAGTCTACACGTGAACGGTTTCCAAATATCAAAAACATCCATGTATAGCTTGTCATCTATTAATAGTCTTGTAAGGTTGAGTAAAACGTGTAAGCTACATTAACTAAATGGTCTTGATTTCTGCCTTTCCCATCAATAACTCAGAGTATGATCTGGCTGATGGAAAGTGATTGGATTGTATGGTCTCAGGACCTTTCAACTCAGTTGTTCTATGATTTTCTTTCAGTTCATAAACATCACAGACTTCTAAAGTTGCATCGGTGACATATACAGTCAATCCTCGCATAAAGAGCACCTCGCTTAAAGAGCACCTCGCTTAAAGAGCAGAATTTTCTCTGAATGTTCGTTTCGCTTAGCAACTAAAACCAACCAAAAGCTCACTTAACAAATAAATCAGGGTTCCCAATTCCGTCCCCCCAGAAGTCACAATTGGTCACTTACAATGGTCTTTCACTTAAAGAGCAAACTCCCTTAAAGAGCAATCCTGTGGAACGCATTATGCACTTTAAGCGAGGTACAACTGTAATTAAAATAAGCAAGATTTGCAGAAGGTTACCTTTTTTCTTTGGGATTGCAACTCCTAGAATTCCCCATGTTGAAAAGAGCAATGTTCATTTGCTCTTAGATAAACATTGTTAAACCAGACCTCAATCAGTTTAAGAGCTGAAAAGATTGCCAGTCATTTTTCTTTTTAAAAAACACAACTTGCTGCAATTCAAAAGACTTATTTGTTCATTGGATCGTGGCGTTTATATGAAATAAAATCCTCTGTGAGACTAGGCAGGCCAGAGAATTATCTTGTGATAACCTACATCCCCTGTCTGTTTTTGGCTTTAGTCCAAAAGTTGATTACAGTACTAGGAAATAGGTTCTTCTGTTATTTTTCAAGCCATTAGTGGCTGCGTCAGTAGGAATTGTGTAAATGTGTATGCACACACATATTTCCGTTTATAAATAACACAAATGTTTATGTGTCATTGAAAATCCCATGTCTATTCTTATGGCAGATAGCATTTCATAATATTTTACTGAGCAAGATTGTATTGAATAAATGGCTGCTGGTATTTTACAAAATCTGCAGTGTTTTCTGCATGCAGAGAAGTCTCCATTTAGGTGTTGACGAGCTCTTAAAGACTAAGATTATGTTATAGTGTATTAGGAGTAGAATATGTAATGTCAGTAGTGGAAAGAGATCATTTGGAAGTGTACATTGCTTAAGCAGAACTTCAGCAGTCTAGAGATGGCACCATTTGCAGTTCTTTAGTAACCATGAGCCCTGGTTCATAGATATATCTAGATATCTATTACGATCAATGCTCAGATAAAAATTAAAAACAGATTTATGTAATAATAATAATTTTTAAAATATTAAATACAAGTTAAGTATATTGGCCAGGTAGAAGCAGTGACAGATTTTACTTTTTTGGGATCAAAGCTCACTGCAGATGGTGGTTGTAGCCATGAAATAAAAAGGCGACTGATTGTTGGGAAGCAAGCGATGAGAAACCTGGGGAACATAGTGAAAAGTAGAGACATCAAATTGCAAACAAAAATTCGTATAGTCAAAGCAATGGTATTCCCTGTGGCAATGTATGGTTGTGAGAGCTGGACCATTAGGAAAGCTGAGCGCAGAAGAATAGATGCCTTTGAGATGTGGTGTTGGAGGAGAGTTTTGAGAGTCCCCTGGACAGCGAGGAGAACAAATAGGTCAATCTTAGAAGAAATCAACCCTGACTGCTCCCTAGAAGGTCAAATTATAAAGATGAAGCTAAGGTACTTTGGACATCAAACGAGAAGAAAGGATTCACTTGAGAAAGCCTTGATGGTGGGAAAGGCGGAGGGCAAAAGAAAAAGGGGGCAGCCAAAAATGAGATGGCTAGATGGTATTGTGGATGCAGTGGGAACAGAGCTGGGTGGGCTGAGGAGGATGGTGGAGGACAGGGGTGCCTGGCGGACGGTGGTTCATGGGGTTGTGAAAGGTCAGAATCGACTGTGCGACTGAACAACAACAACAATCCTGCTATGGCAGGGATTCTCAACCTGCGGCCCGCAGCACCATTTCATGTGGCCCCCACCACCTCCACCCCACCAGGAAGTGCCATGTGGTGGAGGAAGGGCAAAATGGCCGTCCGTCCCCTAAAGCTGTCTGAGGGAGCGTGACCCGGCCCACAGATTTAAAAGGTTGAGAACCCCTGTGCTATGGTAATAGAGTAGACCATACTGCCAGTGACTCAATGCGTCAGAAAGTGGTTAACTAACCTGACAACCAGTGGTGGGCATCAACCGGTTCACACCAGTTCGCCAGAACCGGTAGCAGAAATTTTGGCTGCCCCCACCCATCCAAGTATTGAAATAAAGTAGTCCTAATTCGGGGGCAATGCAGGGCTTTCCCCCTGGCCACACCCACCATACCACACCCACAGTGTGGTAGTAAACATTTTTGGAGCTCATCACTGCTGACCACCCTGAGGACTAACAGCCTTGGGTGACAAAGTCCACAGGGAAGGGTGATGGTCCCCAAGTAGATTTAATCCCACTTGAATCCATCCCGATGGAGAGCAGCAGCTTCATCAATACTGGCCTGGGGCTGAGGAGGACTTTGCGTGCCAAAAGGTCTCAGGACCAGAAAGTGACTCATGGAACTAGATCAATGGTACACGGGTATCACGCTGCGATGTGGAAGGCAAACGAAATGCCACTGCATTATATGGTTCCTATGACAATCTTCATGGCTGGTTGCCATAATGAGAGCAAATATTTGGACTCAGATACGGCACTAGAATAATAATAATATGTTAGGTATAATTAACTGTACAGGTTTTAAAAAGATACCTCAGGGCACATCTTCCTACATTATTCTGTTTATTGCTGTATTTGATTGCTCATTATTAGAGTGTGAGTAATAAATAAGAATATAATTATGTATCATCAAATTGTTTTGACATGTCGCTGCTCTTTCCGGGGTTTCCTAGTACAGTACCTAATAAAAAGTACTGTACTCAGAAAGGGTTTACCGTTGCTTTCTTCTGGGGACACTTGGGGACTGTACAGCTCAACCACAGCTATACAGACTGGTTGATCTCGCAGGAGGCACGGTGGGTAATCAAACTCCCATCGCCTGGCTTTGCGGGCAAGTATTCCAGTTCACTGAACTATCCACCAGCTGAAAGGGGCGGGTGTGTGTGTGAAATATGTTCCTTTACGAAACAGAGGAGGAAAATTGTTCAGATTTTCCCTAAATTTCTTAATCGAAAGTACATTTTGTGTATATGATTTTTAAAAATATATATAACCTGAATCTTTCTGCTTTGCCCTTCAGCTTCATTTTTACATAACCCACTTTAATCACAGTGTTTCCATGGCTGGGCAAATGTTACTCACATGCTTGTTTGTTTATTTCAAATATTATGGACAGCTTACTACTACCCAAGATGTTCAGGTGTCTTATAAACAGCTAAAAGTATGTGGCTGTCAGCTGAACATCTCACAAGTAATTGTGTGCGGGGGAGGAGGGGGAGACAGCATTTTAAAAAAAACATGTGCAGTTTTTGCTTTCAGCTGCTAGGTGACAAGCTGTATGTTGTGGCACCATCATTTGAGATCGTAGTGGTCTAAAGCAGTGTTCCCCCAACCTTTGGGTTTTGGACTTCAATTCCCAGAAGCCTAAGTCAGTTCTCCAAAGCACTGATTAGCCAACGTAGGCTTCTGGGAATTGAAGTCCAAAAATCAAATGTTGGGGAAAGAGTTTGTTTCAGGGAGCCTGGTCCCAAGATGACCCTTTCAATGCAGTGTGTGTCGTTTCTAAACATTTCTGTCTAAAACCTGACTCGCACCCACTGTTTATGATTAAAGCAGAGTCGCTCCCCCCCCCCCGCCGCCCCAAATCAGATTGATAATTCTAAAGTGAATATCGTGTCTTGAAATGTTATCTCTTTGTAATTATACAGTTAGCCTAAAATTACTGATAATTCTTTTATCTCTGCAGGCTCTGTATAACTCCATCAAGAATGAAAAGCTGCAGTGGGCAATGTGAGTACCCCTGCTTATTGTTTATAGTACAAGCTCCTTCCCCCTTCTCTGAAGACTCTCTCAGTTCTTTTTCATCGGAGCCCCTTTATCTTATCTTACTCCTATTCTATTCTGTTCTCAATATTCACAGCTTATCTTCTTATCAATACTAGAGTACTGTATGGTCAAAGGTAAACTATACTCCATAGTTTCAATCCAACAGTGTTCCACTTTCTCTGTTGGCTCAGCTAAACCAGGGAGTACCGAGCTTATATTAAAAGAGTTGTATGCAGTAAGTATGCGAGAGTGAAAATGAAAGTGTATTACTGATAGTTGTAGAAAACAAAGGGGATTAATCTTCTAGAAATGGTGTGCTTCCTTATCTATATCTAATCAGTTAAACACATTCATATAGTGCTCAGTCTGTGTTTTGGTTGTTTGTTTTTAAACTCTAGTTAAAAAAATAAAGATAGAATCCAATGCAGCTCATTAGATTAAAACATTAGTAACCAGTGTTAAAACTAGTAGTAAATATAAATGGCTGGACCAGAGAATGAAGAAACGATGGGAAGCTGCCTTATTGGAAGTCAGACTATTGGTCCATCCAGGGCAGTATTGTCAGCAGTGACTGGCAACAGCCCTGTAGGTTTTCAAACAGAAATCTTTGCCAGCTCTACCTGGAGACATCATGGATTGAACCCTGGATATTCGTTGTGCAAAGCATATTTACAGCTACATTACTATGGCCATTCCCTAAGAATCAGATGGCTGGAAAATGAGGAACATTGTGCCATCAGTGATCATTGTGTAACGTATGTAGCTTATAAACCATCTTTTTTTTTTTTTTTTGCCGTGAAACTGTTCCTTCAGTCAAAAGTGCCATACAGATGAAACCACACAAAATGATGGGAAGGGAAGGTCTTTCATGGCCACATGCACAGAGGAAATGAGAAGGAAGAATTTCTGGCTTTTGCAAGAGCTATACACCATGACTTTTGATGCCTTATGTAGGGTGACGTGCTGTCATCCAAACTCCTCTTGATGCTGATGTGATGCTGTGAAATTCTGTGTGCATTCACACCGTCCTTGTAATGGACCATGTAAATCTCATCAGTGTCTCTCTGTTATGTCTCAAATGGATCCAGTAGAAAAGCTTGTTTTGCTCCTGAGAAAAAGAAGACTACATCCCAAATGTAGAATATCTGAAAGGCCACCTGACCCAAGAAATAATTGGTCAGTTACCTCTGCCTATGCGCTGACAGGCGGGGATTGTTCTTTGATTTACTGGTTTAATATCTTGATAGAAGGAAATGGAAAAGTTCAAAGTACAGGTTCAGGAGAAGTTCAGGGATTTGAAGTTCTGTATAGAATAGTGTGAAATGCTTCAGTGAGTGAAAGGTGATAAGGGGACAGATAAAGAAATGTAAAAGATGTTTGGACTCCACCTGGCTGTCTTCTACTTAGGTAAACCACTAAGGTAGTTTGTTGAGGAAATTGCTTGCTTATTTTGCTGCCCCTCTGAGAGGTGTAGGTAACTTATCCCATTCAACTGGGAGAGGGTGGTGGGTGGACCAAGAGACTTGGAAACAAAATATGCTATTTCTGCTCTTGGGTTCCAGAGAAAGCTTTTCCAGGTGTGCCTTCAAGAGCACCTCCTTCAAGCAAACCAGGAGATGTCTCTTTTAAAAGGAGAAATGTATTACTTCCTTGACAAAGTCAGACAGTCCTTTTGTACTAGGTGTTACCAGCAGTGGAGGACATGTTCCAGGCAAATGGGAAAGGACTTCACTCACTCTCTCCAAAGCCCTTGTCATGTTCCTCAGACTGTGGTCAGTGAAAATAATTCAATAAAATATGAGCAGGTGGTGCTCTGGACATCTCTGGTTTATTTTTTAGATAATTAGTTATACCCATGTCAAAGCAAATAAAAGCTACTTTGTTCTCAAAGTATTTAGAAGATAATTATAGCAAATTTCCATAGGTTCCTTCATTTCTTTTGCCAAAGCTCCATTGTGCTCAGAAAACCTCCACTGAAGACAAAGTGGTAGAGGAGTACAATTGTACCTCGCTTAAAGAGCATAATGCATTCCACAGGATTGCTCTTTAAGCGAGTTTGCTCTTTAAGCGAAACACCATTGCAAGTGACCAATTGTGGGGGGGATTGTGAACCCTGATTTATTAGTTAAGTGAATTTTGGTTGGTTTTATTTGTTAAGCGAAGCAAACATTCAGAGAAAATTCTGCTCTTTAACCGAGTTACTCTTTAAGAGAGCCACTCTTTATGCAAGGTTTGACTGTACTGCTTTATTCCCATTGGCATTGCCAAAAATGAACTTCTCATTGTATTTTACTGAAGAGTTTTCTGACTTTTGTTTTGTGACTGTCTGTCTAGCTTGCTTCGTAGTTTAGCTAGCTGATCAAGAGACCAGTTGGCATCTGCTAAGAACGAGATAATGCTCAGGAGTAGTGGTGTAAAAATGTCCAGGTAATCTCTGTATTTTGTGAATTGACCAGCCTTTTAAGAGGAGTACCAACCATGCCAGATTGGAGCTCTTCAGAGGTTCTCAGGGATCAGAACTTTGAATTTGCCACAATAAGCTTCCAGTAGGTCTTTGGGATCTTGTTGTTTTGAAATCCGTTTGTAAGGTTAGAAAGAGAATAGATTAGATAAAAATTAGAAGATCTGTTAAGAATTGTAGAACCCTAAACCATTTATCTCTAGCAGCAAGATTGCTTAACATGGAGGACTCAGTGCCTTCAGTCCGTGGTAGAAAATGAACTTGTTACAGTAAGTCAAGTTTCTTCTCACGGCTCTGTGATTTTCTTGTGACTTTGCATTTACACAAAATAGAAGCTGGAATGTTCCAGAGCTCTATACTTTTAAAAGTTCCGCCTTTCTTCCCTTGCACGTGCTTATACCCTAATGCAAGGGTGGCCAACCTTTTTATGCTGTGGGCCTGACCACAGAACCCGGACAGCTGAGCGGGCCAGACCACACCCCTAGAAGCAGAAGCAGGTGCATTTACGGCTGTTGTAAATGCGCCCACTTCCGCATTTATGACAGCTGTGGATGGATTTACACATGTGCGGGCGCGTTTTACAGCTGACATAAATGTGCCTGCTTCCACGTCTGGGTGCGGCAGAGGCAGCGAAGGGCTGGATTGAATAGTGTTGTAGGCCAGGTCTGACCCATGGGCCATAAGTTAGGAATCCTTGACCTAATGGTTACTTCTTGAGTCTCTCTTTTTTCTGCCACAACAAGAGTAGCAATGAGGGTGTTCTCAGAGTAGGGTTTTTTCCCTCAGAACTTACCTACTGCTAAAAAAGAAAACTTTTGTTTCTCCCCTTGTAGTCTTCCTTGCTTAAAAAATTATCATATGTGTTCACTTGCATTTAATGGGCTCCTTGACCTTCAAGAAATGTGTGGCTTGTTGGGGTAAAATTCCCCACACAGATGGGCATCTAAAATGTCTCTTCTGCCTGAAAGAACAACATCTCTCCAAGCACTGCATCATCTGCAAACCTTTCATTAAATTACAGACAGTTGATCCTTAAACTTTATCTCTGGGACAGATCCTTAAAAGTTTCAGGCCACACTTCACCTTCCACTGTCTCAGTGTCAGCTCAGTCATCAAAATCACATTCAGAATGCTCAAACATGACATCTATTCAGTCTCTCTCTTTGGCACCAGCTATCCAGGAGCCTTCAAGTATTGACAACTACTCAAAAGTATTGCTCCAAGCATCAAAATCACCAAGAGCCTGTTTCTGACTACAGCCCCACCATCCATTTAAAGGAAGAAAACCAGCATCTGTGGAACTAGTGAAAGCAAAGAAACATTGAAAGATAAGAGTTCGGTTGCAGTTGCTACATCTTCAGAAGTGGTAAAACCATCTGTTAAACGGCCAAAGCCCTCACACACCCCCAAGGCAGTCACCCCCACAGCAGATGTGGCATGCTTGGGAAGAGGCTACTGCAAGACTTACTTCACCATACACCTAAGTCCTAATAGATCAGAGTTGTTGCCATAAAGACATTCATAGCTATTCACATCATAGCCGCAGGCACTAGAACTGTTTGTCAAAATCATCATCTGAATCTGTCTCACTGATGAGAAGAGATCAGTTGAAATTGAGAACATGGAGGAGGAGGAGGAGGAGGAGAAAAGAGAGAAGGAGAATCCATTTGTGGTCTCAAGTATTCACAATACCAAAGGGAGTATTTCATTTCACAATACAGTTGTACCTCGCTTAAAGAGCATAATGCGTTCCACAGGATTGCTCTTTAAGCGAGTTTACTCTTTAAGCGAAATACCATTGTAAGTGACCAATTGGGGGGGGGGGTCTGCGAACCCCGATTTATTTGTTAAGTGAGTTTTTGGTTGGTTTTATTTGTTAAGCGAAGCGAAGATTCAGAGAAAATTCTGCTTTTTAAACAAGTTACTCTTTAAGCGAAGCACTCTTTAAGCGAGGTTTGACTGTATTGTCATATCTCTTTATATGAACAAGAATGCCTGTCCCTTAGAAACTCTAGGGACAAACATTGGTCACAAAGGAAGTCTCCTCCATATCGTCATCAGAGGAATCAGTCATCTTTGAATTATTTTGCTCTTTCCCCATACTCCCTGCTTTTAAGATCATCTAGGTGAAGTCGAAGTAGAGTCTTCCTTCTACTGTTTCAGAGCACCAGAACCATTGGCTGTGGTTCTACCTCGATTGGTTCCTGTGAGCCACACTGAGGTTGTACAGTCTCAGAAGAAACTGACAGTTCTAACCACTTTGACTTCTGCACCTCCCTTGGTAGCAGCTATCAGTATTATCTCTAACTTTAGCATCACAGTCCGAAATGAGAGCTATAGCTCACTCTTCTTTGCTGAATAAACTTTCAGAATGAGCAGGGTCTTCAATACTAACATTAGGGCTGACCAATTCCTTGGATCCAAAGTAAAGTACACAATTTTTGCTTAACCTTTGATCTTCAATACCAACCTCAGAACCAGAAAACCTTTGATTCTGGTGCCAACACATGAACCTGGGCAGGTGAGTCAGATTCAGAGAGTGAACATAAGTCTTTAGCCATTTTGTTCTCTCCATCTTCCTAGTGGCAGATAGCATTCTGCTTTCTCTATCAAAAGACATAAGATTCTGCTAAGTCTCTCCAGAATCCAGTCTTGTACAGAATACAAAGCATTTGTTCTGCTCATTTACCACTGCCTCTGCTACCAGTTTTGACAGAGTTAGCCAAACATGATGGAATAAGCCAGGGGTTCCCAACCTAAGGCCTGTGGGCCGGATCCAGCCCATGGCACAATTTCATGTGCCCACCCTCCAAGGGCATTTGAGAAACAAAATGGCTGCCACTTTGAAGCTTTTGGGATAAAATAGCCACCACCACCCCCATCATGCAGGCAGGGCAAAATGGCTGTCCAGCCCTCGGAGCTGACCGAGAGAGCTTGATCCTGCCCCCAGCTTGAAAAAGTTGGGAACCCCAGGAATAAACCGTCCACTTTTCCACCTAACTACAAGGCATGTGGATAACCTTTATAGACTGCAAGAGAAAAGAACAAGTCTCTAGTCCAAAGTGGTATAACTGTAGAGGCAACTCAAACAATGCTCAAACATTAAGCATATTATACCATTGAACAGGGAGGGGTGAAAACTAGATCCATTCGGTTGTCAGGAATACTCTAGTGCTGTCCTTGATATGCATATTGCAGATTAACCAGTTGCAGTGGCAGCATGCCAGCAGCTCATCTGGGAGAAGATACAGCCTCTGCTTCAAAGCTTTCCTGAGGAAGGAAGATGTTTACCATTTCCCGCAAGATTCTCATGCCTTGGCATCACACCAGATTTGCTTTGCCGGGTGTGTGGTTGATATGGAGCAAACTCCATGGCAGAAGCTGTATTCCTTAGAAGACATGTGCCTGGTTTAAGTCTGCTGGAGTTTCAGGGGATACAAAGGTGAACATTGAAGACCTCCCTTTCTATGGAAAATAATTGTTTTTACCAAGAATCATCAAGCCCTTGCAGATCTTTTTATTATTATTTATAATCCTTTGTCATGGTTAATTGACTATCACAACGGACTTATTGATGGTATTATTTATGATTGTGAACTTACCCCCCCCCAAAAAAAAAAATCACAAAAATCCAGATATATAAAGTAACTGTATCTTCATTCGCCCTCCACCATGGCATTTAATAAATATTGTTATATAATTATTTTCTATAGTCTTACATTACAGTAGTTGCCCCCATTCTCCTCCAAAAGGATAATGCATCCTATTCTAGCCTTCTCCTTTTCTCTTTCACTAACATATAATCCAAGAATTCTCCCCATATATATTAAAAATCATTTTCTTTTACTAATCACTGTTTTACTTTAATTTCATATATTCATTTATAATTAACTAATGATTAAGATCAAAATCTACTTTCCATTTTTAACTACAGCAATACCTCGGATAACATTTACCTCGGATAACGCTAAAATCGCATAACGTTAAGTAATCTGGGGAGGAGAATTGGATCGAATAACATTAAGGTCCTATGGGATGGATCAGATAACAACCGCTAAAGCCTGTACGGTTACAATGTATCTCTATGGAGCTTTAATGTTATCCGATCCATCCCATAGGATTTTAACATGCATCGGATAACACTAAAAATGGGATAACACCAAGACTTGTGGAACCAAGTCTTAGCGTTATCCGAGGTATTAGCGTATAATCAATCTTATCGCTGTAACAAATATTATCTCTTTTTTTTGCCGTCTTAATTGTATATTTCCTAAATTAGATAATGGTATTAAATTTAGGACACAATTATAAGTTAATAGATAATAGTTCACTGAGCTCTATAAAAACCTTTTTCCATATTTTCTTGATGGTCTTACACTCCCACCATAAATGAAGATACATTCCAAATCCTTGTTTACATCTCCAACAATATTTTGAATATTTCAAATCATAATAACTTAGCCTTACTGGAATCAAATATCATTTTCAAATAGTTTTATAAGCATTCTCTTTAATTCTAACAAATATTCTTCATAATTTTAGTTTCCATATCCTAATCCATTCCTCCTCTTTAATATTACCTCCTAAATTTGTCTCCCAACTTATTCTTATGCCCTGTTGTTCTCCCTCAGAATCAGTCAAACCTTTTTCAGTTTTGCTGACTAATCCTTACTAATTTTACTTCCTCAAAATATTTCCCTTATGTGATCTCTATGAGATATTTTACTTAACCAATCCTTCAATTTCTGAGGAGTTAAGAACAGAAAGCCAATATTCGGAATTGATACAACACTTGAAGAAGAAGAAGAATCCTTCAATCTTATTACCTTAGCGCTCTCCAAATCCTTTATTAACCCTGCTTTAATTGGTCTGGTAAGGAAATTTAACAACATCCACAATTCAAATCAATGGTGATATACTTGGACTAAATGTTTTTTTAAAAAATATATTTGCATCAGATTTGAAGAGTAGACTACATAATAGGGGTTTTAAAATATTTTTTTAAATTTTTCTTGTTTCAAAAAACATTCTGGATATTTTGCTAACCACCAGAGCTCAGGTACCAACACCACTCAGCTCTCCCTCCCCCCCCCCCGGCATTGTCATGTTGAAGGCCATATAAGTGTACAGTAAAACCTCGCGTAAAGAGCGCATTGCTTAGAGACTAACTCACTTAAAGATCAGAATTTTCTCTGAATGGTCGCCTCGTTTAACAACTAAAACCAACCAAAAACTCACTCAACAACTAAATCGGGGTTCACAATCCCCCACACACACCAGAAGTCACGATTGGTCACTTACAATTGTGTTTTGCTTAAAGAGCAAACTCACTTAAAGAGCAATCCCGTGGAACGCATTATGCTCTTTAAGCGAGGTACCACTGTATAAAGAAGATAAAGCAGCTGCTTGGATGGGTACATGAAATGTGTGGCCTGCTTTTGCAAGAAATGCAGGAAAAGAAGAGTAAAGGGCCTGGTATTTTTTGGCAAAAAGGATACGAAATTCTTTGCATACTGAACATTTCTAGACGCTCCACCCATCATGGCAGGTGGAATTCCAGAACAGATCCATCTACTGATTGTCATAAGCATGGAAAGGGAATTAGAATGTTTCAGAACCCATTTGAAGTAGCACCAGAAGATGCAGGCAGCTTTTTTCAGACAGAACTAATTGATTTGCAAGCCAGTAATCATCTCAGAGACACTTAAAAGGGGAAAAAAGGATGTTAGATTTCTATTCTGTTCTACCTAAGGTATTTTAAATAAATTTACTCCAGGCATGTTCACAGTCTTTGGCAGCACTTAGATTTGTGGACAAACATTTTGCAAGAAATGCTACTGTAGGTCAAGACTTGACAGGTGAACATTTGCATGCTATTTTAAGGGTGAATGTTTACTTTTGATTTAAATCAATAGGCTAATAATTTTGTTATACTGTATTTTGATGTAAGTTGATCTATTCCTCTTTAGGCATTGGGGGCTCTAATGCAGCTTCCGTATCTCAAAAGGTTGGGGACCACTGTTTTAAAGGAAATATTTACTGCAAAATGGATGGGTCTGGGGTTGTAAAAGGCACAACAAACTCAAAAACAGCATGACTCTTGAAACAGCCATTCCTGTTTTCTAGAAATAAACCACCATTTAGCAAATCTCATTATTCAGGTCAACCATCTGCATACAAGAGCAAGAACCCTAGCTGCCAGTCGATATATCAGACATCTATCGCTTTTAAAAGGTATTTAGAATCATCAGAATAGCAGTGTTGATTCTTTCTGGTTTGAAAACAGTTAGGATGAATGTTCCTTTATAACCCATCTACACCACAAAACTGAAATTGATTAAATCCTTCCTAAATGCTTGGCATAATATAACTACAGACTAATGGGGCTTTAACTTCATAGCCTATGAGTATGCCGTAGATTTCAGAGTCTCAAAGGACTTATCCACAGAACACCAGTGTCAACAACATTCAAAGAAGTAATTACCTCCTTACTAGGGAGAGATTCTATTTAGATAGTATGTCAGTCTGAAAAGTCTGTGTTACTGTTCCAATACAGGAGAGAGGCTGCATCCTGTATCCTTCGTTTTCAAAGACAACCATCTCCATCAAGCTAGCTGTTTAGAGAAGAAGCGAATGATTGAGCAATACCACATTGATGGACATGTAGATGACTAATTAGTCTAATACAAGCCCAGAAGATACAGAAACTGTGAGGGACAGAGTAGCTGATCCTGGGAATACTGGGCTATGGAGAAGTTACACCCTTGCTTTCTCACTTCTCCTTTCTTTTGTGCATCCTTGATTCTTTCTGTTTCAAATTCTGTAGCCCTTGTTTGTGTATTTTTTTTACAATTTGCTTTTTCATAATCTTTGAAACTCTCTCCAAAGACTTGTATCCTTTCTACCCAAGCGGATTTAAAATCCCCAAATTTACCTAATTGCAAGACTGGGTCAAACAACTCAATTGGAGAGAGCTGGAGCAGGCTAAATAGGGTCATTTCAAGTTAGATCCGTGGTTTCCAATGTGGGGGACTTCAATTCCCAGAAGCCTAAGTCAATACATTGGCAGATCAGTGCTTTGGGGAATTATTATTATTATTTATTATTATTATTTATTCGATTTATATACCGCCCTACTCGGTACAACTGACTCAGAGCGGACCATACATATAACACAATCAAAAGTAATATAACATATAGCATAATCAAAAGTCATACAGTATAATACAATAAATATAACAATACAATACAGCAGTGCAATAAAACAAAACCACACTGCCAAACAAGGTTACAAAAATACAATTCTGGTTACATATACATAACAGTCTCAGTAAAGCAATACAATATAAAAATACAGTACATGATTCAAAAATATCAGGGCTCTCATCCTAAACACAAGCATGCTCTGGAAGTCCAAAAACCAAAGGGTGAGAAACACTGGCTTAGACAGAAGTCTGGTATGCCATTTGGTGCTATTCTTGCATCTATATGGCATAAGCAGCTCAAGCAAACCTATCTCCCATAAGAAAACAAAGGGAAAAAATTATTGCTCCCTATATTTTTCTCCTTCCGCAAGGAAGCTTTTAATATTTCCCCCGAAAGCTGCAACACATTGTTGCTGCCCTAATAGGCTATTAAAATGGGTTTCCTTCCCCTATCTCTGCATGGAAAACAAAGAAAGTTTTTAATTTCTCAATATGAAGTAGCTAAGCTGTCATCTTAAGCAACTCAACAATCTTGAGAAATTGAAAAGCAGAATGGAAGTTTAAATAAACAAGCTTTGTTGTGATTTGGTCCCTTGTTTCTCGGGTGCTCAAAAGGAACCAAAATAGAGTGATCCAAAAAAGAAAAGAGTAGCCTCTGATTGGAAAGAGATGGCTGGGAATGCCCTGGGGGGGACAGGCTGTTTCCTGCTGGCACTTGCTTCATCTGATCACCAGCAAAAAAGCAAACCAACCTGTCCCTGCAGTGGACCAGGCAGCAGGACAGAGACTCCTCCTGCATGTTGGAGCTGAAATCCTGGGTACTGACAGAGCCTGCACAGTAGCCCCAACCCTAATCCGTATCTGGAAAAGTCACAATCTTTATTTTTATGGTGACTATGATGCTTTGCATTCATTTCCTCCACTTTTAGCAGGGCCTGGTTTAAAGAAACATGTTTTATTCATCGAGTTATTTGTTTTATTTGTGCAATATGCATTAGGCTGTTTAATATTTCTGAGATAAAGGTAAAGGTTTCCCTTGCTCGAAAGCCAGTCATATCCAACTCTAGGGGTCAGTGTTCATCTCTGTTTCTAAGCTGAAGAGCCAGCACTGTCTGCTTCTGCAGATATTTCCATGGTCATGTGGCAGGCATGACTAGACACCGGAGTGCATGGAATGCTGTTACCTTCCCAAAGAAGTGGTCCCTATTTATCTACTTGCAATGTCTTGCTTTCGAACTGCTAGGTTGGCAGGAGCTGGGACAGAGATGGGAGCTCATTCTGTCCTGCAGTACTCAAGAATCGAACTGCTGACCGTCCGCCTCCCAGTCAGCGTCTTAGTGACTTGAGCCACTGCACTGGATTTCCTCTTAAACCATTTTCTTGTTCTCCTATGCTCCTATTGTGCATGTTAGGCTTTGAGGCATCTTCTTCTTCTGTGCCTAGGCCAGATGTGGAACTGCCAAAACGAAGCCACCTTTGGGGAGTTCATTCTGCAGATCCTAGTGTGAGAAAGATTAACCGGCAACACAAGGTGGCTGTTACCAGAGTATGCCCAATTGTGGTTCAAAAATACCACAGTCTTTGAGGATGCTCTTTCTGTGTACCCCAGGCTTAATAACTCTGTAATTCAAGGAGCCCAATATATCTATACACATACTCAACTGCAACTCGTATCCGAGAATGCATTTTCCCCTCTGAAGCAGGAAATATGTCACTGGCATTAATTTGTTTAAGGTGGATCCCATCTTGCCATGAAGTGACCCACACACTATGCTCTCAGAGCCATCACCCACAGCACAGATGAAGTGCGACATGCAGGATTTGTCACTGGGACTGCAAAGGACTGCCGCAGCCTTGAGGATATTATCAAGGTGCGCCTTCACTGCCAGTCCATCTGGCATGGCCTCTTCCGCCTCCATGACCATTGGGAATCAGAGCTCCTCCTCTGCTCATTTTGCCATTGGGCCCAGTATGATGGTTTTCAGTGGCATTTCCTCCACTGAGGGTGACCATCACCCCACCTAAAGGGGCTCATCCGCTCATAGCCGTTGGCCCCTTCAGGGAGTCAGGTTAGTTAACCGCTGCCTGACACTCAGCGTAGAATCGCTGGCTGTATGGTCTACTCCATTCCCGTAGCAGGATGTTCAGCCAGACAGAATCTAGACACGTAACTGGTAGCATTCAAAGATTCTTCATATACTGTACAGTATGTGCATTCTGCTGAGGTGACCATGCTTATGCTGAAATGGGACACAGTTTGTACAGAAATAGCTTTCAAACACTCTGTGATCCAGGTTCTTATTCGTACATTCCGTTTGCCTTTGGAAAACTTTACCCCCACTGTGTTGTATAAGAAAGACACAAGTAGATATTCAGTGTGTTTGAGCAGTTCAGCTGCTCATCTTACACTAATGGTGTACTGCTTCTCTTGCAGTTAGGCAGGTTGAACACAAACAGAGTAGAATTAATTTGTGAGTGCTGTAGAATATAGGCTGAAATCCTGTTGCTAAGTATAGTAAGTTATAACTAGAGCAGGCCCACTGAATCAGGGGGGGATTTGGTAAGTCAACTCCTCCTTAAACCCCACTGATTCATATAGGCCAGTGATGGCGAACCTTGGTACTCCTTGAACTTCAATTCCCAGAGGAGTGCTGACTTGGGCTTCTGGTAATTGAAGTCCAAGAACACCTGGAGTGCCATGGTTCACCATAACTGATATAGGCCTACTCTAGTTGTGATTTAACTGCGCTAAGCAGTTGTAGCCAGGGCTGTGGAGTCGGTAGATAAATGTTCTGACTCCGACTCCTCAGTTTTGTCTACTTCTGACTCCGACTCCGACTCCAGGTACCCGAAATTCACTCCGACTCCACAGCACTGGTTCAGTAGCTGTGACAGGGCTGTGGAGTCGGTAGATAAATGTTCCGACTCTGACTCCTCAGTTTTGTGTACTTCTGACTCCGACTCCAAGTACCCGCAATTTCCTTCGACTCCGACTCCGACTCCGACTCCACAGCCCTGGTTGTAGCCATAGCGCAGTGATGACAAATATATGGCACGCATGCTAGAGGTGGCACTTGGAGCCCTCTCTGAGGGCACCCATGTGGTTGCCCCAGCACAGAGTTTGCCACGCCCCTCTGCCCAGCAACCCAATGGGAGTGCTTTCCCCCCCTCCCCCAGCACAGAGTTTGCCATGCCCCTCTCCCCAATAGCCCAATGGAAGAGTTTCCTCCCTCCCCTGGTGCCATGTTAGCACACTGCAATAAATAAGTGGGTTTTGGGTTGCAGATTGGGCATTCTGTCTCCAAAAAGTTTGCCGTTACTGTCAAGCATTTGACTTTGAATGAAATTTGGGTCTATTTAAAGGACTTCCTTGACCTGATAGATAAGATGCAGTGCTCCTTTCTTTCTAATGGAAAGGGTGCTAGGTTTAAATTTCCTGCATTCTGATGTTCTAACTATCAGGAACTCTCTGGTATTGCTTTTTTAATTGATGATGCTAGATTTTGCAAGCCATGCAATATTTTAAAATTGTTTTATATTGATTTATTCTTTGGCTGGCCATTTTATGAGTCTCTTAGGATTGAACACATGGAACATGAAATACTAATTATATAAACTGAAATCTTATTCTGTCATCAGTTTCTTTCTTCTTTGCTTCCATTTTTTCTTTCTTTTTTCTTTCCTGATGCTTCTCTTCAAGTTCATGACTTGAAGGGGTTTTTACTCCCCCTGGGGGAGGGGGTTCATTAAAAATGCAAGGCGATTTGCAGTTTAGGTTATACTCCAGAAACAGCATTAATAAGCAGAATTCAAAAGTAAGGGGGAAAGCAGGTTTAAGAAAACAAAAATGGATAAACCAGGGAGAGTAAAACAATTAACAGCTTGCCAGGTCAAATGCTTGTCAAGAAAGCATGCGATGAGAGGACAAAAGGCCACTATAGACACATTTCCTTATGTAGCAAGTTCCAAATTGGTGACCCATTTGCAGATGGAAAATCTGGGTGTAAATGGAGCAGGATGCTTACCAAATGCTTACTCCTGTTTCCAGGGCACTTATTTATTTATTTATTTATTTATTTCCTTCAACTTATTATCCCGCCCAATCGGGTAAAAAACCCAACTCTGGGCGGCTTACATACACAGTTTAAAAATACATAGCTAAACCACAACTCAATATAAAACCACAAATCAATCTACGATACCCTATTCACAGTTAAAAAATAAATTAATACAATAATTAAAAGTTAAGCTAAAAGAAATTAAAACAGTTCCAAGTTATAAAATTATGTAATTATTAAAAAACAGAACCAGGGTAGGAAGGTAAGAACAACGGGTGGCTGTCTCATCTGATAAGCCACCCAACATGAGATCCGGTATTTCCGGATCCCCAAACTTGTCCTGCCAGCCAGGTTTTAAGGCCTTTCCGGAAGGGCAGGAGCTCTGTTTGTTGACGTAGATCGATAGGCAGGAGGTTCCACAGGGCTGGGGCGGTCACGGAGAAGGCCCTCCTCCTGGTGCTAGAGAGGCGAGCCTCTCTAGCTGATGGAATTGCAAGGGAGCCTCTCCGATCCGCCCTGGTGGGACGGACAGACGTTCTTGGGGTGACGCGGTCTCTGAGGTATCCTGGCCCACTACCATATAGGGCTTTAAAGGTAATGACCAGCACCTTGAATTGCACCCGGAGACATACTGGCAACCAGTGCAGCTGCCGAAGCAGTGGTGAGGCACGAGCGTAACGCCCGCACCCCATCACTACCCGAGCAGCCGCATTCTGGGCCAGTTGGAGTTTCCGAATGGTCACCAAGGGCAGCCCCATGTAGAGCGCATTACAATAATCAAGTCTGGAGGTGACCAGTGCATGTGTGACCCTGAGCAAGGAGTCCCGATCCAGGAGTGGGCGTAACTGGTATATTACACGAAGTTGTGCAAAAACCCTCCTGGCCACGCCTGCCACCTGTTCTTCGAACAGTAGTCGTGAGTCCAGGAGGACCCCCAGATTACGCACCGGATCTGTCTGGGGCAAAACTGCCCCATCCAGAACCAAAGCTGGAAGCTCCCGGGATAACACAGGGCCCCTCACCCATAGCCACTCAGTCTTGCCGGGATTCAGCTGAAGCCCGTTTTCCCCCATCCAGACCCTAACAGCCTCCAGGCACCTGGAGAGGACTTCTACTGCACCGCTTGGGTCCCCACGGGCTGAGATGTACAGTTGGGTATCATCAGCATATTGATGGTACCTTACCCCGTGGGAACGGATGATCTCACCCAGCGGCTTCATATAGATGTTGAACAGGAGGGGTGAGAGTACCGAGCCCTGAGGCACCCCGTATTGGAGGAGCCTAGGGCTGGACCTCTCATTCTCCAGACATACCGTCTGGGTCCTGCCCCTCAGAAATGAGGAAAACCAGGCCAACACAGTGCCCTGGATCCCCAATCCTTGGAGCCTTCCCAAGAGAATATTGTGATCCACGGTATCGAAGGCCGCTGAGAGATCGAGAAGAGCAAGGATGGTCGGATGGCCTCCATCCCGCTCTCTCCAGAGATCATCCACCAAAGCGACCAGTGCAGTTTCCGTACCATATCCGGGCCTGAATCCTGACTGAAAAGGGTCCAGATAATCCGCTTCATCCAGAACTTCCTTTAACTGCTGTGCCACAGCCTTTTCCAGCACCTTACCCAGAAAGGGTAGATTAGATACTGGGCGGTAGTTCGAAATTACCTTGGGGTCGAGAGATGGTTTTTTTAGGAGGGGGCGCACCAAAGCATGTTTTAATGGTGCTGGGCAAGACCCCTCCTCCAATGATGAATTTATAATTTTCTCAACCCAACCACCTGCCACCGCCTTTGATGCTTTAACTAGCCAGGCAGGGCATGGGTCCAAATCACAGGCTGTGGCACGAACAGATCCAAGAAGTCTGTCCACTTCCTCAGGGTCCACTGGCTCAAACCGATCCCAGATAACATGGCCAGACTGCGCACCGGTCAACCCCAGTTCCATACGTTCCACGCCGGGATTAAACTTCGAGCGAATCTGAGCGATTTTCTCCGCTAGATAATCAGCAAATGTCTCAGCCGAACCCTGCCAACCAGGGCCTGACCCCCCTCTTCCAAGGAGGGATCTGGTCACCCGGAACAAGGCAGCTGGACGATTATCCGCAGAGGCAATAAGGGCGGTGAAGTATTGACGTTTCACCGCCCTTATCGCCACTAGGTAGTCTTTAATGGCTGCTCTAACTAGTGTTCGGTCAGACTCACTCCGGGTCTTCACCCAGCGGCGCTCTCGGCGTCTCTTTGCCCGTTTAAGCTCCCTCAGCTCTTCAGTGTACCAAGGGGCAGATTGGTGCAAACGGGGGCGGAGAGGCCGTAGTGGAGCGATCCTGTCCAAGGCTGCCGTCACTCTCTCGTTCCATGAGTTGACGAGAGCCTTGCAGTAGAAAGCATAGCAGTAGCAGCCGGATCTGCGTTTTGGGTAATTTTACAAATGTTACCAGCATTTTGAAGAAATGATAAAAACTTAAGGAGCCAATCTTGGGTGTTCCTTCCTCCCCTGAACACCATTTGTTTTTGTTTGCTCTCATCAGTCAAATAATACTTTTGGCCTTTCAGTGTACTTTTTCTCTGGGCTTATCCACAATGTGGTATGGTCCCAGGTCATTATGGGTTGTTCTATTTGGTTGTTGTTGATTTCTTTTTTTGTTATTATTATTTTTTACAGTTCTGAATAGGTCATTCTAATATTTGTGTTCATACATGGGGAGAGTATTTGTTGCTAGATGTACTAGCATACACTCTGTCCTCTTGAGTATAGCCTGTCCACACATATCTAGAGTTGCTCACCGAGGTCTCAATTGCAGCACACCTCACTTTTGCTTACCCTTCTCCATTCTCTCCCACAGCGACTTCATTCTCAGTTGCCCCCTCCTCTCAAACCTTCACATTGTTTGTTGCAATGCTCTATGATCTTTATTTTATTTTTCACTTTTGTGTTACGATCCAGAAGCGACAATGTGTTGTTGTTTATTAATCAAACAGCAGAGTGCGAGAATAGGTGCTATACCCACAAAAAGTAAACAGAGGGACTTCAGTTTTTCTTCAAGGAGGCATTTCAGGGCGTTGTTCCTTCACCTGTCGAATGGTGGCCTGCAGAAGCCAGCCCCCAACCCCCAGCCTGCCCTAGTCCTCAATCGCCAGTCAGCGGCCTCCAGGGCCAGCAGGTGGGTGGCAGGGCATTGGGCGCAGGCCAGGCGCCGCCGAAGGGGGCAGAAGCAATCTAGAGGCAGCTGGTGCTCTGAGCAGGTAGGGTCCCTGGGCTCCTCCTGCGCCCCTCAGTGAAGGCAGTGGCCATGGGCTCCTGGGCCATGGTCAGGTCGGAGGATGATGGAAGACATTTTGTGCACTTTGTGTCTTATGTTTTTAGAGAGAAAATGCATACTATACCCATATGAGTATTTGTGTTATTACTATTTGAAGAATCAGGGGAATTTCCAAATCTTGCCGTTTGGACCATTTGCCCTCTTTTTGACCCTTGTGGCCCCACATCCTTTGCTGAACAGGATCCTTTGTGATGTGAGGGACACATGATCCAAAACTCCAGCGTTGGCTTTCAGTAGAAAGGGTTCTGCACCCTAGCTGGTAATGGTTTGGGCCATTCCACCTTGACCTACTCCTTCCTGGCTGCCATCACCACAGGCTTGTTCAATGGGCTTCCTGAGATTAATCATCTTAGTTTGTAACCCTTGGCAAAGAGCCAGAGCCATCAAGGCTGTAGTCATGGAGACGGCTCATTTTAGGCTGATGAGTTTTAAGTCAGCTTTGTGTTTGTGAAGGAGAGGCAGCACAGAAATCCCTCCGTTCTGGCCTGGTGTGGAGCAGTGCCAAGTCACACTTGACAAAGAAGAGGAGGCACCACGGTGGAGACCCACCACAGTGTCCTTCCGATGATATTTCCTGCCAAGAAGCTCCCAGGCCTGGGTTCAGGACCCCTCACTGTGTGCCTCTGTAAGACTGGAACAGAGACTTGCATCACCAGAACTTCTTTCCCAGGGAGAGGCCCTGTCGTGAGGCAGAGCGAAATGGCATCAAATGTTAGGTGGCCCAAAAGGATAGCAAAATGCTGTCTATTTGGACTATAATTACTGTAACTGCCAAGAAAGGTACAGTATATGTATTATGTATGCAAGTCTGGCCAGGTTATCCTGCTATGGTAATATAGACCATATTGCCAGCGACTCAACGCCGAGTGCCTGATGGCGTTTAACTAACCTGACAACCCTGAGGACTAGCGGCCTTGACAAAGTCCACATGGGTGATGGTCCCCAGCTGGATTAAATCCCACTTGAATCCATCTTGATGTAGGGCAGTAGCTTCATCAATCCTGACCTAGGGCTGAGGAGGACTTTGGGTGCCAAAAGGGCTCAGGACCAGAAAGTGACTCACGGAACTGGATGAGTGGTACTCGTGTCACACTGCGATGGGGAAGGCAGATGAAAGGCCAGTGCATTATATTCGCAGCCCAGTCTTCATGGCTGATCGCCATGATGATTGCCAATGTTCGGATTTGAATACGGCACAAGAAGAAGAATGTGTATTATAATATCCCAGATTGATCAGTCTGTTTGTGTTTTCTACTTTCTCTCCAAGAAGCTGTCCAGCAATTCACATACCTGGACTCCTTTTTCTTTTCTTCTACTCTTCTCATATAGTTTCCATGATAAACACTCAGTGAAAAATACAATTCCAGGTTTTTCTTCATATGTTGTGGGTTTTTGTTTTCATGGTAACGTACAGGACAATTACTTGCTAATCATTCAGCCCTTTAAAAAATGTATCCAATAATTTGTGTTGAGTAATATACAAACAGCCCAGTGTTTCGATCTGTTCTAGAACATTTTCCATACTATTGTTTTCTTCCCAGTAAGCAAAAGATGTGTGCATATCCATTTACTGAGAAAATAGTACAAGGCTATCCTCTTGTACAGCTGGCTGGATAGCTTAATGGTTTAAGTATCTGGTCCCAGAGCAAGAGGTTGGGAGTTCAGTTCTCCATTGTGCCTCCCTACATAAATGCATATAAGATTCTGGATTGCATCTGTAAAGGTTTCCCTTGCTCGAAGGCCAGTTGTATCTGACTCTAAGGTTCAGTGCTCATCTCTGTTTCAAAGCCAAAGAGCCAGCGCTGTCTGCTTCTGCAGACATTTCCGTGGTCATGTGGCAGGCATGGAACGCTGTTACCTTCCTACCAAAGTGGTCCCTATTTATCTACTTGCAATTTCTTGCTTTCGAACTGCTAGGTTGGCAGGAGCTGGGACAAAGACAGGAGCTCATTCTGTCCTGCAGTACTCGGGAATTGAACTGCTGACCTTCCGCCTCCCAGTCATGTGTTCGGGCTAGCACAAAAGTTTCAATTGTTAATTGCTCCGAAATTCTTATTGTTTTAACATACTGTACCAGATTTGATTTTTAAACCTTAACTTATTGTTGTTGATGTTTTATTGAGCACTTTAAAAACATCAGTTAAAACAGCTAGAAGTAGTCAGTACCACCAAAATATCCCTCAAAAGAAAGAAATAGTCATGAAATGTTAAGCATTTTTAAAAAAATCAATGTGTTTAGCAGTCAAAGTAATTCAGAATAATTGCATGAGATCATATTGATTCTGACCTTTAGTGAAACTTTACAGGGTTTTTTTTTAGGTCGATAGAATACTCAGAAGAAATTAACATTGTGGAAAAATTAATGGATTGGGTAAAACAAATTAAATTCTAGTGGATTGTTTTCAAGATGTGAGACCAAGAACTATAAAATAGCAATGTTACTGCTCTGACTAGGCACTTTGTTTATGGGACCTTTTAATGTGCAAACCCCACCACCACCCACCACCCCAGCAGAAGGGTTTCAAGGTCTTTGCTGAAAGGTTGGTGGAAATGGGTTATCTGGAAGATGTAAATCCCTGATATTTTTTACCCTCTAGAGATGAAGAAGAACTGCGCAAATCCCTTTCAGAACTGGGAGACCCAAACCCAAAGTCCATCAAACGAATCAGCAGCTGCAGCAACCCTTTCTTGGATTTCTCACAGGATGCCAGCATTGCCACATACAAGTATGGTATCCTCATCCGCAAGAGCCATGCTGAGCCAGACTGCAAAAAGAGTACGTGTGAGAGACAGAGGTGATACGTGCGCAGTGGTGGTGGTGGTGGGGAGTGTGATTTGGACCAGATGTCCAACGCGAAGGACGACTCTCTCTTGCAAACCAAGATTAAGCAGTGAGGTGCTTCTTTATGTCTTATTCCATGTAAGGAGTTGCAAGGCTTTGAGGTGGGCAAAATTGGCATTTCCCAAATTAACTTCATCTAGGTCAATCTTAGAAGAAATCAACCCTGACTGCTCCTTAGAAGGTCAGATAGTGAAGATGAAGCTAAAGTACTTTGGACATCAAATGAGAAGAGAGGATTCGCTTGAGAAAGCCTTGATCCTGGGAAGGGTGGAGGGCAAAAGAAGAAGGGGACGGCCCAAAATGAGATGGCGAGATGGTATTGTAGAGACAATGGGCACAGAACTGAACT
The DNA here is from genome assembly GCA_030440675.1 of Furcifer pardalis. Lineage (NCBI taxonomy): Eukaryota > Metazoa > Chordata > Lepidosauria > Squamata > Chamaeleonidae > Furcifer > Furcifer pardalis. The sequence goes on from CP126895.1 coordinate 2,419,319, forward strand.
GGTTGAGGAAGATGGTGGAGGACAGAAGTGCCTGGTGGGTGGTGGTCCATGGGGTCGCAAAGGGTCAGAATCGACTGTGCAACTGAACAACAACAAAAAAGAAAGAAGCTAACCTTGTAGAATGATAACTGTGTCAAAGCAGGATTCCTGAGTCAAGGAAGCATCCTCTGAAATAATAAGACTTCGTTAAGCCAGGCAGAAAGTAATCCCTCCCCTCACACACACACCCCCTGCCCTTTCTCCTACATCCACAACTGTCTGGCAACACTTCAAGTAAAGAATTAAGAAGTCTGTTGATGTAGGAAAAATGGTGCTATGATTACATTAATGTATGCTGGCCCTTGCAGGCATTATCCTGAGCATCCTGGCTCACACTGACACGGGTCTCCTGTCTATCTTGTGCTCATGTTTTTAACACTCACACCCACTTGCTTCCCACTTGACAACTCAATTGCAGCCACATTCTCGGTCTGTAATTTGCCCTTTGCAGCCACCACCATCAAAGGCTTCACTTGTCCCAGCCAGACTCGTGCCAGGCTCCATCCCTTCACCCGTCACTTTCCCTTGGTAACTTGGCACTGAAGAGAAGATCTATTTCCTTTCCCCTCTGCAGCCTGACGGGTCCCAGCAAACTGATGCTGCAAGATGAGAGGAAGCATAGTAAAAAATGGGCATTAAAACAATGAGGGTGATTGGGGGCAGGGAGAGAGAGAGGAAGGGAGAGCCATTACATTTCTTTCACCCCTACCTAATTTGGGTTTTGCATCCCTCTCCCACGTGGCACAATTTTAAAAAATCTCAAAAACATTTGGGCAGATCATAGAGCATTAATAGAACATACAGATGTTGTGGAGAGCTTCTTGCCCATTGTGACAAAAAGAGAAGCACATTTCAAGCCCTGGGCTTCCACATAGTGTCCTTTGTATCAACCTGAGGACAAATGGAACATAAGTCAGAACAAATTCACCATGATGAAATTTGTTCTGGAAGATTAAACTACATTTAATGTTTCCGTCCCCTTCTGTTTCCCAGTAAGACCTCATCGTGCATCTGCCCATTTGCAGAGAGAGAGAGAGAGAGAGAGAGAGAGCTCTGGTAATCTGTTTGACCATGTATAACAAAACTCTGAAAACAAAGAGTACAGTGGCATCTTAAAATCTTAACAGATCTATTTCAGTGTGAGCTTTCACGGGTCACAAATCAATTCCATGTTTTCTCTCTACAGAAATGGATTTTAACATATGGAAGTTCACATTCAAATTAAATCAGTCCATTTTTATGTCTCGGCACTTCCGTTTTAATTTTTTATTAAACCTAGCACACATATGTAGGTCTTTTGTTCAGCAATGCAGCTGCATGTCAGCCTAGTTAGAAACAAGTCCCGTGGAGCTCTGTGAGATTCAAGGACAGAACTAGAACTTCAGTGGAGCAGATCAAAAGCTTAGCGAAGTCAGTTTTCTGTTCCCGCAGAGATCAGTCGGATCATGGCTGGTGCAACACGAGGAGTAAGATACGAAAGCAGTAAAGATACGAAAGCAGTAATGTCCTTCCCCATTTATGTTCCCCAGCAAGTGGCATATTTCCCCAGTGTTTGGGCAGTATTTGGACAGGCAACATGAATTATTCCCCAAATAGGTCAATCTTAGAAGAAATCAACCCTGACTGCTCCTTAGAAGGTCAAATAGTAAAGATGGAGCTAAAGTACTTTGGACATCAAATGAGAAGAGAGGATTCACTTGAGAAAGCCTTGATGCTGGGAAAGGTCGAGGGCAAAAGAAGAAGGGGGAGGCCAAAGATGAGATGGCTAGATGGTATTGTAGACACAATGGGCACAGAACTGAGCGAGTTGAGGAGGATGGAGGAGGGCAGAAGTGCCTGGCGGACAGTGGTCCATGGGGTCGCAAAGGGTCGGAATCGACTGTGCGACTGAACAACAACAACAAGTTAGCATGTGATTGCAGGCTAAGAGAGAATCTATAACTGCACAAGGAGTGCCTTCCACGTTGTATAGCATTTCCCCTTCAGTACAATGGAACCTCACTCAACAAATTTAATGTGTTCTCCAGGACCTTTTGTACTATGAAAAAATGTGTAAAGCGAATTTCCCATAGGAATTCATTGAAAACCAAAATACTTTAACTGAAACGTGGTTTACCATAGGAATGCATTGAAAACCAATCAATCCATTCCAAAAAAATTGTTGTTAACCGAGCCACTATTTTCTATGGATTTCCTTTTCTTATGCAATTTGCGTGTTAACCGAGCTGTTTGTTAAGAGAGGTTCCACTGTATAAAGAATAAAGTGATTCAGCTCATTTGTTCCCAAGTGGGGGAATGGAACACAGCATGGGGGTATCCTTTGGACAAACTGCTAGAAACTTTAAAAAAACAATATACTGTATATACTCGAGTATAAGTCGGGTTTTTTATCCCCCAAACTGAGGTCCAAAAATGGGACTCGACTTATACTCAGGTCAATGTAAATACTCAAAAACATACCCACACAAATGTCTAAATTAATTAATTTTACCATATTTTCATTATTTTAATTATTGAAACTCACTAGCAGCTGCTGTATTTTCCACCCCCGACTTATACTCAGGTCAATCTATTTTTCTAGTTTTTTAGGTCCAAATTAGGTACCTCAACTAATATTTGGGACAACTTATAGTGGAGTATATGCGGTAGTTCAGGGGTTCTCAAAGTTTTTCCACCACGAGCCAGGCCACTCAACCTCAGACAGCTAAGCGGGCCAGATAAATGTCTTCCCTTGTCACAAACACTGCCACAAACCACGGCGGGCACATTTGCACATGAGCAGGTGTGTTTATGGCTGTCATAAATGCTTCTGCTTCTGGGTTGTCACCGTGGGTCAGATGGAATGGTGTTGGGGGACGGGTCTAGCCCATGGACCATAGGTTACGAACCCCTGGTATAGTTTTTTCCTGGATAAAGATGGTAGCAAAAGACGGTGGGTCACTTTCAGGAAGGCTAGGCAGAGGGGGGGGGGGGAGAGAGGAGAGAAATTGCCATCAGGACAGATAGGAATGAGCGGAGTTCATCTTCCACATCATAACCTTCTGCCTTCTACACCCACTCCCACCTATCCCAATGCACTTTATGTTTCTGGCCAAGGGATGGAGCCATTAGGGAATGGAAGCAACCGTTGCTGGGCTGGAATCAGGTTTACCCCAGGCATGGCTGGTGCTAACTGTGGAAGCATAGTTAAAGATAGGTCAGGAGTCACCTCCCCCGGCCGGTTCTGATGTTCCTCCCATAATATGCACTCAATTTCCCCTGTAAAATCATCCCTAATACCAGGAGGTTTATGGCTTCCAAGTCTGATGAGGTCTACTACCGCCTGTCTGTTTTGTACCTGTGATGCTAAGTACAGATTTACCTAACAGGAGCCATTGGTTGTGCCTGCTTCCACCTATTTCAATACCTCCCTGTTGCCACATTCAACGTCCAGCCAGGATTACCTTCCAGTTTTATGCATTTTGGCAAAATAGCTTCCATGCTATACCAAGAAATGTGTCATCCTGACAAAGTTTCTGCTTTTGACTGGTTGTTGTTGTCATTTGTTTGTTTTCGCAGCCCCAAGAGGGAAGCGGGGATGGAAGACCTTCCATGGGATCCTGAAGGGAATGATCCTCTATCTGCAGAAGGTACCAGACCACTAGCCCACTTTTGACTCTTTCCATCCTCCCATTGTCCAGGGAAAGGATGGAATTCCCTGAGTGCATGTATTCTGCCAAACAGTGTAAGGATAACAAAGCCCATTATTCCACTACCAAAGGATCTGTTCCACCTGAAAAAGACTTTCACCCATTCAGGAAAGCCAACTAGCATAAAATATTACCATCCCTGCTATGCAAAATTTAAGTGGTGTAGATGGTATCCTATGTTCTCAGGCTTTGTTTCAGGAAGCAGTGCTTATAAATAAAGAATTGAAAATCATTTTGCAAACTGTGAGTTTGATCCTGACCAGGGCTCAAGGTTGATTCAGTCTTCCAACCTTCCAAGGTCAGTAAAATGAGTAACTAGCATGTGGGGGGGGGGGAGACACTCTAATTACTCTGTGAACCGCCCAGAGTGCACTAGGCACTATGGGACAGCATACGAGTATAATGGCTTTTCTTTTCTTTATTTATGACTGGCTTCTGTCTCTGCCCCCATATCCTAATCCGGTTATAACAACTGCAGTACTCTGCATCCTTTCTTTTATTAGGACGACTTGGAAAATACTTCAAGAGCTTTGTTTCTTTTACTGTACAGTATTAGGAAATGACAAGGCAAATCATCTTTCTCCTCCTGCACCATCTGAAAAGTAATGTTTACTGATACTTTAACTTTACAGGGCTATGCCCTGCTATTTTCTTGTTTTGCAAGGTCCAGACCTTTTGTATAGATGGTCTGACAGAACTGAATCTTGAGGGGTGAATCTACTGATCTACTGGGAAGCCCCTTCACAATAAGGGGCTTCCCAGTAGATCAGCTGCCACCACCAAGGGATTTTCTTCAGACCATTGCAAACAGCCCAGTTTGCAAGACACCAAGAGAGACCACGTAGGAGGCTCAGGTCGAAATCTTGTTTGCCTTGATGCAGCCATTCTACTACTTGGGTGTGCATATATGACTTCCTCGGGAGGGGTGGTGGTGGTGGCAATAGTCTATAAGGGCTTGCCTCAGTTTCAAGCTGTGATACAAGAGACCTCCGTCGCTGAACCCAAAAGAAAAGGCATAAGCAATAGCAGAGCTGCTGGCTGGGTGTGTGGTGACATATCATGAAATGAAGGTGGCCTGGCAAAGCAGCCGTCCTGGAGGAATCAGTGCAGGATTCATAGAGCTGGAAACAAACCAGGGACAAATCCATGCCCCCGCCCATGAGCAATCCTGTGAAAATACAAGATAGCTGGCAAGCTTTAAGGAGCCCTTTTTGGCAGTAACTGGGGAAAAGGTTATTACTCATCCGTTCCTGAACATTCCAGCTTTTGGTTGATCTGTTCTTGAGCATGAACTGGAAGAAGAAGTGCTAAAGGAGAGGAAGTTGCGTGCAAGTAGACGTTTAATTGGAATGAGGTGGACGTACACGGCCACACGACTGACAGTTGACTGTAGGATCAGCTCTGGATTTAAATGCTTGAATGGGAGTGGCTAAGAATTAGGAATGAGGGAATAGGTTCCCCCTCCATAGTCACAGCACCTCTGGTTTCCTCGGCCTAGAGAAATGCCAACATAATACTCCCCCCCCCCACACACACACACACAATAATTTGAATGTGAAGGTAAGGTCAAAGTCGCCCTTGCTCGAAAGCCTCATATCTAACTCTAGGGTTTGGTGCTCATCTCCATTTATAGCCAAAGAGCCAGCGCTGTCTGTGTCTGCAGATGTTTCTGTGGTCATATGGCAGGCGTGATTGGACACCAGAGTGCATGGGATGCTGTTGACCTTTCTACTGAAGTGGTTCCTATTTATCTTCTTGAAATTTCTTGCTTTCAAACTGCTAGGTTGGCAGGAGCTGGGACAGAGATGGGAGCTCACTCCGGCGTGCAGTACTCGGGAACCGAACTGCTGACCTGCCAACCTTCCAGTCAAGATCAGCGTCTTAACCATTAACTTTACTTTACTTTACTACTCATATTTGCTATCCCGCCCCAATCAGGTGAACCCGACTCTGGGCGGCTTACAGCATAGATTAAAAACATATCAATATTTTTTAAAAAATTTAAAATTCATAAAAATTAAAACAGTATCGTGGGTAAGATCAGAAAGGGTGGAATATCTCTAGACTAGCCACCCCACATGGGATCCCCCATTCCTGGATCCCCATTAAGCCACCACAGTCCCCTTTGAATGTGAAACAACTATCTAAAATAAATGGCGGTCCTTCAGATTCCAGATCAAATGGTTAAAGAAGATAACGCAATTCCATTAAAACATCCACCTTATCTACTGAAAGGGGGTACCACTATATTTCATTTTCTGGTCCTGGTATTTAGAACGTTCTAGTGTGAAAGTTCGATTTTCATTGTCCATTTCTAAAGCCTTTTATTTTATCTAAGAGAATGAGGTAAAAGAGACTTGAGTCTGTTTCCCTTTCAGGAAGAGTATAAACCTGGCAAGGCCCTTGCAGAGGAAGACTTGAAGAACGCCATCAGCATCCATCACTCCTTGGCCACCCAAGCATCCGACTATAACAAGAGGCCCAACGTCTTCTACCTCAGGACGGCTGACTGGAGAGTCTTCCTCTTCCAGGCTCAGTGAGTGGTGGTTGAGGCTGAGCGTCCGTGTGGGAAGCTTAACTGGGTTCTCTTGCAAAAATTGGTGGTGATGGTGATATTAAGCCACCTTTGCACCATTCTGCCTGCCTTGTCCCATTTGCTCCAGACACCCATCTGCCCTCTTTTTTAAAAAAAACCTACTTAACCCCTTTAACCACGCTCTCAGCTCCTTTTTCGCTGCTAGATAACCACCAGCAGCCAGCAATATTTCTTTCACGTTCATTGCCTCACTCCGTCCTCTGATTTGCTCCTCCAAGGTGGGAGGGCACATTTTGGCCAGCCATTTGCACCCATCCCCTGTCCATCCACCTAGAGAGATAATTTTGGGGAGTATTAAACTGCAAAGGCACTGTGTGGAGGCTGCAGCCTCAGGGAAGCTGAGGGGCACAATCGTCACCCCGTGCGTGTCAGACTGCTGGCTAGCTGGCAACTGCTGGTGTCCGAAAACACTATTTACCTCACACAAATACTGTCCTTTATTGGGGATGGGCTTACGGCCCAGGGAGGTCTCCTCCTCTTCAGGCTTCATTTGCTAATATAAAACCACAATTTATTTATTTATTTTATTGCATTTCTACTGCTGGCTCCAGAAGAGGGACACCTTTTTACTTTGATTCTCTCCCCCCCTCCCCCCAGGAACATGGAACAAATGCATTCCTGGATCACACGCATCAATGTGGTGGCAGCCATGTTCTCTGCTCCCCCGTTTCCTGCTGCCATTGGGTCTCAAAAGAAATTCAGCCGGCCGCTGCTACCCAGCTCCACCACACGGCTCTCTCAGGTAAGTCAAGGACCTGGTCCTCTGCCGCCGTCTCCTGGCAACTCCCTGGAGCATGAAGAGATGTTGGAAGGAAACATAATACCAATCTCTGTATTAGGATTGCAACTGAAAAGAGGTGAGGGAGGAAATGTATAGGAATTCACGAGGAGGAGATACTAGCTGTGTATCTGCACAGGAATGTGTTATAAGGAAACCCCTAAAGAGAACACCGAAAGGCTGAAAAAATCCATGTTATGCTTCGCTCGGTGGGGGAGGGAAAGATGTGAATGAAGCAGAACTGCATGCCCAGTAGTTTCCCAAGCAGCTCGAAAGCATGAAATTGCAAGTAGATAAATAGGTACCACTTTGGTGGGAAGGGAAACCTGCCCTGAGTCAGGTTTCCTGAGTAGGTGGCCTACAAGTATGAAAATTTAAATTAAGGTAAACAACGTTCCATGTGCTCTGGTGTCTAGCCATGCCTGCTACATGACCACGGAAATGTCTGCAGACGCAGACAGCACTGGGTCTTTTGACTGTAAGCGGAGATGAGCACCGAATCCTGGAGTCGGATACGACTGGCTTTCGAGCACGGGCGGCCTTTACCTACTGCTAAAGCCATGTGCAGGTTCACTAACGGGATGGGACTTTGTTCCTTGCCTCTTCCCCAGGAGGAGCAAATGAAGACCCACGAAGCGAAATTCAAAGCCATCGCAGCCGAATTGCTGGAGCATCGCGCTTCCCTGCCAGAGAAGAAAGTGAAAGGCAAAGAGTACGAGGAACTGAAGCAGAAGGAGGAATACCTGATATTTGAGGTCTGCACATTTACGAGCATTTGCGTGTGGTTGTGGGAGGTGTGCCAAAATCATTTGCACACAGAATTTACCAAGCCACGGTAATGGTCTTGGGCAGGAAGTTCTTGTGTTATTTAAACGACACACAAACAGATGGCAGCATAATGAATGCCTCCATCAAGGTTATTAAATTTAAACCCATTTAAGCCACCCAGCCTAGTGATGTGTCATTGCAACCTACAGCAATGAAACTCTCAATTCTGCATTACGTTGAAACACATGTACCTTTCTGAACCCTAAATTTCAGACTTTTCCCCATTATATCACTCCCCACCCCCACCCCACCCCTTGTTTAAATCTCTTACAGAACTGCCTCGGCGGACATCTTTCCCAGTTCTATTTTTCCCCTCTCAAATGGGGCAACAAGAATCCTACACAATATTTCAGATATAGCCCCACGAAGGTCTAGATCCAGAGCATGTCTTAGGCCAGGAATGGGAATTATGCTGCCGATTCCCCAGTTTTCACAAACCTTACCCGTGTTAAACAGCAACAGGCGAAATAGTTTGTTAGCATCTAGAGGGCCATACATTTCTCCACCCCCGTTTTAATGCCTGCTGAAAATTAACGAGGCTTGGGTTGATAATGACTAAATCTCATCAGCTGCCATGAGAGTAAAGCATGACTGTCTGGATCTGACCCCCCCCCGCCCCCCCAGCTTCTCTATAAGCTTTGGAGTCTTCTGGCAATTTAAAGATTAAGAATGTATTCTGGGACAAGTTTTCAAATACAGTAATACCTCGGATAACGCTAAGACTTGGTTCTACAAGTCTTGGTGTTATCCGATTTTTAGTGTTATCCGATGCATGTTAAAATCCTATGGGATGGATCGGATAATGTTAAAGCTCCATAGAGATACATTGTAACCGCACAGGCTTTAGCGGTTGTTATCCGATCCCTCCCATGGGACCTTAACGTTATTCGATCCAATTATCCTTCCCAGATTACTTAACATTATGCGATTTTAGCGTTATCCGAGGTATTACTGTACAGTGGAACCTTGTATAACAAAACCCCCCATAGCAAAAAAAATTGCATAATAGGTTTTTTTTAATGCCGCCCCGCATTACATTTTTTCCTATGGAAAAAAATCATACAACAAATATTCAATGGGAAAAACCACTTAGCAAAAAAAAATATTATTGTATGATTTTTTTCCCCATTGGGAAAAGCATTGTACCATTTTTTCCCATAGGAAATATCGTACAACCAAAAAAAATCACATAGCAAACAGACCTGTAGAACGAATTAAAATCATTATATGCGGTTTTATTGTACGGGGGTGTTTTGTTTGTGTGGAGTTTTGCTGCCACAATAGATTAGACCAGTGATGGTAAACCTTGGCACTCCAGGTCTTCTTGGACTTCAATTACCAGAAGCCCAAGTCAGCACTCCTGCTGATCAGGGCTTCTGGGAATTGAAGTTCAAGAACAGCTGGAATGCCAAGGTTCGCCATCACTGGATTAGACTATCATGAGCCCTCCAACTGGACAGTTTTGGGGGTGGATGGCTCCTGTTCCCAGCTCTGAGACGTTCTTTGAGATCCCATCCCTGCAAGCCATTTATGTCCACAGCTCCTTTCGAAGCTTCCAGTGCAAAGTCAGATTAGGCACCAAAGGGAAGGGGATGAGGACGTATGGATCCTCCCCATCATCACCGTCTTCTTCTGTCTGTTTTGCAGAAGTCACGCTATGGGGTCTATGCCACGCTGATGCGGGCCAAGCTGAAGACTGGCTCTGAAGACCTGGCAGCTTTGGAGGCTGCCCTCTTTGAGACGGCAGGCAGTGCCGAGGACAACCTCAAGAAGTCCCAGTCCAGCCCTTCCTTAAACCAGGAACCGGCCGCGGGCCCAGGCCCCAAACCCAAGCGCGGCAGCCGACAAGGCACAGGCAGTGCTGCGCCAAAGTCCTAGAAGGGCCCGCCAGCGCCTGCCAGGAGAGCATCGTGCCTGTCTAGAAGAGGAAGGAACAAACACCCTGCATGATTTTATTCTTCTTGGCTCTGGGAGGCATCCCCAGTTGAAGCTTAAAGACCTCTTGCTGTGGACCAGCACCTGTGCCCGTTCCACCCGTCCGTCAGGAGGAGACGCCAGTGTCCTATCCTGACCACAGTCCTTGTGCACGCAGCCTTTCCAGTCTTGAGAGACTCTGGTGCCTGCATGAGGGAGGTAATCTAAACATCTTGGGTAACAAAGCGACAGGACTACTTTTTAGATCACAGAGAAATAACTTTTTGCAGTTTCTTACAAAAACATCGGGGGAGACGGGGCTGCTGCCCTGCGCTGCCCTCCCTCCCCTTTCCTTGCCCGTTTCGTACAGTTCCAGCGATACAACATTTTGCATTTTTTAAGTAATTGACAAAATTGAATCAAGCGGAAGTAGAGAAGAGTTGATTCGGACACTACAAAGAAACGACGCAAACAAAAACAAATGGCATTACTCTATTTAGTGGATGGTTTTGTATAGCTGAAGTTGACTGGAAGGTCAGCAGTTTGAGACCCAAGTGCTGCACGGCAGAGTGCGCTCCTGTCTATGTCCCAGCTCCTGCCAACTTAGCAGTTCAAGAGCAAGAAATTGCAAGTAGATAAATAGTTACCACTTAAGTGGGAAAGTAAACAGCATTCTGTGTCTAGTCATGGCTGCCATATGACCATGGAAACATCTGCAGACAGTGCTGGCTCTTTGGCTATAAACAGAGAGGAGCACCGCACCCTAGTCGGATACGCCTAGCTTTCGAGCAAGGGGCAACCTTTACCTTTGTCTAGTTTGAAGAAGAGGACCTTCATCCCTCCTACAGATCTTAGACTTGCACTGGCTGCCAACAGGAGCACCGATAACTCCCGCACGGATGCCCAATGCCTTCAGCACCAGCAGCTGTCCTGGACTGGCTCGGTTATGGTTTCCACCAGCATGGGCTGGACCTTGACTCACCCTGATCCTTGTTCAGGACTGATCAGAACTGGCCAGGATGTTCCCAGTGGCCAGAACTCACAGGGTAAAGCCAGAGGCAGCAGATGCCACCCAGGTAGCAGCCTAACAAAGCCATAGAAAAAGGGGGGAGCATGTGTGCACACACCAAGCAGCCAGAGCCTCTCATTCTTATGTAAGTCACACTGGAAAGCCAGAGCAAAGAGACCAAACTGCACCGCTGGCCTTGAAAGCCAACAGAAAGAGCAACTTAGGGGCATTTTACATCTTTGGGCTGCTTGGGATGGGTCAGGCGAGAGTCGGGGAGAGAGGGGACGCCCCACATCCTTGGCTGGTGGGGGGGGGGGGAGAGAGAAGGCAAGATAAAGGCCAGGACTGTCGCACTCCCTGTATGAACAGCCTGCTCCCTTGATTTCTAAATTTCTAAGGGCTTTTAAGGCTACGGCTTCAATATACTTGATCAGAGACTGCACCTCTGCAAGGGCGTCCCAGCTGATAAGGCCAGAGAGGTTGACCTACGCAAGGTGAGGTTTTGCGCTGTCAAGAAGCCCATGAGCGTCACCTGTTGGGTTGGGCTACCCAAGTAGAAGGGAGGTGTGGTGCCCAAGTAGAAGGGGAGCTGGACGGGTCCAGTACTGACTCTTTGAATGTGTTGTTTATCTTGTGTGTGTTTTTTTTAAATTCTATCCTGGAGTTGACTGTAAAACCAAACAAACCCTAAAGAGCTCTGTACAGTTTCTTCCTTCAGTTAGTGAAGTAAAACTTAATTTAAGCACCTATAATGGCCTGGTTCTCCCTCAGGTTTTCCCTCCACAGGCTGAAGAGATGCTGTTCTGCCAGGAGTTTGGAAGGTAGGTTCAATGACAACCGCTTTTCTCTCTCTCTCTCTCTCTCACTCACACACACACACACACACACACACCGTTGTATCACTGCCAACAAAGACATGTAAATTTACATCACTTATTCCAGTCAAAGAATTGGATACTTTCTGAACAATATTTTAATTAAAAAGATCTTAATAATTACAGCGGGATTAGATTCAAAAACTGAAAAGGATTATTTCAGACACTGAGATACATGGGCCTTTTTTTTAGTGCGAGTTGGAGAATTGCCATCGCTGGTACCCTTAGATGAACAGAAGGCTAAAAGTGTTCGTGTGCCTCCTCCACACCCCTTCTTCAAGCAAGAGACGTTTCTGCGTAGGGAGCAGGACTGCAAGCAGCCAACCAAGACCAGGACCTTGACTGTCCTCTTGCCGACAGAAGCAGAACACTGCCGTGAACAGCGTACTTGGAAACGACATCTTTTGTCAATGAAAAGTAATGCACGAACCAGCAATCAACCAATCATCTGATGTTCAACCTGCATTGTAAGGGAACGCTCAAAATGTCCATCGCACGCTGAAGTCTGCAGAAGTCGCTGAAGGGCAAAACCGCCATTATACGACGAGGCAATTGGTCTGTCCAGAAGATATGCTGGTCCTTCCATGCATGACTGGATTAGAGGTATCCCAAGGGCCTCCTGACTGCCTGTGTTTGGAGAAATCCTCTAAACCCACCTTGAGGTTTCTGTGAAGACAAAATGCTCCGTTCTTGAAGTTCCCAAGGAGGAGACGCACAAAAGCCCAGAGGACTTTTGCCCTGGGGGGGTGGGGGGTGGCAAAGGATTCTGTCCCATCAGCTTTACAAGGAACCAGCTTCTGCTGCTCAGCAAAGCCCCCCTCTTCTAGAGATAAAGTGGCTGGTATAGGGGGAGAGTACAAAAACAAAAGATTTATCCAGGTTATGCTTGTGAACTTAGGCCTCCGCCTGGCATAAGACATTAGATATGGCACAGCAGCTGGCGAGCCCTTCTCCCATGCCTGGGGCAGAGAGGGTGAACTAAAGACGACAGAGCCTCGCCATTCGTTTACAGACCAATCGTTAAAAGCAGATCCAGGCTTGGCACGGCATTCCCAGCCACCAGCAATGCCGTACACACTGGAGCCGAGGCAGGTGACTGAGCCAGCGCTCCCCTGTAGAGACAGTCAGTCAGGGTCTTGCTAAAGATCAATGCACTTGCTCCGCTTGGCTGTGAGGGGAGACAGAAGGTGGATCCGGAAAAGGCGCTGGCGGCAGTTTCCCAGGTGTCGCTGCTGACTCCTCTGCTGACTGGCTGCCGAAACCGCTGTCTTCCTTCACCTCTGAGACAGACAGACAGATTATCAGCAACATCTGCCAGACATCTGGAGATACATCCCCTCCCAGTCTGTATCTTGGAGTACACAGAAAGAGCCTCCACAAAGATTGTGGCCAGTGGCATCGTGTAGGGGGCCCCAGGGGGGCGGCCAGCCCCAGGCGGCACATTTTGGGCTATGGGTGTTCTTGGACTACAATTCCCAGAAGCCCTAGGGGAGCCAGCGTCCACCAGGGGGTGGCAAATTTGGCTTAAGCCCCGGGCGACTGAAATCCACACGTTACTGATTTGTGAACCACAAATGGTTGTACCACAGGGCAATGGCAAACTTGTGCCAGCTAATCTTTCTCACGCTAGGTGAGAAGAAAGGAACTATGGAATGAATTCACCCCAAGGTGGTTTTGTTTTGGCAGTTTAACATCTAATCTAGTCTGTCTCTTTACCTGCACTTTGTAGCTTAGCCACGGACTCTGCACTCTGCAGTAGTCGCACTCCCTCAGTCAGTCCCATGGAGTCAAGGGCTTCCAGTAGGCCCTTCGGACTGCCACCGGCAATCTGAGAAGAGAAAGCGCCCCAAAGATCAGAAGAGCACCTTGGTAAAGGGGTGGCCATGGCAAAACAGCCAAGAAAGGGAGGGGAACCAACCCACCTCATAGCCAAGTAAGAGTCTCCGGCTGGGGGAGGAAGTGTCCTTAAAAGTCTCCACAAGACTGCCCAGGCCCAGCCTCTTGGCCAGTTCCACCCAATCTGCTCCGTGACATTCCCGGTTCAGAAGCTGCTCCAGGCTTTGGACGGTATCTATGTTCAGAGAAAGGATGATCCCTGTGATGGAAAAGAGATTCAGGGAGAGGAGAGGTAACTTTTATGAATTATTAGGAAGAACTTCTTAACAGTTAGAGTAGTACGACAGTGGAACCAGCTGCCTCGGGGGGGGGGGGTGTAAGCGCTCCGACACTGGAAACGTTCAAGAGAGAGTTGGACAACCCTGTTAGATCTTTGATTCGGATTCCTGCGTGGAGCAGGGGGTTGGACTTGATAGCCTAAAAGAGGGGTGCCCAAACTTTTTTGGGCTGTGGACAGGTCATGTGGTTCCTCCCACCGGAAGCAAAACATTTATTTTATTATTTATTTATTTATTTAAATTTGTTTATTGCCCTCCTCCCCGAAGGGACCCAGGGCGATTCCCAACACAATCAGCATGATAACAATTTAAAACCAATTTAGAAATTAAAACTTTTAAAAGAAGCTTAAAAAACTTAGCATTATAGCTAGGTATTATAGCTAGGAGGCACTGGGTGTCAAACCAGCCAGCCAGCTGGGGAAATTGATCCATCCATTCCCCAGACCTGACCTGCCAGCCAGGTTTTCAATCCTTTCCTGAAGGACAGCAGCTCTGTCTGCAGGCGTAGCTCTGTCAGGAGGAGGTTCCATAGGGCCGGAGCGGATAAAGAGAAGGCCCTCCTCCTTCTAGTGCCGGTCTAGGAACAGCCGTAACGGGCGAATCACACGAAGTTGTGCAAAGGCCCTCCTGGCCACCTGCTCTTTGAGCAGTAGTCGCGAGTCCAGGAGGACCCCCAAGTTACGTACCGGGTCCCTTTTGGGGCAGAGCTGCCCCATCCAGGACCAAAGATGGCGGCTTCCAAGATAGAGCAGGACCCCCTACCCACAGCCACTCAGTCTTGCCAGGATTCAGCTGCCTTGCAATCTGTTTTGCAACAGGATGAGATAGATTTTTAGGCTACCATTTTCTCTGCTTAAACCAGGGATGCCCAAACTCCAACCCCAATTCATCTGGCCCACGCCTCCCTCGTCGCTCCCAGAAGCGGAAGCAAAACACGTACAGGCGTGTTTAACTTCCGCTTCCGGGAGCGACGCGTGCGGCACGGGCTGGATGAATTGGCATCAGAGACCAGACCCTGGCCTAAAAGGCTCCCATCAACTCGGTGATTCGATGATTCTTCTCTGTAAATGCACAATCCCTGCCTCTGAGCTCACCCACCACTTCAGAACAGACGCATCCCACTTGACAATCAGCCTCCACCATGGAGAAACCGGCAGCAGGTGCCCCAGCTAACCTAGCACACCAGCTAACCAAATTGTGCATCACAGAAAAGAATAATTCACCTACTTTGCCCAGTATCAGGAGTGGCAGACGGTGGTTTCTCCCTTCCGGGGTCTTGCTGTGAAGCACGTAGCAGTATCTCTCGAACCTGGAAGGAAGGAAGGAAGGAAGGAGGCTGCTAAGCGATCTGTACTACAAAGACTTGTGCTGCAAGGAACGCCTCCTTCGGTATCACTTTACCATGAAAACAGTCCCACATAGTGTCACCCTCCCCACACTAGTCGGGCGTAGTGAGATTTGCTAGCAGCGACTACAAAAGCATCTTGACAACTGCAAATCTTGAGCCACACAGGATTCATTTTTAAAAAGGCTTTATCTAGTCCACTGTTCTGTTCACAGTTGTCTAATAAACAATGTCTGTGGGAACGCCATGGAGGTCTCTAAGCATTATCACAGGCAGGATTACAGGGCAGACAAAAAGTACCATATCATGGCAAGATATAGTAAAGGTAGCCAATCATGTCTGACTGTAGGGCCATGAGGGCGAACCTTGGCACTCCAGATGTTCTTGGACTTCAATTCCCAGAAGCCCCCATGAATCTGCATGAATGGGTTTATTGCTTCCACTTCCAGAAGCGACGAGGGCGGCACGGGATGGATGAATCGCAGTAAACCCATTCGTGTGGATTCACGGGGGCTTGGGCTTCTGGGAATTGAAGTCCAAGAACATCTGGAGTGCCAAGGTTCGCCATCATGGCCCTAGGGGGTGGTGCTCGTCTCCGTTTACAGCCAAGAAGCCAACACTGTCTTGTTTCTGCAGACATTTCCGTGGTCGGGACAGGCCTGACTAGATGCCAGAGTGCACAGAATTCTGTTACCTTTACAGCTGAAGTGCTTATTTATCTACTTGCAATTTCTTGCTTTCGAACTGCTAGGCTGGCAGGAGCTGGGACAGACGACGCAAGCTCATTTCCATCGTGCAGCATTCGGGTCTCAAACTGCTGACGTGCCAACCTTCCAGTCATCCAGTTCAGCCTCTTAACCACTAAGCTACTGCAGTCCTTAAGGTGTCAATACAATCATTATAAAATGCTTCTTCAAGGATTTCCTCTCTCACTTACAGTGTGTGACACCTAATCAAGCTTTGTGCCGGCAAAGGCAAAACAATTCTAATTCAATCTCTGGTGTAGCAGTGAATTTTCCACCATCCTCAATTCAAATTCAGGTGTCTTGAAGCCCTAGAAAGGCAGACTGTAATCCCAAGTAGGCTGGGCTCAATTCCAGTGCCTTAACCTCAATGCCACTGTTGCCCAGGTTGACAGAATATAGCTCTACATTATTGTAACAAACCAGCTGGCGCCCCATCTCCTCTAGATATTACCCACCTTCCGACTGGAAGCCATGTCGAGTGGGGTGTGACCCCGATGCTGCTTTCGCCCATAGGCCTTAGCATGCCTGCTTTCCAGTTCGGCCACACAGTCTGCATCTTGCTCAGCAGCCAGTTCACTGGAACACGCACCTCCCAGCTCCATGCCCCATTCCTCCTCCTCCTCCTCCGTCTCACTGCTGGGGTTGGAGGAGGCCAAGACAGGTTCGTCATTCTCACAGAGAACATCGGCTCCTGGGAGACAGAAACGGGGACGTCAGCAAGGCTCTTTCTTTGAGCAGAGGAAAGAAGCAGGCAGGTTGGCTTGCAGGCCTACGTTAAGTGAGCAGCTCCACGTGGACCCCCTGCTGCAGTCCAAGCACAAGATCGATCCGTGGCTTGTGTACACAAAGCTGGATTTATTCCTTGGGCAAGACAGGAGTTTGTCAACAACATTGGCAGCCTTCCCTCCCGCCTCCCAATTTCATAGTTGGCAATACTTGCCAAGTCTCATTTTTCAGCTCGGCCAGCGTCACTTTAGAGCTCCTTTAAATGGGCTTGAGTACAGTTGTTCATACAAAGACTCATAAACACAAGGACTGAATTTGGGTACCCGGCAGAGACCGTCAAGGCAGATCCAAATCACCCTTTGCAACTGAACCACACTGTGTTTTGTGTGATGGAGATGTATAGAAGCTTTCACGCCAATGAAACTCTGTCTAGGAGCCTAAGCTGTGTGGATTCCAAGAGATTCTAGACTTGAGGAACAACCCAAACATCAGGTTCTTTTGGAAATGAATGGCAGCTAGGAATAAGGCTCTTGAAACTTCACACCCAACTAGCAGTCCAGGAGCAAGTTCATAAGGGTCCACTCCAGAAGCCTAGAGCAAGTCCAGAATCCCCAGGGAGAGAGAGATCAGAACATGAGGAAATGGTCAGTTACATCTTTTCTCCATCATTTCTTTGCAAGCCAAGCCACATTTCCCCTGACAAATGCCTGGCCCAAACCACCCAGGAAACATTAAGCTGCATCACTGTTATATGCCGTCAAGTTACTTCTGAGTCATTGTGACAGTAATAGGATTTTCAAGCTAGGTGAGATGTTTGAATGGTTTGTGTCCATCCCCCCGTTCCTCCCCAATGGTGAGTTTTCATCGACTGACCAGGAACTGGACACAAGTCCCCTGAGTCTTAGACTGGCCACCTGTATACTATACTATACTGTCATTACCTGCTTTGATTAGCAACTTGGTAAGGGTTGGGGAGCCCATCCCTGCAGCCAAGTGAAGAGGTGTGTTCCCAGCAGACGTCTTGGCATTCACATCCGCTCCCAGCTTGACAGAGGAAAGAAAGTGGATGAAGGACAGGCAAGTGACTCATGAATGAATACCTCATCTCCCCCCTCCCGTCTATGGGCAGAAGAAGAGAACCAACAAAATTTTAAAGAGCTGAGCTTCACTTGAATGTACAACAGAGCAGCTTATGGGTCTAATTTTTTTTTTTGGGGGGGGAAGAGACATGGAAGCACCTCCTTTCCACTTAAACATTTACAGTAGAGATTCCTGCCCCAAGCAGAGAATTGGGGGGGGGGGGGGAAATGGTGCATCAAACCAAAATGCCAAGCTTTCCTCCCCTTCAGACCACGGATTGCTCTGCATTTAGGCACCTATACAGTAATACCTCGGATAACGCTAAGACTTGGTTCCACAAGTCTTGGTGTTATCCCATTTTTAGTGTTATCCAATGCATGTTAAAATCCTATGGGATGGATCGGATAACGTTAAAGCTCCATAGAGATACATTGTAACCGCACAGGCTTTAGCGGTTGTTATCCGATCCATCCCATAGTAGGACCTTAACGTTATTCGATGGAATTCTCCTCCCCAGATTACTTAACGTTATGCGATTTTAGCGTTATCCGAGGTAAACGTTATCTGAGGTATTACTGTATACAGTTTTGGTTTTCTTCTGATGGAGATGTGGTTTGCCCAAGATAGTACAGAGAAGTACAAAGATTCAGGAGAAGTACTAATTTTGAGACAGGGTACATAGAGCTTGGCTTTCTTCCTCTTAAATGTATCTCCATCTATTCCAGGGGTGCCCAAATTATGGCCCATGGGCCAGATCCAGCCCCCAACGCCAATTCATCCAACCTGCCTCGCCCTCATCGCTCCTGGAAGCGGAAGCAAACGCACCCATACAGTTTGGGCACTCCTGATTTAAGGAGAGAAAATGGCAGCCTAAAATCTATCTCATCCTGTCGCAAAACAGACTGCAAGGTGTGTTTTATTTCCGCTTCCGGTGGGAGGAACCACATGACTGGCCCGCTGAACTACGTGACTAGCCCATGGCCCGAAAGGTTTGGGCGCCCCTGATCTATTCTCTTACAGTTGCCTGACTCTGCTGCAACGTCCTAGTTTTCTCTCTGTAATGCTGGTCCTCGGATCCTACTGGACCATCATTTCAAGCTCAATAGGAAAAAAAAACCCAAATACTTCTTCTGACACGCAAATACAGGAACCATTTGGCGTTGGAAGAATACTGTGCAGCGTTTCCAGGCGGCTGCTGGAATCAAAGGACAAAATCCTCTTGTGTAAATTTGAGGCTAGTGGAAGTCAACGACTTTATCATTTGCTGCTGATAAGATTTGATTTAATTAATGGAAAACTTCCCATTTCAGGTTCATAGCCTCTCTAAGGTTCCTTTTGGTTCTGGGGAAGCCTTTCGGGAACTCGGGAGTGGTGGGCTTTGCTACTAAAAAACTTCCACTGGACCACCACCCGTGGGATCTTGGGTGCTGGTGCCAATTTGGCAGTGAATTTTCATGGCTAGAGGCTCACTTTGCACCCCATGTCAAGATCCCCAAATGTTACAAAGGTTTCTCCAGAGCAAAAGCAGTCCCTAAGAAGCATCAGAATCCAAAAGGATCGGACAGGAAGGTTTCAATTAATCTAACTGTTACCAAAGTCCAGATGATGGCATGTGCTTCCGCAATGTAATGAAAATGTGATTTTAGCCAGTCTGACTCTACAGAGACCACACCTGTGAAGTTTGTGGGAACCACACCACGGGTTCCTTTGTATGTGAAGCCTAAATCCTGGCCATTTCTTGAATTTCAAAAGGCTGCTCACTTGGCAGTCACAAAGCAATCTCTCTCTCCCTCTCTGCTTTGGAAACTCCAGAGGTGTTAACAGTAAGTCTGGAAGTCCAGATGTCTGGCTCCACATCCAGGTAGTTTCTTGGCGTCTGTATGTTAATGCACAAATGCACAACTAAAAGCAAGGTTTGACGTGCAACCTTGCCCGAACCACGGGCCAACCCAACCCCTCCCCCCCGCCAACCAAGAAAGGTACAAGGCAGCCTTGTGAACTCCCAGCTCCAATCCAGCTGTGCCTGTAGAGACAGACACCAACGTTCTCCCCCGGATGGACCAACCTCCGCCCCAACATACCTTCTTCATCAGGTAGGCAGCCAGGGGCAAGTTCTCCATCTCCACCGCAAGGTGCAAAGGTGTCCGGCCACTCTGTCGCTCAGCTGCATTCACATCGGCTCCCTTCTCAACCAGCAGCTCAAGAGAGGCTGGCTTCTTGCACTTCACAGCAAGGTGGACCGGGAACAGGCCTGCAGAAACGAAACGTTGGCGGCTGATCCTTCTGGCGTGGCAGCACGAGGAGGATGAATCCGGGATAAGGGCCCAAGCAGGGCTTTCCAGACACTTCTAGCATCCCTTACCAAAGTAGTTTGGCGTCTCAAGAAGCTGAAGGGTGTGAGGTCCCAGGTGGCAGAGCAGCGTCTTCAGCATCTCCTCATCGTTCAGCTGCAGGGCGAGGTGCAGGATCGAGTTGCCATAGCGATCCAACAGGGTGGGGTCAGCACCAGCCTGTAGCAAGAATCCGGCCACCCTGGGCTGATGGGTGATCACAGCCAGGTGCAAAGGGGTCTGGAGAGAGAGAGGAAGAGGGAGCGAAGAGGGCTAAAACTCAATCTCACAAGCACTCCAGAACTTCCAAACCCCACCTAAATAACAAAGTACAAGCAGGAACAAGACTTCACATGATGCCCCTCCATAAACCATGATCGGGGCCGGGAACTGCATGTGGATTCAATCTGCTGTGCCAATAATCAGCTCGTGTCAGAAATCATTCTGGGTTGAAAGGATTTTTTTTTTCTGGCAAAACTCGACTCAGGGGAGGCCCGAATGAGGCTCCTTTCATGTCCCCAAGAGCTGGGACAGAGACAGGCACTCAATCTGTCATGCAGTACCCGGGTCTCGAAGTGCTGACTTGCCGGCCTTCCAGCTAACAAGGCAAGCTTCCAGTCGCAAGCCCCGTATAACAATTTTAATTGGTTCCAATGGGTCCATCGTTGTATGAAAAAATCGCTGTACAATTCATGTATCGTATAGCCATTTTCCCTATGGGATGATTCGTACAACGACTTTCGCCATGGAATAGCAACCTCTTCACTGTTAGCGAGAGGGATTCTCACTGACCCTGTTGTTTGAGCAAGGGGACCAGCAGGAATCCCTCTCGCTAACAGCGCAAGGGAGCCTTTGGCCGTGAAAGAACTTTACCCCTGGGAAAGCGCTTCTTCGGACCAAGGCCCCCCTGCACTGTGAGCGAAAGGGATTCCCACTGGTCCACCTGTTGTTTGCACAAGGGGACGAGCGAGAATCTCCTTCGCTAACAGCGCTGGACTGCTTCCCTCCGGGAACGTACTTCCCAGGAGGAAAGCAGCCCAGCGCTGCCAGTTCACAAAGGGGCTTTGGGGGGGGGGAGGCTCCCCCACACCACCCCAAAGCCACCCAGCTTTTGCCTTTAAAAAAAATTGTATTGTACAATAATGAAAATCGTTGTACAATTTTTTGTAAAAAAAGGCATTCTTCGTACGGTTTCATCGATGCAATCATTATACGGGATTCCGCTGTACTTGGCTTCACTCTGGGGCTCTCCTCTGATACCATGTGGCAAAAACAACACACTTTTAAGGCAAGCCAAATGGCAAGACTCCCTCTAATGCTGCTCTTTACAGCAGTATTAGAGGGTCTTGCGGAGGGAGAATAGGACGCTCAAGATAGAGCAAGCAGTTGGAAGAGGGCGACACAAACTCACAGGAAGCAACGTGCACAAATACACATCGGACTCTCTATGAGACAGTCTACCATAGCTTGCTCGAGTTGGGCGACAGTAGTATATAAACTTGAAATAATAAATAAACAAATAAATACCTGTTGCAGATGATTGGTGATGTTGATGATCTGTTGGTTGGGGACGCTGATAGCCACCTGGACTAGCTGTGAAATCACAGCTGCCTGTTCGTGGATAATAGCCAGGTGCAAAGGCCTGGAAGGAGGAAAATAAAATAAAACCATAGACTTTAGAACAAGGAGAAATGACAGTGACCGGAATCGAATGCAGAAAACTCCCCTTATCCTGCCCTGAAGCAGAATTGAGATCCTCAAGAGTTGCTTTTCATCTGGAAGATTTCCAAAAGAATTTATAGACAATTTTAAAAAGAGGGCTTTAGAGCAGCCCATTTTAGGGCTATTTATTCTCTCAGAAGCAGTGGCTTGTAGAGAAGTTCCTGCCTAATGAAATCATGCAGGCATCAAGCGGGCAATTAACCCACCCACCCCTTACAGAGCAGAGTACCAGTGGTACCTCGCTTGAAGAGCATAATGCGCTCCACAGGATTGCTCTTTAAGCGAGTTTGCTCTTTAAGCAAAAGATTGTAAATGACCAATTGTGGGGAGAATTGCAAACCCCGATTTATTTGTTAAGCGAGTTTTTGGTTGGTTTTACTTGTTAAGCGAAGCGACCATTCAGAGAAAATTCTGCTCTTTAAGCAAGTTACTCTTTAAACGAGGCACTCTTTATGCGAGGTTTGGCTGTATATCAAAGAATACTTCTGTTCCTCTAGTGCCGTGATGGCGAACCTTGGCACTCCAGATGTTCTTGGACTTCAATTCGTAGACGTCCAAGCCCCCGGGAATCCACATGAATGGGTTTACTGCGATTCATCCGGCCTGCACCTCCCTTGTCACTCCCAGAACCAGAAGTAAAACACGCCCAGGAGTGACGAGAGCGGTGCGGCAGTAAACCCATTCGTGTGGATTCACAGGGGCTTGGGCTTCTGGGAATTGAGGTCCTAGAACATCTGGAGTGCCAAGGTTCACCATCACAGTTCTAGTGGGTAGTATTACAGAAGGAGAATATGCTCAGGAATGGCAACCCACTTTCTACCGCCCTCCCCACCAATCCTGCCCCGGGGCCCACCACTGCCCAAACACTCACGTGTCTCCGTTCTCATCCTGAGATGCTGCAAGGTGTCTCTGCACAGCTAAAAGCATGCGGGGGTCAGCAGTGACTGCATAATCCAGGAGAGCCTGAGCACTACGGCGCGCCAGCATCAACATCCACGAGCTGCACTCTTGAGCTAGAGGCCAGCAAAAGGGGGGGGGGGAGAGAGCAGTGTCAACAGATACAGTCCAAGGTCTCCCATGCTCAAAGCCAGTTGTATCCAACTCTAGGGTTCGGTGCTCATCTCCATTTACAGCCAAAGAGACAGCGCGATCTGCATCTGTTTCCGTGGACATGTGGCAAGCGTGACTAGAGACCGGAGTGTGTAGAACGATGTTACCCTCCCACCGAAGTGGTCCCTATTTATCTACGTGCAATTTCTTGCTTTTGAACTGCTAAGCGGGCAGAAGCTGGGACAGAGACGGGAGCTCACTCCGTTGTGCGGCACTTGGGTTCTCAAGCTGCTAACCTTCTAATCATCAAGTTCAGAGTTTTAACCACTAAGCCACCACACTCCCTAATAATGTGTCAATACAATCCATGAAATGCTTCTCCCAGCATTTACTTTACTTTTTTACTTTTACTACTCATATTTGCTATCCCGCCCCAATCAGGGAAACCCGACTCTGGGTGGCTTACAGCATAGGATAAAAACATATCAATATTTAAAATTTTAAAAAATTCATAAAAATTAAAACAGTATTGAAGGTATGGTCAGAGAGGGTGGATTACCTCTAGATTAGCCACCCCACATGGGACCCCACATTCTTGGATCCCCACACATGTCCTGCCAGCCAGGTTTTTAAGCTCTTCCGGGAGGGCAGGAGGTCTGCCTGCAGGCGCAGCTCAGTTGGAAGAAGGTTCCACAGGGCCGGGGCGAACACAGAGAAGGCCCTCCTCCTAGTGCTAGAGAGGTGGGCCTCCCTAGCCGATGGAATAACAAGAGAGCCCCTCCGATCTGCTCTGGTGGGCCGGACAGACGTTCTTAGGGTGATGCGGTCTCTTAGGTATTCTGGCCCACTACCATATAGGGCTTTAAAGGTAATGACCAGCACCTTGAATTGCACCCGGAGACATACTGGCAACCAGTATTTCCGCTCCCGTTCGCTCCGCAGGACCTCCTCTTAGCCAAGCTTTCTACCGACGGAGGAAGGGACCCAGCCCTGTGCCAGGGAGCGCAGGCCTCAAGGATTACAATTCAACCCCTGCTTTAGCAGTGGATTTCCCCCCACACACACACACACACATGCTCGATTCAAATTCTAGGGTCATGGAGCCCTAGAAAGCCCAACTATGGAATCCCAACTAGTCCCAGGGTCTGAATTCTACTGGAGAAGGTAATCTGGCTGTGGTTTGGGTCTCCATGACTTCCACATCTGGAAGCACGCTATACATGCTTGAAGGCAATGTGGACAAAGTTTCTCCAGGTACAGCACAGTGGAACCTCGCTTAACAAACAGTTAACGTAAAACTCTCGTAACAAAAGGAAATCCATAGAAAACAGTGGCTTGGTTAACATTTTTTTTTCTGGAACGGATTAAGTATTCTTTCAATTCATCCCTATGGAAAATGACATTTTCTGGTTATCAAATTTCGATCCCCCCCCCACGCAATGCATTCCTATGGGAAAGTGCATTCAGTGCATCCCTATGGGAAATTCGCTTTACAAATTTTTCGTAGTACAAAATTTGTATTAAATTTGTTCGGCAACGTTCTACTGTACAGAAAAAGCCATCCAAAGCATAATTATTTTGGCCACTTTTGCACCAACACTGCGACGTTAGCAGTGAAGGAGACTGGGCTGCCATAAGGACTGATCTATGCATGCACACACTATGTGATGGCTACAGACGGTGGCCACTGCCAACTATGCCCACTGGCTTCCAAGTGCCTCTTAAACCCAGGCCAGTTTTGCAGGCTCTGGTCAACCCATCCATACCATGCCGTAGCAATTCCAGGTAGCGCTTTTCTTCCACGAAGCTCTGGCCCTTGTCTTCTGAGAGCTGACGCTCGCCCTCTTCCAGTATGGCGGTCCTGGGCATCTGGATGCCTCTCCCTCCTTGGTAGTTGCCCATAGGGTGGGTGCCTGACAGGTAGATACTGCTGTTGTACAGATTGTATCCCGAGGAATGCCAGGGATTCCCTGCTGGGGGAGGCATAACAGAAGACTAGGCATTAAGATGAGACACTTTCAGTCTTGAAATCACACAGCCGGTAAAAGCTCTCCCAAACCTCCTCTTCTAGCAGAACTGAACCATTTTGTTTTGGTCGCCATTTATGGGTTTTATGTAGCATTGTTTTTAAATTTTATATGTATTTCTGGTTTTCTAAAGTAGACGTCACCTTGCAAACAAAAAATCGCATAGTCAAAGCAATGGTACTCCCTGTGGCAATGTAAGGTTGTGAGAGCTGGACCATTAAGAAAGCTGAGCGCAGAAGAATAGATGCCTTTGAGATGTGGTGTTGGAGGAGAGTTTTGAGAGTCCCCCGGACAGCGAGGAGAACAAATCGGTCAATCTTAGAAGAAATCAACCCTGACTGCTCCTTAGAAGGTCAAATAGTAAAGATGAAGCTAAAGTACTTTGGACATCGAATGAGAAGAGAGGATTTGCTTGAGAAAGCCTTGATGCTGGGAAAGGTGGAGGGCAAAAGAAGAAGGGGACGGCCCAAAATGAGATGGCTAGATGGTATTGTGGATGCAATGGGCACAAAGCTGAGCAAGTTGAGGAGGAGGTCGGAGGACAGGAGTGCCTGCCGGACAGTGGGGTCCATGGGGTCATTGCAAAGGGTCAGAATTGACTATGAGACTGAACAACAACAACAATTTAAAATAAATACATTCCATGGTTGCAAAATAGGTACCTGCCTAGGAAGACTGATATGACAACAGAGTGCAGCACTTTGTAAGGGTACTTTTTTTAATGCTTGACTTATTATAGTTTCTAATGGTGACTAACTTTTGCCCCGAGGTGAAGATGTGACTAAATTCTATACTGCAGCACATTTCCCCTTGACATGCTAAAATGAGTCCACTTGGCACGTTCACCTCAGTATGGTAACTCGATATTTCAATGACCAATTCAAGAGGCTTCTGGGATATTTTAAATAACAGACGCCATCAAGCTGGATTTGCAAAGAGTGGTGTTACTCCTACCTTTTTCACAATGAAGACAACTCGGAAAATTAAGATAATGATGCATTCATAGCATAGCATGTACTAAAATACTTTGGCCTTTGCGCATTTTGAGTCACAGGGAAAAATAGGAAGTGAACCGCAATTAGCGATCTGTGTTGCAAAAACCACAACCACCTCAAAAGCAATTTAAGAGTTATTTAAAGAAAGGTATATTTAGTCTCTTGCCAAGCCTCAGACAGGGTGAGCTGGGCTCCAAAGGCCAACATCCCTGATGAATGGGCATGCTGGAGAGCACGGATGGAAATTGCTATCCAAAAACATCTGTGGAGGCTACAGTTTGCCCACCATAGGCTGTGAGATAATTAAATGCCCCAAAAGTGCTTTTAGTGATTCCGTTTCATACTCTGTCCAAAACTTCAGGCTGCCACATGGCCAGAGAAAGAAGTGTTACCATGCGAGCCACAGAAGTAAAGGTAATCCTACCACATATATTATGCTTGCAGACACTGATGTTTAATGACAACCGTCCACCAAACCTCTAGCGGTCCTTTCACAACAATGTCAAAAGGTGCTCTGACAATTATCTCCATCCTGCCTCTCAGCTAACATGTACAGAAATCCACCACACAAAAGGCACCGTTAAATAACACAGGGTATCCATTTGATTAAAGCTAAGGTGCCTAAACGATGGCCCATGGTCTGGATCTGGCCCCTGACATCAATTCTTCCGGCCCGTGCTGCCCTCATCGCACCTGGAAACGGAAGTAAAATGCAACTGTACTTTTGTTTCCGGGAGCAACAAGGGCAGCGTGGGCTGGATGAACTGGTGTTGGGGGCCAGATCCGGCCCACGGGCCATAATTTGGGCACCCATGGTTTAAGCAGAGAAAATGGCAGCCTAAAATCTATCTCATCCTGTTGCAAAACAGGTTGCAAGGCACATTTTACTTCCGCTTCCGGTGGGAGGAACCACGTGACCAACCCACTGAACCATGTGACTGGCCTATGGCCTGAAAAGTTTGGGCACTCCTGGATTAAAGAGAGTGGAGATGGATGATAAAAGGTAAGGTAACTACCATAATGAAACAGAAGACTGCCAAAATGAGGGCAACAGACGGAACCTACTCTAGGCAAAACACATACAGGACGACAAAAGGCAGCAGAGAAATGCGTCACTCGGGGAACGTTGACATTAGAAAAGCAGAACTGACGAGTGGATGACAAATGCACATGTGGAGGGAAGTGTGGAAATCTCAGAAAAGCCAGAGGAACTCCTTGCCTCATGCTTCACTGCAGAGGGGAAAGGCCCACAAAGACGCCACTGTACTCTGTGAAGTGTGCAGGTACCTGATGGGAGACTGGTCAAGTGCCTGCCTGGGCGCAGTTATCAGAACTGGACTGGAAGGACGCCACTTGGCTTGGGAGCAATCGTAACCGTATGGCCCACACAGAAGGCAAGAAAGGGTCGAGGCTGCAGCCCTGTGCACCCTTAGCTTGGAAGAAACCTCTTACACACAAGAGGGACGACTTGTTTCCAGGTATAGAGAGAACCGAGCTACAATTATTAGTCACTTGCAATCTCGAGGTGGGCGTAATTCACAAATCATTCACGTAACAAAGAGTAACGCTCAAAGCTCTATTCTGCAGCTCATCCCCAAAGGAACCGCCGTATATACTCGAGTATAAGCCGAGTTTTTTAGCCCCCCAAATGAGCCCCCAAAAGGGGACTGAGCTTATACTCAGGTCAATGATCACGAGAGTCCCAAGACTGCACCGGATTGAGATATGCCAACAATTTAATTAATTGTACCATATTTTCATGTATTTTGATAATTGAAACTCACTAGCAGCTGCTGCATTTTCCACCTTTGGCTTATACTCAGATCAATCTATTTTCCTGGGTTTTCAAAATTAGGTTCCACGGCTTATATTTGGATTGGCTTATACTCGAGTATATGTGGTAACTTTAAATTAACAGCTGGGTGATGGATGAGGAAACCCTTTAACTATACAGTAATACCTCGGATAACGGCTGCATCTGATAATGCTAAAATCGGATAACGATCTGTTAGCGTTATCCAATGCAGTCGTTCGTAGCAGCAGGGTGGCTGGAAAGCTGAACGGGGTTCTCCATTCAGCTCCCCAGCCACCCTGCAGCTGCGGAGGCAGGGGTGGCTGGAAAACTGGGGGGGGGGGTCCCCCCGTCGGCTTCCCCAGCCACCCCACAGCTGCGGAGGCAAGGGCAGGTGGCTAGGGAAGTCGACAGGGAGTCCCCGTCAGCTTCCCCAGCCACCATGCACGCGCACGATCTCTCCCCCACCACCCCAGATGTCGTCAGCAATCGCTGGGACTGCCGGAGTGTTGGGGGAGAGATCCCTCCCCCTGCTTGACTTGGTAAGGGTCTTGGTTATCCAGGCCGGGGGTGTGTGTGTCTTCTTAAGAGAGGCTGGGATAAGGGTCCCAGCCTCTCCCAGGAAGACACCACCACCACCACCACCACCACCCCAGCCTGGATTGCTAAGCCCTTTAGCAAGCCAGACGGAGGTTTTTAAAAAGAAGTTAGGAAAAAGTTTTCCTACCTTCTTTTCAAACTCCCCCCGTCCCTTGGCTTGCTAAGCAAACCAGATTGGCCCCCGTGTTCCCTTTCCTCTTTGGAAAAGGAACAGGGATTTTTTTAATGTTGTGCGATTAATGCATCACACAACGTTAAAAACCGGATAACATTATGACTTGTGGAAGCAAGTCATAACGTTATCCGAGGTACTAGTGCACATGTATCAGCCAATTCAGTTACCTACTGAAGGTCAAGACTAGATTATTTTCACCATCATCTCTTCCTTTTAAGAGCATGTGCCAAGATCTATACTTTGCAAGCTTTCATCCATCATCACACCTATGGACAGCATGATCTCTCAGTCAAAAGCCCTGCACACACACACTTCACTCCAGTTAACACAGATGGAAGACTGGCTACCTCCTGCAGTCCTGTTTGTTTGTTTGTTTAACTAACTTACTTTTACTTACTTACTTACTTAAACTAAGTGAAATTAAAACATTTGTATCCCACCTTTCTCCTAAAAAAGGACCAAAGGCCCTTTGCCCCATCTAACCACCCAGCAATGTCCACAAGATGGAAAGATCCACCCAATCTAACGCCTTTTCCTTTAGAAAGGGAACCAATAAGGAACTGCTTTGTGAGATGCTGGGAGGCAGAGAAAAGGACGGGAAGGCAACTAGAAATGTATAATGAGAGGGGAGTGATAGGCTTTTTAAAAGGAGTGTGAATTTGCTAAACTATTATTAATTAGGGCAACATTAAATACCACGCCAATCAGTCCCCCTTTCAGAAGACTATAGAAGAAGTATTGAAAACTAAGAACACAAGCAGACCCTGGAGCTCACTCAATGGAAAATACAGGGATTGAGACGTTGGGACTAAACTGGGTTGTGACTCTTCGCCAACATAATTCCCGCTCAAAGTCTTCTCTGAATCCTTCAAAGAACTTCCAATTGCTTTATGTCTTCTGTCTGCCATAACTGAGGCCAGAAATGGAACACTGTTTTGTTTCCAGTCCACTCAAAAAAAATGAGGCTTCGGTAATTTCGAAGGAACTACTGGATACCATACACCAGAGGCTTGCAACCTACGGCCCGTGGGCCAGACTTGGCACCCAACACATTCCATCCGGCCCACAGCAACAACCCTGGAAGCTGGCGTGCCCACACAAAGGTGCCTTTGTGGCAGGGGGAACCACATGTCCGGCCTACTCAGCTGACAGAGGGGGAGGTTGTCCAGCCTGTGGCACGGTTAAGTTTGAGAATTCCTGCCATACCTTGTCGCTGGTTAACCCTGTTTCAAATTAATAGACCACACAAGAACAGGTTCAACCACCCAAAGCCCCCGCCGAGAAAGACAGCCGTTACCTCCGCTGGAACCAAATCCTCCAGCTCCACCTCCACCGCCTCCCATGGGGGCACCTCCACCAAAGTGCTGAGGGAACTGAGGCAAGGTCTTCTTCCGCTTCCTTTCCACTTCCTCCTTATCTGCAGCCAAAGGGATATAAAGCCGCGGTCAGGGACCGGTCGTGGCCCACTGGTTAAGCAACAGAAGGAGGGCATAGCCTGAAGTGCTTCGTACCTTCCACGATGGGGTAGTAAGTAAACTGCTTGGAGTCGCTCACGTCACCCCCTCGCTTGCGCTTCAGTTGGAGGAAGACGGTGACCGGGCGGTCAATCTTGGTCTTGTGGTAGGGCGGTGTGCGAAATACGATTGCGTACTAGAGAGAGACAAAGCACGGGAGAGGGACAAGTCATGCTACAGGCCCAGATCACTCCCCAGCCCAGCTGCACCCATGACAGTACAGCATTTGCCCAGGGCTGGATAGTCTCTTACCCACCCCGTAGTGGGCAGGCTGGAGCACCCGTTCTAATCAAGAGGGCAAAAAGAAGTGTGTTCTAGTCACGTTTCTAGCTATCAAAAGGTCCCCAACCTTTTTTCGGTTAAAGCATGAGACAGTAAATCATGGGGCTCAGTGGTTAAGAAGCTCGCCTTGTTAGCTGGACGGCCGGCAAGTCAGCAGTTCGAAACCCGGGTACTGCAAGGCGGACTGAGCGCCCGTCTCTGTCCCAGCTCTTGGGGGCATGAAAGGAGCCTCATTCAGGTGTTCCCTGAGTAGAGTGTCTCCCACAAATATCCTTTCAACCCAGAACAATTTCTGACACAAAATTATTATTAGTAGTAGTAGCAGCAGGAGGAGCAGCAGTAGTAAAAAAAGAAACCTCACTCTTCATGAAGGTCACACAGTTCTGAGCACCAGATGAAGACCTTCAGTACTAGATGTTTAAGAAATCTCAATACTGTTCAAGCCCCAAGATAAACTCTGAAAGGATTTCTGTTAGTCAAGAGGGGGGGGGGGGGGGCTGTGAACTAACAAGATCGCTTCCCTTCTCCCCAAAAGAAGGCACTCCTGAGAACAAACTTAAAGAGATGATGTGACCACTCGTAATACTGGTACAGTGATGAAAGTCTTCTACCCAAAGAAGAAAATCTTCGTGCAAGAGGGAATAGTCAAGGCCAGTCAATGATTTGCATGATGCAGCCACATCAAATTAACCCTTGATTTCATACCAGGTCCACGTCTTAATGCTGAAGCTCACAATGAAAACGTACCTGTTTGTGCACATCGGTGGGAGAAAAGTCCCCAAAGGCCTGCCAGCCATTTTCATCATCTTCATAGAATCGCACCTCGATGTCATCTAGAGGAGGAGGGAAAATGCAGACCATTAAAGTATTTGCCCTTGTGCCACTGCCACCCTGCAACCAAGGGGAAAAAAGAACCATCACGTTGGTCTGGACCAGGGGAGCCCAAACGTTTCAGGCTGTGGGCTGGTCATGTGGGTTCAGGGCACCAGTCACTATGGTTGGATGCGGCCCCGACGCCAATTCATCCAGTCCCCGAAGCCCTCATTGCTCCTATTATTATTATTATTTATTTATTGCATTTGTTACCCCGCCCCAATCGGGAGAACCCGACTCTGAGCGGCTTACATCAAAATAAGAAATAAAAACATAGAACAATCTATATCAATAAAAATCATCAAGAGTTAAAAGTCATCAAAAGTTAAAAACAATACAGAAACAACACACAAATCCCACATTCCACTTCCAGGACGATGAGGGCTTTGGGGACCGGATGAATTGGCGTTGGGGCTGCATATGGCCCCCGGGCCATAGTTTGGGCACCTCTGGTCTGGACTAAAGACCTATCTCATCCAACTATCTGCTCGCACAATGGCCAACCAGATGTATGTAGGGAAGTTGTCAGCAGGACATAAAAGCCAAATGCACATTCCCATCTCATACCCCCCCCCCCAGCACAACTGCCTCTGATGTGGGAGGATGATACAGACCCATCCTAACTATCAAACATTGGATGGCCACTAAACCAACACAGAGACACTTTTAAAAAACTTTTCACTCTCCACGTCTCACTTTCTACACTGCTGGTGCGCTTATACCTTCCCATGGCAATCAAGCCACTCACCCTGAACTGCACAAGCACAGTCTTATCCTTTTGAGGCACCCTCTTTATACTTCCGTCAGGAAACAAAAGCAGACTCTAGCGTCCAGAAATAAGCCACCCTCTGAAACAGCCTCTGTGATTCATCCCAATTACCATCAGCACCACCTTCAGAAGAATTATCTCCTGGGAACTCAAAGCACAAAATTTGTATCCCAGGGCAATCGGATCGACCCGGGAGAGTTTCTCATTACAAAAACCGAGGAGTGTTTTTCCTCCATCAGAGGAAGCCAAGGATAGAAATAAGGGGATGCGCAAAGCAAGCACCTCACGTTTCAAATGCAGACCTTGAGCAAGATTGGTGTTTTTGTAAGTTTCCCCCTACCTTCTTCCCACCCCTGCCTCTTCCTAAGCCACTTTCTGGCATCACTACCTTCTCTAAAGCAACAACAAAGGCTCTTTCTTCATTATTCCTTTTGCACCCATTGAAAAGTCCCATAGGATTTTGAGGCCCCATCGGAATATGACCTTGTGCCATGGAAAACACTGCCCATTATCTACATCATTTTGGACCAAGCCTGGCTCACAAACAACAAGATACGTGTTACCACTTGGAAGGTTACACTCAAACGAAGGAAGAAGATACACAACAGAAAAGAAACATAGTCAAGTTGCTGCCACACTTAGTTCAATAGGCTGCCTCCATCCAGATCGCTGAAGAACACCGTATATCCTTGAGTATAAGCCGACCTGAATATAAGCCGAGATACCTAATTTTGATCTGAAAACCTAGGAAAATAGACTGACCTGAATATAAACTGAGGGTGAATAATGCAGCCGCTGCTAGTGAGTTTCAACAATCAAAATACATGAAAATATGGGACTCATTTTTGGGGCTAAAAAACTCGGCTTTTACTCAGGCAGATACAGTACTTAAATGCAGCGCATTGAAGTACAGCCAGAATGGATGTTAAGTAAGAGGTATCGCATGCAAGGCCTCAGTTGCAGCTCCCAAAACTGTACACAAATGAAACGGAAGGATGCTGAATAAAGAAAAAGGACCAGGGAAGGCAATTACCTTTCTGGACCTTATCACACAGCAGATAAACTTCATCCCCGCCCCGCACAGAGCCAGCGGTCTTATCCATCCGTGAGATCTTCAGGTTGGAAGCGCCAGGAGACTCTAAAAAGAAAACTCAAAAGCTGCATGAACAAGACACAGACGGCACAAACCGCACGTGATTGCCTATCTCCGTACCTAGAAAGACAAGTGAAAATCCATGAGGCACAGGAATGGTTCAGATTTGTAAGCCACGGGATTGCAAGTGTCTTCTAGCCTTAGCAAGCAGCTATTATTTCTGATAACCATTTCCAGTTCTTCCCTCTATGGTACAAGCATACATGATTTGAGGAAGAGGCTAGAAGTCCATTTGTGCCATCAGATATTGTTATCTGATATTGATGCTTACTGAATCTTTTTGATACTATAGTGATATTGTGATACTTTGATGCTTTGTGGTACTGATAGTAATGATTTATGATGTTTACATGTTGTGTTTATGAACTTCTAACTTTATATGTGTTTGTGAACTGCCCTGAGTTGGCTTTACCGAGTAGGGCAGTATATAAATTGAAATATAATAATAATATAATAATAAAGAGTCTGGACCCTTCACGTGAGTCCCTTCTGAAGAGGCATCCTCTCACAGCTGGACTGAATGGACTTATGGCCGCCATCAGCGACCCAATACACGAAATCAGTAGATCTCTTTTTCCCATTTGCAAATTCTCTTCCAATGGGATAGCAGGACAGCCAAAGATTATTAACACTCTACATTGTTAACAACACCCAAAATACCAACCCTGGCTGGTCAAAATAGGATAAAAATTACACTCAAAAAGAGGTGTTTCATCCTTAAAACAGATGCAGACACCATAATATTATTTATTATTATTAGTTCAAATTTATATTGCCACCCACTTGCCGTAGCGAGTGGCATACGTTGAAACCTAATTTCACATCCAACATTTGCTTACAACTAAAGATGACACACCGTACAAAGCATGTACCCAGGAAAACCTGTTCATGCAACCTGCAAAATTATTTATGAGTGCCAATGGCCACAGAGTCTCAGATTCAGGAAATTTCTTTGGAAAAGTGGCGATTGGGACGCTAACAAACCCCTTCCAACAAGTTGGCAAAGCAACAGCCCCTTCCCCTCCCAGCATTCCTTTGTTATAGTGATGCTACAAAACGAGAGACTGACTTACTGCTATCGTGAATTGGGTCTGAGATAACCGGCTTCAACGGTAGTGTGTAATTTCCGCTGCTGTCACGCAAGTAGGCACTGAAGCGCAACCGAACAATGCTGAGGTCCATTGACTTTTTCAGCTCCTTCGCCTCTTGCTCAATCGCCTCTTCCTCCGATTCTGCCAAAGTAGATGATCCATTAAAGCAGGGGATTCTCAACCTATGGTCTGTGGGCTGGATGCGGCCCACAGCTCCATTTCATGTGGCCCACCACCACCTCACCTGGAAGTGCCATGTGGTGGAGGAAGGACAAAATGGCCATCCGGCCCCAGAAGGTGTCTGAGGGGGCATGATCCAGCCCCCAGTTTAAAAAGGTTCTGGGAGTCCTGAAGCCCACGTGACATATGGGCTCTTTCAAATACCATGTGACCTAAAATAGACCAATTTTTGACACCCCTCCCCCTCTGTGACTTTCTGTGACCTTTGACTGACCTCTGATTCCCCCCCCCCCCCAAATCACGTGGTTTGAAGATAGATCTATGGCCAGCTAGATGCGAAAAGCAAATGATAATTTTGGAGTCACGTGACCACACCGAAACACCCCCATGTGACTTCTGATCAACCCCCTCCCCCCCTAAAATTGTCACATGATATTTGAACAACCCCTATCAGTCTCCTAAACAGACTATACATATCCTTCCACAAGAGGGATTTGGAGATAACTTCACACATTCATACCAACCTATACCCAGAGTATCCTATTCAATGCTAGCAAAAACAATGGCAGGTTCATGGGGGAGCTATTAGGCTTCTGTAGCAAAGATTCTTTGGAAGCCTATTTGATGTCTGAACATCAAGTCACCTACAAGCTCAGCCAAGGACTTGCCTTCTACATACTACCACTCCTAGACTGCCACATCATCCCTTTTCCCTCGTCTCTGGACTCCTCTCCTTTTACCACGGTTTTCTGTTTGCAGGTTGCATGGAGGTCACTGACTTGTTTTGTACACCAGAGAGAAGAAATAGCGGCTGGCCTTCATTCGCTGATTGTAGGAGGTGCAGTTCAACAGTATCTAGCTTAAGGGTCAATTGTTCCCCTCCCATTATACATAATGGTTCTTGAACTTTCAGTGTGTTCATAATCCTTCCCACAGCTTGCTAAGATATAGGATGGTTCACCTGTACTACCAGTGGGAGGTTGAAACAAAGGTGTGATTAATTATCAAAGGGCACTCTACTAAGTTCATGGTGGAAAAAAGATTTAAACTTGACAAGTAAAACCTCACATAAAGAGCGCCTCGCTTAGAGACTAACTCGCTTAAGGAGCAGAATTCTCTCTGAATGGTCGCCGCGCTTAACAACTAAAACCAACCAAAAATTCGCTTAACAAATAAATCGGCATTCGCAATCCCCCCCCCCCACCAGAAGTCACAATTGGTCACTTACAATGGTGTTTCACTTAAAGAGCAAACTCGCTTAAAGAGCAATCCTGTGGAACACATTATGCTCTTTAAGCAAGGTATCACTGTACAGTAAAACACCAGATAACGATTGGATCGGATAACACTAAAATCACATAACGTTAAATAATCTGGGGAGGAGAATTGGATCGAATAACGTTAAGGTCCTGTGGGATGGATCGGATAACAACCACTAAAGCCTGTGCGGTTACAATGTATCTCTATGGAGCTTTAATGTTATCTGATCCATCCCATAGGATTTTAACATGGATCGGATAACACTAAAAATCGGATAACACCAAGGCTTGTGGAACCAAGTTTTAGTGTATTTGTAAATGTTATCTGCTTAAGTCCTAGAACTCTTTCTGCAACTTGCTAGATCAAATGCATGTAAGAAAAGCATTCAATTTTATATTTGTGCATCTGAAGAGTGGATTTTGTTCCATGAAAGCTTCCTCTTAATTAAATGTTAGTCTTTTAACAACAACCCCCCAACTACAAGAAATTCTGTCACTTTTCATGGGTTTAGATCTCTTCATAAAAAGGAGGATAGCCATGTTAGTCTACTTCAGGTGAAACAGACTTAAGACTAGCATGGACGCTTCAGAAGATGCTTATGCAGCCTGCAGAGGGTCTGTGAAACAACGGGACCAGGAGACTCCAAGGCTTCCCTTCTCAATGCAGATGTTTTTCGGAGAGGGAAAGAACTGGTTTGTCACAATAGTTCAGTTCAGGTTCCCATGAGGATAGAACAGATTTCTATAACAGAGTTGTTAAGCAGTAGCAAACATACAGGCAGCCACGTTTTATCTGTCCCTGTAGACAGGACAACCCTGTCCATTCCAAGGATCAAGTCTAAAAAGAAGGGAAAGGGCCCCCAAACCAGCTGTGAATCCGGCCATCCACCGTCCTTCCAGATGCCCAACACTTTCATACAAGCGGCTTCTCTCCAAGTTCAAAGTCACCTGTCAAAGGCTGCACTCTGTTTCGGGTCTTCTGCTTCTGAAGCTTGGTTCTGATAATCTCCATCATGTTTTTCTTAGTCACATGGAGCACTCCCAGGTTATTAAACCTGAAAAAGGACACACCGCCATCTCTTCTCAGTTAAAGAGTCACAAAGCGTCAAGTCAAGTCACAGCCGGCCCAAGAACACAAGCAGGAGAGCCCAAGCAACACTAGTTGAACCAAAAACATTGTCAAGTTTACTAAAACACCAAGTATTACTACTAAGATCCAAAAAAAGGGGTGAAAACTTGTACTGCCCCCACACCCAGCAAGGCTTTAGATACCCCACCCATCAAACTCTATAACAGGGGTGTCCAAACTTTTCCCCTGAAGATGATGCTTCTTTGGTCACGTGGTCCAACGGGCTGGTCACATGGTTCAGCGGGCTGGTCATGTGGTTCAGCGGGCCAGTCATGTGGTTCCTCCCACCAGAAGCGGAAGTAAACCATGGCTTGCAGTCTGTTTTGCAACAGGATGAGATAGATTTTAAGCTGCCGTTTTTCTCTGCTTAAACCAGGGGTGCCCAAATTACAGCCCATGGGCCGGATCCGGCCCCCAACACCAGTTCATCCAGCCCACACCACCTTCGTCATTCTCAGAAGCGAAAGTAAAACACGCCCGTACGCTTCTAGGAGTGACGAGGGCGGCGCAGGCCAGATGAATTGGTCAGGGGCTGGATCTGGCCCACAGTCCGTAGTTTGGGCACCCCTGCTCTATAATGTGATATGCCTTTGACCTTTCTCTATACATCTTCCTTCACCATACATCTTCTGCGCACAAAAATCTCCTACCATCTATAATGCTATCAGGTGACAACACCAGAAACTCCATTTGTTGCTCAAGGATACAGTCAAACCTCGCATAAAGAGCGCCTCGCTTAAAGAGTAACTCGCTTAGAGAGCAGAATTTTCTCTGAATGTTCGCTTCGCTTAACAAATAAAACCAACCAAAAACTCGCTTAACAAATACATCGGGGTTCACAATCCCCCCACCACCACAATTGGTAATTTACAATGGTATTTCGCTTAAAGAGCAAACTCGCTTAAAGAGCAATCCTGTGGAACGCATTATGCTCTTTAAGCGAGGTACCACTGTACCTTGGATCTGTGCAAAGGGCCTACATCATGGGAGGAGCCTATGTCATAGGTGAAGCGGGGTTACACAGCACAGGCACGGCTAAAAGCCAGGCCCAAGGAACAGAAGAGTGAGTAAAGCACTTCCGGTGCTGGCAAGCCTATTTTTTTATCCCGCCCAACTCAGAGGCTGTCCTGAAAGAAGCCCCCGACCCTCAGCGTTCCCATCCCTGCCCTCCAGGCTCATACATACTGGGCAGTCATGTCTTTGGGGCCCACCATCACAATGCAGTTGCCCTCGTCGTTGCACTGCTTTCCCACCAGGCTGTGGGCATGCACCTGCGGAGGGTCCGTATGCGTCACCAGGTCCACTTCTATCCGAGCCATTCCAACATAGTTAGAAATCTGCAAACGAAAATGGGAGAGGAAAAGAGAGCCAGGAGTATGGTGGCCTCTTGCAAGTCAGGGAACTCGCAAGCCTTTTAAATCCTTCAAGTGCCTTCCTCAACAGAATCCCATGAACAGCCTATACTGGCCCAATTCAAGCAGAACCTTAGATTCGCAGAAAGGTGAGCAACTTCCCCAGTTGGCAGGACCCTACTGTCCCCGCTCCCCCCATACTGGTGTTGCTAAAGACCTGCCACTGCAGCAGTTCTCATTGGTGAAATCGCAATGACTTCATATCCTCACCCTCACATGCATCTCCTCTAGAAGCATTAGCTTCTTCATTAACACAGCGAAACACATCATCTGAATTCATCAGTTCCTTCAGTATGCTCAAGTGTGAGAAAGATTAGCCAGCAGAACTGTTGCCCAAGGTATGTATGCCGCCCACTCCGGAGACTCCGGGCAGCTCACAAGGAAGCAAAAACAAATTGGCCATCTAGAAATCCCCATAAAAAAAACATCCACCCCAGCAATAGATTAAAAATTAGAAGTTATAGTATGCTCAAAGTTAGCTATGCCCAGTTGTGGTTAAAAAAAATGTATCCACAATCTATGACGAAGCTTTTTCCATGCACAAGAAGCATGCTCCGATGAGGACTTAAGTTTGGCCCACGACCAACCCAAGAATGTGGCTTCATTTTGGCAGTTCAGAGTTTGATTGGGACGAGGAACAATGAAAGAAAGACATCAGAATTAAGACTTTAAAAAGGAATTTTAAAGAAATCGAATTTTAAGGGACACATGGGGAATTTTTTTGGACTACGCACTGTGTGGGGTGCAGGCCGGACAGTCAGTTCGGCTGACTGGCTCGTCTGAATAATCCCTACCTCTCTCCCTGATATTTTTAACTCTACCTGATATTTTAAACTTTTTACTTCTTAATCTTTTTAACTTTTAATTTTTTAAAAAATATAATTAGTGTGTTTTTTTATTGTGTTTTTAATTCTGCAAGCCGCCCCGAGTCTACAGGTGAGGGTGGGGTATAAATGCAATAAAATAAAATAAATAAATAAAAAGGGAAAGGAACAAAGCCAGGTCAAAAGCATGTATCATTTTGGAAAGGATTGCTTACAAATTAAAGAGACTTTAGGGTAAACAAAGTAAAGAAGCATATAAATGATCCTGCTGGGTGAAGGGAGCACACAGGATTATTGCATATTGCAGTAGCTGTGTTTCTGCTGTTTTATTGTTTATTGTAATGTATAGTTGTTGTTTTTAATTCTTGGCAGTATCAACAAAATTATTTCTTTAAAAAATATCATCTTCTTCTGATCAACTGTGATTACTCCTTAAAAGATTGAGGGACTTGTCCAGTGTACGATTGCTTTGCTATAAACAGAGATGAGCACTTGAACCCTAGAGCTGGATACAACTGGCTTTTGCTGACCTTTACTAAAGGACTTCTACTTTTGGGGCTGGGCTGGAGCTGTTCCCTAGCAGGTAGAAGGCTCAAGGGAGATGGTTTCATTGACAGCCTGGAACATTTGGGAAATGTACAATGCATTGATCTACCATTCAGGAAAAAAGTATTCCGATATAGTACAGAACTCTCATTTACCATCCTATGGTTATCTAACTGGTTTCAAGATTCTCCAGCGCAGCACAACTCAACCAACTTCATTAAAAAAACAACCCTTTTGCTTAAATATTTCCAAACAATGTGATACTTACCTTGACAGTGGGGTACGTTTTGTGTCCCTTTTCGCTAGACGCTCCAGGCAACCCGCCATGCGAAGGCCCTTCACAGCCATATCGGAACCTGAATCCTCGCTGCCAAAGATGAGCATCAAAAACAATATCACGTCAGACAGTCAAGCATAGGATGGCAGGGAAAGCTTCCGACAAGATACAGATGGAGGAACTCAGTCCCTTACCTGCTTGGGCTGCTCAACTATGGTGAGGAATGGGCCTTCGGCTAAGAATTAAAGAAAGGAAGATATCTTGAAAGAACCCTTACTGCACATGATTTACAGGAGAACTTTATTGGAAAAATCCAAAATGTACACATGGAAGTGAAACTGCCACTCACACACTCAACCCTGCAGTACTCCATATCACGTACAATCATCCTTCCTCAACCATTTAACTTCCGTTACACCCTCTTTACCTGTCTCCATTAGCAACTCCTTTGGTTCAATTAAATGAGGGCCAAATTGGAAGTCATCATAGTCTATCCCATCCAAGCACTGTGTAGAGAACAAAGAAAAAAGGGTATTCTATATAGAACATATAACCATCAAAACAACATGTAGCACAAACAACATCTAACCATGACCTCAGTAGTAATAATTTCATGTCAGAAATTATTCTGGGTTGAAAGGACTCTTGCGGAAATGAGGCTCCTTTCATGTCCCCAAGAGCTGGGACAGAGAGGGACACTCAATCTGTCATGCAGTATCCGGGTCTCAAACTGCCGACTCGCCAGCCTTCCAGCTAACAAGGCAAACTTCTAAACCACTGATCCACCACAGTTCCTGATCTCAGTAGGAGCATATCAGAAGCTATTAACCATGACAGTCCAGGGAAGGGTCTACTAACAGATACAGGAGACACACATATAGGACTTTTTAAAAGGAACACATCTAGCGTGAGAGGGCTGGGTGGGGAAAGGCAGGGAATTCTTTTGCCCCCATTTGTTAGTGGAGAATGTCTCTATTAGAAAATAATGTTAACACACCTAAGAAATAAAGGCAGTATGGATACATAAACAATTAAACTTCTAGAGTAGTTCTGTTGTGACACCTGGACGTACAGGGTCACTGGCAGGGAAAGTATTATCATCACCCTACTCCATTTCTCACCCTGTACCCAATTCCTTGGTCATTTTTGTGCTGAACAATCCTCTAGTGCAGGGGGGCCCAAACTACGGCCCACGGGCCCAATTAGGCCCATGCATATCATTAATGCGGCCCACAGTGAGTACCCGGGGTCACCACGTACTGCCCCTCCACCCGCCCCCACCGCCTGATGTGAGTGGCGGTGGCAATCGCGCTTTGTCCTGGCTGCTCCAAGCAGCCTCTGGCTCAGTCCCATCCCCTCTGCAGCCTTTGCCAAACTAGATTGCCGCGTTGGGAAAATTTTTGGAGCCTCCTCCATTTCAAAATCCGCAACGCTGGAAGGGCAAACCTGGTGCGCTGCATTGATGTCAGCCTTGCTGTGCCACCGCCACAGATTTTGAAATGAAAGAGGCTCCGAAAATCTCCCCAGCGTGGCGA
Source organism: Furcifer pardalis (assembly GCA_030440675.1). Classification (NCBI taxonomy): domain Eukaryota; kingdom Metazoa; phylum Chordata; class Lepidosauria; order Squamata; family Chamaeleonidae; genus Furcifer; species Furcifer pardalis. Next base: position 2,460,653 of record CP126895.1, read on the forward strand.
TCGGCTTTGGCAAAAGCTGCAGAGGGGATGGGGCCGAGCCAGAGGCTGCTCAGAGCAGCCAGGACAAAGCGTGATCGCCCGCTGCCACTGTCAAAACTGTCAGCAGCGGGAGCAACCCACCTCCGGCCCCCGCAGCTGCGTGTCAGGAGAGGGACCAGCCCAGTAAAAAAAATAGTTTGGGCACCACTGCCATAGCACTTAGTGCACTCTCTGGGCGCTTCACAAGTTACCGTATATACTCAAGTATAACACAACCCGAATATAAGCCGAGATACCTAATTTTCACCTGAAAAGCCAGGAAAATAGATTGACGCGGGTATAAGCCAAGGGTGGGAAATGCAGCAGCTGCTAGTGAGTTTCAATAATCAAAGTACAGTACCTGAAAATATTGTAAAATCAATTAAATTTTTGGCATGTCTCAATCCGATGTAGTCGTGAGACCCTCGTAGTCATTAACCTGGGTATAAGCCGAGTCTCCTTTTGGGGGCTCATTTTTAGGACTAAAAAACTCAGCTTATACTCAAGTACGGTAATTAGCATTTTGTCCCAACATGCTGGGTCCTCATTTTACCGACCTTGGAAAGATGGAAGCTGAGTCAACCTTGTGCACTGGTCAGGATCGAGCTCACAACCTTTTGGTTGTAGTACAGCATTCTGACCATTGCACCACACTGACTCCTTTAGGTTAGGCCTTCTGTCGGGTAAAGTGCAGTGGTTCCCCCCTCCTTCCTATTCCAAATTTTCCTCATTCAAGGGTTTATCAGTCACCTTCTCTTTTCCCTGAATAAAATATGTTTCAAAGTCTTGAAACTGGACTTTGCCAGTTGGAATTTCTCTTTTGTGAGTTGTGTAGTGTCCACCCTGGTAGTGTTTTGAAAGACACGTTAGGGCAGGAGTGCTGAACCTTTTTAAGCCAGGGGCCGGGTCACACTCCCTCAGACAGCTTTGGGGGCCGGATGGCCATTTTGCCCTTCTTCCACACATGGCACTTCCTGGGCGGTGGAGGCAGTGGGGGGGGGGGAGGTGAAATGGTGCTGTGGGCCACACCTGGCCCGTTGGCCACAGGTTGGGAATCCCTGCATTAGGACAAGAATATTGTTTATATACTACAAGTAATGGTTGTGAGGGAAGGGAGCGCATTGTTTGTGTCTGTGCTGGGTGGTACCGTAATAGTAATTTTGTGTCAGAGATTACTGTGGGTTGAAAGGATTTATGCTGGAGAAACTCCGCTCAGGGGACGCCCGAATGAGGCTCCTTTCATGTCCCCAAGTGCAGCCCTTGGGTATCGAAACCCAACCTTCCAGCCTCCAGCTCAGCACCTTAACCACTGAGCTACTGGGGTCACGAGGCAGTCTGTGTCAGGGAAGGTAAATCAGTTTCTTTTCTGCTTTCCCTCCTTATGTAGCGTCCTGCTCTCCCTGTAACTTGGGGGTGCTCAAACTTTTTGGGCCATGGGCCAGTCATGTGGTTCCGGGGGCTGGTCACTATGGCCCGGTGGCTGGATCCGGCCCCCAATGCCAATTCATCTGGTCTGCGAAGCCATCGCTCCTGGAAACGTGTTTTATTTCTGCTTCCAGGAGCCACAAGGGCTCCGTGGGCCGGATGAATGGGAGGGGGGTCTTTTTGCCCCTGGGCCATAATTTGGGCACCCCTGCACTATGGGGAGGTATAGAAGTGTGATTGCTTTGCAAACCTAACTACTGTATTGTGTTACTAAGTTCTCCGATGGGGATGTGGTGGAGAGAGTATAGCTGTCTCTGCGTGAAGTGAGTCCCATATCACAAACCTTTGCTGTGCATAAGGGCGGAGGAGGAGGAGGAAGGGGGTGTGGGGAGAGGCACCCGGGGCGCCCCTGCCTGGGGCGAGACTTACCGCAGGGTAACTGTCGCAATCCATGGCCCGCTCGAAGCAGCAACCGGATCTGGACCCTGGAAAGGGGGAAAGAAGGGAGAGAGGAGGAGCACCAGAGCCTCGGCTTCCGAAAGAGCCATAGGCGGAAACGGGGCGGGCGAGGAAACACCGACGGAAAGTCCCTAGAAGCCCAGCTGAGCAGGGAGGGAGGAAGAGGAGGGAGGGAGGCTCTCGCTCTGATTTGTAACTCCTCTCCTGCTGCCCTCTCAAGGGGCCAAGAGCCTGAATGGAAAGCCAGAGGCCAGCAGTTCGGTTCCTGAGCACGGCAGGGCGGAATGCGCTCCCGTCTCTGCCCCAGCTCCTGCCAACCTAGCAGTTCGAAGCAAGACATTGCAAGTAGAGAAACAGGGGCCACTTCGGCGGGAAGGCACACAGCAGCGCTCCGGTGTCTAGTCATGCCTGCCACAGGACCACGGAAACGTCTGCAGAAGCAGACAGCGCTGGCTCTTCGGCTTTGAAGAGGAGACGAGCACTGAGCCCTAGAGTCGGATACGACCGGCTTTTGAGCAAGGGAAAGCCTTTCCTTTTTACTCCTGTCCTTGCCCACCCCGGCGCACCGAAGAGGATCCCACCCTCCGCCTCCCCCGCAAAACCCAACCGGGAGTTTGAGCGGAGATTCCCAGGGGCCGAGAGGGGGGGGGGATTTTCCCGAAGGTGCCGCCGCGTGACACATCAGGGTGAGATCTGATCTCATGGCCTCCATTGATACACATCAGGTACTGAAGGTTGCTTAGCAGGACAGAAAGCTTGCTCCATCCACTACCATTTATGAAATAAAAAAAGCCCATCACACATCTATCCCGCCCCATAAAGCACTTCAGTGTACCCTGGAGGGTCCGCAAGTTAATTAGCATTTTGCCCTCGACATACTGGGTCCTCATTTTACCGACCTCGGAAGGAAGGGTGTGGAAGGGTGAATCCACCTTGACTCCTTGCCAGGATCGAACTCACAATCTTATGGCTGAAGTACAGCAGTTTTACCCACTGAGAAACAAACTGCACGGTGATAAATCTGAACCCCAATCAAGGATCTTCTGTTATTATGGGTTGCAAATATAGCTGTTATTATGGTAGCCAACCAGTGTGTGTACCTCTGTACCTGATACGTATAAAATATGAATTTTTTGGAATAGTAGCCGTGTTAGTCTGTGGCTCAGGCATCTCAGAAAACAAAACAACACAGTAGCACTTTAAAGACTAACTGCTATATTTTCACTGTGAGCTTTCGTGGATCAAGTCCACTTCATCAGACAAGGAATGAAATTTACAGGCATGTTCTTTATACAAGTAATACCTCATATAACATTAGTATCGAATAACACTAAAATCGCATAACATTAAGGAATCTGGGGGGAAGAATTGCATCAGATAACATTAAGATCCGATGGGATGCTTCAGATAACAACCGCTAAAGCCTGTGTGGTTACAATGTATCTCTATGGCTCCCATAGGATTTTAACATGCATCAGATAACACTAAAAATCATATAACACCAAGACTTGTGGAACCAGGTTTTAGTGTTATATGAGGTTTTACATATAGCTGTTATGGTAGCCAACTATTGTGTGTACCTCTGTACCTGATACGTATAAAATATGAATTTTTTTGGAATAGTAGCCGTGTTAGTCTGTGGCTCAGGCATCTCAGAAAACAAAACAAAATAAAAAAAACACAGTAGCACTTTAAAGACTAACTGCTATATTTTCACTGTGAGCTTTCGTGGATCAAGTCCACTTCATCAGACAAGGAATGAAACTTACAGGCATGTTCTTTATATACCAAATTCAGGGGAGAAGGGTTGGTGTCAAGCAAGATGAGAGGCAAGCAAGCACAAGAATGCAGTTTCACCCAGTATACAATATGCAACTTCTATCTGAGGAAGTGGACTTGATCCACGAAAGCTCACATTAAAACACAGCAGTTAAGTCTTTAACAGCAGTTAGTTTTTTTTTCTTTAACAAAACGTGTTTTGCCTTTTGGTCTGGTTTACTCTCTGCTATCCCTTGGGAGTTTCGATCCCGAGGCGCCCACGGTCAACCCCTGGAGCCGGAGAAGGCGATCCAAGCGCCCCACCCGAGAGCAGCCATTTCCCCGCCAGTCGCTCGGGAACCACCTTTCTCCCCAACACATGCACACATACACACATACACGTGGCCAATCCGTGCCTTGTGCAAAGAGCAGAAAAAAGACCCAATTCCGGGAATCTCTTCCCCTTTGGAAGCAACAACTACTAGGAGGAGAAGGACCGGACACACACACCCTCCCCCGCACCCCCACTCCCACCCCGGGCACAAGGAGGGCCAGGGCGCGCAGCGGCTTCTCCTCACCTGCGGGCGACTTCCCTGTCTCGCGACGGGCCCGGACTGGGGTTGCCCCGGGGACCGCCCAAGCCACGCCCCTCCGCGCGAGGATTCTCAGCAGTCAGCTGACCCGGCCCCGGAGGCGGGACCTCGTGTTCCCCGGGCAACGGGGGCTCCGCCCCGGTGGGCCCGCCAGGCAAACAAGGAAGGAGAAGGTCAGGGAGTGGGAACAGAACAACACACACACACACACAACACACACGAGAGAGAGATTTCATGGCACCTCTTTATACCAGGGGTTCTCAAACAACGGCCCGTTGGCCGTATCTGGCCCCTGACACCAATTCATCCGGCCCACGCTGCCCTCGTCGCTCCCAGAAGCGGAAGTAAACGTATCTGTTAGTTGTAGTGCATCAAATTTGATGATGTCCCAGAAACCCTTGACTATTCAAACCTCAGCATATGCATTTCAGAACAAAACGACAAAACAGTTGTGACACCTTAAAGCAGTGGTGCCCAAACTAAGGCCCGGGTGCGGCCCCCAACGCCAATTCATCCGGCCCGCGAAGCCCTCGTCGCTCCTGGAAGAGGAAGTAAAACGCGCCCGTACGGGCGCGTTTTACTTCCTCTTCCAGGAGCGACGAGGGCTTCGCGGGCCGGATGAATTGGCGTTGGGGGCCGCACCCGGCCCCCGGGGCTTAGCGACGGGCTCCCTGAACCACATCATCGGCCCACGGCCCAAAAAGTTTGGCCACCCCTGCCTTAAAGAGTAACACCTATATTTAAACGTGAGCTTCTATGGATCAAATCCACTTCAAAGCTCACATTTAAATACAGGAGTTACTCTTTAAGGTGCCACAACTATTTTGTTGTTGTTTGTTTGTTTACTCCCCGATATGCTTCCCCAGACGAATTGCAGCATATGCACGTCCGTAAGGCTTAATCTCTGCTGCCTCTCTCTGGATTGCCATTTGCTAAGTAAATAAATCTGGATTCTACTCTTGTAATTCCTCTGTTCTAGATTGGCAAATGTCAAATTCTGTGCCGTGTCCCGGTAGATAAAAGTGGTTTGAAACCGGTTTCTGTGTATTGTCGTTCTTGATGTCTGATTTATGTCCATTAACTCTTTTGCGCAGATTGTCCTGTTTGAGAACCGGCTAGCTCAGACCGGGAGCTTTGGGCTGCAAGCGCTCTGTCGTCTTGCACACCGAAGTGGGAGCAGAAGCGAGCAAAAGCCCAGAGGAGGAAGACAATGAGAGGGATATGGCACCTCTTTTCCCCAAGCAAGCTACAGGTGTATCCTGCTGCAGGCACCCCCTTCCTCCTACTAGTATTTATTTATTTATTTATTTATTATTTATTTATTACATTTAATACCCCGCCCCAATCGGGAGGACCCGACTCTGGGCCGCTTACATCCTGATAAAAACAGAAATAAAACCTAAACACTCAATATCAATAAAAGCGTCAAAATTAAAAAATCATCAGAGGTTAAAACCACACAGAACTAGTCCTCTATGGGCACGAATCCCAGGAGGAAAAAAGCCAGTCCTTTCCAGGTGTTTGGTTCTGGGCAGGACTTCTTACGGGCTCCTGGAATTGGGAGTGAACCAGGAATTGGATTGGACTTTGGTGGGGAGTTGGACACGCAAGTCACACCCTTGCAAGCTCATTCCTGTGAACAAAGATAGCTATACTTTCTGAAGTGGTCACCATGTTAGTTTGTACAAGCATATCAGTTAACAAAACAACAAGTATTGTGGCACCTTAAAGACTAACTCCGGTATTTAAACATGAGTTTTCGTGGATCAAGACCACATTGTCAGACCGGGTTTCTTGTGTTTGTTGACTGGGGAGAGTATCAGATGCACTCTGCTGCTTTTTCACAATTCACTTCTAAGTAATGGAGCCTGGCTGAACATCATGTCGTGAACATTTGGGACTTGCTCAGTGGGTAAAAGCACTGTACTTGGAGACCAAAAGGCTGGGGTTCGATTCCCCGAGAGCTGCACGATAAGGGACATGAAAGGAGCCACATTAGGGTGTCCCCCTGCAAAAAATCCTTTTAACCCAGAGTAATCTCTGACATGAAAATTTGAACTAATAAATAATAAAATGAAAACACACACATTGATAACGTTCCTGTCCTACTATCCACAAGGAATTAATGCGTTCCTGAAGAAGTGATTTTGAATCACAAAATCTTGCGCAACATTTGATTTTTTAAAAAGTGATCTAATAAAGGTTTGACCTTCCTCTTCCATTTATTCCCGTGAAACAACTTGGCTCCGGTACCAGGGTTGGCGCCTCATACTATAAGATCCGCCAACGGAGAGGATTGCAGCGTTCAGAGGAAGCCTTGCAACGCCACATGGGCCTGATTCAGAAGTTAAATCAGGGCAGGTCTAATCCTGTGGGGAAGCGGAAGAGTCCACAGCCCCCTGGGACACCATGTGGGGCCTGGGCTTACCTCATCTGCAGCCTCAGACACCTTGTGGTGGGGGAGCTGTGGATTAACCAGCAGTGACCAGTGAGGAAACCCAGTCTGCCTTCAGAAGCTGACAGTGTTCACCACCACCCTGGACACCCGTGGAGAGAGTGGGAAGCCCACATCTTCAATGTCAAGGAAGAGCCCTTGCCGTCTGCCCTCCAGGTATGGCCTTCCCATAACATGAAACAGCCCTGTAAAATGAACTTCAAAATGAAAGTTATTAAGGCCAAAGCTGACCGATTGGAAAGGGTTGGTATGTAGGAAAATCTAGACTCAATTCCACCACCATGGCGAAGGTCATAACTTTTGTGTGCAGGGCATACGAAGAACATATTTCCTCCTTTAATTCAGCTCTAATAAATGAAAGCATACTGAACTCAGGATTTCACTGAATGAAATAGCCAAGGCCACTCTTGTGCACCTCTGATTCAGAATACTAGAACACGGATCATGTAATGAGGAATGCTAGGTACAAATTGCTACAGGGAGATAATTCAATAGCTAGAGAATTACAAGATGGAAAAGAACATTTATAGCCTTGAAGAGTGGTTTGGATGCAACATAGCATTGTCCAGAGGTGCCCCATCCAAAGAGAGTAGGGGTGATCCCCATCCTGAAAGGAGAGGGAAAAGAAGTCATATTGAATCGGGGGATGATCTTGTAAGGGAAAGGGAATGATGTGGATTCCATATGGAGGAACTTCATAGTACAGTTGATCTTCAGGGCTACATAGCGGGTTGGGGGGATTAAAATGCTAGAGGAACATGAACTGTACATACTGGAACAATGCTGTATTTAGGTAACTATTTAAAAAACATTTCTGTGCAGAAGCATTTACTTTGGGATTATTGTTCTATTAAACTCCTAGATCAAATTAGCTCTGATGGGAAAGATCTGACATAATTTGACATTATTGCTATTTAATTTTAAAATGAAAAATCAAATCAGCATGATGTAGAAACGATTGGAAAGTCATGCTATTTATTCACCTTTCCCCCACTGCTTTGAAATCTGAAAGGAGAGAAATTAACCCTATATCCAGTTTTCATGTTCAAAGTCCATATCCTGGAAATCCTGTTAGCTACACACCTCTCCTCAAATAAATCCAACCCATCCTAGGGCCGTGATATGGGAGTCGACCTTTGAGAGGAGGTTGCGAATGAAAGACACAAAAACACACCACCAGAATGTTTTTACATTATTGCACATTTTTATATAACATGTATAAAATATTTAAAATGGTCTTCTCTTAAGCTTGTACAGGCCAATTCAATTCAAAAGTGAACAAAATCAAGGTCACTAAATGCAAAGCAAGCGGCCGAGAAGGAAAGTGAGAATTCTAGCAACTTCTCCCCCTTAATACCTTTTTCTTAAAAGGAGTCTTTGAGTGCACAACCCTTCCAGACGATGGATGACTTTTTAAAATGGGTGAATCATTATGCAAGCTGTAGCAGTTACTACTCACCATTCAGGTGTATTTTTCAAATTCCTGTACTACAGAGATTCTGATTTTCTAAACAATTCTTGCATTCATGGGTCACTTGAAAAGTAAAATACAGGTGCACAAACATTTCGGGTGCCCATGAGCCTGAGAGAACGGAGTGGCAGTTCTTTCACACGTGTGCAATTCTATAAATTTATTACGATGTTTTCTTCCTTTATCTCCAGGTGCCACATGACCCCCGCTGTAATACTTAAAACACAGGCTAACTCATGTAGCCTCTTAAATACTGTTTGTAAAATAGCAGCCATTCTATCTTGCTCCTCATCTTGTCATAGCAAAGTCTTGATCTTTGGCTAACCTTCTTCTCTTCTACTCCCTTTTCATTTCTTTGCACTCTGAATTTTCCATGCCTACAGTACCGTATATACTCGACTATAAGTCGTCCTGAATGTAAGTCGAGGTACCTAATCTGGACCTCTAAAACTAGGAAAATAGATTGATCCAAGTATAAGTCAGGGGTGGAAAACTCAGCAGCTGCTATTGGGTTTCAACAATACATGAAAATATGGTAAAATTAATTAATTTAGACATTTGCATGGGTATATTTTTAAGTTTTTACGGTAGTGTTATTATTATTTTTACTGTATTGTATGTTTGAATTTGCACCACTGTGGTTTTGGGACCCTCAGGGTCGTTGACCCGAATATAAGTCGAATCCCCTTTTTGGAACTCATTTTGGGGACTAAAAAACTAGACTTCTACTCGAGTATATACAGTACATACTATCCGCAGCAACCTCAGCCTTTATGCAGGAACAAAACTCCATTGCTGACCACAACTGGCATGAGTATGGGCTAACAAACGAAAACTAGAAGAAATCCTAGAATAAAGTCATAAAAAATTTGGTGGCTCCATAAACTTTGGTTTTATTATGAGTACTAACTGATAACTTGATATAAAAGGGAAGCGTTTGTGCCCCTCATTTCCCTCCACTCATTCTAGAGATGAGTGCAATAAAGTATCAAAATATTCCAAAAAGCTTGTTTTTGTAATAACTAGTAAACATCTTTCATTACCAGAACTGTGGCAGTACCACTCCCATGCAGCGGCCTTTTTTATACCAGTGTTAGGAAGGAGATGACATTGCAGGAGCCAACCATGTGGCAGTGTGTGCAGCAGCTACATCGTTCAGCAGCATGAAAAACTGGCCTCCAGTGATGTGCCTTAGACACATATTATGTAAACTGGCTTCTAGGACAGAGGTTCTCAACCTACGGCCTATGGGCCAGATCAGGCCTACAGTGTCAAATAATCTGGACCCTGCCCTTGCTCCAGCCTCTGCTGCCGCCTCTGGAATCTGCCAGGGATTCATCTATGGCCAGCATAAACGAGTTTACGATAGCCACGAATGAGTCCGTGGCCTTCATAGGCGTCTTTATGACAAGTTGCAATCAGCGGCAACCAGTCCGGACCCCTCAACTGTTTGAGGGAGTGTGACCCTGAGGGAGTGTGACCTGGCCCCTGACTTGAAAAGGTTGTGAACCCCTGCTCTAGAAAGTTATGAATACTTTCTAGGTGAGTATTCATTAAAGAAGGCCTACGGTACCGTGCAAATGTCTTAGGCCATCGCTGGCTTTTTAAAGTAAAGTTTTAACAACCATAATTACAGGAAATACTAGATGTACATAAAATTCAAACGGATATAATTTGCAAAACAAAATGGCTTCTTTAGGCAAAAGTCATTATTTAGTGCTGGCCCTCCTTGGCTCTAAACACATCTTGAACTCTTTTGGGGAGACTGTGTTAAAGTTTCCTGAAGTATTCTGGTATATTATACCAGGCTTTCTTCAGCACTTCCCAGACTAAATTTAGATTTAGGTTGGCTTTCCCTGTCCAGGAGATCCCATAATAGTTATGTCTGGACTCTGTGGAACACAATCAAGATGGTCAAGTTTTTATCAGCTCTTTTCCCCACTAAATAGGATCCCACTGCATTAGTTTGGGATTATTATCAGGCTGAAAAATATAACCAATTCTATCAGGCACTTTCTAGAAGGAATGGCAGGATGAATTAAAACCTGCCTATACTTTTCAGCATTCATAATCCCATCAATACAGACTAGCGCCAATTTTCCACTGATCCTCATTCATATCTTAAGCCTTTTCTTACTCTGTTCCTTTCTTGCAAATGGGGTTTTCTTGGTTGCTCCCTTCCTACAATGACCATTTTTGATCACGCTCCTTTGGACTGTAGAAGGGTCAGCTTGGCATCCCAATGAAACTGCCAGATGCTAAGCCAGGTCCTGGCTGGACTCCTTCCAGTCTCTGAAAGAAGAAACTAGGAAGTCATCAGAATTTGAAGGTTTTCTTGGCCTTCAGACATTTTAACATGTAATAATAGGACATACACAGGAGTTAACAATGACCATAATTAGGGTTCCATTCTACAGTTATACCTCGCGTAAAGAGCATAATGTGTTCCACAGGATTGCTCTTTAAGCGAGTTTGCTCTTTAAGCGAAACACCATTGTAAGTGACCAATTGTGGGGGGAATTGCAACCCCGATTTATTTGTTAAGCAAGTTTTTGGTTGGTTTTATTTGTTAAGCAAAGCGAACATTCAGAGAAAATTCTGCTCTTTAATTGAGTTACACTTTAAGTGAAACGCTCTTTATGCGAGGTTTGACTGTATTTAGGTTTACGGGGGCCAAGTGCCTGCTGTTACTTAACAGTAAGGGTCACACTAAATACAGTAGAACCCTGCATAATGAAAAAACTCAGTTTCATGGAGCTCTTTGCTATGCGGATTTTTTTGTTATGCAAAGCACTATTGGTGATACCACGCATAAAGGGGGAGGTGTTCGTTAACCCGGGTTCTCATTGAACGGGTATACTCTGGCTACCAAACCCCCCGCATAATGAACGTTCTTTTTTTGTTATGCGAGATCTCGCCCTTGTATAACCGAACACTTTGTTGTGCAAATTTTGCATTAGGCGATGCATTCGTTATGCAAGGTACCACTGTACTTGCCTCTTTAGCCGATAGAAGCAGTTTTGTCTGCTTTTGAATGCTGCATACACATTTCCTGTATTTTCTGGTTGTAGTCTAATGAAGAGACTGAGAAATAATTATATATAGTCACTGTACCATTGCTAAAACAACGTATCTAATGGTGGCCTAAGACTTTTGCACAGTACCGTACATCTTTGGATAATTTTCTGTACTTCACACGATATGTACCAAGGCTGGCCCACTATCCAAGGGAGGTTGTTTCATAAGGAAACATGTGGTAAGCCCTCCCCCCCCCCCAGCTAGACACACACTTCTCAGAATAAGAGACACCAAGTATATCTTTAAAAAGTATGCTGAGGAAAGCAGCGTGAGAAGAAAACCTGAGAAACCCCAGCTTGAGTTAATTATATAAGGCACAGAAACAGCCATCACAGGAAAGTGAATACAGATTCCAGAAATAGTGAATTCCTGAACAAAATATTACAGAGCACATTAAAGGCACTTCAGTACAATAGTAAAGCACTAGGTGAAGCAGAACTGCATATTGTTCCATTAAGACCAGAATTCAGAATCTGTTCTGCTTTCTTGATTGTTTGCAACTTGTATTTTGACTCCTTAGGTCTTTAGTCTACCTTCATCCTAAGATCAAGGCAGTAGACCGCCCTGTTACTGCCTTGAATTCTTTGCAGTTTTACAAGTGTTTTGCGCTGCGGTAAGAAAGACTGAAATGGCAGCAAATGCACAGAAAACTAGGAAGATATTCTCTGTTGAGCTCTCTGGAAGCACCAAGAGTAGATAACACTTTGGAGAGAGCTTAGGTGACAGCTTGAGGAACAGGCATTTAGGAAATATAGACTTCCCAAGACTCCTTTCATCCAAGCCAAGAGTCCGCATCACAGAGAATTCTTCCATTAATCAACCCTGGGATTAAAGTGCTGCAATCTGAAAACACGAGGGGGATATGAACAATAAACAGGGATATATTTTTTTTTAAGTAACCAGATACCAACTCAGCCAGGGCACTTTTAAGCAGCAATATACAATTAAGCATACTATAGTTATTGCTCCCAACTCTTTCACTCAGGAAAGAATGTAATACTTGGAGGGATGGGGAATCTGGAGTAAGTTGGCACGAAATTAATATATTTAAATACTTTTGGTCCTTAAGGAATTAAGGCCACTGTAAAAAGAGGCTCTTCCTGAAAGGAGACTACATCTTCTCCTGGCTAACTTTGGAAGCCAACATCGAATGACGAGTGCCCAGAGAAGATACAAGACCTTTCTTCCTGGGGGATGCAAAATTTCCATGGCTGCTGTGGCTCTCAAATCCAGCTCCTGTGCTACAGCTTTTTAACCAGTCCAGGTGCTTGACTGGAGATGCCAAGAACAATGGTTTCTACCTTGCTGCCAAGCCCTGCCACCTCCCCAGTACCAAGTCTCATCAGACGACAACGTATTTCCTACCCCCATCACCCCACATTGAAGAAAACACTGGAGGGGCAAGGGATGTGTAGTGCATAATGCCCATGTCACTATTGGTTTCACACATATACCAAATATTAAGTATGGAAGTTCATCGAACTCTTATGCCTGTTCAAGCTTAACCCTCTGTCATCTTCTTTGGGGCAGGAGTGGGTGGGTCTGAACGTCCCAGTAAGGACCAGCATGTCCTACTGGAGCCCGTATGCCATAAGAAAGGAACCTCCCAGGAGTTGCCTTACATCATGGCCAGGTTCTCCAAATGGCTGTGCACGTGGGACATGCTTGGCGAGCTGCTCTCCACTTTGTAGCTTTTAGAAGTCCGGCTGGCTTTCAGGAGAACCAAGAAAGTGTCTGTGGAGATGGCTCCAAATTCAGCAGTGAAGGTGCCGTAGAAGACCAGGACGTTTATGATGAACATCCACTCACAAAGCGCCGCCAAGTGTTGAAGGACGAAGCTCTGCTGGAAAAAAAAGACACCACCTGGGGGCGCTACAGTCAAGGCAAACAAGACTGGAAGGGATGGTTCCCAAGAAGAACAACAACCAGAATGGGAGGCACCACAGGTAACACTGAAATCTCAGCTACATCTGCAATCCCCCGTCTTCAAACACACGGTTTTTGAGGAATGCAACTTCGCCCACAAGGGAGGGAAAACCTCTCGTTTTATATCCCAACTTGGTAAGAACTGTAAGAAAGCACTATTTCAAGTAGTAAACAGATATTCTTAGGTTGTTATTTCTGAATTTCAAATAGCATCACTTAAATAGTAATAAAAATGGGGAAATTAAAAGGGGGGAGGGCTAACAAGACTTCTGAAACACCCAGCCTGACATAAATATGTGTCTGGTGCAAACATACATTCTGTTTTAAGGACACATATGTGAAGCACATCTTCTTAGTGGTGTAATGTCTGCTTTCTAGATTTTTGGAAAAGCTGGAATTTGTATGTGCGTGTATGTGTATGTATGGGTGTCTATCTATATCTATCTGTCTCTCTCTAGATAGATAGATAGATAGATAGATAGATAGATAGATAGATAGATAGATAGATAGATAGATAGATAGATAGATAGATAGACAGATAGATATACCACATGCACCAAGAGAGTGCATGTGAGACAGCATCACATTCGCTATTCCCCGACCCCAATGAATTATTTGAGGATATTTGAGTGAGACACTGAACCAGAATAATTCCTCAGTATAACTGGAAATATATACAGTTGTACCTCGCTTGAAGAGCATAATGTGTTCCACAGGATTGCTCTTTAAGCAAGTTTGCTCTTTAAGTGAAACACCATTATAAATGACCAATTGTGGGGGGGATTGTGAACCCTGATTTGTTAAGCGAGTTTTTGGTTGGTTAAGTGAAGTGAACATTCAGAGAAAATTCTGCTCTTTAAGCGAGTTTTTCTTTAAGCGAGGCGCTCTTTATGCAAGGTTGGACTGTGTATGTTTTGTCAGTTCACACACATATTCATTTTCTTCCTCAAAGCCTGGAGTATCAAACTTCAGTTCAGCACACATGTGATGAGTCAGCCACATTTGTTGCTTACCTGTATGCTCTACACTTAGATAATGTAGTTTTACTTTGACAAATGGCAGTTTAACAAAGGGTTAAAAATACCAGCCCTATGTACACACAGAAAACCCCCAAGGACTGTTTTTGACAGAGAGAGAGAAGCCAGTTCAGGAAATATCTATCTATCTATCTATCTATCTATCTATCTATCTGTCTGTCTGTCTGTCTATGTCAGTCAAAACCAGGAAGCTGAGTGTTCCATGTATATGTCCCATGGAAATAGCAAGCATCTGGTATCTCCATGGGTGCGACTTTATTACATATATTACCAAGGTAGGAATACACCTGTTTATGGGAACCAAACCAATCAAAACAGCACATTAGAACTTTGAAAAAGATCACCCCTGCCCATTGCAGACATATGACTAAGGTCACCCACCAGGCAGGGTTAACCATCACTTTAGATTCTTAAGAGAAATACTGTTGGCATGGCAAAGTAGATCCTCTTGGAATTGTGCCTTGCCTTTTACTTAACAAGCTCATAATGCATCTAGCTGTTGCAGAAGTGGTGCCAATGTAAAGTTTTAACTCATTACTTCTAATATTTAGTGATACTACTTAAATTCAGAAATACAGTGGCACTTCATACAACAATCACCCCATACAGCAATGAAATTGCATAACAATTAGGTTTTGGGGGGAAATAGTGTCCCGCATAACAATTTTCCCTATGGAAAAAAATTGTACAATTTTTCAATGGGAAAAACCACTTTGCAAAAAAAATTGTTGTACGATGCACCCCATAGGGGAAATCACTATATGATGCATGCATCGTATAGCAATTGTTTTGTAGAACAAAGGAACCTGGTGGAACAGATTAAAACTGTTGTATGAGGTACCACTGGAGTAGATTTGGAGAGGGCCCAATAATGGGTATTTATTATAAGGAAAGACCTGTAGCCCATTTACAGCAATTCACCCATCATCTAATACGTGAACCAACTTTTTTCCTGTTTTCTCCCACCCACCCCCGATCCAGTTTTGGCATCCATACATGGTGATCTGGAATATAAGATGATGCTGGTCTTGGTCTCCAGTAACACATCTTTGCCACTTGATGATCTTTTCTAATTCCTTCATTGCTGCACTTCTGAGTCTCCGCCTTGTTCTGATTTCTTGGCTGCAGTCTCCCTTTGGAATGATGATTGAACGAAAGCAGGGGTGGCCAACCCATGGCCCTTGGGCCGGCCCATGGCACTATTTCATGTGGCTCACTGCTGCCCTCGCTGCTACTGAAAGCGGAAGTCGACGCATTTACAACAGCCGTAAAACACGCCCACACGTGTGTAAACACACTTGCACCTGCCATAAAAGCTGTCATAAATGCACTCACAGCTGTTGTAAACATATTTACGACAGCTGTGGATGCATTTTACAGCAATCTTTACGGCAGGAGGAATCACATGACCGGGCCGCTCAGCTATCCGGGTGGCATGATCCGGCCCACGGCATGAAAAGGTTGGGAACCCCTGAACTAAAGTACTGAAAATCTTCAACAATTTCATCAGCGTCAACATTAAAGTTGTGTATTCTTTTATAGGCATAAGCTTTATTTTCTTAATATTCAACTACACTCCTGCTATGGCACTTTTTTTTTTCACTTTCATTAAAAATAATTTGAAGTCATTGCTGCTTTCTGCTAGTAAGATGGTGTCATCTGCATATCTTAAATAACTGACATTTCTTCCACAATTTTCACTCCTCCATTTGAATCTCATCCACCTTACCTTATATTTCCAGTGTACAGACTGAATAAATAAGGAGATAAAATACACCTTTCTCTGACATTTTTACTTATAAGAAACCATTCTGTTTCTCAATATTCTGTCATGATGGTGGCTTCGTGTTCGTATTGTGAACAGCCTTGGTGCGCCAAGGGACTCTCCTAGCACCGTGGATTATGAAATGAGGGAAGGCTCCAGAAATTTCCCCAATGCAGTAATACACATTGCCAAAGACCGCTGAAGTGATGGGACCGAGCAGAGGCTGCTTGGACTAGCGGAGACAAAGCACGATTGCCGCCGCCGCAAGTGACATCAGGTGGTGGTGGTGGGTGAGGGGCGGTCCTGGGATAGCCCAGGTACTCAGCCCGAGCCGGATTAATGATATGCGTGAGCCTAATTAGGTCCACGGGCCATAGTTTGGGCAACGCTGTTGTAACCCCTGAGCATCACTTTGCTTGCATGGAAAATTAGCGGGTCCTAAATTTACTGCACTCATTGGCATTCCTTTCTTGAGAATTGAAGTATATCTTGAGCAATACCAGTATGTTTTTGTTATGTTTTCCATATTTGCATATTCTTGTTAGGATTTTGACAGATTGGGTCTCTGTTCTATTGGTCTACCATCTACTCCAGTGACGTATTTATTCCGAGTGCTTTCAGAACAGTTTTCACTTCACTTTCTAGAGTAGCATATTCTTCTTCATAAGTTTCCTTTTCAAAAACATGTTACCCTTTTATCTCTTTTAAATAGGTTTTCAGTATACTGTTTCCACCATCTCTTTATCTTCTCCTAGTAAGTGTGTGCTTCCCTGTTGGGTTTTCATCATTCCTAATTTGGGGTGGGGGTGGGGGGTTCCAATTGATTTTTTTTTATCTTCTGAAAGAGAAGTCTTATTTACATGCTGCAAAACTATCAAAATATTATTTTACTATAAGTTACTCTCTAGCACACACAATATATTTAAAAACACAACCTCACAAATTGGATTTACTGAGCAGATATCTCTTCGATGCCCCAAATTCTCTTAACATTTCAGTTCAATCAGTTGCTTCTTTTTTCCTTGGTTCCCATATATTTTACTCCCTTCACATGCTACAGGAAGGATACTGAAGATGAGGGTGATGAAAGCCAGTGCCGAAAGGATGCTGCGTAGATGGCCAGTCCAGTAATGACTTCTCAATTTTGCCATGCGGTAAGTCAGAATTGACTGAAGGGATAAGAAAAGCATGCTGGTTGAGAACGCCACCCCTGCCCCAATGTAATGTAGCACCTTGGCATGATCTACCTGAGGGAGAGAAGGAGAGAGAGAAGAAGAAGCACTTGTTTATGAAACCAAAACAACCAGAATGACTTTGCTCCATCTCAAGTTTGGAATACATGAACAAGCAAATCAGCAGAATAAGGTGACAGAGCCCTGGGGCAGCTGTCCTTCCAAGGGCATTTTTAATTTAAATGAGAACGGAAGGACACCATTAGTCCTGCGTGAGCCCTTTTAGAAGACTGCAATATTGCATATGTTTATATATTCAATATGAACATCTCAGCATGACATAGGAGGCAAATCTTTGAAAGGCAGTCTCTTAAAGGGGCTGTACAGCTCTAAAGTCGTACTGTATATACGATGTGCGTATATGCACCTGTGGCCGTTGAAATACATGCTTCCTAACAACACTTACGTTAACACTGAAAATAAAAATATGAACTTGCTCAATATTAACTACTAATGGGATACTTTTGTGTTTTCCACTCTAGAAGTGGCAACTGGGGCTTGAAAAGTGGAGTTATTTTACAGTGCGTCCTGAGTGCCTGAGAATCTAACGAGATGAAGTTGGGCTGATTTGTTGGCTTGCAAAAGTGGTCTCTCAAGTAGTGAAAAATATGTATGTGGGTCATAACATCTGATGTTCCTCAGCTAAGCATCTTTCCTCTCTAGGATGCTATGTTTTGTAGCTGGTGACTTGGAGAAAACCAAGGTCTTCCTATTTTGTAAGCCTTACTGCCGAGGTAGGCATCTCGGTGGAAGTCCTGCTGGAGAAGGAAGGTGATTAATCATGGAAAATAGACATTTCCCTTAATATTATCCCCGTCCCTTTAGAGGCTGTTTTGTTGTTCAGTCGCACAGTCAACTCCGACCCTTTGGGACCCCATGGACCAACGTCCGCCAGGCACTTCTGTCTTCCACCATCCTCCTCAACTCGCTCAGCTCTGTGCCCATTGCGTCCACAATACCATCTAGCCATCTCATTTTTGGCTGCCCCCTTCTTCTTTTGCCCTCCACCCTTCCCAGCATCAAGGCTTTCTCAAGTACAGACACTAAAATCCTTCTCCCCCTACTCCAGGCAGAAGCCTCTCTGTCAGACTGTAGAACTGCCAAGGAGTGGAATGACGCAGTGGCTGCCTGCTTGCTTCTGACAAGGGCCTGGTGATTAGTAGCCAAGGTCTGGCATACCTCACAGCTGGTCACAAGCCTAAAGACAGCTTGTTGCTAAGCGGAGTTTATAGGGGCTGATCCAATTCCTCAATTAAACAAACATCTCTCCATCTCCATTAAGAATAGCCAGAAGCAGGAAGAGAAAACCAGACGTGATGAGAAACCAGCTGCTGCCCAAACATGTTTTTTTTAAATTATTTTAACAAAGCATTTCTCCTCTGGCATGTCTTGCTTCAGACACAGCAAATATCCAAAGCATGGCTGCCAAGCAAACATGGCCATCATTCACTGGCATGGCCCCCTTAGGGGGCAGCAGTTTTCTAGTCGACTTGCCCAGCAGCTTTCAGCTCTGGAGAAGAAGCCTTCCCCACCCCTCATGCTCTAGGGTCAGTATCCAGGCTCTTAGCAACTGCGTCAGGGAAGCTGCCTGGCCAAGCTATTGAAGGAAGCCAAGTCATAAGCAGGGATGAGCACAATTCCAGGAACAAACATACACATATGAAACAGTTTTCCCACACACACACACCAATAGAGAAGTCTTTTTCCTAACTATTACAGGATTATCAGAAGACCAGCTGTTAGAGGAGGAAGAAAGCAGGAAGATATATATTTTTTGAGGAAGCTTACCAAAAGTAAGCTCTCTACGGACAGACATACTGATCTTGTCAGTAGATTTCAAAGAACACACAATGGCTAGGGATGAACCTGACAAGTCCCTCTGGTGACCTCACTGTCATGAAGGCACATTCATGCATGATGGCAGTGCATTCGGCTTCTCTCCTAGAGTTGCCAATTTTATCCCATTTTCTTTGTTCTAAACAAAACCTAACCACCTGCCAACAGATATACAGACAGTGATGGGATGTTACCGGTTCAGGCCGGTTCACCCAAACCGGTAACACCCATCACGAGGGGTTTGCCCGGGGGGTGGGGGTTCGTAGAACCCCAGGCAACTGGTTCGGTCGCCTCCCCGGTTCGGCCTGAACCCTGTTCGGAATTTTTTTTCTGGGCAGCTAAAATGGCTGCCCGTAACTGCACATGTGTCAAACCTCTATTTGACGCATGCGCAGTAAGAAATAGAACTGGAAGGAAGCGCAGGCAGTGCTTAAAGAGGTGGCGATGGCCTTTCCTTGGCACAGCGCCAGGCCGCTGCGACAGTTTGCCGCTGCACCACCGCAGACAGTATTCTGCTCCCAGACGAGTCGAACGACCCAGGGTAAGTGACCCAGGGTTTGAGTTTGGGGTTTTTATTTGTGTTTGGGGAGGGTGGGTGGGTTTATTTGTGTTTGTGGTGGGTGAGTGGGTAGGTATATTTTTATTTAATTTTTATTTATTTTCTTTATTTATTTACAGGTTTGTGTTGTGGTTGTTTGGGTGGGTGGGTTGAGGTGTGTGTGTTTTTTATTTTTTGGCCCCACCCACAACATCATGACGTCAGCTCCGCCCACGACATCATGACATTGGCCACACCCACATCCGTGACGTCACGGTGTGGTAGTAAAAATTTTGTCATCCCATCACTGAATACAGGCTATATATCTATTTCTTGGCCAAGCTAAGCAGTGGCAAAAAATGAATCATCAAAGGTTTCTCAGTTTCTCTGGAAACTATACATGTATGAACAGAGGTTTCCCAAACTAAATTTGAAGTGTACACTTCTAGCTCTTTTTCTTATTTTATAAACAAAACAACTATGATTGTACTGGCAAAAGATCAATGTACACTCTGGTTTCCTGTGCAGAAGTTGGAAATTTTACATTTGGACTACAGCCTTCAGACTCTCTCAACAGCGTGGCTGATGGTCTTGTGTCAGAATTACATTTGGGGACAGAGTGTGCTACTATTTTCACAGAGTTGTGGTTTTCAACCTTTGGTGGTTTAACTGCCATTAACTACTCTGTTGAAGAAGCTGAGACCACCTTGATAGAGATAAAAATCCCACACTTTCTAAAAAGAGATGTATAGGTTTGCAGAAGTTCTCTTATTTTATTTCTTATGGATGGTATATAAACAGTTACAAGAGACCTTGGCTTGTCTACGTGCCCATTATGGAATGGGCTGGACAGGCTAAACAGGAGGTCCAGTATGCCATTCGGTGCATTCTTCACATCCAAAAGGCATACGGATCTCAAACAACCCTATTTGGTCTGCTCTCAACTTGCCAATATCATGAATTGGTTTAATACAGCCACTTCAGGATACTGGCAAATTAAACACTTCCTCTGTTCTGTGGAGCAGTCGAGGAAGTAATTTTTTTTAGAGCCTATTAAAGTAAAGGTAAAGGTTTCCCTTGTTCGAAAGCCAGTCGTAGGGATCAGTGCTCATCTCTGTTTCTAAGCCAAAGAGCCAGCACTGTCTGCTTCTGCAGACGTTTCCATGGTCATGTGGCAGGCATGACTAGACACTGGAGCGCATAGGACAGCACATATGCACTGCATCACTTAAAAATAAAAGCTGAATGGGAACCTTCCTTCCAGAAGTTGGAGGAGGTAGGAAGGGGGAAAGAGAAGGGTTTTTCTTTGATTTTCTCTTAAAGGTACAGTAGAGCTAGAGCACAAAAGCAAAACATCCCACCCTCATCGATATTAGCGTTTGACAGGAAAGCTCACTTTCAGTTAAGTTTCCAGGGAAGTGATACAACCTGTACCAAACAAAGGAGAAGTCCCTGAGAGGGACCAGAAAAGTGCAGGTAGGACTGCTTTGGGGGTAGGATCGTTCACTCCAGCAAGGACTTTGTCCTACTGCTGCCTTTAGAAGCAAACCAGCACCTCTCTGCAGCAGACTAAGCTGCTATGTTGTCAACTTCTGTGTGTCAAAAACGATTGCCGATATGTTAGGTCAGTGATTCCCAACCTACATCCCATGGGCCGGATGCAGCCCATAGCACCATTTCATGTGGGGGTCCCACTGCCTCCCCCACAACGGGAAGTGCCATGTGGTGTAGGAAGGGCAAAATGGCTGTCCTGTGCCCGAAACTGTCTGAGGGAACGTGACCAGGCCCCCCACTTTTAAAAGGTTGAGAACTCCTGTGTTAGGTCATAGATACGGTAATACCTCGGATAACGCTGACTTGTTATCCGATGCATGTTAAAATCCTATGGGATGGATCGGATAACGTTAAAGCTCCATAGAGATACATTGTAACCACACAGGCTTTAGCGGTTGTTATCCGATCCATCCCATAGGACCTTAACGTTATTCGATGGAATTCTCCTCCCCAGATTACTTAACGTTATGCGATTTTAGCGTTATCCGACGTAAACGTTATCCAAGGTATTACACTGTAGATAATTCCATACAAGGAATAATGAACTAGGAAGGGTGTGGGATTGAAGGAGATTGAGTTCTTAGTCATTGGTATGTAATTCCTGTATTTCATCTAGAGAAAGGCTCTGACTCATCATTGGTATGTGTATCCATGCTTAAGAGCCCAGTTTCGTGTAAAGCACTCTTCCTTTGTTTTTGTTGTTTTGTTTTTACAAAAAATAGCTGTATGATCCACTCAAAGTTCTGGGTTAGGGAAAACTCTACCAGATCAAGAGAAAGTTAAAAAGAAGGTAAGTTTTTTAAGTCTACTGCAGGGGTTCCCAACCTTTTTACGCCACAGGCCTGACCACAGCCCCAGGAAATAGAAGTAAATGCGCCCACTTCCATATTTACAACAGCTGTCACAAATGTGCCCACTTCTACTTCTGGGTGTGGCAGAGGCAAGCCACATAAAATGGTGCTGAGAGCCGTAGGCTGGGAACCCTTGGTCTTCAGCCATGATGGCGAATCTTGGCGCTCCAGATGTTCTTGGACTTCAATTCCCAGAAGCCCAAGCCCCCATGAATCTGCACGAATGGGTTTACTGCGATTCATCCAGCCTGCGCCACCCTTGTCACTCCTGAAAGCGGAAGTATGGGCACGTACAAGCACGTTTTACTTCTGCTTCCAGGAACGACGATGGCGGCGCGGGCCGGATGAATCGCAGTAAACCCATTCATGTGGATTCACGGGGGCTTGGGCTTCTGGAAATTGAAGTCCAAGAACATCTGGAGTGCCAAGGTTCGCCATCACAGGTCTACAGTATAGATTTTTTTCACCAGAGACTATAATATTTGGAGTTGAAACAGAAAGTTCAAAAATTAAAAATGTTAATACCATCTCTGACTGAGAAAGAATTCTAGAGAATTCAAACGCTTGCCTTACTTGTAACTTTTTAATGATGTACAATAGGTACTGCTTAACCCAGAATGTCCTTCCTTTTGTCAGTATACAAACTGCAACATCACAATACTCAAGTTTCAAGTATCATGTTCCAGATTCTTACAGGGGTTCTATATTATACTGACTTTTGACAATGTTGAGCTTCTACTATAGCTGCTCAGTTTTATATTCCTGAGACATTTCATTTCTATTATTATAATTGAATGATGTTTTATGGTTGTTGTTATTTATTTATTTATTTATAAATATTTGAAGTCTCTTTAGAGAACTTGATATATGAATGGTACTACAAGTTGTACCTCACTTAAAGAGCATAATGCATTCCACAGGATTGCTCTTTAAGCGAGTTTTCTCTTTAAGCGAAACACTATTGTAAGTGGGGGGGATTGTGAACCCCGATTTATTTGTTAAGCAAGTTTTTGGTTGGTTTTGTTTGTTAAGCGAAGTGAACATTCAGAGAAAATTCTGCTCTTTAAGCGAGTTACTCTTTAAGAGAGCCACTCTTTATGCGAGGTTTGATTGTACTTAACATCCTAAACCATTCAACAAATGAGCTAGAAATTTATTTATTTATTTATTTATTTATTTATTTATTTAGATTTATTACCCCGCCCTAATCAGGCGAACCTGACTCTAGGCGGCTTACAGAAATTCATAAATTAAAACCTTAAGGTTCATAAATTACTTAAAAGTCAATTTAAAAAGAATTAAACCATGAATTTACAAAAATCTAAAAGATTTAAAAAGGTTAAAAGGTTTAAAAAGATTTTAAAAGTTTAAAAGAGTGAGGGAGGGGTGGCTGTCCCATCATATCAGCCACCCAACATGGGACCCCATGTTCCTGGACCCCCACACCTGCCCTGCCAGCCAGGTTTTTAGCCCCTTCCGAAAGGGCAGGAGCTCTGTCTGGAGACGTAACTCAGTTGGCAGGAGGTTCCAAAGGGCCGGGGCGGCCACGGAGAAGGCCCTCTTTCTGGTGCTAGAGAGATGCGTCTCTCTAGCCGATGGAATGATAAGAGAGCCTCTCCGATCCGCCCTGGTGGGACGGACAGATGTCCTTGGGACGATGCGGTCTCTTAAGTATCCTGGCCCACTACCATGTAGCGCTTTAAAGGTAATAACCAGCACCTTGAATTGCACCCGGAGACATACTGGCAACCAGTGCAGCTCCCGAAGCAGTGGTGAGGCACGAGCATAACGCCCGCACCCCATCACTACCCGAGCAGCCGCATTCTGGACCAGCTGCAGCCTCCGAATGGTCACCAAGGGCAGCCCCATGTAGAGCGCATTACAGTAATCAAGTCTGGAGGTGACCAAAGCATGTGTGATCATGAGCAAGGAATCCCGGTCTAGGAGTGGGCGTAGCTGGCGTATTACACGAAGTTGTGCAAAAGCCCTCCTGGCCACGGCTGCCACCTGCTCCTCGAGCAGTAGTCGTGAGTCCAAGAGGACCCCCAGATTACGCACCAGGTCTGTTTGGGGCAAAACTGCCCCATCCAGAACCAAAGATGGTAACTCCCGAGATAGCGCAGGAGTCTGATGTAAGTAACTTTTGAATTAGTTTCCCAATGAGCTTCTGAACATAGCAGAGGCAACATCAACCCTATCTATGGGCTTTGTCCAGCAAAGCAACCACCAGCTTTCTTGTTCTGAAGAAAATCTTTCCAGGTGAGAACATCTACTTCAAATTCCCACCCTACCGATTTACAAGCCACCAGCAGAGTTGTAACAATAAAATTGAGAGATGAAGCATTTAAAAGGCCTAGGCAGAGAAAGAACTTCAGTGGTATTAGTCACAGGACTAACAAAACCTCAGTAATACTGTATTAGTCACAAGATCATACTTGATATCAAGTGGGAGCTTCTAGATCTCAGCATATATTCTGAAAGCTGAAACATTCTTATCTCCACGTCTTAAAGCAGCTTGGAAAAGGCCACACAGCACAGATCCAAGGGCTAGGTCGATTGTTGTTTTTTCAAGTGGTTATTTTTACTCTACGGATCACCCAAACGACACAGCTATGGTGACTGGGGGAGCAGGAGTAGCTTTTCCAGAAAGAAAGAAAATGTTGGGAAATCCAAACATGAAGCTCCTTCTTCTTGTTTGCTTTAACTCACAATAGTTTCATTCAGACTGATGGGCTGGGATTTGGCAGTGGCCACCTATGAAAGAGAGTTTTGGCAGGGGAAAACACACTGAAGGACAGAAGCAGTGTTAGGAATTATTAGAAGAGGAGCTTAAAATATAGTAACAAATACGCCCTTGCCACTAAATAAATTTATACAAAGTCTGAAGTCTGGGCTAATTCAAATGAAGATGAAGCTCAGCTTTCCCCGTGCTCCGTGAGGTCTGTTCTATTCTTAGGACTGGCAGATCACACTGCTGGTGTGAGGAAACTCCTTTCCTGCACAATGGTTTATTTATTTATTATTTATTTATTTTTCTGATTTATATTGCTGCCCAACTCCAAAGACTCTGGGCGGCTCACAGAAAATTAACCCTGCCTGCCTCTGAGCCCTAGACTCCCTGGACCTCTGCATTGCCTTGCCTTCCTATTCCTCAATCCCCAGCCCTCCAAACTTTCAATTCCAGTCCACATTCTGCCAACGATGCACAGTGCTTCCTGCCCCTTGGCTCTTTTCCACACCATTTATCACTTCCAACTAATGGAGGCCCTAACGGGATTGAAGGGTTTACTATGGCCATCTTCCCATGAGTTTCCATGGCCAAGTAGGGATTTGAACCTGTATCTCAAGTCATAATCTAACACTCTACCCACTATGCCACAGTAGCTCTCTCATAACATGTACCAGTGTCACGTACTATGCCAGGGGATTCCCAAAATTTCCCCACCAGGGGACAGTTCCCACCACCACGCTCAGCTGTGAGGGTTGGAGGCGTGGCTGCGGGCACATCTGAGTTGTCATCTGCATTGGGAATCACATAGTTTTTACAGGTTTTTGCACAGCCTCCGCTACTTCCCCGGGGAGCAGGAGGCTTTCTGGAGCATGTTCGCTCCAGTTTGGGAATTTTCCAAGTCTTCTCCGCTGTGCTTCAGCAGCTGGAGAGCCGTGGTGGATGACTTCCTGGTTCTGTGCTAGGATCCCAGGTGCTGACATAAGCTTTGCCCAGCACCAGAAGTCATCCACCACCGCTCTCCAGCTGCCAAAGGCTCAGAAAATTCCAAAACCGGAGCAAACATGCTCCAAAAAGCCTCCCTCCACCCTTGGAAGCGGCGGAGGCTGTGCAAACCCCCAGAAAACCGTGTGATTCCCACCACCATCACATTAAGTGACGCATCGCAACTTCCGGTGGTGAGGGCGAGTCTAGAGGTCCTTGGGTGGCCACCGTAGGCCGGATTAATGATATGCATAGGCCGGATTCAGTCCACAGCCTGGGAGTTGGGAACCCCTGTACTATGCAGTTGGAATATTAGACTGGGTCTGAGGGATTTAAAAGTCTAGTACTCACTGGCCAGATCTTTCCGTGAGCTTGGCCCAAACAGCTTCTCTCAGCCCTTACAGGACTGTTGAAGGATAATGTGGAGAAGAAAGCTTTGAGTGAATTAGGAGTAAAGTGAGCATATAAGCATAACTAATAAAATAAACAAATAGCATGCTGCCCATATAAATTTCACAGCCAGTATGGTAAGGATAGAGGATCAGACTACAACTTAAAAAAAACCCTTCAGTTGTGGAAGCTCCAATTGGTTTTGGTACTTCATGAACATCCCTCATACCTCAAAAAGTACTGGGCTACCAGAAGCAAGTTGGTGGCCTGTAACAATCAAAGCAAAATGTAAGTGTATACTACTTGCAATAGGCCTGTTGTGACATGGGACCAAAAAGCAGGGACTGCCAGGGAACTTTTCTTCCAGGGTGAACTTAACCTAGTTTTTGAGATATGTGAAAACTCCAGGGAAACAAGATGCCCTCTCGCTTCCAAACTGATCTCAACTGCCTCAAGATTTTACATGCACGGAAGAACTTTTACCTGGAAGTTCCCAACCATAATGAGACCAGCTGCACAGATCCAGCCTGCAGCCAGCGCCAAAGTGTTGAGAAGGGAAGAGCCATAGTGTTCAATGACATGGGCGTATCTCAGCAGGCCAACCAGCATCACTAGGAAGAAGAAACAGGAGTGAGACTCAGACACTGGCCAGTTATCATTCACCCTCTGGTCAATCTGAACATTTCAAATCCTGAGAAACGAAGTAAGATCCCTGCACTTGCTATCATGCTAGACTAGGGGTGCCCAAACTTTTCAGGCCACATGCCGTTCACATGGTTCAGGGGTGCCCAAACTATGGCCCGGGGGCCAGATCCGGCCCAAATGCCGATTCATCCAGCCAGTGCCACCCTCGTCACTCCCAGAAGCGGAAGTAAAATGCACCCAAATGGGCGCGTTTTACTTCCGCTTCTGGGAGTGACGAGGGTGGCGCAGACCGGATGAATTGGCATTGGGGGCTGGATCCAGCCCCGGGGCCATAGTTTGGGAACCCCTGTGCTAGACAAATGAGAAATCACGAATTGCATTGGAGGAGATAACCTCCAAGACTGTGGTTGATACAACTGCAACAGCAGCCATTTCCACACTTC
This sequence comes from Furcifer pardalis, assembly GCA_030440675.1. Classification (NCBI taxonomy): domain Eukaryota; kingdom Metazoa; phylum Chordata; class Lepidosauria; order Squamata; family Chamaeleonidae; genus Furcifer; species Furcifer pardalis. The sequence continues at coordinate 2,487,839 of CP126895.1, forward strand.
CAGCTTCCTGTTTCACACCCTGAAACAAACAGCCCTTTTCAAGATAAAATCTTAAAACAGGCAAGCAGGAGCCATCCAGAGCTCCACCCTTCAGGGAACAGAACTGTATCATTTGTCCTTCCCACCAAAACCTTCTGCCACAGTTCTCTGTTCAGACATACTAACTGTCTCCTTGCAGTATTTGCCTTCAAACTCTGTTTTGTTTTATGAGTAAAACAAAGGTAAAGTTCCCCCTTGCTTGAAAGCCAGTCATGTCTGACTATAGGGAGCAGTGTTCTTCTCTGTTTACAGCCAAAGAACCAGTGCTGTCTGTGTCTGTGCCACATGGCAGGCATGACTAGACACAGAAGTGCATGGAACAAGGTTACCTTTCCTGCCAAAAGCAGTAGCTATTTATCTACTTGCAATTTCTAGCTTTTGAACTACAAAGTTGGCAGGAGCTGGGACAGACAACAGGAGTTTACTCAGACTGCTAATCTGCCAACATTCTGGTAATCAGACTCAGCATCTTAACCACTAAAGCCTCTGCAGCCCCTTGAGTAAAACAAAGGGATACCCAAACTTACTCTGAGAAGCAAAGACTCACCCATGAATGAGCCCAGGCTGCAAATCAGGCTGAAGAAACAGCTCTCCGGTGGTAAGGTACCGCACTTGCTGTTGAGAAGAAGAAGGTGACTGATGAAATGTCAGAACGCTGATCATTTGGGAAATTTGTTCCATAGCATCTTGTAGTCTTATGCAATGGACGGTTTCCACAGATGAGTGGTGGAAGGCATTCAAGCGTACTATGACAGGATACAACTCCAATATAATGCACTACTGGAGCAAGCTATATAGAAGTCCTTATAAGCAATACAGTTGCTTCACGTTTATCCAAGGGTTACCTATCTGCAGTGCAGAAATAACAACCAGGAATCAAGTGCCCCTGCTTAATTGGCCTGTGTGAGGTCAGGGAAACTCCAACACAAAGCCAGAGCTGTAGATTCTATTAACAGTTTTCCATTGCTAGTCCTCCGGCTATTCATGTAATCACAAATCAATCAATCAATGAAGCTATTAAGATGTTTAGAGTAATTGACTTTATACCACATGGATATATAACCTGACAAACCTGAGGACTAATGGCTTGGGTGCCGAAGTCCACAGAGAAGGGTGATGGTCTCCAAGTGGATTAAATCCCACTTGAATCCAGCTTCATCAATACTGGCCTGGGACCGATGAGGACTTTGTGTGCCCAAAGGACTCATGCAGTGCTGGGTTGTCAAAATTTTCACTACCACACAGTGACGTCATGACGTTGTGGGCAGAGCCGACGTCATGATGTTGTGGGCGGAGCCGACGTCATGACGTTGTGGGCGGGGCCAAAGAAAAATAAAATAAAATAAAAATAAGCACACAGACACACCTCAACCCACCCACCCACCCACAACACAAACCCGTAAACAAATTAAATTAAATTAAATTAATAAATAAAATAACAATTACATTAAAATACACCCACCCACCCCAAACACAAACCCCATCACTTACCCTTGGTCGTCACAAATCAGCAGAGGCAGCGGTGCAGTGGCAGAGCGCCGCTGCGGGAAACTGGCGCAACGGCCTGGTGGGGCGGCCTGGCGCAGAAATGGCTGCTGGGAACTGCGCATGCGTCAAACTTCCATTTGATGCATGCACAGTAAATAATAGAACTGTGCATCAAATGAAGGTTTGACGCATGTGCAGTACCCGGGAGCCATTTTGGCTCCAATTTTTTTTTAAATGTCCGATTTTTTTTTACCCATTTTGGGCTCTCTGATCCCCCTGCCTGCTCCAGGGAGATCAGAGGACCCGATCTACAGCTGCAGGGTGGCTGGCGAAGCTGACGGGGACTCCCCGTTGGTTTTCCTAGCCACTCACCCATGCCTCCGCAGCTGTGGGGTGGCTGGGGAAGCCGACGGGGGAGCCCCCCGTCAGCTTTCCTGCCACCCCACCCCTGCCTCCGCAGCTGCAGGGTGCCTAGGAAGCTGAACGGAGAACCCCATTCAGCTTTCCAGCCACCCTGCTGCTACGAAATTTTGCATCGTTATCCAATTTTAGCATTATCCGATGCAGTCGTTATCCGGTTATTACTGTATATGTAAAAATCCATTATGAGGGACCTGACCCCGACATTTCAAGATGAAGCCATCCCATTTCACTCAAAAACTACCTTAATAACAGCGATGGGTAATCTTGTGATACATTTTGTTATTCTAAGCCAGGGGTACCCAAACTACAGCCTGGGGACCAGATGTGGCCCCTGAGACCAATTAATTCGGCCCACGAAGCCCTCGTCTCTCCTGGAAGCGGAAGTAAAACACGCCCGTACGGGTGCGTTTTACTTCCGCTTCCAGGAGTGACAAGGGCTTCATGGGCTGGATGAATTGGTCTCAGGGGCCGCATCTGGCCCCCAGACATTACTGACTGGCTCCCTGAACCATGTGATCACCTGTGGCCCGAAAAGTTTGGGCACCCCTGTTCTAAGCTATTCTGAATTTCCCCAACATCTGTGATAAAAAGTACTAACAGATTCCAAAGGGCACTCAAGCTATAATAGATGCATGCAAGCAGAGAATTTGTATACGCTTAAAAGCTCAGCTATCTACTGTAAATGTTTCTGCAAGAAAAGTCTGGCTTGGCTGATTATTAGATTTTGTCTTAAACCGAGACGGTTAGTTCTAAGAGTAAATAACTCAAAGTCCAAAAAAAAAACCCCACCATACAAACGCATTAGATTTATCTCACCTTCAGTAACCATTAATTCAGTACACTTCAAAAATAGAGAAGATGGAAATGAGAGAGAGAGAAGGCAAAAGGGACAACTTCAAATAGTATTTTTAAAACATTACTTGTTTGGAATGGCTTATTTCCACTATTCTTTATTCTAATTTGGAGAGTAGCATGTTAAATATAATTACTAAATTTGTTCCTATTTGGTTACTTTTAAAAAAATAGAAATAGAGAAATGAACAGTTCCTCAAAATGATCTCAAAGGACAATATTTTAATGGCAATAAGTCAAACATCACTCCAGCAACTCAGCTGTTGTTATGCTATTTTTTACAATAATGTTATTAATTTCCTCTTACCAGAAAAAGCTAAGAATTCATAACAAATTACTTCCAAAACTCTGCACATACAGTAATACCTCAGATAACGCTAAGACTTGGTTCCACAAGTCTTGGTGTTATCCGATGCATGTTAAAATCCTATGGGATGGATCGGATAATGTTAAAGCTCCATAGAGATACATTGTAACTGCACAGGCTTTAGCGGTTGTTACCCGATCCATCCCATAGGACCTTAACGTTATTTGATCCAATTCTCCTCCCCAGATTACTTAACGTTATGCAGTTTTAGCGTTATCCAAGGTAAACGTTATCCGAGGTATTACTGTACAGTAATACCCCGGATAACGCGAGTACCGTATAGCGTGAAAACCGCATAACGTTACAAGATTTTCGGAAAAATCTTGTATCGAATAACGCGATTTTTAGCGTTATCCGATACAGTCGTTCTTAGCAACAGGGTGGCTGGAAAGCTGAATGGGGTTCTCCGTTCAGCTTCCCAGCCACCCTGCAGCTGCGGAGGCAGGGGTCGGGAGGCTGGAAAGCTGACGGGGGGCTCCCCCATCGGCTTACCCAGCCACCCCACAGCTGCGGAGGGAAGGGCGGGTGGCTAGGGAAGCCGACAGGGAGTCCCCGTCAGCTTCCCCAGCCACTCTGCAGCTGTAGATCGGGTCCTCTGATCTCTCTGGAGCAGGCAGGGGACACGATCCAAGCTGTTTCTGGGCTTCCCCGACGTCCTCAGCCAGTGCAGCAAGCCAGAATGTCGGGATTCAAACCCTGACGTTTTGGCTTGCTGCACTGGCTGAGGACGTCGGGGAAGCCCAGAAACAGCTGTAGATCGGGTCTCCCCACCTCCCTGGACCCGGCGGGGGGGGGGGGTCAGAGACCCCAAAATTGGTAAAAAAACGTCGAGCAAGGGAAACCTTTACCTTTACTAGGAGATGGTAAGATGCCCATGCGCTCTACAGGATGCTCCTACGGGGTCTTCCCAATACTAGGTACATTTCACACCTGAGTTTTGACAACCATTTTCATTGTTTTTAAGAACCTCAAAGATCTGTAATTGCCATTAATTAAGGACATCCTGCTTGTCTTCTCAATACTTGAATATTTAGAAGGACAGGTTGCTTACCTGTAATTGTAATTCTTCCAAGTGATTACCTGTGAATTCACACTAATGGGTTTAGTCCACGCATGTGCGGAGTGGTTGATTCTCCTAGAGCTCTTTAGAGTTTGAAAATCTCTTCCCTTTGTGCCTGCAGTCCCGCCTTAATCCCCCTTTAGTTTCAAATTTATCACTACCAGTAGCAGTCTGGACAGCTATACAATGACATAAGCGGGGAGGTTGGCCGGGACATGTGAATTCACAGGTGAACTACAATTGCAGGTAAGCAACCTGCCCTTCTTCTTTGGCATGAATTGAGCAATGTGGTTCTTTCCTGGGTGAGGGTGGAGGTGGCAGTAGTTGAATTTAGTTTGCCCTTTGGAGGGAGTTCCATGAATTCTATGGCATATCCATGGATGACAATAGTTAGGATGCAAGCGTACATGGAAATAGCTCTCCATAAATGGAAAAATGGGGCTAAATGTGTCATTAAAAAAACTTTTAGCAGGTAATCAGATCCTGGGTTGAGCATTTCAAAAACACGTTTTAGGCTGATGGTCCTGTTTGAGAGGAGGTTGCCTTGGCCAAAATCTTTGTTGAGGACATGCTTGGCTCTGTGGTCCTGGTGGGTGATTAAATGATCTATGAGGTTGGTAAGATTGGTATGGTTGGTAAGGCTGGCAGTATTGAAAGGGTTAAGAGCAGCAGTCTGAGAAGATGGGGTAGCTCCAGAGGCAAAACCAGTAAAGCCTGAGGGGATGGTGCAGGCTGGGAAGAAGGCGGGTCAACATCTGTCTCCGGTTGCTCAAGTTGAGCTAGGGGGGAGGACGGAGGTTCCTCAACCCTTCGAGGAGTATAAAAATAAAAAAAAGTCCTCATGGGGCTGACTAGGATGTTGCATAACAGAGGCAAGAGAATCTGATGGAGAAAGACACAGTGGTTCGTCTTTCAATTTCTTTGGGTGTTTGGACTTTTTAGCCTGCTTGATAGAAGAGGGGAGCTGGGTGGGTTCATCAGGTCTAGGCAGAGAAGTGGAAGGATGTGGGTAGGGCTGCATGACCATTCCGACTTTGGGCGGGAGAAAATCCATCCATTGCCAAGAGGTGTGCCGGAGGTACGTAGTTAACCTAGAGCAGGGGTGGCCAAACTTTTCATGCCGATCCTCCCACCATAAAACGCATCAGCAACATTTACAAGAGCCGCAGGTGCATTTATGGCAGTTATACACACATGCACAGGTGCTCTGTATGCATGCATGGGCACATTTTATTTCTGCTTCCGGTAGTGGCGAGGGCAGTGTGGGCCGCAAGATTTGGCACTGCAGGCCGGGTCTGGCCCATGGGCTGTAGTTTGACCGCTCCTGGCCTAGAGGCTCTATTTTTCAAAATAAGACTTGTTGCCCCCCCCCAAAAAAAAAAATAAAGGCAAAGAGAATGACTGTTGGAAAGAGGGATCTTATTGTTGCATTCCAAGCAATGCTTAAAAATCGCAGAGGCGGCCATAAAACAGCAAAAGAAAACTATCTGACAAATCTAACTACAAAAATATGAAAACTAGCTATAAAAAAACAAGACATCTAACTATGTGACCTATTAATAATGGAAAACAACTAAATTCATAGAGTAAAGGAAAACTAGAATACAGTAAAACCTTGATTTATGTAAATAGTCTGTTCCATAGCAATTTACGTAACTCGATTTTTTACATAAATCGAGGCATCCCCAAAGGGATGCATAGAAATTTTAAAAAACAAAACAGAATTTAAATGGAGCACGAAGGAGTTCAGCGGGAGTAGAAAAGAAACTGAAGGGGAAATAATGTGGGACCACAGGTGCAAGGCACAAAGAGAAGTTTTTCGAACTCTAAAGCGCTCTAGGAGAACCAACCACTCCACGTATGCGCAGACTAAAACCTTTAGTGTGTATTCACAGGGACCACAAGTTAACCAAGTCATGGAAGAAAACAGGCCATAGGGAAATCTTATGTTTCATAGTAATGCTAGGCAAAAAAGAAATTATGTCATTTGTGGCTGATAATTACCAGTAATTAACATGTCCCTGCTTGGCTTCCATACTATGTGCCAGTCAGGTGGCTGGGAATGGGATCAAGAATCCAAGCAGGGAGCCATTAATTAATGGCAATTATGGACCCTTGAGTTCTTCAAAAGTGATGAGTGGAACTGTCACATCTTAGGTGTGAAATATGCCATCCCAGTTATTTTTGGCAATTATCTACTGTGTATTGTGTCTTTTCTGTTCTGCTGGCATTAACTGTGGAACCATAGTTTAGCCTATGAATAGAAAGAATGAAGCAATTGCCCAGATCATCCTGCCAGTAAATATTCACAACTTGAAGTACAAATAAATATTTTTGCATCAACCCTGAGGAGCCACAGCACTTAATAAATTGTTTAGTTTAAGTTCTAGTCTCCTCATCCTGATCAGTATATGCTAAAGTCCTAACCGAGAGAAGCCTAACGTTTCCAGAAGTGGTTGAGCTTGGGGCATAAAACTCTTATTTAGAAGCATTGGTATTTTTAACTAAAGAATTTACAGATTTTTCATTGTGGTACAGATATTAGAAAATACCACAGTCCCGGCTAGTAAGTGGACAAACTAAAAGATTTACGCTGGCAACACAATTACTGGACCCAACAACGTCACACACAACATTAAAGGGAGATTTACTTGTTCTTCTGCTAATGTGATTTATGCCGTCTTTTGCCTAGGCCCTAGGACAATCCTAGGCAAAAGCGTTAATGGACATAAATCAGACATCAGGAACAGCAATACACAGAAACCTGTCTCAAGTCATTTCAATCTAGGTGGACACTTTACACAAGATTTGAAAGTTGTCACTCTGGAGCAGAAAAAGTACAAGACAAGGATATAGAGGGAGAAAACAGAGATAAAATATATACATATACTGGATACCCATCTCAAAAGTATGAATCAAGGCTTCTGGGACATTATCAAATGTAAGATGCCAAAACTAACAAGTTCTTATATGCTGTTAATTACAGAACCAACTCTGGCCACAGTACAGGGTGGATAATATGTCACTCTCGCCATCCTCTATTAACTCATTAGCAGATGCATAATGCTAGAATGTTTATTTTGCATCCATCCACTAAACACTTACAACTCAAGAGAAACAAACTTCACGGTAATAAATTTGAACCCCAATCAAGGATCTTCTGTTATTATTGGTAGTAAACAGCTATATGTTATGCTAGCCAATCAATGTGTATCTTTGTACCTGATAGGTATAAAATGCCATTAAGTCTCACTCTTATGTCTGGCGAAGTGGACTTGAGCCATGAAAGCTAATATTAAAATACAGCAGTTAGTCTTTAAGGTGCCACAATGTTATGTGCCTTTTTATTCTGTTTCCTGAGAACAGTATTCTCCCTTCCCTTAACATGAGTTGCCCAAACGTTTTGGGCCGCGGGCCGATCATGTGGTTCAGGGAACTGGTCACTAAAGCCCGGGGGCCGGATGCAGCCCCCGACGGAAATTCATCCGGCCTCTGAAACCCTCATCACTCTTGGAAGCAGAAGTAACAACAAGGGAAACGTCTTAGAAGGGGCCCCAGGATGCAGTAAACGGTGTTCCTCACCTGACAAGAGGAATGTGATCCAGTGTACAGCAGGAAATGGGGCCGTCTAGCTCACAGGACTGGTTATAAATCCTACAGTGAAGGAAAAGGGATCGTGTTACATCAAGCTTTTGACCTGCAAAAAGCAACCTTTTTTTCAATCTGTTCCTTAGAGGAGGACTAACAGATCGGTAAGTGTGGGTCAGAAAGCAAGCCATCCACATTTCTGAAGAGCAAAAGGTATATCCGTCATTTTCAGGATGGGGAGGAGACAAGAAGGAAAATTAATGATACTCTATGTAAATGAAGGACTCCTCAGACATGTAAACAGATCAGAGGAGACTCATCAATACCTAACGTATTGAGGGTGTTGTACAATGCCACACAATTTGTGAGAAAGTGTGATCTTTTGGGAGTCCTGTGGATCTCAGCTTTGTCTGAAAATGAACAAACACATTCCTACACCAGTGAAGAATGTCTGAAACCGTGGTGAACCAGGGTCAGCTGCAAATCTGCAGCAGTGTGTAATAAAGTGAACACAGAAAAAGATCAGTAATATAGAAGCTTCTACAGAATTTAAGAACATCTTTGTTACTGAATAAAATGCTGTTCGTGTTGTCTATAGATTTTAAACATAAAGTAACAGGCTGCTTTTATGACACATGTAAAAATGACTTGGAATACAGTTGTTCATTCATTCCGAGGGCAGCACATACCGATGCCAAATCTAAATGCTCTCAAGACAACGCAACACAGTGAATGAGCAAATTGCCTTTTAAAGAAGTAGAAACAACAACTATAAAGCAGTAGCACAATAAAAACAACTTCTGGAGAGGAAAAAACACAATTAAAAGTCAAACTGCACACACACACCCAAAGCAAGAATATACAGATCATATATATATATAAGTCAAACTGCACACACACAGACATATACCATCCTTATTCAGAATATGACAACCCAGAGATATCCTTCCTGAACCTTAGAAAGCTAAACATGTGATACCTCTGAGGGGATGAATGCCATTCCTTACCACTGGATAAATCTTTCAGTTCCTCCTCTGACAGCATATCTCCTCTTAGAGACTGGCCTATACCCGTGATGGTGAACCTTGGCACTTCAGATGTTCTTGGACTTCAATTCGCAGTAGTCCAAGCCCCATGAATCCACATGAATGGCTTTACTGTGATTCATCTGGCCCACCCCGCCCTCGTGGCTCCTGGAAGTGGAAGTAAAACGCGTCCGTCTTGAAATGGAGCCATGTGGTTAAACTGTTGTACTGCAACCAAGGTTGTGAGTTCGCTCTTGACCAGGCCTCCAGGTTGACTCAGTCTTCCATCCTTCCGAGGTCAATAAAATGAGTCCCCAGCATGTTTTGGGTAAAATGCTAATTAACTTGTGAATAGTCCAGAGTGCAGTTCACAAGGATGGTATATGTATGGGTGTGTACATGTCTGTGGGGCAGTAGATAAGTGTGATGGGTTTGCTTTGCAAATCTGACCTATTTCTGAGCTCCCCATCGGGGATTTGATGTTGGTGGAGATAGTATAGCCATCTTTATGTGAAGTCACCATACCACATAAGAGCAGAGAGGGGCACCGTGAAAGAAATGTACACATACTCTGGATTTACACTGCAACCAGCGGCATCTCTTCAGCCCTTGGGTTCATGTCCATTCCAGACAGAGTGCAGTGGCATCCCTAGAAGCACCTCTACCCTAGTGCAGTGATGGTGAACCTTGGCGCTCCAGCTGTTCTTGGACTTCAATTACCAGAAGCCCAAGTCAGCACTCCTGCTGATCAGGGCTTCTGGGAATTGAAGTTCAAGAACAGCTGGAGTGCCAAGATTAGCCATCACTGTCCTAGAGCCTCCCTTGGCCTATTGCAAGCAATGAGCCTACTGATGCCGTCTTCCTGGAGGCTTGCCCAACTCATACATTTATCTCTTTCCTTTCCTCCAGTAAGCAAAAGGCAAATCACAGAGCTCTCTTCTTTCCTTGGATGGGATAGGTCAGGTTAAGAAAGTACGACTAAAACAAAGTCACCCTTTCATAACTGAGTGGGGAATTTAAGGTGCATTTCCAAAAACCTAATCCAACACTTTTTTGATGCTGGCCTCGTGGTTTTACTACAAAATCTATTAAATCTGGCAACCTGAAATCTCACCTTACATTTTATTTTTTCCTTACCAAGTTCTGTTCATTGGGAAGGGGATACCAGCATCCAATACACACACACAAAATAGAGAAATTGCAAAGGGTGCCATATGGCCGGAAGAGAACTTGCTATCTTCACTATCTCCCTAATTAAACTAGCTGCTTAATTCTATTGCCTTCCCACCCATCCTCCTTTCCGTCCTCCAATGCTAGCAGGGCTGAGTGGGCAGACAATCCAATATCTTTGTAAATTGAAACTAGATAATGTTTTTTTACAATACAGTACATTTGTTCCTACTGTGTTCTGATCTGTTGTGGTCAAGAACTTAGGATTCCTTAACACAGACTTTGGTCATTCATCCTTTTATGTCACTGTGTGCTCATACATGCATATTTCAATAACTGCAGCAGAACTGGTGGTACTGGTAGCACCCCTGATGTGGGAAGTAGAAAATGCGAGTGATTCTGAAAGTAAAACCTAGAAGAACCAGGTTTTTTAAAAAAAAAACTTGGACACCTATTAAAAGCAGAGAAACTGAAGGAAGAGAAAGGGACTAGAAGATTGATCTTGGAATACTTTATAGTGTATTGATCTGTACCAAGGCAGAAATGCAAAGGTTAGAAATAGCAACTACTTCTTCTCACTTCAAAAAAAATCCCTAAACACTGGACAGTTAACATCTGGTATGTTTCCATTTCCTTCCGAAGTTCAGCTTTGTTTAGACCAGGGGTTCTCAACCTTTTTAAGCCGGCAGCCAGGTCACGCTCCCTCAGATAGTTTTGGGGGAGTGACGGCCATTTTGCCCTTTCTCCACCACATGGCATTTGCTGGTGTGGTGGAGGTGGTATGGAGGGCACATGAAATGGTACCGTGGGCCACATTCGGCCCACGGGCTGCAGGTTGAGAATCGCTGGTTTAGACCGTGGAATTATTTGAAGGCAAGAAAACAAACACAAGCAACTTCCTCCAGTCTCTCTCCTCCCCACAGAGTTCTTGGCCCAATCCAATCCTATCATTTTTCTGTTTATGCAAAAGGAAAACTTGGAGAGTACATTTTTTCTTAAAACAGAATAAGAACTCTTCCCCCCCCCCCAAAGGAAATGGCATGTACTTATATTTTAATTCCTACTTTGAACCCAAAATTTCCCAGATGGAAAAACAGAAGACAACTCAAAGCATTGCTTTTCTTGGCCAAAATGTTCGTAAGAGCAGTTTCTAAGAATTAAATGTTGCAGTTCTCAGCTTCATCTCCTTGCACGCCCTGTAACTCCTCTGGAATAATGTTGTCCTGGGCTACCCTGAAAAACTATTAAAGATTTGTGCTGAGCTTTGGGAAAACTGAGGTCAAATCACCCCCAGAAATCAGCTCAAAGGAAGCCAACCTAAGCCTTTGTTAGAGAAACCCTTGATGTCACATACATCCATATTTAAAGGCTTTTCCCCATGTTAGTGCCTGCCATTTCTGACCTAAAAGCCTTTTAAGAGACAACAGCGCCTGACTTTCAAATGTAATGGATGCAAAAAGATAGTCAACAATAATCTTACTGGTGCCAAGGGAGAGCCAGGTCACAGAGATCTCTTTGTTTGAATAAGAGAGACACAATGAAACACAGAGAAAAGTTTGGCATCCACTTCTTCGGTTGCTCTGGTATTAATTAAAGTATCCCACAGCCAAGGTGGCAGTTACAGAATAGAGGAAATAGAACTTATTCAATCCTGACATTTGCTTTATAACATATCAGACCAGATTAGAAGCCAAAATGTTGGAAGCCAAAATTTGGGTCTGCAACTTTGGGTCACAAAATGGTAATTAAAATTAACGTTGTAATGGCTCTGGTTTGTTAATCAAATGACTGACTGACTGATTGATTGCATCCTTCTGGAATCTACAACAACTAATCTGAAGTGTTGTTTTAATCTTTAAAAAGTAATATGTAATACAACCTATAGCTCGGCAGCAACGGCAGCTACTACTCATATCCACGTACAGTATACATCCCCCCCCCCCCCCGGTAAATCATTTTCACAGTTGATGGATGTGAAAGAAGAATGACAAACAGGAAAAATACCATTGGTATGAATTTGTTTAAGGTGGATCTCAGCTTGCCATTAAGTGACCGACACACAGTGATCACGAAGCCATCTCCTGCAGCTTGTATGAAATGAGAAATGCAGGATTTAACACCGGGACTGCAATGGACTGCTGCAGCCTTGAAGATATTATCAAGGCACACCTTCACAGCCAGTCCATCTGGCATGGCCTCTTCTGCCTCCATGACCACTGGGAATCAGAACAGTGACGTGGTTCCTCCTCTGCTCATTTTGCCCTTGGGCCCAATATGATGGTTTCCAGTGGCATTTCCACCACTGAGGGGGACCCATCACCACACCTACAGAGGCTCATCCAGCTGTATCCATTGACCTCTTTAGGGAGTCAGGTTATTTACTGCTGCCCAACACTCAGTGTTGAGTTGCTAGCTGTACGGTCTACTCCAGGGGTGACCAAACCTTTCATGCAGCAGGGCTGACCATTCCCCCCAGACAGCTGAGCAGGGATGGTCATGTGGTTCCTCCCACCGTAAAACGCTGCCGTAAAACGCATCCGTGGCTGCCGTAAATGCATTTACGACAGTTGTGGGTGCATTTACGGCACGCATGGGCATGTTTACGCATATGCAGGCACATTTTATGGCTGTTGTAAATGTGCCTGCTTTCGCTTCTGGTAGCAGTGACGGAAGCAGCAGGCCACATGAATTGATGCCGCAGGTCAGGTCTCACAGACCGTAGTTTGACCACCCCTGGTTTACTCATTACTGTGTAGTGGGATGCCTGGCCAGACATAACCTTCTAGCTAATACTATTTATGCAGATAAAGTATTTATGTAGAGAAAGTTCTAAATTACATGAGACCTCAGAAAGGAAGAAATCTGACTTCACTGTAGTTATACGGAACATTGCATTTATACTGTACTGTAAAATACTGGCCAGGATCATGTTACATAGTTTCCTTGTGCAATGGGAATGATGTGACCGGCTGTGGCAGATTGCAGCTAATTAAAGACTTCCATGTGCAACTTTGTATCACTGTACTGTATATAAGTCACACATATCCAGAAATAAAGGAAAGACCTTTTTAATTAATGCAATCTTTTGAGGCATGTAGTACCACTCCCATTACACAGGCAGAGCTATGAAAAAGATACTGGCCATTGAAAGTTCCTCATTCCTGTTATGACACTAATTTTTAGCCCCGTAAGAGAGTCTTTAATTAACATTTTCACAAATTTGCCACTATACCTGATTTTATTTCCTTCACATACTCTATTCAGTTGGGTCTGGTGCGCATAGGCAAAAACTAAGGCAGTGCCTTACAAAAATACCATTCACTATGATCAAAAGAAAAAGAAGATTGATCACTGAAGGAGAACAGTCAGTCCAGGGACTGCAGATCAAGAGAATTTACCCCTTCCCACATTCTCACTCACTTTTACTCTCAGGAACAAATACATAACAGGGTGTTGCCAGTCAACACAAAGGCACACTTGGAAATTCTGAGTTTCCCAGGAACTCAGAATTCTAGGTGCTGTAGTCTAAAAAATAACTTCTAGGCTCTGTTATTCTAAAAGAACATTCTCTCTCTCTCTCTCTCTCTCTCTCTCTCTCTCTCTCTCTCTCTCTCTCTCTCTCACACACACACACACACACACACACACACACACACACACACACACACGAGATCTGCTGAAGCAATTGTAAACTTGCACAGTTTCTGACTTTCATGGTCACATGTTCCTTGGGTCAGCTGGAGCTTGCCTCCCCTGGGCAATCAAGGCTGGGTTGAAAAAGATGGTACACGTGTCATTAAAAAAAAATCAACTTGTGTACCAAGGCCAGATCTAGTCCCTTCTCCTCACTACTCGCTAAAAGTTGAACAGCCAATAGAGCTACAATGAGATATGGAAAATAATGCATTCGCAAACCACAAAAAAGCAATGTACTCATTCACTCTCACTAGCAAAGACTACTGCCTAAGGAAGAATTCTTACCAGTTGTGGACTGGACAGATGTGATTGTTCGAGAGTGCCATGGCATACCTGCAGGGAATGAAAGGAGAAAAATGGTTACATCCTCAAAGCCCCAGGACCCTGCATCCCATTTCTGGGCAGATTCAAAGGACAAGGAGACAAAAAGTACCAGGGGCAGGAATGTTACTACTACTACTACTACTACTACTACTACTACTACTTCTTCTTCTTCTTCTTCTTCTTCTTCTTCTTCTTCTTGTGCCGCATCCAGTTCCAAATATTGGCTATCTTCATAGCTTAAGTCCCCATTGGTGCATGTGGCCTTCTATTTGCCTTCCTCATTGCAGCATTACATCCTTACCACTGATCCAGTTACACCTTTTTCTCAGTCTTTTTCTCATCGGCCCAGGCCAGAACTTTTGCTTCAAACCAGTTTTTCTAGCCAGGACCATCAACCTTGCAACCAGATGTGGAATTAAATACCTATTGTTGTGGAAATAGAGCTGGCAGAGGGGACTTGCCAGTTTTGCATATCGATGTGTTTGCAAGAAGTCAAGAGGTCAATTTTCATTGGTGAACTGCTCCCCCCCCCCATCTATGATGTATCACAACTTGGTTGGTCTTGGACTTTTAAAATTATAACTCTGATTCGCTCATCTTTACAATCTCTGATATGATTTGTCCTTTATTGTGAAGGCTGGGATGCATAATTAAAAGACAGTGATTTGTTACTGTATTGTTTTTAATTGAAGAAACATTTGTTGCTTTTGTATTACTGTTCTGTGATACTTATTTTCTACCTGTGTACTTGTCTTCCCTTTTGTCTTCCTTTGTACTGATTTAAACTGTAATAATCACCTGTCATGATCTGCAATAGTTAGCTGGCCTTGCTGATTCTGCCACATGAAACATTATAAAAAACCTGAACTCTGAATTCAGACCTCACGTCACTCCTGGCTTTTCCCATTTGCCTAGTGAAAGTCCCGCACAGATCTTTTGCTCTTTTGAAGTGGCGCCCGGGGGGGGGGGGGGAATGTCTGCATTGCTGTTGCTTATTTTTTTTCTTAGTAAACTTCTCTAATTTGTATCAAACAATTTGTCCATGGTTTTCCTGTCCAAGTTTCCGCCTGTGAAAGGATCCCCAAATTTAAAGAAAGTAAGTTCTCACTCCATGGCTTGGATGCCTGCGTTACTGAGGCATAGAGTCCAATTTTTTAGGTAGCATATGTTACACCGAGGAAAAAGAAAGGTGGGTATTGAACAAGCACACACTGGATTCTTGTTTAATGATTTCAATAAGCTTAAGGAAATATTGGATGAGATCACCTAGTCAGAAATAATAAAAGGATAGAGAAGACATGAATGATGAGAGTTTCTTAAAGGTGACATTAAATTAAAATCAAAGATTGTACTGAAGGCACGATCACATACAATTCCTGTGAAACAGTAAGGTGGGAAACATCTAAAGAACCTAGAATGGCTTTCTAAACCAAGTTTCAGATGAGATAAAATTCAAATGGTTGTAAACAAAACAAAAAAAAACAGAAGAGCAAATCAACAAGAAATAGTTTAAACAAGTACTGTAATCAGTTTTTGTAGGAAGACAAAGGGCTAGAATGACCAAATACCTAGCTGGGGGAGGCAGGGGGCCTCCGTAGACCCAAGCATTGGAGCGCCGGTCAGGTTGAGGGGAGACCAGGTGCATGTGCCCTCCCCCCAACCAAACCGGCGCTCTGACCATTGGAGCGCCGGTTTGGTTGGGGGAAAACCGAGTGCGCACGCCGTCCCCCCAACCAAACTGGTGCTCTGACAATCGGAGTGCCGGTTTTGTTGGGGTGAGGGCACGTGTGCCCGGTCGCCCCCCAACCAAACCAGTGCTCTGACCATCGGAGCACCAATTTACTTGGGGGGAGGGCGCGTACGCCCTGTGTCCCCCCCA
Source organism: Furcifer pardalis (assembly GCA_030440675.1). Classification (NCBI taxonomy): domain Eukaryota; kingdom Metazoa; phylum Chordata; class Lepidosauria; order Squamata; family Chamaeleonidae; genus Furcifer; species Furcifer pardalis. The sequence continues at coordinate 2,503,750 of CP126895.1, forward strand.
AAACCAGCGCTCCAATGGTCAAAGTGCCGGTTTGGTTGGGGAGAGACCGGGCCCGTGGAGAGCCAAAACCCAAAGTCGGTGACCAGTCCTGCTGACTTTGGGGCTTGGCTCGATCCGCTTGTCTCTTTGGCAAGAGCATGGAATTCCTGCTGTCCTTTCCAAAGAGTCAGATGGATCGACCCCCTGTTCCCTTTCCTTTTCGGAAAGGGAACTGGCCTTTTTTTTAACATTGTGCAATCAATGTATTGCACAATGTTAAAAACCAGATAACGGAAGACTTGTGGAACCAAGTTTTAGCGTTATCCGGGGTATTCGTGTAAAATGAGTTTCAGGAGCAAAACAGGAAAGATTTTCATTTAGGGAGGAAAAATCAGAAACACAGATATAAGAAAGATGACACATGATTTGGCAGTAGTACATGGGGAAAGGTTTGACAGGTCTTAGATCACAAGCTGAAACATGAATCAACAACATGGTCCAGAAAAGTGGAGACCATAGTCAGCGGCATCAACAGAAGCATTGTGTCCACATCAAAGAAAGTAGAACTATCAAATCAATAGGCCTTATATAAGTGTTGAATAATAATTTTCATTCATTTCAAAGAATCAGTTCTAGTTGGAACTAAAATAAGATTTAATATATCATGTTAGATTTCATGGCAATTGTATGGATTCAGCCCTTTCCTTTTACTGTTTGATAAAAATAATAAAGCATAACAGGGTTTGAGGGGACTGCAGTGGCTCAAGTGGCTAAGATGCTGACTGTAAGGTGGCAGGTCAGCAGTTTGATACCCGAATATTGCAGGATGGAATGAGCTCCCATCTTTGTCCCAGCTCCTGCCAACCTAGCAGTTTGGAAGCAAGAAATTGCAAGTAGATAAATAGGGACCACTTTGATGGGAAGGTGAAAGTCACGCCTGCCACATGACCATGGAAACATCTGCAGAAGCAGACAGTGCTGGCTCTTCGTCTATGAAACAGAGATGAGCACTGAACCCTAGAGATGGATACAACTGGCTTTCCAGCAAGGGTGACCTTTAACAGGTTTTGAAGCAGGTCCCTCATCTCATGTCATGATTGTTACTGTACTGTACACCCTGCTTATTCAACTTATACACAGAGCACATAATGCGCAATGCAGGGATGGAGGAATCACAATTCGGGATAAAAATTGCTGGGAGAAACATCAACAATTTGCGATATGCAGATGATACCACCCTAATGGCAGAAAGTGAGGGGGACCTAAAGAAGCTCCTGATTAGGTTGAAAGAAGAAAGTGAAAAAGCTGGCTTGAGACTCAATATCAAGAAAACCAAGATAATGGCCACAGGCCCTATCAGTCCCTGGAAAATAGGTGGGGAAGAAGTAGAAGCAGTGACAGATTTTACATTCTTAGGATCAAAGCTCACTGCAGATGGTGATTGCAGCCATGAAATAAAAAGGCGACTGATTCTTGGGAGGCAAGCAATGAGAAACCTGGGGAACATAATAGTGAAAAGTAGAGACATCACATTGCAAACAAAAATTCGTATCGTCAGGGCAATGGTATTTCCGGTGGCAATGTATGGTTGCGAGAGCTGGACCATTAAGAAAGCTGAGCGCAGAAGAATAGATGCGTTTGAGATGTGGTGCTGGAGGAGAGTATTCAGAGTCCCCTGGACAGCGAGGAGAACAAATAGGTCAATCTTAGAAGAAATCAAACCTGACTGCTCCTTAGAAGGTCAAATTGTAAAGATGAAGCTAAGGTACTTTGGACATCAAATGAGAAGAGAGGACTCCCTTGAGAAGGCCTTGATGCTGGGAAAGGTGGAGGGCAAAAGAAAAAGGGGGCAGCCAAAAATGAGATGGCTAGATGGTATTGTGGATGCAGTGGGAACAGAGCTGGGTGGGCTGAGGAGGATGGTGGAGGACAGAGGTGCCTGGAGGGCGGTGGTCCATTGGGTCGTGGAGAGTCATAATTGACTGTGCGACTGAACAACAAAACTGTACTGTTGCTGTTTTGACTGGGTTGCCTCGGCGAGTGGGCGGCAATATAAATCTGAACAAACAAACAAATAAATAAACAAAAAGGAGCCTGTACTGTATCTGTCTTTTAGCTCTGAGAATAGATTTCCTATGCTTCATAAGCACTAAGCAGTCCAAAGAATCAGCAGTTGGCCTACCTCTAATTGTGGGCTGTTTCTTCTCATAAAACCCCTGGTCCATACTGTAAATGTGTACTTCTCTACCACATGATTCACCCTCTGGAAAGCAGATATCATAGCTGGTGCTATAGCTCGGACAGTTTACATTAAAGCCAAAGAAAGGGTCCATATCATTATTGCTCTTGTTTTTCAGCAAATGGCAGCTCTTCTAGGGGGGCAACTTCTGCTCATCAACTTCACAAATAAGTCTGCACAATAATCAGCATTGTAAACTTAAGATAGACTTTTAACTTGAAATGGATAATGGTGACACCTTATAAGTGCCATAATCTTGCTAATATTCATGTAAGCATTGTGTAAAGTTACCACAACTAATTGTGGCTAAACAACAAGGTGACAGGCGGCATCTCGGTTGTGCAATTGGGGATATGAACACACACAAAAATGCACATTGGAACCCCATCAATTAATAACAACAGGTTATGCAAACGTTCCAAGAATACTATTAGGATTCTAGCCAAGTATCTAGTGGCTGTGACTAAGTGCTGTGACTAAATGCACCTAGTTAGCAAGGTACTAGGGACATGTCTTATTTGCGAGTGCAGGATCACACACCCAACTGCACAACTGAGATGCTCCACCAGCACCTTGGCAATTAGCCACAATTAACTGCACCAACTGCAACAACGGCCTGAGGAAGAAGATGCCAAGGCCTAGCAGTGGCTGAGAACATCGCCGCCTCCTCTGGCCCCACAACAACGGCCTGAGGAAGAAGATGCCAAGGCATAGCAGTGGCTGAGAACATCGCCCCCTCCTCTGGGCCCACAACAACGGCCTGACGGGAGTTAGTTTGTGTTCTGGTTTGGTTGTTTTATGTGGTTGCATTTCATAATATTTATCGTACTGTTGTTGTATTGGCTGTAAGCCGCCCTGAGTCGCCTCGGCAAGTGGGCGGCAATATAAATCTAAACAAATAAATAAATAAACTTATGCAAACCAGCCATGAACCCCAATAGGAATCCAACCTCTTATGCAGCACCACCGTCATGGGTACTATTTTAGAGCAAGACTTGCAAATCCAAGCAGTAGTAGCAGCAATGCCCAGCCAGCTGTTCCTCTTGGGGTTGCCACTTATTATTCTAATAGGTCTCCTTGGCAGACAATTGCATAATCAGAGAAGCCTCACCTAACACAGGAATGCAGTAACAGGGAATGCCCTATTACTTCCAAGACTCACCCAGTCAGTAAGGCTATCTCACGGGAGCCACCTGTGTAATTTCAGTTACTGTGAGTGCCAAGGGGAAAAGAGTAGCCCCCCCCCCCAAGCTAGAGCGGTTTGTTGCTCTTGTTCTTGTTTTTAAGCATATAGTACAGTACTAGCATTTTCTTCAACCTCTCTGCGGCAATCAGACTTTTTAGGTCCTCATTTACAAATCAGGGGTGAGGGTAATAACAGGAACAGTCACATCCAGGAACTCATGGGATTGATAGCAGAACTACCATGGATAGTGAAGTACAATGGCAGCAACTGTGTAAATTCCTCCTTTATAGTCACAGCATTTTGCTGCTGGTTTTGCCACTGGGACCTGTGATGTAGTAAAACCAGGTTTTGCAGGGCCGAAGGTCCAAGATTGTCTGATGATATCATCTGCCACCTCCACCCAGTTTTGTTTCCTCTTGACTTGTAGATCCAGAACCTGCCTACAATCAGTCCTCTTTTTAGCAGCTGAGGGAAAACTGATGTTCCATGCAGCACCAGCATATAGTTGCAAACAGCTGTAATGCAAAGTAGTTGAAGATGGTTGAGTCTGGAATGGGCAATTTGAGAGAATTACAAAATACTGTACGTCCTCCTCATCTGATTATATGGACTGATTCAGCGACTGTCTGGTGTGCCGGAAGGTGGATTGGTGGGCCATGGAAAATGTCATGAGAGGTTCAAGCACTTCAAATGTACTGCTATGGCTGAAAGCCCATATGTTTCCAGGTACATAAAAATGTATTACTAGAGTTCTAATGTGTTTCAGGGCCACAGCACTATTGTATCCATAATTTTTCCATAGTAATGTGGTTTAAAATGAAATTTTAATTTCATTTTGAGTATGCTAAAGCCTTCACATAATCTCTTAAATCTGAATTCATGATCTTCTTTTTAATCTAATTACGCACTCTCCTTTATAAGTAGAAAATATTCATTTTGAAGTCAAGTACCATATGTATTAATTTTTATGGGAAGTTATGTTTATTTGTGACAAAGAGCATACTTTTCCTTCTTCCCAACTAATGGAAAAGAACAACTCAATTGGATAATAATCAAGACTTCCTTCTTTTTGAGTTCCAAAGAGCTGAACAAAGAGTTTGCAGTAGAATATTTTGGTTTCTTTCATTCAGCCGAAAACTTCCAGGTGACAAACTGCCTTGGAAATTCTCTTCAGTTTCAAAAGGCACTTTAGCATATAAATAGATGGAAGTATTCTAAGAAAGTCCTAGTTCCTTTGGCCAGCAACACAGGGGTGTGAGTGTGTCGGTGTGGGTGTGTATTTATAAGCTGCAAGAGGCATAAACCCCATGAAGCAATGAGACTTGCACAGGTATTGCCTTAGCAGGCCCGATTCATTCAGAGGTCCTCTAGTAGTTATTAAATTAGTAATTAAAGATTAGCTGTGTTTGAAACCATAGCCAAACAGGAAACAAAATTTCTCAAAGGGATTTATATATCAATATGGGTTCTTATGTCATTAAATACATGAACAAACAGTTCTCCATACAAGATTTTGTATGGATCAACCTCTGCGCCAGACCATTCAAAGACAAGGGTAAGTGGTTACCTTCATTAGACCACTAAAACAACCAATGCTGCAAATGTTGGCTATTGATTGGGGCAGAATAATAATAATAATAATAATAATAATAATAATAATAATAATAATAATAATAATAATAATAATAATAATAATAATAATAATAATAATAATAATAATAATAATAATAATAATAATAATAATAATAATAAATTGAAGGAATCTTTGGTTGCCTTTCACTTCACAGCCAGCATGAAACTATCTCTAGGGCATGCAATTAACATTCTTACAATTACAGTAATTACTTATGTCAAGAATGCCATTGTCACCTCCCTATATTATGCCTGCTTGTCTATACATGTACCTTTTTATTCCATTCTAATGATGAAGAGGATTAATCCATGCAATCTTTCAGTGTAATATGAAAGTAAGGGCCTGCCCATTTAGGTAGAGTACAGGCTGAGTCTGCCACAAAGGTATCGCTTATGACTGGGGAAGGAGCAATGTGCCACTGGATTCTTTGCCCACTTCCCCACTCATCCGTGAATGGTCAAGGGAAGTGATTTTTTTTAGTCTGTAGAGCTTCACTGACACAATACATCATTTTGTTTAAATGTTTTTTAAAATCTTTGTTTGTTAATTACCGATCCAGAAACTGCCTACAACCAGTTTCAATTGGCAATACAAAGAAAAATATAGGAAACTATTTTTAAAAAATGTAAACAAAGTTATTTAAACATCAGCAACGACCTACAGAGATTAGAAAAAAATCACTTCCCCTGACCATACACAGACAATCAGGGAAGTTTTCAATTTGCAATGGAAGCAGTGTTTGACAGCTGCAAGTTTCCCATAAATCCCATTCCTAGCATCCACAATCACTGGGAATGACACAGAATTCAATGATGGCAAACCTTGGCATCCCAGCTGTCCTAGAACTTCAATTCCCAGAAGCCCTGATCAGCAGGAGTGCTGACTTGGGCTTCTGGTAATCGAAGTCCAAGAACAGCTGGAGTGCCAAGGTTCGCCATCACAGACAATTGAGCCCAGAAAAAGAACCCCTGACAAAGGCTCAAAAGGAGGAGAGTATGTGGGCATTATTTGAAAAAAAGCCAACCAGCCTGCCTGCCACCTGAAAACCCTGAGAGCAGACCTAATGACCATTTGGACAGACCCTCAGTCTTTCAGGCACCTAACACAATGTTCCTGTGTTTTGGTTTACTTACTGTTTGACTTGTATAGCCACAGTTGGGGGCAGCAGCTAGAATTAGCTGTTAATCTCTGAGACATCAACCACATTCTTAAATGGGTACTGAAAAGGCTAAATAGAAATCCACTCTCCAAAATAAATTACTCTCCCCAAATACAGGTACATTCTGTATTCCAGATTATATATAGTTTCTATTTAGCGTGAAAGTGATGTTTATGCTTATTCATAAGGTTTCTCTGCTAGCTTGCTGTGTAGTTTTAATCAAAACATATGCTAAAATAATATGTTCTCTATTTTTTAATGGGAAAAAACAGTTTTTGTGGCTTAATTTTCCTTACTGGTCCCCACCCATGCCTCTTTGGTGTACTATAGCAAAAAAGAAATTGAAGAGCATAAAAGATATCTTTGTTGAGACCAAACAAACTCCCATAGCCAGCCAAGTGGGGAAGCTGTCCTGAGAAGAATCTCTGATAGTGCTAAAGACTTCACTAACACACAAGCAAGAGGTTAAATAGGAAGTGTTTAGCTGGAATGAGCCCTGTTTCACTGCTGATTGTGAGAGTGACCGTGCAACTACACACTTCTGTATTTTCAGTGAAGAAATGTAAATGAAACAAATAAATAAATGTAAGGGGGAGATCTTGTTAAGATCAAGTTTCTTACAATTTCACCTTGTCCAGTATGGAGCACACGCAAAACAAATTGACATCGATGTTAATGAAGTCATGTGTATAGTGACAGGATGCCTCAAACCTACACCAGTTGAGAAAATATGTCCTCTTATTGGTATCGCTCCATCCAAGAGCAGGAGAGAAGTAGCAGCTGACACCGAAAGAACTAAGCAAGAGAATGGCCTTCAACATCCTCTGAACGGATATGAGCCTCAAATCCACCAGCTCAGTTCCAGGAAGAGCTTTATGGCAAGAACAAACATTCTTGAGGGTGTGCAAGAGCAAGACCAAATTAGAAGATGGAGGAAGGAGCTCACTGGACAAGGGATAACATTAAAGGAAGATGTAGCTGAGGAACTCAACCTCCCTATGTCATTGGAGGACTCTGAATAGTCTGAATATTGGAGTCCCTAAATGCAAGACCAACATGTTCAAGTTGGGGCTGCTGGCAGACAACACGCTCTATGGATGTGGTGAAATACAGAATCCGGTTCATTTACTGGTCTGCCGATTACTGCCAGAAACATACACCAATGAGGACTTAAGTTTGGCCAAGGTCAAAGCCAGGAAAGGGGCTTCATTTTGGCAGTCCAGGGTTTGATCAGGATACGAAAGAAGAAGACCTTGTTCAAATTTTCCTCACTAGGTAAAAATGCGACACGCAACCTGTTTCCTGACGGTTCTATGTCATAATTATTCAGTGGTGCTCTCTTTCCTGCTCACTAGATGTCTTTCTGTAACCATCAATAAACTGGCATGAATCACTTTTAATAAAATAGAATTGCAAAAGTATCAGTGATCCAATTCTTCTTTGAATTTCACTTCCTAATTAGGATATGTTGAAGCTGCACTAACCCTCACGAGAAGAGCCCTCCTTCATCTCTCATTTATATCAGCACTTACCAAGGAGAAAATAGAAATCTGCACTAGAGAGTCTGAAGTCAAAATGGCATATAAGTAGATCAGGCTGCAAATTTAACTTTAATCCTAATATTGTTATTGATAGAGGCAAATAGTATTCCTTGTCTAATTTTTATTTATACCTTCCAACACACTCAACATAACACAAACAATATTTTGCTGTTTTCCTTCCACCCTTTTAATCTCACCAAAACCCTGCACACTAAGTTTAGAATGACACAGAGTAAGGGCTCTTTCAAATACCACGTGACCTAAAATATGTGAATTTTTGACCCCCCTCCACCTCTGTGACTTTCTGTGACCTTTGACTGACAACAAACCCCCCCCCCCAATCACGTAGATTCAAGATACAGTAGTAGATCTATGACCAGCTGGATGCGAAAAGCAATGATAATTTTTGAGTCACCCCCCTCCCCCCCCCCTAAAATGGTCAAGTGGTATTTGAAAGAGCCCTAAGGGGCCCAAAGTAATCTACCAGGCTTCACAGTTAAACAAACAGTTAGAATAGTGGTTCTAGACCAGGCATTCTCAACTTTTAAGCCAGGGGTTAGGTCATGCTCCCTGACAGCTTCAGAGGCTGGATAGCCATTTTGCCCTTCCTCCATCAAATGGCACTTCCAGGTGTGGTGGAGGCAGTGGGGGGCACATGAAATGGTGCTGCTGGCTGCATCTGGCCTGTGGGCTGAAGGTTGAGAATCCCTGCTCTAGACTAGTACTCTAATTATTACACATTTCATTACTCATCACTTTGCATTTATCACTGGATCAAATTTCACATTAAGGGAAGACACCTATTTCCTGCTATTACATTTTCCTGCATACATGCAACTTAAATGTTCACTGCCTGTGTAGTAAGACTTACAAGTGAAGCTTGTAGGTACCTGCCAGTAACTAATTATAAAACAAATGCAAGCTAATTTGAAAAATCAAGAATAGGGACTTTCACAGAGAAAAAACATTTTTGGTTTGTTTTGGTATTCTCCTGGGTGTCTCTTTTTTTTCTGGGGTGTGTGCTGGTTCTTTCATTTTAAAGAAATGGGACCATCCCTCGTTGGTCATATTTCATTCTTCCCCGTTTGTATTTTCAGCAAAAGTTTTTTTAAAAGCTGTAAAAACCCATTAAAACTACACCAAAATCCAAGGGTAAGGCAACAGAGAATCAATCTACTCCAAATGCAAGCAATAGTAAAACCATCAACTCAAAAAAATCTGCCAAAATACACTTTTAACAAAATAAATACACGGTAAATCGATCGAATAACAATTTTAAAAATCAAACAAACACCCCAATACCCAAAGGGAAAAGTAATAAAATAAAACGTATAGAACGTCTCTTCAAAAAAAGTGTAAAAACAAACAAAATCAAAAAAATCCAATTCAATACCAAAGTGACTAGAATATGTCTACCTCTACTTGATGATGTGAATTCTCTTGAATCTCTTATTTTCTTAGAGCCCACTGCAACAGCACAGGCAGAAAAATAATCTCAAGGACCAAAGAGCAGGGAATCCTCAAGGAAATCGGGATAAGGGGAGTTTTAAAACATCCAGTGGATGTACACTTGCACAAATAGGATATCTGTTGGAAGGAACAAAATCTAAAGAAATGAAGGAAACTCCCTCCAAAATCAAGGGGGAAAGGAGGGATCCAAGACAGAGGGGTGCAGGTAGCCAGATAGCACAAAGAAGAGAGTGCCAGGACTTCACACACCCAAATGGAATGAGTGAAACAAGAAACAACAATGGACCACACTGCCAATGTGTTTGTTTAAGAGAAAGAACAACACTCCCACTCCTTGCCCTTTCATAGCCTCAAATTTCCCACCACTCCTCAGTCATTTTGACTGGTTGCTGAAAGCAGCTCTTGTGATTTTTATGGGATAAAAATATTACTGGGTGATTTGACAAACAAAAGGTGAAAGAAAGGTTAAACAAAAGAGTAAAACAAGAGAGAACACAAACATTTTAGTAATATGAATCACCTCTTTAGAGGTTTTCCTTCAAAAATCAATGAAAGAACACAAAAACAAAAAATATTTTGTTTTTCCACTTTTGCTAAAACATCCAAGTCTCATCCCTTCAGACCTGAGGAAAGTTTATGCAAGGATAAACAGATCTCCCTTTTCCTTTTTTACCTTTTAAGTGAAAGCCCTCTTGTAAAGATACAGGTTACAACAACCTAGGTTTTAGTTTGCTGTAGTTTACAACAGCAAATCCTATGGAAATGCCATACCAGTTTACAAAATTTTTAAATGTATTTTTTTCAATTTATAACAATCAATTCAGGACCGTGTTTTAATTTTTCAGTGCATACCTATAAATGTTTTTTCAGGTTATGACGGAGACTGTTGGAATGGACTTCCCTCATATCTCAGGGTTTTACTGTATATAAACTTTATTATCCTGCTTCAACCTGTCTCCTAAGATCTATCTAGACCAGGGTGGAGAACCTTTTCCTGTTGGAAGGCCCTATTAAGTGAGTGTAATCAAATAAGGTGGCATTCAAGAAACTTTAATTAGATATACTGTAGTAAAAAAAAATCTAACTACTATGTACTTAACAAGTTCCAAAAATCAAAACCACAGTCGCACTTAAGGACCTAGAAGAGTGCATGTGGCCTTTGGCCACAGGTCCCCCATCCCTGATTCTAGGGCTATCCTGAGGTAAAAAAAAGAAAATAACAGAAATCACTAAAATAAGCCCAACTGTATTAGCCCCAGTCAAAAATATGTCAAGATGTAGGTTAAAACCCAGTCACTTTATCTCATATTTAGCTCAAAAGTTGGTGAGATAAACAGATACTAGAGCTAAAAATTTCTGGAACCAAAATAAGTTAATCCTCTGCCCCTTTCTCTCAAAATCTGGGGAAAGGTTGAAGACAAACAACGATCCAGATAAGGCTGAGAAGGTAAGCAAGACATGTCAGAATATTTTCTTCACACACATTTTCACTATCTATTTATCTGTTTGCATTTCCAGCTCATTTACTGGTCTGCCAATTACTGCCAGAAACATACATGAGAGCTTAAGTTTGGCCAACCACAAAGCCAAGAAAATGGCTTCATTTTGGCAGTCCAGGGTTTGATCGAGACACGAAAGAAGAATCTGTTTGCATATGTATCTCTCTGGAAAAGGCTATATTTCAGGAAGGATAGACAGGACCTTTTGGTATATAGAATATCTATGTTTATTCAAACCCTCCCTTAAAAGCAAAGGAATTCCCATTCAACAAGTTTCTCTCCAGGTTATCTGATAAAACATTACATCCCACCCCACTACTTTTGGGATGGCAAAAGATTTATTTATGGAAACACGAAGGAAGGCTGGAAGGTGCTCGGTGACAAGACGGGGAATGTACTTCTTTGAGTACCACTCGCCCTTAGAAATAATATGTACACCCCGAACGAATATACTGTACAGTAATGCTAACTTTTAGTCAACAGAATAGGAGAAATCAGCTGTCATTTTCTATCTGGCTACAGAGAAATCTTTCAACTGTTCCTTTATAAAACATTCCAGGTGTTATTGGACTTCAATTACCAGAAGCCCAAGTTAACACTCCTGCTGATCAGGGCTTCTGGGAATTGGAGTTCAAGAACACCTGGAGTGCCAAAGTTCGCCATCACTGGTCTAGACCGTGCTCAAGTCTGCCTTTGTTGCGGATGTCTAAACTACACTGAAGCCGATCTGTAACCGAGCTCAGTACGGCATTTTAATTGTACAACTGTAAGAGAGCAGTGATTGACAGTTATTTAAATAAGATAACGCACCCCAATAATTTACCATGTATCATGTGTCCCTAACTGCCCCCTTGGGAGGCCACTGCTATACCCATTTTGCAGATTAGCATGCTGAGGTAGGAACTGAACCTAAGCCAAGTAACAAGGATACATGGCTAAGTGAATCCATGCAAAGTAATGCTAGCCGTGTCCTGTCAGTGTTCATCCTCCTGTTGCTTGCCGAGGAGCTTGGAGGCAGCAGCTTGTGAAACATAGTCCTCAAAATTAATGTATGCTGGCTTGGAATCAAGTGCCTGTCACATGCACCAGCAGACAATAAACAACAGCTAATGATCAACAGAAGTGAACTGCGGGTTGGGTGAGCAGCAGCCTCGTCTTAAGGAAACATACAAGGAGGGTATCAGAGAGTAAACAAAACAAAAAGGCCAAAAAAAAAAAGCCATGGCACCTTAAAGACTAACTCCTGTATTTAAATGTTCGTTTCCATGGGCCAAGTCATCAGACATAAGAGTGGATTTTTCCTGGTACGCATTTATACAGGAAGAGAGGCACTACAGATAACCCCTGTAAATAAGGTTGTGTCCACAAGGATGTGTCAATAAAGTATCACCGGTTTTTTAAGCTTGCCTAAAAAAAGAAAAGGCCACTTGGAAGTAGTAGAGCGAGGCCTCTGCAAGCTGGGAAAGAGGTCATGTGTCACCTGATCTAATTCAAAAGGCAGGAGCCACATCACAGCCAGCCCAGTCCAAACTAAAACACAGGGGTACGTTGCACATATGCACACATATATAACACGGGGAGGTTGTGGTCAGCAAGTCTCCTGTAGCTTGGATCAGCTTTGGCTGAGAAATAAACCATGCTACGTCTCACGAAAATCAGGATGTGCCTTGCCTTATTTCCTTGCCAAAACTCAATCCCTTTGCTCACAAAGAGCCCCCCCTACTCACTCACTTCCCTACAACTACCTGAATGTTACTTACTAGTGGTAACAGCAGCATCACTACAGTGGGAAAAGGGGGGGGTGAAAGGAAGAATGGGAACCTGCGTACTGTTATAGTGAGAGATCTCCCCCATTTTGGAATTCAATGGAGGGAGTCCTTCGTTAGCGGGAGTGCTGAAAGTGGGGTATCACCACCAGTGGCGTAGTGTGACTTTCAGCCACCTGGGGTGTAGGCCAAATTTGCCGCTTCCTGGGCAGAGCCCAGGACGCCGACGGTGGTGGAGGGTCCTGGTGCCCGTGCCCGTCCCGCAGCAGCCTCTTTGACCCAGCTGCTAGGAAATCCGGGGGCGGCGAAGTCCTATTTATTGTGAGATTTTGCCACCTCAAAAAAGTGCTGCCCGGGGGGGCCCGCTATGCCACTGATCACCACCTTCTCCAGCTGGCATATCAGAGAATATACTAAAGAACAAAAAAGACAAAGAGTGTTTTGGCACCTTAAAGATTGACTCCTGTATTTAAACGTGAGCTTTCGTGGATCAAGTCCACTTCGTCAGACGAAAGCTCACATTTAAATACAGGAGTTAGTCTTTAAGGTGCCACAACATTTCGTCTTTTTGTTGTTGTTTTGTTTACACTCTGATATGCTTCCACAGATTAACACAGCTACCACTTCAAAAATTTCTCCCGCTGGGAAGGCAAGTTTGGTGACCAGATCATCAGCATCATCCTAAGGCCATCTCAGCACTACGGTGGCTTAGCGGTTAAGACGCTGAAGTTGATGACTGGAAGGTCAGAGGGTTGGCAGTTCGAGACTAGAGTTCTGTACGACAAAGTGAGCGCTCATCTCTGTTCCAGCTCCTGCCAACAGATTAGTTTGAAAGCAAGAAATTGCAAGTAGATAAATGGGTTACCACTCCGGTGTCTAGTTATGCCTGCCACGTGTCCACGGTAACATCTGCAGATGCAGATCTTTGGCGATAAATGGAGATGAGCACTGAACCCTAGAGTGAGATACGACCAGCTTTTGAGCAAGGGCAACCTTTTTTACCTGGAACTGGGGCATCCCCACCTTCTCCACCTGGGAAGGCAAGCTTGGTGACCAGAGACCCTCAGCATCCTCCTAAGGCAGGAGTTCTCAACCTTTTTAAGCCAGGGGGCCATTGGGTCACGGTCCCCCTGGCAGCTTCAGGGGCCGGACGGCCATTTTGCCCTTCCTCCACCACATGGCACTTCCTGGTGTGGTGGAGGCAGTCGGGGTCCACATGAAATGGTGCCACATCTGGCCCACGGGGCACAGGTTGAGAATCCCTGTCCTAAGGCCATCTCAACCTCTGCAGGATGAACAGAAGATCTTGGGGACATGAAAGGAGCCTCATTCGGGCATCCCCGGAGCGGAGTTTCTCCAGCAAAAAATCCTTTCAACTCAGAGTCATTTCTGACACGAATATTTATTTAACTGCCCTCTGTCTCTGACATGCCAAGCCCAGCCCCCCCCAACCCCATTCCGGGGGCCCCCCAAGAACCTATCCACGGTTGGGTGGAGCAGGCGGGTGGCACAGCATCAGGACGGACGGGCAGCCCAGCAGCAACATTGCCCAAAGCAAGCCAGGCAGCGGGACTCTCTTGGGGGCAACCTGGAGCTCAGGCCTTTTCCCTCCGGGTGCAAGGAAGAAGCCCCCACGCCAGCTTCCCCCGGGAACGGTGGGGGGCTGGCTGGGGGGGCTTGTTTGGCCAGAAGCAGCGGAGCCCCCACATCGCGCGCAAAAACGCCGCTCCAGGGCGGAAACTCCCGCGCCGTCCAGCCGGGGTCTCTGGAGAGAGGCCGGGCAAGGGGTGGGGGGAGGCATCCGAGAAGAGCCCCCCCCACCCATCCCAGGCGGGGGGCGGGGGGGGATAAACACGTTTGGGAGCCCTCAGGGCTACTACTCACACGATCCACATGCCGGTGATGCTGAAGGCAGGCAGGGCGATGGGCAGGATCAGCCAGGCTGGCATTTTGGGCCTGAGACGCCCCCGCCCAGGCAGGCAGGCAGCCCCCCGAGAGGGCGCCAGGAGGGAGGGAGGGAGGGTCAGCCGGGAGCCCCCATCATCATGGAGCCCCCCATGGTTGGAGCCTCCCTTCTTCTTCCCCCGCTGCTTGCGCCCCAAGAGAAGATGCCGCGGAATCCGCCTTGGCTGGCGCCGGCCCCGAAGCCCGTGGTGGCGGCCAAAACCCCGCGCGCTCTCTCTCCCGCCCCGTCCCGCCCCGGTCCTTCCCCCGGGGAGGAGCCGGACCGGACTAGGGTGGGGCGGGCGGCCCCCCCCGCCCTCGGCCTGCCCCTGCCGGGAGGAATGCTGCCAGAGGAGGAGGAGGAGGAGGGCGAGAGCGGCGCTTCCTCGGCTAGGGAGCGGGCGCGAAGGGAGGCTGCCCCTTGGAATCGGAATCCTTGTCAAAAGGTGTAAGCAGCCGGGGGTGCCCAAATGTTTCAGGCCACGGGTCAGTCACGTGGTTCACGGGGTGCCCAAAAACTACAGCCTGGGGGCCCGATGCGGCCCCCAACGGCAACTCATCTGGCCCACACCACCCTCGTCGTTCCCAGGAACGGAAGTAAAGCGCGCACGCAGGCTGCCGTTTGGGCACCCCCCCTGATGCAAGCTGTTGTCTGTTTTCCCATTTAACATCATCATCATCATCATCATCATCATCATTATTATTATTATTATTATTATTATTATTAAACTTATCTGCCGCCCTACTCAGCGAAAACCGACTCAGGGCGGCTCACAACACAATCAAAAACAATGCAACAATTCAATAGAACAATAAAATGTCACAACACAATGAAATATCATACATCAATAATTCAAACAATAGAATATCATAAAATACAGTACAGTAAGATAAAACCCCAATATGCATCATAAAGTTACAAAAATATTACAAAACCCATAGGAACATTACACAATCTTACAAAGGGAAAAAAAAGTTACAAAAAGGCATCCCCACCCCACTCACCCTGGATCCTACCCATTAAGTTGGTGGCCACCAACAGACTACATCTAAGAATAATACCTGGCTGGGACTCCATGCCACGATAAAGCCTGAAGAAGAAGCCACCCTGAGTTACAAAAGCTTGCAGAGTTTCTAAAGTGATCTTAAAATGGTGTCATCTCCCCCCTGCATTTTTCCTGATTTTATGGATGGGTCACATGGCTTGCTTTTGTTTATAGAAGCCCTGGTTGGTCTGCCTGCCTGCCTGCCATCCTAGCAGTTTGAAAGCAAGAAATTGCAAGTAGATAAATAGGTACCACTTCAGTGGGAAAGGTAGCAGCATTCCACGCCCTTGGGTGTTTAGTCATGCCTTCCTCATGCCCACTGAACTGTCTGCTTAATGCAGACGGTGCTGGCTCTTTGGCTATAAATGGAGATGAGCACCAAATCCTAGAGTCGGATATGACTGGCTTTTGAGCAAGGGCGACCTTATGCCACAATGTTTGTTTTGCATCCTCTACTAGCACAACCTTTACCTTTACTTTACTAGCACAGTGATGGCGGACCTTTTAGAGACCGAGTGCCCAAACGCTCCTTTGCCAGAGACTCAACAGGCTACCACAAATGAGCCACCCACCTTACCTTAGATACAGGAAGCATTCCCATTGGACCGCTGGGCAGAGGGGCTGGACAAACTCTGTGCTGGGGGGAGGGAGGAAGTGCTTCCATTGGGCTGCTGGGCAGAGGGGTGGGGTGAACTCTGTGCTGGGGCGATGGTGTGTGTGCCCACAGAGAGGGCTCTGAGTGTCCCCCCTGGCACGTATGCCATAGGTTCGCCACCACTGTACTAGCCATTTTGTAACGCAACAGGACCAAACTTCACAGCAAATCTGAATACCAATCAGGAATCTTCTGATATTACTTGTTGCAAAAAGCCATAGTGATTTGTAAACTTGCCTGTTATGCTAACTAACCCTTGTGTTCCTCTGTACCTGATGTGTATAAATTGATGCCATGAAGTCTCATTTTTATGTCTGACAAAGTGGACTTGATCCACAAAGGCTAACATTAAAACATATCAGTTAGTCTTTAAGGTGCCACAACATTTTTTGTCTTTTTCTTTTGTTTACTTTCTGATATACTTGCACAGACTGACACGGCTAATACTTTAAGAACTTCTTTCTTCTTGGCTCTTCGCCTCTGAAAGGCAAAAGAATAACTTGATTCTCTGCCCTGCCCCCCTGTGTTGTTTAATCCCCATTCTTAAATATTAGCCCGGTTAATCCTCTGTCGGGAGTGAAACTTTGTTGTGGGGTGAGAACAAGGCCAGACTGGAAAGAGTCCAATTAAACGGGGTTTCTTCACCAGTGCCAGCCTATGGAGTCATGGGCAAGCTGCACAGTCCCAGAGCTTCCCCCCAAAAGGAAGGAGTTAGAAACCACTTTTGAGTATGTTCTACCTAAAAAAAAATCCTGGGAAATGTCACCACAAGTCTGAACTGACTTGATGGCAATGGAAGTAGAATTAAGCCTTTTGAACCTAACTCTCCACTTCTAGTAATTTCTTCCCTTAATCTTCCCTCTCATTTCTGGCAAGGAAAAAAGAGAAGAGAACTCAGTTGGTGCTACTCATGGTGTCAGAGGCAAGTATTGTATTTGTGCTTTCTTCACTTGCCCTTTACTCAAAGATCATCCAACAGTCAAAGTAGGACAGCCAAGAAATTAATCATCAACTATTTAAACTAGGATGAGAGTTTTATATAGATAAGGTGTTCTAAACTCTTAAAAGGAGGCAAGTCCCAAGAAATTGGTAGGGGATATCCCCCATCCCAGTGTACATGCATAAGACTACTGCTCTTAGTGACTGGGATGCGGAAGGTCAGCAGTTCGATTCCCGAGTACTGCAGGACGGAATGAGCTCCCGTCTCTGTCCCAGCTCCTGCCAACCTAGCAGTTCGAAAGCAAGAAATTGCAAGTAGATAAATAGGGACCACTTCGGTGGGAAGGTAACAGCGTTCCATGCGCTCCAGTGTCTAGTCATGCCTGCCACATGACCATGGAAACGTCTGCAGAAGCAGACAGCGCTGGCTCTTCGGCTTAGAAACAGAGATGAGCACTGACCCCTAGAGTCAGATATGACTGGCTTTTGAGCAAGGGAAACCTTTACTAAGTACTTAACCACTAGGCCCCCCATCACTAGGTTAATAACTCCCTAATAGGGAGAAAAGAGGGAATCCCCATGTGTGTGCGCGCACATGCATATCAGTGCTCAACTGTTTTTCCTTAGTGGGTCATTTTTCTAATGTTCTTGGGTGGCTATTAAGATTGTTAAGGAAGTTCCCTCTTGTGGTTTTAATAGTTTTCGCTAAGCCCACAAACAAGACTGGCCAGACCGAACCATAAAAGGAATGCCAGCGGCATTACCAGAAGATGTAAGGAAAGAAGGGAGGGTGCCGGTTGGGATGCCAGTTAGTTACATCACAGCAAATGTGAACGCCGAACTCTCAATTCAGTGTGCAAGCCCAGTGTCACACAACTTTCATTGCAACAACTGGTTTGTCCCCGTTTGCTATACATCAACTCTCTTCCTATAGACATGAGAAGTTTAAACTCTTCTTCTCCAGTCGTTTTTTGGCATCAGGGGCTAAACAAGGAGAGAGAAATCCAGTTGATACCATTTGTGTAGTCAGAGTCTAGTATTCTGTGCCTTTCAGAACTATTTGCTGCATTATCGCTTTTGCTGCTTTTAATAGGTATAATATTCCTACCTGAGGCACTGACCTTACCACTAATCTTCACACTAGGTGGGTTACACACTCCTCAAATGGTCACAAGCACCACTCAGGTACCATTTAAAACCTTAGTAAACACCTAAACTCCTACCTAGATACCATTCTTTAGTGTCCCTATGAAACACATTACACTGCAGGACCACCTTCAACCCCCCACCCCCCTTTTTCAGGTATTTTGATGTTCCTTTTATACCATCCCAGCCAGAGCCTCCTTCATTCCAAGCTGATACCTTAGAAAAAGGGTTTTGTAATATGAGTAAAATTCTTTGTTCCTATTGGTAAAATCATACTTAAGATAACGTACAGTGATACCTCACTTAAAGAGCATAATGCATTCCACGGGATTGCTCTTTAAGCAAGTTTGCTCTTTAAGCGAAACACCTTTGTAAGTGACCAATTGTGACCTCTGGTTGGGGGGGGAATGCGAACCCCGATTTGTTAAGCGAGTTTTTGGTTGGTTTTATTTGTTAAGCGAGGCTACCATTCAGAGAAAATTCTGCTCTTTAAGCGAATTACTCTCTAAACGAGGTGCTCTTCATGCAAGGTTTTACTATATGTCTTTCCATAGGGAACATTGCAGACAAAAGTCTACTCCGGGTTCTTAAGACTGTCCTTTACCTGTCCTGACTTGTGCTGATCTTGTTTTGACCTGATATTGTTACTTAAGGTCGTTGATGCCACTTCTTTTTCATCTCTCTTGTCCCTCCAAGGAGGAAACAACACATCTTGGTTCTTTAGAGAGGCTGGGGGAAGCCATGGTTCTGACATATCAAACTTCGTTAGCTAGAGCTAGGACTTCTGTCACCGCTTCTGTCCTACGTGTATTTCTCTAATAAACAACCTGTCTTCCTTTCGTAGATTCCTTTACATAAGGTGTGTTTCCTTTATATAAGGGGAAATAGACTCGAGTAAACATTGCAAGTTTCAAGCCACACTTTTCAGCCTACACACTAGGCTACCCTGCAGATAATGTTGGACTGGAAATCCCATCAGGGATCTTGGAAGTGTGGAACTAGAGCCATAAAGATCATATTGAGCTAGTGGAAATAAGGCAGGATATAATGTAACTTATTTCTAATAAATAATCGAAGATGCAGCAGACCATCTGTTATTATGAGTCAAGGGCCCTTTATCTTGTAAGATGGCTCTTGTCCCACAGTGTTACATGGCTTTGCTTAGATGTCAGTACTTATTCAAAGTAATGGTAACATGTATAATATGCATGCATAACTTCAATAAGTATATGTTTTGTTATTACCTTTTCAGCCAACTTAAACAATTGGCTAAAGGAAGGTGAAATTGCAAAATGATCAGAACAAGCTGCCCGGCTGGCCCAAGTATCTTACATCTAACTTGTACATTGTACTTATTTTCACAGCTTGGATCTGGAAATAATTTGAACAGCGGGTGCTCAATGGAAAGTGTGGAATATTGACATCATCCCAGGCATCAGCTCTGACAACATCGGGACGAGACTCTAGAGAACCTGTTTTACATAAGATGCCACTGTAGAAAATGACATCCACTATGAGGAACACGTGAACTGATTTAGGTTTATTCCCAAATAATCTTATGTCATTTGCAATCTGTTGCTTTCCATTTTGCACATTTGAAAATCCTTAACTTTAGTGTCATTTGCCTTATGGAACATTTCTCAGGGTTCCACAGATACATGTGTTATCTTTTCATCTCTTGCTGTGATTCTAAATTTAATCTCTGCAATTTATAAAATAATTCAACTTTCAAACACATCTGTTTGAAAGTTTATAATTGCCCTATCTTCACAACCAAGCGGCATTTTTCCCACTGAGAAACGCAGATAGTCCAGTAACGAACACCTCTTGTTCTAACAGGAATGTAATGACCCCCAACACATTGTTCATCAAATGGGTTACTTTTTGATAATCCCCTGAAATTTGAGATTATACCTTGCATTTCTACTACCTGGTATTCTAAGATTTCTGCTGTTTCAATCATTTGTCATGCCTGTTATGAATAAAAGCCACATACATTTCCATGTAAAAAGGGGATAGCAGCAATTTTTATTTTCATATTCACTTTGTTAAAAATGATTAAAGAAGTGAAATAATTGTCTTGAGTACAATGTTCTGGCAGTGTTTTGTTTCATTTTGTATTAAGCACGCACACGTCAATGTTATAATGATTCTATGAACGGAATATTTAAACCATGGCACATTTGCACAAGATCACTTGGATTTTCAGAAACTATCCTATTGTGCAAGGGCAACTCATCCAAACATTTCACCCTCCCACCCACCGGCAAGCTACCTATACTATTGTAAACGGTACTTTTCAAGCCTTCATCAGGGATATCTTCACTGTTGTTTTGTAAGAGCTAAGAATGCCACATGGGACATGCACTAGCACGTCTGCAGCTTAAGTAAGAATGGCAATGGTGATGTAAATGATTTTCTTCCTCTAACTCCGGGGTCAGCAAACTCGGCTCTCCAGATGTTCTTCAATGCCCAGAAGCCCTGTTAAACAGGTGTACTGACTTGGGCTTCTGGTAATTGAAGAGAGAGAGCCAAGTTTGCTGACTGCTACTCTAGCTATATTTTACTGTCCACAATGCCTCTAGTCCTTCTATATGTTTGCCAGTCCAGAGGAATGCCACAGTTATGAGTATCAGAAGCCACCAGGAGGTCCAGAAATCATGTAGTCCTATCATAAATGGGTTCATCTAAAGACATAGAACCCAGGTGAAACTATAGAGGCAGATGTAAACTTAATTCTGTGTGGAACCATCAGGCTCCTTACCCAAATGTATTTTCTTACACAAGATTGAACAAATTCCCGTTGTTTCTTATGAAAAATGATGTTCTTCAGGACAGGACAGTATTGTCGTTCAGTCGCACAGTCAATTCCGACCCTTTGCAACCCCATGGGCCATTGTTCGCCAGGCACCTCTTGATAATACTCTGTTTTAAACTGTGATAATACTGTATGTATGATGGGAGGATACTGGCGTAGAAACCGGCAAACCACATCAGGAAGTTTGCCAAGAGAACCCTATTGAGCAAAACAAAAGGCAATTTAGATGAAGCAGGTTGCTTAGCACATCAGAAGAGAGGATTCACTTGAGAAAGCCTTGATACTTGGAAAAGGTGGAGAGCAAAAGAAGAAGGGGGCGGCCAAAGATGAGATGGCTAGATGGTATTGTAGACACAAAGGGCACAGGACAGTATAATGGTAAAGAAATCTGATCCTTTACCACTTACAGTGATATAAGGCCAAGTGGCATTCAGGAAAGAGTCCTCTAATCTTTATACAACTGGGAAGACTTCAGCTATGGCAAAGTCTGAGATAACCCTTTTCCCCCTAGCCTAATATTTCACCTAAATTTAACTTCAACTCAACTGCCAAAGAGACCATTATGTTTTTTCTAAATCAAACCAGGTGGTCATTCTTCAAAAAGAGAACTGAATATCAGCCAGCCCTCTATTTTGTGAATGACAGGGAGACTCCATAACTGCTCATCCCAGCCAGTGAAAGCTGGTATTTTAAACTCCTTTGCTCTTCACCTTCTTCCAGCTACAGAAATTGATGACATGGCCAGTACACCACACCAGATTTTTGGATTTTTCACATTTCTATCATTTACATTTTATATCATCATGCTTGATGTTTTGGAGAACTCAAAAATTCATTCTGCCTTTCCTCTTAATTTTTGCATTGTATTTGGTGTTTTCAATTAAAGTACTGATTATCCAATTCTGTAATTGGTTGTTTTTGACAAACCTTGCAACCAACTTGTTTTGTACATCTGTATAGCTAGAAAGTTAGAACTGATGTTTAAGAAAAGTGTTCAAGTGAATCAGATCAAGATGTGGAGCTGAGAATCAGAACTTAAGGTATGAACATTTGCATGGGAGGGACAGTAAGGAGGGGGATCTGCAATAGATTTAGGTGAAATAAGTCAAACTGAGACCAAAGGAAAGCTACTTAAAATATAAAATTGTTAGGTATGGACTGGGTTAAACAAACAATCTAGAACTGATTTAACTACAATGGAATTCCGCATAACAAACGCTTTGTATAACAAGCAATTCGTACAATGAAGCGTTTGTGTGCTCAGCGCCATACTCTGCATAAACAAACAAAAATTGTTATACAGGGTTTTCGTTAAGTGTGCTAAAAGGGCATAGGACCAGACAGTGACTTGTGGAATTTGATCAGTGGTGCTCCCAGGACAATCTTCGTGGCTGATTACCATGATGATACCAATATTCAGAATCAGATATGGAACTTGAAGAAGTTCATTGCTGTTCTAAAATTAATTGCTAAAAGGGCATAGGATAATTAAAATTAATTGCTAGCAGGGCAGGTGTGGGGCTCCAGGAATATGGGGTCCCATGTTGGGTGGCTGATCTGATGGGACAGCCACCCCTCCCTCACTCTTTTAAACTTTTTAAATCTTTTTAAACTTTTTAACCTTTTTAAATTTTTTAGATCTTTGTAAATTCATGGTTTAATTCTTTTTTAATTGATTTTTTAAAGTAATTTCGAACCTTAAGGTTTTAATTTATGAATTTTCTGTAAGCCTCCTAGAGTCAGGTTCGCCTGATTAGGGCGGGATAATAAATCTAAATAAATAAATAAATAAATAAATTGGCTCCCTTGAAACCATATTCTCATTACTCATCTTGGAGTGAAAGCAATGTTCCTTTTGAGAAACTTTCCTCCTACATGCTTGTTCTGCATCTCACAATGAAATGGGAACGTAATTGGGAAATAGAGGTTAAATGGCTCCCACCAGTTTGTTGTCCAAGAACCTCTGGGGAATTGCCCACTAATGCTTTAAGAATACTTTCTACTACACTCCATCCTCACCCACTTTCTTCTTCCCTCCTCTTCCTGCTTCTCCTCCTCCTTTGGGAGAGGGAGGCCACTCCTGTCAAGAGGTCTGCACTGATGGCTTATAGAGAGTTCCATGTTGCCTACACCTTCTAGAACAGTAGTCACAACCTGCTGAGAATAACTCATAATTCACAGCTTATTCAGGTCAAGGTTGCTAATTATAACATACAGTATTTGGCTTCAAGTATACTGACTGAGGAGCACAGCTTATACATTTTTTCACAGTAAAGAGCAGGTACAAAAACCAGATGACTATCACCATTGTTCCCTGCTTCCGAACTTCCACTGGGAATTGGATTACTGTTAGTATAAATAAAATGCTAGACCACTAAGATTTTGCTCTGATCCTGCAAGGGAGCTCTTTTGTTCATATATAAATGCTTGTTATAACTGCTGACTTAAAAAGTAAAGTTAAAAACAAATCCTCTTGTTTACATTTACCTGTTCTCTAACTATAAGTGATTCTTTCAGAGGGACTTTGTTCGTACAGTACTTGAATGCTGGAAAGGTATAAAGAGAGAGTTGTCCTTGCCCTTTTTTTAAGGAATAGGACAGTAGGAGGCGGTTACAAATGTCTTCTCAAAAGCACAGATGGAATTAAGAGAGCAACAGCATTCTTCAGGCACACAATCCAATCGAGAGGAAGAAAGCAACACCATGCCTGCTTTAGCATCTTCTGGACTGGACTCGACACACAATATGTTGTGGAACTCTAGTTACAAGGCCATGGCAATGGATTTCAATTTAATGTGTTTTTGTCCCAGGTGAGATGTTGGTATTATGTAAATAAGGTCTGTGAAACTGGCAATCCAAAGCTGGTTTAACTCAAAGGAACAGAACCACTTGAACCCATTCTAACAAGTAGGAAATACCCAGCCATTAAAGTATGTTACAGGGCATGACAGCTAATGCTGTAATATCTTGGTTAATCTTTTAGATGCCACAGAGTGCCTTGTTGGTCTTGCTGAAATACACTCACTGGGCTACCACTCTGGAAAATGAAAACAAAGAGTGACATCAGTTTTGCGGAAGTCTCATCTATATGTGCCACACAAGTAGCAGGGTAGAATGACAAGTTTATGCTGCAGGTGAAAAATCACTATTTAGAATGTTCCCCTATATAAAAAATTATCTGCTGTAAAAAAAATTCTAAGCCGAGCTGGTAAACATGAGCTCAAGACCAACATACCCCTCACCAAGCTAGTTTTCCACTTACAAAAATAATTCTTTCTAAGGGAATGTCAGAAAAAAATGACTCACATTCAGTCTGAAGTGGTTACAATCCTTTTATTCTGCCACCTCAGACTGACAATCATTTTAATACTACTCGATTCTGTTGTACACAGAGAATTTATTTGCAGCATGGAGTGACTGAAGAAATACACTGATGCTGTGTCCAACAGTTGCTTTTCTTGTAATATATCAGACTTAGGACACCGCTGCTTATTATGTACAAATATTTGTTTCTAAACCACAACTGTTTCAAAGGGAAGGCCATTTCTGAAGGGTGTTATTTGTGTGTGCATGCACCTGAGTGTGTGTGCAAAAATTAACCTTTTAACATTCAAAGACTGAAATTCCTAAATAGTGATCTGTCTCTCCTATTCTTCACTACTGAATCTCACCACCTTCCATTATCCTACCATGCAACAAAAAAATTGAGGCAGGGACCAGTCTTTGGTTAGTTACTCTGTATGTAGCAAATGGCCAAGAATGATCATATTCTCATGCCTAAAGGCCCCAAAATATTCATGATTGAGTGGGACAGAGGTACATATTGTGGGCAAGGAATTCCTAAGCCAAATACTTCATTTACAGATTCATTTATTCCACTGTAAAAAGTCAACTGACTCCTTATATATAGATCTATATTTATATATATTTATATATATATATACACACACAGTCACCTGCCGTTCCACACAGTAGACCCTGGCTTCAGTTCCCAATGGAATTCTGCAATAAATGTGGAGAAATTTAGCCTAATGCATAAAAGGAAGGAAGCACTACACGAGATACTGGTTACTCTGTTGTTGTTTTTGCTGGGAAGCCAGTTGTAGTGAAAGGCAATGACCGCCTCCTAACGTGACAGACTGCTAGCATGGAGTGTAAAGAAAATTTAGCAGTCCTTTTCCCAAAGAGCTATAATATATAGCACAGGCAAATTCCGACCTGCACTCAGAAACATTTCTCCCACTGGGCACTATTTTACCCTATCTCTGCTATCTCACTAGGACCTAGTGAGCATACGTTTATAAAGTTCGGAGCCCAATCCAACAGGGTTGACTGAAAGGAGAACATCCAGTGCAGCACATGGCTAAGATGGCATTGCTCACTAAGCACCCACAAAGAGATATTTTGCTGTCAAGGACTCCATATTCTTTCCCACAAAGTTTGATTTTCGGGCAGGGATCTTTTTCAGCACCTCATGCCTGGCTTCTCTGGAAGCAGCTCCTACCTTATTTAGATCACAGACAGCATAAGTTCTGTGCTGGAATATGGGCTACCACTCTCTAATTCTAAGGAAGAAATGGCCATCACACATAAGATTCCTTCTGCCCCAAAGAAGCCAGTGGCTTTAGAACAGATAATCTGGAAGGATGATTTTGGCCTTCGGTCCACTGAGGAGAAGAGCTACTGCAAAAAGGGAGGCTACTTTTCCGCTTAGGCCTGCCCTGTATCAAACATGGCTTCTACCAGAGAGTGCAGGCCAGCATCCTTTCCCACCATCACCCCAGCAGCCACGGGTCCTTTTCTACTCCTCTCCTCAATTGACTTCAGAAGTTGTGATGGCGTCAGCTGGCCGTTGGGAGGCTAAAAGAGGCACAGGCGAGGTGGCCTCTATGAGGGCTGGGTTGAGAATAATGGGCAGAGTCATGGGTGGCACCCCCACCTGTAAGGGGGAGGCCAGTGGCTGGAGAATTAGAGGCTGGTGTGCCATGGCTGGAGGAGGATCTTTCCCCGCGCTCACTTTCACAGCTGCTGTTGCTGGAGGGATAAACTGTGGTCCAGAGAGATGGGAACAGCTCGGCCCAGGTCCTGCGGCACTCTCAGAGTCTGCAAAGAAAAGAGAGCAGATATTTCACTATTCCAAGAGGGACATTAGGCCTCAACAAGTAATTCCTAAAGGTCTCCCTAAGGGTCTCCTTAATCACAGAATCACAGAACCACAGAAGAATAGAGTTGGCTCTTCATCTTCTTTTGTTTCCAGATCAAACCCCGTACTGCCAAAATGAAACCGTTTTCTTGGCTTTGTTGTTGGACTCATCGGTGCATGTTTCTAGCAGTCATCGTCAGACCATTAAATGAGCCGGATTCTGTATCCCTCCACACTCACACAGTGTATGTTGTTGTCCACCAGAAGCCTCCACTTGAGCACATTGGTCTTGCATTTAGGGACTCTAACCCTCAGCCTATTCAGGGTCCTCCAAGTGACATAGGGGAGATTGAGAGTGACATACGGGGAGCTATATTGTCCTTCAATGTTATTCCTTGTCTAGTGAGCTCCTTCCTCCATCTTCCAATTTGATTTTGCTCTTGCGTACCCTCAAGAATGTTTGTTCTTGCCATAAAGCTCTTCCTGGATCTGAGCTGGCTGACTTGAGACTCATCTCCGTTCAGAGGGTGTTGAGGGTCATTCTCTTGCTTAGTTCTCTCTGTGTCTGCTACAGTACTACTACTCTCCTGATCTTACGTGGAGAGATACCAACAAGAGCGTATATTTTCTCAATTGGTGTAGGTTTGAGGCATCCTGTCACTATACGCATGGCTTCATTAACAGCAATGTCAACTTGTTTTGCATGTGTGTATGTGCTCCATACTCTGCTGCAGAGATGCTCAGGGTCAAAGCTGATGTACGCAGTGAGGATGGTTGAGTTCCCCATTTTTATTTTGTGAGTTTCCTGATGATGCTGTTCCTTGTACTAACTTTGGCTTTGGTATTCAGGTAGTGCTGCTTAAAAGAGAGTGTTCTGTCAAGTGTCACAGCAAGGTATTTTGGTGCTGAACAATGCTGTAATCAGTTCCCTTACCATGTAACATCCAACTCAACCCTTGCCTCTTGGTTTCAAAGCTGGAAAGCACACAATTGAGTCTTGTTTGGATTAGACTTCAAATGGTTGATGTTGTAATACTCTTTTTTAAAAGGATCTGTTCCTTGTTGCTCCCCTACACTGGGACCTCTTCCCAGAATATAAATGCTACCTCTCTCATCTTTAAAACCCTTGTTCAAAATTCACTTTGCATTTGAAGTCTTTGGCTTAACCTCTAACTGAAACCCAAGTATCGCTGCATTTGCTTTCACATGTTTTGCGTTACAAGGAAACCTACCCAGCTCTTTCTCTCATGACTTTCTGTTGGCAGTCATAAGGGATTTCATCTAGATAGGACTTCATCCTCATTAATCTAGTCATGACTTCTGTAAATGTGCAACCAATTAGTGTTTTTTTCCTGATGCTTTATCTGCTTGTTTCTACATTTTGCTTTCTTTCCCATAGTTGCCAAGAGCACCATTTGATGGGAGGTGAGGAGACCCGTTTTGCACATAAATAAAACAAACAATCCTCATGTATCTTTACTGGGTTTCCTACAGTATCCAACTATAAAAAACACGTGACAGGTCTTTCTTTCTTCTTGTGCTGCTACAGGGATGGAAAACCACGAAGGGTCTGCAGCAGGTCCCATTTCATTTGCACCATTACTTAGTGCACGCCTCTTTTTATAAAGCTAGTAGCAGTGGCGTCAGGGGGGGGGGAGGCGGCCCTTCCCGGGTGGCACATTTTGGGCTATGGGTATTCTTGGACTACAGTTCCCAGAAGCCCTAGTGGGAACTGGCGCCAGCGTCCACCAGGGGGCAGCAAATTTAGTTTATGCCCCGAGCGGCTGAAATCAATGCTACACTACTGGCTAGTAGTGTTCAGAAAATAACTTTCAGCACTTGAGACCTAAAGAAGGTCGGTCACTGTGGATGACAAACAGCATTTAAATGGAGAATTGTACTTTCTAGAGGTCCCTGGAGGCACAATCGTCTATATTTGTGGGGAAGGGGATCCAGCATTGGAAAGGAAGTTCTGGGGGCTGCTGTACTTCCCTGCCTGCTGTGCACTGATGTTGAAATAGCTAGATAACAACAAGAACAGGAAAACATAATTCATAGTATTATTAGTAAAGTAGCCATTTTGAAAGAAACGGTGAGCTTACGAGGTCCTGCCGGTTCATGGCATTTCTCAAAGGACGCTGAATGACTGGATGGCTTTGGGTCAAGTCCAGATGAGTGTGGCACAGCAGATACTGCTGGTTGTGGAGGATGCATCTCTGCTGGTAAGGTAGAAACTGTGTCTAAACAAAAGCAACAGACATAAAACCTTACACACTTTGGAGAAAGACTTTTCCCCTTTAAATCAAGTCTGCACTTTTTAGATAAAATACAGCACAACTGCATGTCAGGCCTGGCTGCTCTGTAAACACAGTGGGGCAAAGGCACATACATATATCTTCAGCTCTGACAAAATATCAGTAGTCTTGTCAAGCAAATCTGAACAAGAGCCTCCTGTAGGATACAATAAGTCACCAAGTCTACATGTGTCATCTTTCATGCAAATAAAGGAAGAGATATAGTCATCCTCTGCTTTCAAATAGGCTAGGACACTAACTTTGATTCCTGCCTTGTCAACAGGGCTCCTGAGCGAAACGCAATGGATGGACACTCCTGACATCAGAAAGGCTACTTTTTATCTCTGATTACCTCTTTCAGAGGTCAAAGATTACTTACTGGCTCTGTCAGATTCAGAGGGTCCTGATGCTTTAACCCTTATCTCAGCTCTCCCATGTAAACTGTTGACACATGACTCAAGCGATCAGAAGGAAGCCCATTGTTCTACAACAGACAATTCCTTTCCACAAGTGAAAGTTTTTCAGCTTTGGAGAACTCAGGTAGATGTATTTATTATTTATTAGTTCAAATTTATATTGCCGCTCACTCGCTGTAGCGACTCAGAGTGGCTTACAAACAATACATTACATTACAATACAATATGTTGGTGTAGGGGGAGGGGCGGCGAAGGCCTCAACCTGCCTGGCTTCTTCTTCCCTGGCCGTTAAGTGGTAAGATAATTCTTACCACTTCAAAATACCAAAGTTCATCAGGGTATCATTTTGTCATTTTATTAGTCATATAAATGCTTCATCCCTCTTCCAGGCAGGACAATAACTTATCACTACCGTAATGCATATAGGGAATTCCCTGCTAACATACATACATACATACCTTGAATGACTGTTTGTTTGAAGAGCTCATCACGTAGTTTTGGCAAAAAGCAATCGATGCGCTCCCAGGTAATTTCCCAGAGATCTGAATAGCCTGTTCGGGAGTCAGCACTGTGGAATATTCCAGCTGTGTCCATTACTAGCAGCATATTTTTCAGTGATTCAGGGATGGCCTCTGGCTGGAAAAACAAGATATGACGTCTGAGACTCTGGTGCTTATATTCCTCTTTGGCCAAACTGTACTCCGTTTGGATTATTATGAAGGACCAACTGCCCATTTAGGTGACCAAGGGAGATGAAAAGAAACGATAGAGGGAAAAAGATACCCTTGAACATTACAGATAAAAAACAGGAAGTTTGTGAAATAAAAAAAGACTTCTGCCAAGAGAACTATTTTGTTCTTTTAAAAAAAAGAGCTGAATCTCACAAAGAGAGATACAGTACTTAAAACTTGAATCAGTAGCCTATCACGTACCAACAAGTCACTGGAGCCAGAATGCATGTACTTGTCCATGAAATCCAGAATTGTCAGCCACAAAGCAGCAAATGTTGGGAGGGAGAGTAACGGAGACAAATGCTGCAGGAAAACCTAGATCAAGAGAGAAATCAATAATAACTGGGCTGTCAGAAGCAGTAAAATCCAACGTCCTTGTCCTTACTGAACAGGAAACACCTAAAGTTCTTTTTTCTAGGATGCCTCTTCCGTATAGTAACCCAAAACTTTGGAGCCAGAAATATCAGACATTGTATCTTGTCCACGTCCTCCTAACTTTCAGGTTAGCCTAAATCTTGGTAAATGTTCCCTTCTTGGAAAAATGTTCCCTACTCAACATTGTGCTGGAAAGTTCCACCCTAAATAAATAAATAAATAAATAAATAAATAAATAAATAAATAAATAAATAAATAAATAAATAAATAAATAAATGGTCTCTCACCTTGGAAAGAAGAGTTGAGGCTCTCATTCTGGTCTCTTCCATCCCACCAACATCTGCTGGGCTGATATTTTCTAAGAGTTTGGTCAGCAAAGGAAACAACACCTGTAGGTAAGAACAAGCAAAAAAACAACAACCTAAAGAATGGGTTAGGATCAGAGGCCTTCTTGCAATTTTATGCTTGGCATGGAACAGAACATCATGAAGGAAGCAATAGACTGACATATCAACAGATTAAACATGATCAGCAAAGTTGGGATGGGGGGCAGCAAAACAGAGATAAGACTACATCATTAAAATACATTTTCCCTCAGAAAGGAAGAAAATTATTCTTTATTATTACTCTCAGATATTCTCTCAGGTTAGGTATTTTGTACTGGCCTGAACTGAAACCACATCCTTCGAAAATTAGTTATCCCTGGGGCAGATCAGATGCAGAGATTTACTGTAGTGCTGCTGGGAAATTTGGTGTCTAGAGCAATATGGCCGGGCCGGTTCCACGTGTTGGTTCTGGCCAATGCTCCTCCTAAACTTCCCAAGCAGTGTCTCCTCTGAATCTCTCAAAGCAGCTAATATAGACATATTTCTTCTATGGCTGCTGTTCAGAATCTGAAGAGAAATCAACTCCCCAATAGTCACCTATTGGCAGTCATTTCATAAGGTAGCAAAGCACAGGATCTTTTTAATTACTGCCTGTATTTGCTTCCCCTGATCCATCCCTTTTTCCTTAAAAGTCTGTTGCTGAATAATTAGATGACCATCCTCATCTTCATCCATTACAATAGGAATCGTTGACAGCACATGCTATCCACATATCATAGAGTTTTGAGATGTGATCTATTCCACTCTTGCTCAGACACACTCAAGCTTGATGGCACTTCAACATTTCTGTGGAAAAAGCATCTTTACTGATCTAAAATGTCCTCCTTTAATAGCTTATATCAGAAGTGCCCAAATATTTCAGGCCGTGCGCTAGTCACGTTTCAGGAGGCTGGTCATTGTGGCCCCTGATGCCAATTTGTCGACCCCGTGAAGCCCTCATCGTTCCCAGAAGCAGAAGCAAAACATGCCCATATGGGTGTGTTTTACTTCCACTTCCGGGAGCAATAAGGGATTTGTGGGCCAGATGAACTAGCATCAGGGGCCAGATCCAGGGGCTGTAGTTTGGACACTCCGGGCTTATATGGTATTCATAGCTGGCCAAAATGTTAAACAAAAACACAACACAACCTTCACATTTACTGGAGCTGTGCTTACATTGGTGAATTTGCAGCCCAGAAAACTCTCCAGCATGCAGGGCAACAAGTAAGTGAGCATGGCAGAATCTTGCTAGCAGTAATTTGGAAAGTTGGTTGTCTTGTAGTGGGAAGTAACTAAGGTTAAAGGTTACCAGGTCTGGACATGAGTTGAGTGAACCCAATCCTCTTCCCCTCATTCCTCCTGCTTTCCCTAGAAAGACGAGCTTCCGTACACCTTTTCTATGTTGACTTGGGCACACAACAGTACCTTATTAAAACAGGATTCCCACTCCAACGCATCAAGAGCTTGCAGGTCATGCACAAGGAGAGCCCGCTGTAGGTAGGTCAGGGCTTGCATCCGTACCTGTCGCCGTGCATCACAACACAAGCAGGCAATACCTGTGCAAGACAGAAGATAAAATGAAAGGGAGGATTTGCATTAAAGGTAGCAAAGTTGAACCATCCCTTTAAAAGGGGAAGCCATACTATATGAAGTTTCTGGAATAGAATCAAGGAAGAATTAAGCTAGAAACCCCATGTATCATATTATAAAAAGATAAAAGAAGAGAAGACAGACAACAAACTGCTTTTTAGTGACAATTGAAATTTAAATGTGCTTCTGGAAGTGACATTTCCTTCAAAGGTTTATATGTGCAAGTGGCATAAATCTGGGGTTGGAAAAGTTAATTTCTGTACTACAATTCATAGATTCTCTCAAACAGCGTGGTCAGTAGCCACGCTGATTGAGAAATGCCAGAAGCTAAGGTCCAAAAACATAATGCTTTTGAAATCTAGCACAGAGTAGCAGGCGTATTAAAAAATAATGAGACTGTTTTGGTGAATAAACAACTAAAGATCCCAGTAATTAGTTTTGAAATCACAACATTTGGCTCGTCTAAATGACATTTGGTTTTTTGGAATTCAATTCTCAGAAGCCTAAGACAGTTCCCCAAAGCACTCATTAGCCAATGTACTGATTTAGGCATATGGGAATTGAAGCCCCGCGTGGGGCGTGGGATCCACAGGGGACATTTTTGTGTAATGTTGCTTCTGCTATCTCATGTTCCTTTCTGACAGATGCACAATGCCCTTGTATTCTAGGATTTGTCAGTTTTACCTTGCAGCAGTGGACACCAGCAGTTGGCCCATAAAGTCCGAGAATCTGCTTCAATTTTCTTCCCTTCAGCCTCCAGGTGATGCTGTTCTTCTGCCCAAGAATTGTAAATAGTAGCAGCCCGTGTATGAAGGGTATGCATTAAATCCAGCAGCTGCAATTGGGAGAAATAAAGGATGTAAAGTACAATACAGTAAACCCCCGTATAATGACTTTAATTCATTCCACAGGGCTAGTCCTTGTACAATTTAATCGCTATATCATGCATGCATCGTATAGTGATTATCTCTATGAGATGCATCACACAACAAATATTTCTATGGGGGGAAATCGTACAACAACAAAAAATCATTGTACGGTTTTTCCCATACATATGCAATGCATTGTATAACGATTTTAGTTGTTATACAGGACACAATGTTTTTTCAAATTATCGTCGTTGTATGATTTAATTGCTGTAAGAGGCATTTGTTATACTGGGTTCTACTGTACATTAATCTGTTTTGTCTATGAACAAAACAAAACCTTTGACAATACTCTAGATGGAAAGAAAGTATCTCTGTGATTGGTATCTTGGATGTCTTTTTTCAAAGCAGTTCTCAGAAGAGGAAAGGACAAGACAATAACATAGGTACAGTAGTACCTCGGATAACGATGAGACTTGGTTCCACAAGTCTCGTTGTTATCCAGTTTTTAACGTTGTGCGATGCATTAATCGCACAATGTTAAAAAAAAGCCCTGTTTCCCTGGAGGCTGCAGCAAGCTAGAACGTCGGGATTTGAATCCTGACGTTTTGGCTTGCTGCACTTGTTGAGGACATCGGGTCTTCCCACCTCCCTGGACCCAGCATGGGGGTCAGGGAGCCCAAAATTGGTAAAAAAAAAAGGTCAGGTTTTTTTTTACCAATTTTGGGCTCCCTGACCCCCCTGTCGGGTCCAGGAAGGTGGGAAGACCCGATCCAAGCTGTTTCTACGCTTCCCCGACGTCCTCAACAAGTGCAGCAAGCCAAAACTTCAGGGTTCGAACCCTGACATTTTGGCTTGCTCCACTGGCTGGGGATGTCGGGGAAGCCCAGAAACAGCTTGGATCAAGTCTTCCCACCTCCCTGGACCCGGCAGGGGGGTCAGGGAGCAGAAAATTGGTTTTAAAAATGGAGGGTTTTTTTACCAATTTTGGGCTCCCTGACCCCCCCCTGCCGGGTCCAGGGAGGTAGGAAGACCCGATCCAAGCTGTTTCCAAAGTTCCCCCACCCTCCTGGAGGCTGTAACAAGCCAAAACGTCAGGATTCAAATCCTGACGTTTTGGTTTGTTGCAGCCTCCAGGAGGGTGGGGGGACTTCAAAAATAGCGCGCATCGGCTCTAGGGAGATCCCCAAAGCTGTCTGAGGGAGCGTGATCCGGCTCCCCGCTTTAAAAGGTTGAGCAGTCCTGTCCTACAGAAACATTCAATTTATACAAACTACCCAATATCATTCTCACAACTCTATTCTCTTCAGCACAGGAAATGTCATAATAAAAATCTATACCAAAAGATGCATTCCTGTAATTCAGGATGGATAATTTCCACAGATTCAGGCGTCATTTTCACCCCTTCATTACCCAGCCTAACTATTTTCTTAAATACTGGCAATGGGAGGAGGGGAAAACCCCCACTTGCTTTAAAATCCCCACCTCCAAAACTGCGTTACTCTTGTTACAACAAAAATACAATGAAGAATGCTGTAGCTCCTCAAAGCCGAACATGTTTAACGTGTCATAAGCTTCTATTCCGTGAAACCCAATTCATCAGACAGATCAAGCATTGCCTTAGTTATAATTAGCATACAGTACTTGGTTAGAGAGGGTAATTGCTAGTGTGACGAGGAACAGAAATGCAAGAAGTGCAAACATTGACCACTATGGTAAACGTGATAATAAATGAACACTGGATAGTAACACACATGCCTTAGAATAGATGCCCTGAGAAAAACATGTACAGTATTATGACGAAAGATCAAGTCAGATAAATGAAGTTAAATGAGAACATTTAATAGCAATCATGTTTAATCTGTAAAATGTTTAATCTACATTTCTGGAGGAAATCATTTTATATATTTCCCATCACTCTTTGCAAAGTTTGCCCTTGTTTTCACATAATTTTTTCCTGCAAACCAGAAAACAATATGTAACTCTTGAGGGATTCCTTATGTCATTCTCACATATCAATAGGGGACTTTAGTATCAGAAGAATCTGGTGGCAAAAATGACAGTAATCCTATTAAATTATCACAACTCTGACCATAATATCCTGTCAAATGGCAAATTCACCCTGAGGCTGTTTTAGGGTAAAATATTTCTTTTAACAAAATACAAAATACTTGCTGGTCACTTCCATTCTTACTCTAACCCAGAAGTTATGCCTTTTCCCTATAACCTCCAAAGTCTAGGACCATATTTCCCTTGTGGGCAACAATGTAAGTTCTGAATCTCTTTAACAATTATGATGCATGTGCTCTGTGTTAAGAGATCCTTAGTACATAAAGAGAATGGGTAGATGACCTCTAGAGGTCAATGGGTCACACAAGCCCACAACTGGATCACCTAAAAAAAAACCCAACAACCTGCCAGCTTACACTTCAGAGCAGTAGTTTCCAACGTGGGGCATACTGCCCCACGGGCAACTTCCATTCCTAGAAACCTAAGCCAATACATTGGTTGATCAATGCTTTGGGGAACTGGCTTAGGCTTCTGGGAATTGAAGTCCAAAAAACAAAGGCTGGGAAATACAGTAATACCTCGGATAACGTTTACCTCGGATAACGCTAAAATCGCGTAACGTTAAGTAATCTGGGGAGGAGAATTGGATTTAATAACATTAAGGTCCTATGGGATGGATCGGATAACAACCACTAAGGCCTGTGCTGTTACAATGTATCTCTATGGGGCTTTAATGTTATCCGATACATCCCATAGGATTTTAACATGCATCAGATAACACTAAAAATCAGATAACACCAAGACTTGTGGAACCAAGTCTTAGCGTTATCCGAGGTATTACTGTACTGCTTTAGAGGAATGAGAGTGCCTATGAATAGAGTTTTAGAAAAAAAATGGGGAAAGCATAGAAACCAAATTTGGGCTGCAGGCCATACTTTGCTCATCACTTCTTTCAAAGAATCTTAGTAGATTTAGCACCCAATCTCTGGGAACAGCTATCAATTAAGACCAATATTGTGCTAACCTCTGTAATAATGCAACAGCCACATAATTCATTATATCAAATGACTGGAAAAATAAAACATAAATTCTACATATTCAATATCAACTTTGCCTCCAAACAAAGAAAAAGACTGTATGGACTTTCATAATCTATCTTGTTACCTCATCTAAAAGAGCTCCATTATGGGGTGCACGATATAGAAGTTTCTGAAGGGAACAATATTAACTTTCTATATTTATCTGACCCATTCAAGAAAATTAGCACATCCTTCCTTACACCTTTACATTACAGCAGCAGCAGCTGTGTACTTATTAGCTGTTTGCAAGCCAAAGCATATTCTTGCCCTTGCATATGTTTTCAGAGGACAGGACACTTCCTGCAAAAGGGACACTCTGGTACAAAATAAAGGTAAGTTCCTTATAAACGCATCATTAGCAATCAACAAGATACATTTTTAAAACTATCTGACTTGCAGTTCCCCTATGGGGCATGGGCCCCACGTTGGGAACCAGTACCCTACACAGCTGACTCAATCTTAACTCCTGTCGACTTGCAATTCCCGATGCAAGGAAAGCTCTCCCTGGCACTCCCATGATCCAAATCTGATCTTGCTTCTTCCTAGTGCCAACTTCGGTTTTATTTTTATTTTTAAATCAACCATAAAAGACCAAACAACGCAAATAACAACACATCACCTTTAGCCTACGCCTACTGCAATTACCAAAAATAACCACAGGGAAAGGCAAGAAAGAAATCCTAGGCTATACTTACGTCCTGACTAACCTGTAAAGACACAGTGTGGTAACTGGCAGGGATGCTCTCGTCCTCATCCTCATCCTCGCTGGGGGAGCGGTGCTGATGTTGGTTGGAGGCCCTCAAATGCCTCAGCGAGCTCTCCTTTGTTTTCTTCTTGAAACGTGTAGATTTGGGGTCATACTTATGGCTCTTTCCCCGTTTCTCCTGGGATTTGCACCCTATGGGCACAACATACTATTTTAGGTTATGGTTATCCCTGCCAGATCTTAAGGTAATAGTAACAACTTGCAAATTCAGCTGAGGAAGCAGTTAAAAAAATTCAGCTGAGGAAGCAGAAAAAAAGAGGAAAGTGAAACATTTCCGGTAGGGTTTTAAATTCTACACCAGGCTTAAAAGAAATGAAACCATTTCTGCCACTTACATAATTGACGTGATCTGGGAATGGACTAAAAGTGTGACTACGTAAAAGTAAAGGTCTCTCTTGCTCAAAAGCCAGCCGTCTCTGACTCTAGGGTTCAGCGCACATCTCTGTTTATAGCCAAAGAGCCAGCACTGTCTGTGTTTGCAGGCATTTCCGTGGACATGTGGCACCTGAGTGAATTGACCAAATTATATGAGAACTGATCCAGGATTGGGATAGTCAGACTCATGTTATTTTCCACTGACCACATGATGTATAAGTTGCAATTTACCTTATTTGTAGCATTTACTTTTTTAACATCATACGAATTACGCATTCACTTCAGTTAAGACAGTGTGATTGCTCATACCAACATAGAAATGCAACAGTGTGTGTGTAACATGGATGATTAGCACTGTGAGGACAGAGGAAGCAAAAGAGAACTCGTGGGGGTCACAGTTCCTTTCGCCTGAAAAATATTTAAACAGTAAAATATCAGAGGAAGTTCCCAGGCAGATGGCCCTTAAGGTTACCAATAAAAAGATACTATGTAATGATACTATTCATAAGACAGATATACCTAATGGTGTAGTACCTGCATTGGGGGGGGGGGGTAATTATTTTAAAAGGCTGGCATAGTTCATCTATCTTAAATTAACCTAGGTTGCCCTTGCTAAAAAACCAGTCGTATCCGACTCTAGGGTTCAGCGCTCATCTCTGTTTACACCCAAAGAGCCATTGCTGTCTGCGTTTGGAGACGTTTCCGTGGACATGTGGCAGGCTCGCCTAGACACTGGAGTGTACGGAACGTTGTAAATTAGCCTACGAGTTGTAAATTTTCCCTTTTGTTGTTCTTATAACTTATAATTGCACTAGAGTATAACAGCTAATAGAAAAGTTTGGCCTCACCTCCATTTAAACTGGCCTCTACAAAGATGCGGATAGTTTTGACGCAGAGCTCAAAGTTCTCAGGTGTGACGTGGGCAGCATCTCGTACAATGAAAGACAAGGACTCCACACACTTCATGAGAGATTTTGTATTGTGTGGGCCAAGGTCCATCCCCACAGTCAGACTGTACTGATTCACAAGGGGGGAACTGCCAAGTTTGGATAGTCCAACCGTAGTCTTTGGACTGTCGAGGTCATCCTTTCCAACCTGTGAAACAGAAAATATTGGAATCACATATAGGGTATCTTGCCTTTCCTGTTCCTACCTTTACAAGGTACAATGTTTTCCATATTAACTTCTAAACACCACCCTGTAGGCTGTTCTGGGGCTCTGGATCAATCCTTTCCTAGGATGTCCCCCACTCCCCATACAGACAGAGTCCTACAACTGGCACTGGACCACTTCTCTCATTTCAACTGACTGGAGACCAATTATGGGACACTTATTTTGAGAGGACCTAGACCAGTGTTTCCCAAAGTGGGGCTCATGCCCTACAGGGGGGTTTCAATTCCCAGAAGCCTAAATCAGTACATTGGCTGATCAGTGCTTTGGGAAACTGACTTAGGCTTCTGGGAATTGAAATCCAAAAACCAGAGTGGGAAACACCGATAGACAGAACCATACAGATTCATTTGTCTGCTAGCGACAGTAGGCAATGTAGGGCAGAGAAGAGAGGACTTCACCCTCCCGCTCTTTTTCCATTATGGCAAGCAGCTACTTCCTTAAGTAATTTAAATTTATTACCTCAGTGCTTTATTGGGTGTACTAACTTCCACTGAGATGTTTGTAGGATCAATTCAAAGTTCCCTTTTAATTTTCAAAGGACTAAATGGCTTGGAGCCTAGTTACCTAAAAGATAATCTCCTCTTACAGTATACATAACTCAGACCCTGAGGTCATTGTCAGATTATAATATTTATGGTATTTTAATAATTTTGCATACTGCCTATAGACTCTAAAAGAATTAGGGTGGTGTAAACATGCTACAAATAATAAACAAAGGAGCAAAAAATGTGGCTTTAAGCACTGCAGAAAATCATATGACATCAAAATGAGGAGTGACCTTTCTTCCTAACACCTCATACTTTGCCACGGCTTAGGGACAGAGACTTTAATTTCATCTCAGTACTGTATACACTTAAGTATAAGTCCATCAGAATATAAGTCAAGGTACCTAATTTGGAACTCTAAAACTAGGAAAATA
Organism: Furcifer pardalis; assembly: GCA_030440675.1. NCBI lineage: Eukaryota > Metazoa > Chordata > Lepidosauria > Squamata > Chamaeleonidae > Furcifer > Furcifer pardalis. Next base: position 2,542,872 of record CP126895.1, read on the forward strand.
GATTGACCCAAGTATAAGTCGGGGGTGGAAAATTCAGCAGCTGCTAGTGAGTTTCAATAATTAAAAAACACATGAAAATACAACAAAATTAATTCATTTAAACATTTGTGTGGGCGTGTTTTTGAGTGTTTACAGTAGTTACTTCTTTTTTTAAAACTGTATTTGCACCCCCAACCAGTGGTGGTGCTGCAGGGGAAATGGGTGGGCAAGCCAATTGCACTGAGGCAGGAAGCAATGCTCTAGCTTAGCCTCTTGCTCTCCCAGCAACCAGGAAGCATGGCTTCCCCCTCCATTTTGACCACATGGAGCAGGGACAAAGACAAGAAAGGTAAGTGAAACCCTTTTTTTAAATGCACGTTTGGTTTCCTACTGAAATGCATTGGGAACATACAAACAGAAAAGCTTTAGAATACAAGAAATTGATTTCCAATGCATTTAAAGGGGAAATCGCGATTTTTGCCCTCTTGTGACCACCTCTGGTAATGGCCTGATAAACATATGTTTTTCTTTCCCCTCTCCTGAAACCCAACTGCACCAAATCCAGCGTGGTGGTTGTTGACCTTTGTATAAGTCGAGTCACCTTTTGGACCTCATTTTGGGGGCTAAAAAACTCGGCTTATACTCAAGTATATAGGGTATGTGTTTTATATTTAAAAAGTCCCAAATCCCATCCCTGTCACCTCTATTGGAAAATAATTTTTTTCTGAAATGCTTGAGAACTGATGTTTTTCAGACAATATACTGATACTCCTAAACCTAGTGGAAGCCCTAAATATTACTTACCACAAGCCAGCCACTGTTTACTACATCCACATCAGTGATAGAACGATGCATTTTGCCTTGCTTGTTATGATCTGCATATACTTCTGAATCAGAGGTATAGCCACGATCTAAGCTGGCTTCATTTGGGTGACAAGAGATCTCACTGTCTGACTGAGCCCCTTTAACAAATAAATAAAATGGAGTGAGATTAAAATACAAGAGCACACCTATTCATATGGCAGCAAATAGCCACCAAGTAGCAACGGCATCAGAAGCAAGATAGAAATTCATTTTTATCTTTCTACCTTGTATAAAACTATTCAAGACATAAAGAAACCCCAACAACTTTCTTCTTTATTCTGTGGAAACTGAGACACTAGCTGAAATCTTCTTGATTAATAATTTGCACTAGAATGGGCCCACTGAATCAGTGGGGTTTTGGTGAGTCAACTACTCCATAGCAGAATGCCACAACTACAGTGCATGTATTTGAGATGTTTTGTCTGTCTCTAGATTTCTAACATACTCTGCAAGATGGCAAAGACAAAAGATGTCAGCAACCATCTCAAGAATATTAAAGTGCTACTAACATGAGATCTTGGACCTATTACCCAAGCCCATATTCTTTTCTCAACTTCGATGGAACAAGTTCTATTCTACCAAATAGAGAGCCTCCACTGAGAATAGGAGAGTGAACTGCATACACCTTTCAAGGAATGATAAATGATCTTTTCTAGGATGATACTCATTAGTGCCACCAGGACCAAGCAAATATAACTATCATCAACTTCTTCTTCTTTCATGTCCTGATCAAACCCTTGACTGCGAAAATGAAGCTACTTTTTTGGCTTTGTCGTTGACTAAACTTAAGCCCTCATTGGTGCATGTTTCTGGCAGTACAACCTGGGGTACACAGAAAGAGCCTCCACGAAGACTGTGAATACAGTTGGGCGTACCTTGGATGGCAACTTTGCCAGCTAATCTTTCTAAAACCAGATCAAGCTATGATCAACAAGCAACATCTTACAGCAAATGTTACAGCTATGCCCTATCTATTATCTGAAGAGACTCGAGTAAAAGTACTAGAACAGTTTCCTTTTAATAGTTGTCAAATGATGGGAAATGCTTCCAAAATACTAGGTTAAACCTATTTTCTGGTTGATGATACTTGACAATCCAGCAGAGTTCTGGCTTAACTCGAAGCTACAGTTAAGAAACTGACAGCCTTGGTGCTAAAGCCGTGATGAAAACAATGTCTTCGGATCATTCTTTATTCGTGTCAGATGAACCACCAGCATATAATAACACACAAAGCTAAAATTAACACATATAAAATTAAAAGGGCTAGATGACTTCCACTCAATATTGGGCCACGTCAACAGCATTTTCTGGTGGTGCAGTGGTGAAACAGCTGTCCTGCAACCAAAAGGTTGTGACTTCGATCCTGACCAGGACTCAAGGTTGACTCAGCGTCCCATCCATGTACCCAGCATGTTAGGGGCAAAATGCTAATTAACTTGTGAACTGCCCAGAGAGTGCACTAAGCCCTATGGGATGGTATATAAGTGTGATTGCTTTGCCAACTTAAGGTCATCCTCGGTGCATGAGGGGCATTACATGCATTGAATCTTATGAAAGATAGTTTGTTCTTCTCTGCACTGGGCAACAGTGATTCTCACTGGCTAATCCTTTCAATCCAGAAGCACCTTCTTGAGTAGAAAATGTCAGTACAAGCCCTTTCTCGTATTTGCTTCTTTTAAATTTATTTATTTTATCTATTTATTTACATTTATACCCCGACCTTTTGGTGCAAACACCACTCAGGGCAGCTCTGGTATCCACTTGTTGGTGTTGTTTTATGCCTACCAGTTTCACAAAACTGTTAGGCTTTATTGATAGGAACAAAACAGTGCTGCTTTCTGGCTCCAGTAACACAACTGACAGTACTTAAAATTTAGTCAGTTTTTCTGCATTCTCCTTTGGTAAGCAAACAGCCAGTGGCAACAACTTCTTACCAAACGTCACTTCTTGCCAGATTCCCCAACAAAAGGAGCAGCTGCTAATGATCAGTTTTACCTGTGTCATTCTCTGCCCTTGCTGTACCCTGCAGTGCTGGTGGCGGTCTCACCCCTGAACCAATGCATTCGAGGAGGGTAAAGAGCGTGTACCAGTCATCACCAGAATGGATGTTGGCTGCATTGGTCTTGAGAAGCTCATGTAGTCCGTATGCAATCTGGTGACTGGCCCTGTTCAACATGCTGGGTTTCATCATGAGGAGAATGCGCTGAGAGAGCAGCACCTAGAGAAAAGCAACAATGAAGAAGCCACACTGCTCGCATATTCCAAGTTCACTCTGCTCGCAGAACGCCTCGAATGCGAAACAAAACTTCAAGCATATCAGAAAGTAAACAAAACAAGAAGACAAAAAACGTGGCAGTTCAAAGACCAACTGCTGTATTTTAATGTTGGCTTTTGTGGATCAAGTCTACTTTCTCAGACTGCGGACTTGACAAAGTATCTGACGAAGTGGACTTGATCCACAAAAGCACACATTAAAACACAGACGTTAGTCTTTAAATTGCCACAACATTGTTGTTTTTTATCTTTTTGTTTTGTTTACTCTCTGATATACTTGAAACGTAGACTGATGCGGTTATCATTTTTTAAAAAATTAAACAAAACTTGCTAGCTTTCAAAGTGAAGTTGCCCGAGATTCTCCCTGAGCCCTTGTCCCAAAGAGGGAGTGAAGGTTTTGCCAGCTGCCATTGGTACTTGAGCTTCAAACCCCTTCAGCAAGCACCAAGTAATGCTGTTGTGCAGACGTGGTGGTGATGGTGGATGTTACTGACTTACCACTAGTTGGGAGGCAAAGAGCTGGCAACTACTGCTTCTCACCTCATTTACAAGGTCAGACAAAAAAATCTTGACCTCTGCCGGCCACATAACCATGGAAACGTCTGCAGACGCAGACAGCGCTGGCTCTTTGGCTATAAACAGAGATGAGCACCAAACCCTAGTCAGATACGACTGGCTTTTGAGCAAAGACAACTGTTACCTTTTACTCTTCCCTCCAGTGCTGACAGTTCTCTGCAATAGCATTCAACATTCTGACCATGTTCAGTTCTTAGTAGCTTCCCCCATGCCTTTTTCTGAAATATCTTTCTATAGTAAAACCCCGGGTTATGACGGAGGTCTGTTCCAACAGCCACTGTCGTAACCCAAAAAAATTGTGAACTGAAACATCCATAGGGACACATTGAAAAATAAAAAGTCTTGAATTGATCGTTGTAAACTAAAAAAAATACATTAAAAATTTGTAAACCAGGACAGCATTTCCATAAGATTTGCCATTGTAAACCACAGCAAACTGTGGCGGTTGTAACCCAGGGTTTTACTTGTACTGTATTTCTATATATCCAGCATGTCTGTTGCTACCTCTTGTGTGTGAATAGTGCTAGTTTGAGTCCAAATTGTTTGGCATTTCTCCCTCCTGAACTCCACAACTGGAATACAGTAAAACCTCAGATAACACGAAAACTTGGTTCCACAAGTCTTAGTGCTATCCGATTTTTAATGTTATCCAATGCATGAATGCATCAGATAATGTTAAAATCCTATGGGATGCATCGGATAACGTTAAAACTCCACAGAGATACATTGTAACCAGCACAGGCTTTAGTGAACATTATCCGATGCATCCCATAGGATTTTAATGTTATGCGATGCAATTTTTTTCCAGATTGCTTAACGTTATGCAATTTTAGCGTTCTCTGATGCAAACGTTATCTGAGGTATTACTGTAATGTGTATTCGAATGGCTACTCTCACCAATGAACTACTCCAGACATGTCATGAAAACACCCCCTTGTACAAGGACACAAATGCCTACGGCCATCTTACCTGGGCACTGATTTCTTCCCTTCTTAGCAGACGGATTGCCAAGCGTAACAGCCCTACCACTGCCCTCTCCACTAGGAAGCAATATTCGGTGCTATTAACACACAAGTGGTAGAGATGATCTCGCACTGCTTGCCACACAAACGTCACACGGTCCCTAGAGAAAGACAAATGGAGAAAGGACATTGTGATAAAAAGAAATATGAAATCACAGCTTCTGCTGGAAAAGTGTAAATCATCATCTTATATTCATAACCCTTCTCTGAATGACCTTCGATATCCTCTAGCTTTTTTGGCCATGCCCCACCTAACCATCTCTAAAATCCTGATGGCCCCCTCCCCCCTGTGACATATAATTCTTATTATTCAAAAAGTGAACTCCTATTCACATGGAGGAAGCCTAAAAGGCCATTAACTTCGCAGTGGTTAAACTGCTATACTGCAACCAAAAGGTTGTAAGATCCTGAGTAGGGCTCAAGGTTGATTCCGCCTTCCATCATTCCGAGGTCAGTAAAATGGATACCCAGCCCGTTTGGGGCAAAATGCTAATTAAGTTGTGAAGTGCTCAGTGAGTGCACTATGCGCTACGGGTGGTGGTGGTATGGAAGTGTGATTGCTTTGCTCACTCATTCTTGAATTGTCCCCCTTAAGTCTGCCCGCTTAGATCCAGGATATGTGCCTCAAGTCTGCCTGTTTGCAGCCTGAAGGGTCAAGAATATGACAACACAGACCACTCAATACAGAAGATGACACATAAACAGTCCAAGAGCCAGAATGTTTGCAATGGAGAATTCACATGGCTCACCTGTTCTCCAGCACAATCCTCAGAAGCATCTCCAAACAGAACGCACAATCTTCCTCATCATAGTTTTCCTCATCAGGAGTCACAGAGATGAGAGCCTGAAACAATCAGAGAACATCGAGACACAAAATTATAGCCGGATATGGAAAATGGAATTTGAATTTTCTTAAAGTTAGTCAGCACACACCCCTTCTCTCTTGCAACAAAAGGCTAAATCTAGATAGATGAATTTTATGTGGGACCAATAAATATATTTAATTTCTTCTTCCCAGCAACCTTTCTGTATCAGTAATCCAAAAGCATTTCAACATGGAGTAGAGCCTAATATGAAAGTCTGGAAACTCTTACGATTTTCCATCTATAGTTTTTCTAGAACCATAACCAGGTGCAGACTGAATGCCATCCATTTCCCCCTCTCTTCCAAGTTTTGCTTTCTTATCATTTCGCCAGATGAATCATTCTCCAGAACTCAGAAGCTTGGACTGTATTTTGCTAAGTTTAAGTTAATCTAACAGAAGTCATTTCTCTGATATAGAATCCGATTGCTGGAATTGCATGCGCTTATAATAAGCAGTCCTTCCCTAGAGTTTTGGCCAAAACCTGATTCCTGTTCGCTTCAGTACAAGTTTCATGTTCATGTTCATTCGGTGTAAACACATTCAACCTGCCTAGAAAACTAACTCATCTCTCACCTTCATGAGTTCCTGTAGGGACTCCAGCTGTAGAAACTTGCTTTCAGTGATTAACTTCTCTGGGTCACATTCCTATAAAGATAATGCATATTAATGAACATTAGAAGAAAAGCAATGCCTGGGAATTCTCCTGGAAATTTACAGCTGCTTTTGAGCAGGTCCAGAATTCACTCCCTAGTAGTGAATACCTCACATCATATGCTAAGGAGAATGCCCTCCTAGATTTGAATCACAAAATCAATTTTGCTCAAAGTTAAGGATTGAGGTTATCAAACATAAATAAAAGAAAATATACAAATAACATTATAGTATTATTTTAAAAACAAACATATACTGTATGTGACTGCCCAAGATTATCCTAGGTCAATACTAAAACATCAAGATTCATGGTCGTGCTCAAAAGAAATTGGAAACCAAGCCATATGAGGAAGGATTGAAGGAATTGGGCATGTTTAGCCGGGAGAAAAGGAGACTGAGAGAGGATTTGATAGCATTCTTTAAATACTTGAAAGATAATCATAAAGATTACAGTCTGGCCAGACATCCTGCTATGGTAATGGAGTAGACCGTACAGCCAGCGACTCAGCGCCAAATGTTGGGCAGCCATAAATAACTTGACTTCCTAAAGGGGCCAATGGCTATGGGCAGATAAGCCCCTTTGGGTGGGGTGATGGCACCCTCAGTGGAGGAAAGGACCCAACAGCAAAATGAGTGGAGGAAGAACTCCGATTCCCAACGGTCATGGAGGCGAAAGAGGCCATGCCAGATGGACTGGCTGTGAAGATGCACCTTATTAATATCCTCAAGTCTGAGGTGATCCATTGCACTCCCAGTGTTAAATCCTGCATGTCTCATTTCATATATGCCACAGGAGATAGCTCTGAGATCATAGTGTGTGGGTCACTTCATGGCAAGCTGGGATCCACTTTAAACAAATTCACACCAGTGGCATTTTTCCTCATTGCCTTGGAGGGCAAAGATGGCCCAGAGCCAGCCGGCCTCCAAGACCAGGCCTTTACCAGTTGTAAAAAGCTACAGTGATTTGTATACTTATCTGTTATGTTAATCAACCATTCTGTACCTCTGTACCTGATGTGTATAAATTGATGCCATGAAGTCTCACTCCCATGTCTGACAAAGTGGACTTGATCCACAAAAGCTCACATTAAAATACAGCAGTTAGTCTTTAAAGTGTCACAACTGTTTTTGTCTTTTTGTTTTATTTACTCTCCAATATGCTTAAACACAGACTAACACAGCTACCATTTCAAATATTTCTGACACGTGCGGCCTCCTTCTTGAAGTCCCAGAATTACCTTTATGCATTCTAGCGCCACTCTCTTTGCCTCTTGGTTCTCCGTAGATGGTCCCCTCATACCAGACTGTTCTGTGCCACTCAGTGTCAGCCAACTAACAAAACTTAACACTGTAGACTCGCCACTATGAAAGAAAATAAAAGAAAAAAATGCTCTGTTATACAGCAAAATGGAAAAGTATCATATAAAGCAGTGTTTCACAACTTTTGGCTTTTGAACTTCAATTCCTAGAAGCCTAAGACAATTTCCCAAAGAACTGATCAGCCAATGTACTGACTAAGCCTTCTGGGAACTGAAGTTCCTTTGTGGGGTGTAGGTCCCACATTGGGAACCACTGATATAAAGGATGTGCACTAGTCCCTGCCTATTAAGGGTACGCGTATTGGTACTGAACAACTGGTCTTAGGAACTTTCTGGCTTGATTTCTATCCAGGAACATACCAAGATTTGTCTGTTCCCTTATCTTTGGAGGAAAGCCCACTTCTGCAAATGGGGAAAAGGAAATTGCTGTAACTTGTGTGAGGGATATTACACGGCACCATCAGACTTATTCCAGGTAAAATTATTTGCAAACATTCAGCCCAGATAACAGACGAAAAAGAGAAGCAGGAGACAGACATTATGAATATTGCAAGGGGCATCACTGCGCCATCAAGAAAAGAGCAACAGAATGGCAGATGTCAACAAAGCAAACCACTCGAAAGATACAGAAATGTGGGGATTGATATGCATACTATGAAGAAACTCCTCCTCAAGGGTAGTGGTAAAATTGAAGGGCAAATTTTCTAGATGGAAAGATTTGTTATTTTTTTCCTCTTGGCTTAATTTGCCTCATTTCACTTTCCACCCCAGAGTCCACCTGTGTAGGGGTGAAAGTCCCTATTATTTTGGGTTTGTGTCAGATCCTTGTTTGTAAGCCGTCCAGAGTCGCACTTCACGAGTGGGGCATAATGATGATGATGATGATGATGATGATGATGATGATGATGATGATGATGATGATGATGATGATGATGATGATGATATAGAGCAGTGATGGCAAACCTTTTAGAATCTGAGTGTCCAAACACAGGGGCAGGGCAAACTCTGTGCTGGAGGGTGGGAGGAAGCGATCCCATTGGGTTGCTGGGCAAAAGGGCGGGGTGAAACTTGTGCTGGGGGGAGGGAGCACACACTCTCATTGGGCTGCTGGCCAGAGAGGTGGGGTGAATTCTGTGCTGAGGTGACAGCACGTGTGCCCCAGAGAGTGGCGGGAGTGCCCCGTCTGGCATGTGTGTCATAGGTTCACCACCACTGCTATAGGGAAATATAGAAGCATGGAGGGGAACAAAGAATGAGTATGGAGCATGCTCAGTGGGCACAAAATCCAGACCAAAAAAAACCCAGGTATGAGAAATGAAGGAAAATACATGAGTGCCTTTTCTGCCACATTGACGAGGAGAAATATGCCATGCTGCAACATTATGTAGAGGTTCCACTTGTGCCTTCTAAAAATCAATAGACTTGGATCTAGCAAGAGAACATATTTTCCTGTTCATCTGCCACACTAGCAGACTACCCACCGACTAGAAGGTGTCTCCTCACGCTGCAGAAAGATCTTGCCATTGGGATCGACAAAATCTTCAACCTGCAAATGAAAGCAATATTTTATTACTTTAAAAAGATATTAACACAAACTGTTTTCAATATTCAGGTGGTATATACAGATATAGAGACCAGAAGTATTACAACTATAAAGGGATCTTCATTAAAAGACAACTAAACACTGCTGGTATTTTTGATGCAATGGGCACAGAGTTGGGCGGGTTGAGGAGGATAGGGGTGCCTGGCGTTCAATGGTCCATGGGGTCACAGGAGGTCAGAATCGACACTGATGGACTGGATTGCCAGGCAAACAAATGGAACCAAAAAGATAAATAAAGGCACCACAGGTTCTTCAACTGGGACATTGGAAGAAAGAAGGCAGTCTTGGTTGCTGGCTCATAATGTGCAACAAGTACTGCACGAGCGTACCCAGAAGATATAGGCTGAAACCCAGCAACATAAGGTTGTGCCGTATAAATCTAATGACATCACCAGCCAGGTTTATTTTAGTAATTAGAAGTTTCCTCTCGCCCTTCCAGAAAACGTCAAAGTTCCTAGGCTCCCTTAGGATCCTGCTGGTCCTGGGGAAGGCTTTGGGGACACCAGGTCAGGGTGGAAAGTCTGAAATGTCTGAAAATCACTGTTGCTGATTTCAATGGGTGTGGTGGGATAGGAGGCTGTAATTTTTTAAACATTTTAAGATCTCCCACCCCTGTCCTACTGCCCCAAACATTTCTTCCAACATGCAGTGCCTACCCAGCAACTACTAGGGTCCAAGTTAAGTGTCTGGGGTGACAAATATTGTGCCCTGTTATCCAATTAGCTCAGTGCTTGCTGTGCGTTTCCTTACCTCCACCATGGTTTTTGGCAACAGTTCCGCTCTGAAAAGCTGTAGCATGGCTTCCATGATGTTCTTCCAGCCCTCCCGTAAAATATCACCATGGCGATGAGCCAAGTGGAACACAGTCTTTGCTGCAATGTGCGCCTTAGGGTTGCTTCCAAAAACTGTGGGCAAGTTCTCAATGGACTGTAGGAGAAACAGAAGTGAGAAGTAAGTTGCCTTAAAAAACAAAAAATAAATATATATATAATATTTTAAGGGCTGGCCTACATGTACGTTTCATTCACATGACGACTTGGCCATCCAATGTTAGCACATGTGTGAAACTATAGCAGTGTCAGGATTCGAGATCCTTAATCTGAGACCTGAGAGACGTTTAGCAGGGTACCAAGTATGTTCATCATCATCAAGTTCTGGCCATGCAAGGAGATCAGGCATATTAAAAAGGAGATCTCCAATGTTCTGGAGCGAGTCATATTGTGACGCCTGAGCATTGCAGTAACTTCAATACAGTAAAACCTCGGAAAACGCTAGAACTTGGTTCCATAAGTCTTAGTGTTATCCGATGTTTAATGTTATCCGATGTATAACGTTAAAATCCTATGGGATACATCGGATAAAGTTAAAACTCCATAGAGATACATTGTAACTGGCACAGTTACAATGCATCCCATAGGATTTTAACGTTATGCAATGCATCCCCCCTCCATTGCTTAACATTATCCGGTTTTAGCGTTATCTGATGCTAACGTTATCCGAGGTATTACTGTACAGTCAAACCTTCCATAACGAGCGTTTCGCTTAGCAAAAAACTCGCATAACTAGCAAGTTTTTTGTTAAGCAGTCTGACTCGCATAACGAATTTTTCGCTATGCGAGTCAGACGTTTCCCTATGGAAAAACTCGCATAACGAACGTTTCTATGGGGAAAACTCGCATAGCAAATTTTTTCGCTATGTGAGTTTTCCCCATAGAAACACTCATTATGCGAGTTTTTCCATAGGGAAAAGTCCGACTCGCATAGCGAAAAATTTGTTACGCGAGTCAGACTCACATAGCGAATTTTTCGCATAGCGAGCAACCTCGCAGAACGGGTTAAATCCGTTATGTGAGGTATGACTGTATCAGGGTTGCTCATAGGTCTCACCAAAGTGAGGAATTTCATAGCAGCTGATACAATTTTTTCTAAATGGACCTTTATTTGTCTCTTGTTCTCTTAATCACCAGTTTGGCATGTACTGCACCTGACAGGTAGACTGGACATCACTGAGGCACATTTCACAGTTTCAAATAAAAAGCTTTTTCATTGTATTTTGTTCATATTTTTAGTGCCAGTCAAGAGTTGAGCAATTAAGTAATTACAGTCAAACTTCACATAAAGAGCGCTTCGCTTACAGAGTAACTCGCTTAAAGAGCAGAATTTTCTCTGAATGTTCACTTTGCTTAACAAATTAAACCAACCAAAAACTCGCTTCACAAATAAATCGGGGATCGCAGTCCCCCCCACAATTGGTCTCTTACAATGGTGTTTCGCTTAAAGAGCAAACTCGTTTAAAGAGCAATCTTGTGGAACGCATTATGCTCTTTAAGTGAGGTACAACTGTACAGTAAAACCTTGCATAAAAAGTGCCTCGCTTAGAGACTAACTCGCTTAAAGAGCAGAATTTTCTCTGAATGGTCACCTCGCTTAACAAATAAAACCAACCAAAAACTCGCTTAACAAATAAATCGGGGTTCGCAATCCCCCCCCCCCGAAGTCACAATTGGTCACTTACAATGGTGTTTTGCTTAAAGAACAAACTCGCTTAAAGAGCAATCCTGTGGAACACATTATGCTCTTTAAACGAGATACAACTGTATTTTCATGCAGATGTAACAATTCCAGCTTCCCAAAGGAAGTAGAGGTGATCCATAGGATTGTGACCTCCCTTTCTCTCCTACCTTTCTAATACTCCAATCCTCTCTCCTTTCCTTTCCAGCATTAACTATGGTGTGGTGCTAGACAAGTGCCAAAATTAGCATTTATCATAATTTAAATCAGAGCTTGAAATCAACTTCACACCTTTTGGAGACTCACCTCACTGCTGAGAGCTGTGAACTTGCAGAGTGAAATTATGAGGTTGTCAAAAACATCACTGAGACCATAATGGGCAGAAATCATGGCACATTTTCTGGAGGGAAAAAGCAACAGAAATGTAACACGAACCATGCCATACATTTTTTGTGCCTCCCTATCACCACATCCATAAGATCTGGTGATTCAAATCTAGTTTACAATATGAAAGGTGTATCATGTGTGTGTATTTAACCAAAATAGTCCAATTCCACCAGTCCAAGATAGGATGGAACTGATTTGTGGATTTGATATGAGAATAACCAAAGATCTGAAGTAACTAGAGCCCCTAGTGGTGCAGTGGTTAAACTGCTATACTGTGGCCAAAACATCGTGAGTTTGATGCTGACATGGCCCAAAGGTTGACTCAACCTTCCATCCTTCCAAGGTCAGTAAAATGAGAACCCAGAATGCTGGGGGCAAAATACTAATTACCTGGAAACCACCCAGAAAGTGCACTAAATCCTATGGAGCGGTATAGAAGTGTAATTGCTAAGAGTAATTGTTCATCTTGCAGAAAAATTATCTCTGTCATGCATAATTTTCAAAACTTCCTGCACCTGAATCTATCTTATCTACTAATATGTATTCATTGGGGCCCAAGTACAGAGTAACATAGTTGTCAAAAAGTATCAGAAAATCTTCCTTGGACAACAGAAAGCTTTGATAGTCTACACATATTCTGATAGGTTATTTCATGAGTTGTCAACCTTTTAAAGCCGGAGGCCGGGTCATGCTCCTCAGACAGCTTTGGAGGCCAGACGGCCATTTTGCCCTTCCTCCACCACATGGCACTTCCTGGTGTGGTGGAGGCAGTTAGGGGGCTACATGAAATGGCACCATGGGCCGCATCTGGGCCCCGTGGGCCGCAGGTTGAGAATCCTTGGGTTATTTGAAGCGGTATTACCTGAAGCCAGAGATTGCCTTCTGGATTATTGTTTCATCAAGGCTCTTGTCAAAAACATAAGACAAGGCAGCAACAGTGGGTCCCCAAGTCATGGCAAAGAGGTCGTGGTCATAGCTTCCAGGCAGGACATGCAGAAAGATCCCTTCGTCAGTGGCCCCGCGGTGCAAAAGTACACTCCATACATAGTTCTCCTTTACTAGGCCCGTCTGTTCATCTGGCATCACAATCTCTTCGTTTCTATCAGAGACAACAGCAGCAACATTAAACGTTTTCTTATTAATATTCTGCGACAAGATACCATGGCAGATATCTTTTAAAAACATAATGGCTTTTGGGTGGACAGTTTGCAGAAGGCTCTCTGGCAATTTCTTATTTTGATGAGCAAATATTTAAGCACCTACTTGATAGCATGGTACATATCTTCCAGCATGTCCTGTTCAAAGTCTTTGCCCCCATTCACACCTTTCAGGTTTTTTCGGAATTCCTGTAACAATGAGCAAAAAGTGACCATTACGTAAGTTCAAAAATTCTAAAGCTGCATTCGGCAAGATCTTCTCAAAAGATTGGTAACAATTACTATCACATGCTGTTCGGCATTTTATGCAGTGACAACATACCCTAGCAGAACCCTACGAATGGCTATTTTGCCTCTAAATTTTAGAATATTACCGTCAAAGAGAAACTACAGCAGGAAGAGCGAGGGAGGTAACAATGGAAAAGTATACCTGAGGGACACCACTGCAAATAGCAAAATACAGACATAAAGCTCGGGGGGGGGGGGGGGAATGAAGAAGTCATATCTCACCTCCAGGGTCATAGGTATATTTTGTTTGCGAACATTATGGTTGTGCTGGTCAGTATTCAACATGATAACTGCGTAAGCCAGAGCGAAACAAGCATCACTGTTAACAAATGGAAACCCATTTGATTTCTGGAAAGTAAAAAAGACAATTCAAGACACACTATAATCCTTCCAAATATAGCATCTGATCCCTATTTAAGCCACTCTTAAAACTGTTTCCCTTGTAACATAATTTCCAATTCATTTTGTCATCATCTGTCCTATTGCAAGATTCTAGAAGTTCCTATATACCCGTATATACTCAACTATAAGTCATCCAGAATATAAGTCGAGGTACCTAATTCGGACTCTGAAACTAGGAAAATAGATTGACCCAAGTATTAGTCGGGGTGGAAAATGCAGCAGCATTGAGTGAGTTTCAGTAATTAAAATACAGTAATACCCCGGATAACGATTGCATCTGATAACGCTTGCTTCGGATAACGATTCTGGATAATGATTCTTAGCATTATCCGAGGCAATGGTATGCGGGTGTGGGGTGGTTTGGGTAGAACTACCCAATCCACCCCCCACCCGCAGCGGTCTCTGCGACTGCAGTAGGGTCGGGGGAAAGCATGTGCCTTCCCCCCGACCCTACTGCAGTTGCAGACACTGCTTGTGTCTCTTTCCCTCCCTGTATTTAAACTACAGGGAGGGGGAAAGAGAGACACATGACTGGTTCTCTAGAGACCCAATCACATCTCTCTCTTTCAATTCATATTGCCACCCCACTCCAAGGACTCTGGGCAGCTCACAAAAACTCAAAAGATTAAAAGGAATACAAAACCACAAGATTGAAACATATAAGATTTAAAAACAGAGAATTAAAAGGTTAAAAGGTGATGACTGCAAAACGTACGCGCCAATGTTCCGTAAAAACTTCCAAGAGCCTATGGATCACAGGAGCCTCTCCTGGCAACCGAAATGCTTCAAGATAGAGTCGCAGAGCTTCATCTAACCGTAAGCTTTGGAAACTGAACGTCCTGAAACAAAAGCAGCAAAATTAAAGACAACTGCTTACAATAGCTACAGGCACATGTGCCAGAACATTTGAGAGGTTGTTTTGTTGTTGTTATTTACATCCAGAAAGACTATGGAAAAGAACTGAGTTCGTTCAGATTTTGAAATACTGCCCCCTTCTTTAAGGGTACAATCTATTATGAAAGATGTCATGAAGTCAAGAGCAAAGGAAGTTGCCTTTTACTATGTTAGAATACTGGTCAATATAGCTTGGTACTGTCAAGCTTTTTTGGCTGTGGCACAGTAGGGATTCTTTCCTCACCCTATGTGGAGATCTTGCCCCAAACAGACCCGGTGCGTAACCTGGGGGTCCTCTTGGACTCACGACTACTGTTCGAAGAGCAGGTGGCAGCCGTGGCCAGGAGGGCTTTTGCACAACTTCGTGTAATACGCCAGTTACGCCCACTCCTAGATCGGGACTCCTTGCTCATGATCACACATGCTTTGGTCACCTCCAGACTTGATTACTGTAATGTGCTCTACATGGGGCTGCCCTTGGTGACCATTCAGAGACTGCAGCTGGTCCAGAATGCGGCGGCCCAGGTAGTGATGGGGTGCGGGCATTATACTCGTGCCTCACCACTGCTTCGGCAGCTGCACTGGCTGCCAGTATGTCTCCGAGTGCAATTCAAGGTGCTGGTCATTACCTTTAAAGCCCTATATGGTAGTGGGCCAGGATACTTAAGAGACCGCGTCACCCCAAGAACATCTGTCCGTCCCACCAGGGCGGATCGGAGAGGCTCTCTTATCATTCCATCGGCTAGAGAGGCGCATCTCTCTAGCACCAGAAGGAGGGCCTTTTCCGTGTCCGCCCCAGCCCTTTGGAACCTCCTACCAACTAAGTTACGTCTGCAGACAGAGCTCCTGCCCTTTCGGAAGGGCCTAAAAATCTGGCTGGCAGGGCAGGTGTGGGGCTCCAGGAACATGGGGTCCCATGTTGGGTGGCTGATCTGATGGGACAGCCACCCTTCTCGCAGTTTTAAACTTTTAACTTTAACTTTTAAATCTGTTTTTTAGTATTTTGCTAATTATAGCCAAATCTTTTAATTAATTTAAACCAAATTTGTGGGGGTATAGTGGGATTATCTAGTTTCTTTTGTGGGATTTTGCATTGTTGTAAGCCGCCTAGAATCGGGTTCGCCCGATTGAGGCGGGATAATAAATTTGAATAAATAATAAAATAAATAATAATAATCCTAAGAACTGAATGTGGGGGCCATCAGCATGCAACATATTGTGCTACAATCCTTTCACTGAGCTACACCTATCACTGCTATGCACTGTAGAAAGTTTCACTCATGTTGCTGAATTCAGCCAACCTGTATAGCTCTCATCAAAACCTTTGGTCTGAAAGTCAGTACTGTATATATTAAAGTGTAATTTATTAAAAACAGATTGCCTAATAAACAGGATGATCTGTGATGGCCTATTTGCATATTCCCACTGTTATTTATCTCTCTTCTACAATCATTGCCATTTTGTGCCAAGATATTGTTTTTGCCTGAAAAGCAATATAAATATTTTGTTGGAGGCATCTAAGGAGAGGTTCCACACATGTATGTCAGATAGCTGCATCATGCACAGTAGATTCTATATTGGGAGGGAGAGGGTTAGAAAACCTTCAATGTTCTTTTCAAAGCCATGATTATATAAACACAAATAGTCTAATCTATCTCCCTACATCAAAGACCTTCAAACTGTCCCACTATTTATGAAAAAAATCCAGAATAAGACCCTACTCACTTCACAAAACTTTCCAGCAAGTCTACATTCTTCCGGTCACTCACAAATTCCCCAATCATTTTCTTGTCCAGTCTAGGATTTTCCCGCAGCCATTTTGCAACTTCGTTGTTATCCATGGGAGTAGACAAAAGGCTTTTCTCCTGAAGAAACTGTATCCCTTTTTTTGGCTTTTGATTGAACAGTTCTGAGCCACTTATCAAGAGCTTTTTAAAAAAGTAAAATGAGTATAATTAAGTAAGACATTCTACATAGGAGAGATTTTCCTAATCGAAAATTAGTGTCATAATCCATCTACTACGAATACAGTAAAAAGACTCAAGAGTATGCATTACTTTGTAGCATTTAAGATCTCCCTCCTTCATTTTTGCTAGACTTTTCAAGTTGGCAAAGCATGTTCATAAAATGTAATACGTAATTCCAATAAAATCCGTACAACTGAGAATGATGGAGTTAAATGAACCTTCCTTAAAAAGAAATTATATAACATTACTGTATGTGAGAAAGCATTATCCACCCAACACACCTCAAATGGTGGGGAAATTCAAGGCAAGAGCTGGGCCCCAGGGGGGCGCAAAGTCAAGATGGAGGTACCAAAATGGTACCTATCTACTTGCAATTTCTTGCTTTCAAACTCTTAGGTTGGCAGGAGCTAGGATAGATACGGGAGCTCATTCAGTTGTGCAGTACTCAGGTCTCGAACTGCTGACTTGCTGACCTTCCAGTCATCAAGTTCAACATCTTAACCACTTGAGCCACCCCAGTCCCCTGACTGGATGAAATATTCCCTGATAAGTATGTCAAGTCAGATACAATCTGCTTTCATCCACATGAACCTGACCAAGTCTTAAGAAACCCAGATGCCTATGGTGTCATCACAAAATCAAATGGACAGGATTATCCTGATGTTGACATAAAAACTGTGGAATGCTCCCCTTATGAGACACTAGCAGTGCTTTGTTACATGCTCTTTTTTAAAGAAGTTTTTCATGTTTGATTGTTTGTTGTTTAACAACTACTGTATATACTCAGGTATAAGCCTAGTTTTTTAGTCCCAAAAATGAGCCCCAAAAAGGGGAAACGGCTTATACTCAGGTCAATGACCACGAGAATCCCAAGACTGCATCAGATTGAGATGCACCAAGAATTTAATTAGTTATACCATATTTTCATGTATTTTGATTATTGAAACTCACTAGCAGCTGCTGCATTTCCCACTCTCGACTTATATTCGGGTCAATCTATTTTCTTGGGTTTTCAGGTCAAAATTAGGTACCTCAGCTTATATTTGGGTTGGATTATATTCAAGTATATACAGTACTCCTATTTTTAAACTAATATTAGTAGTGTTATGCTGCCTGGTTTCCTTATAAGTTTCCCCATTATCTTCGATTATTGTTAATCAGCTTGTTGTTGTGAAAACCCACTTGATAATTTTCAATAAACAAAAGTGGAACAGAAATTAGTTGTTGTAATGTACATGCCAACCATCTGAATCCCGTATTCAAGGATACTGCAGATGTTACATGATTCTCCAAAGCATATTATCCAAATCCTACATACTATTAACCAGACATCTAAGCAATCACTGTTGGTGGAAACCAGCTCAATTTCTGCAAATACGTAAGTAGATGCAATACATGTGAACTATTCATTTAAAATATACAGACAGCAAGATGCTGGATGAGATATGCCAAGATGCTGGATGAGATATGCCATGAAGCCCAAGAATACGTTGGGGAGGGGGGGAGGAGATAACACATTTATCTTCATGTTCTTCTAGAATATGTAGCAAATTGTTACACAAGTACAGGGTTTATATTTTAACTATTCTTCATGCTTGTCAGACCTGGCCTTCTAAAGCTCTGAGATGCATAATATAAGTGGATAATGTCATAAGGAGTTACCCAAGAGAGGGTTAACTAAAAGGTTGTGTGTGACTAGAGATCCAATATAAACACTTATTGAACTTTGCTAAAACATCAGAATAAATGTCAGTTCTCACTTGCTGCCCATCACTACCAGGAAGCAACACTTTGGTGATAGTGACACCTGTTCCTATGGACATGTACAATAGAGCATTCTCCTTTGTGTCATCTACAAAAGCTTAGAGAAATATTTTAACCATGCCAACATTAATTTTCCATTACTGGCTAAAAGCGTTCAAAAGGTGAAGCATAAGACATCATGCAATTATATTATCTCTTCAAGTAGAGAAAAAAGAAGAATAAATATTTCATGGAAAGCAAACATGTTCCTAGCTGTCACTCATATGTCTGTTTATTAGAATTTTTTTAGAAAAATCATATAATGAGACCTCCAGAAAAGGAAAAAAATGTCAGCGGAAAAGAGTTTGGAATAGAACTATTAAAGGATGAGTGTGAGGGATGATGTGGAGACAGAAGAAGGTAATTAGATCTTCAACAAGCAGTTAAGCTTAGCAAATCCCCAAGGCAATACCTGAAAGTGACATCAAGGAAAACACTATAGCAACTATTTAGTGAGGTTTCAAGAGTCATAGTACATTATTTTAAGAAGTATTCATTTAGAACAAAGTGGTTGAGTGGTGTTTTTTAAACTGTTCCTGCTATAATAAATTGAAACACAGCAATGTACTTGAAGAAGCAAATCACAGAGAATTAAATATCTTTGTTAAATAATGGAATCAAACATCCAGTCAAGTAGGAGAAATTCAAGAAGCACCATTACATGGACAAATTATGTTTGGAAAATTATCTTGCATAAGAGAGCAAGAGAGAGAAATCACGGAAGCTCTTCCAGGGCACTTCTGGAAGAAATGATCTTGACCAAAGATCATGTACATACCTCACTATATGTACTTTAGAATCAAAGACCATACCTTTTTTTTATTTTTAATCATTATCAATTCTTGAGTTGTAGGCAGGAGGCAGGAAAAGCGAGTTGGTTTCCTTGGGGTGGTCTTTTCTGCTAAAAACAAAAGAAAAATACATTCACAGTGGATCCTCTGCTACAGCTTACTACATACAGTCTAACAACACTCCTCCCCTTTACTGCCAACCCAGCAACATTACTCCTCTTTATTATTCCTGATTCTGAAGATGAATACTGACAGAAATATGGAAAACTGGGAGCATATTTTTATATACAATAACTTAGAATATATTTTTGAAGTGGTAGACATGTTAGTCTGTACAAGCATATCAGAGAGTAAGCAAAACAACAACAAAAAGACAGAAAACATTGTGGCACCTTAAAGACTATTGTTACCTTAAAGCTACCAGTAATGACATTTTAAAATGCCTATGCCTATTTTGCCCTCTATAACAGTGGTGCCCAAACTAGGATCCGGATGTGGCCCCCAATGCCAATTCATCCATCCCGCAAAGCCCTTGTCGCTCCTGGAAGTGGAAGTAAAACGCGCCCGTAGGGGCGCGTTTTACTTCCGCTTCTACGAGCAATGAGGCCGTCACAGGCTGGATGAATTGGCATCAGGGGCCGCATTCAGCCCCCAGACCTTAGTGACTGACCCCCTGAACCACGTGATCGGCCCGCGACATGAAAAGTTTGGGCACCCCGCTCTGTAAGTTCTTCACTTGTTGTTCTCTGTAGCTACTTGTCTGTTACATGCTATACTCGTAACACAGTTGCAAGGTTACAAACCTAAGGCCTGAAAATGAGGAGTTGCTGCTGCAGCAGCAGCAGCAGTTCTTCTTCTTCTCCTTCTTCTCCTTCTTCCATTTCCTGATCAAACCCTGGACTGTCAGAATGAAGCCACTTTCTTGGCTTTGTCATTGGCCAAACCTAAGTGGTCATCAGTGATTGTTATGGCAGTAATTGGCAGACCAGTAAATGAGCCAGACTCTGTGTCTTTCCACATTCACACCATGTGTTGTCGTCTGCCAGCAGCCCCCACTTGAGCATGTTGGTCTTACATCTAGGCACTCTGATCTTCAGCCTACTCAAGGTTCTCTAAGTGACATAGGTAAGGTTGGGTTCTTCAACTATATCATCCTTTAATGTTGTTCCTTGTCCAGTGAACTTCTCCCTCCATCTTCTAATTTGGTTTTGCTCTTGCATACCCTCAAGAATGTTTGTTCTTGCCATAAAGCTCTTCCTGGATCTGAGCTGGCAGATTTGAGGCTCATATCCATTCAGAGGATGTTGAGGGTCATTCTCTTGCTTAGTTTTCTCTGCGTCTGCTACTACTACTGTCCTGATCTTACGTGGAGAGATACCAACAAGAGGGTATATTTTCTCAATTGGTGTAGGCTTGAGGCATCCTGTCACTATATGCATGGCTTTATTAACAGCGATGTCAATTATGTTTTGGGTGTGTGGCTGCTGCTGCTACCACCACCATCACCTTGGGTGTTGAGGGAGCTACAAGGTTCTTGTTCTTGAACTTCTGTGAAAGAATAACTGATAACTAAACAGTGCCTGTTCCTGGCTAATATAATAGATGACACATGTGTATTCCATATTATGCTAGTGTTTCAAATATCTTTTGCAACTGAGAGTTAATATTTTATATACTGTACGATGCATCCCATAGAGATTTTTGTTGTACGATGCAACATTTTTTCAGATTCTCTTCATTGTACGGTTTTTCCATTGTATGATGCATTTGTTATATGAGGTTCCTCTAGGGATTGGTAGTTTAAGAAAATTATTTCATTATTGATAATAACTAGTACTATACTATATAAGCAATTTGTTGCAATATATGGATGTAGTGCTGGATATTTCAGAACAGCTGTTTGTTCTTGTAGTGCCTTATTCGCTGATTAATAAAACTGTTTGTTTAAACATCATTCCACCCTTTGGCTGCTCTTTTTAAAATTTCACCAGAGAAATGAGCCTTCAGGCAAATTTCTCCACATCAAATATCAATAAATAAAAGGCTGCTTTGCCCCATAGTAATAGATAGAGGAACATAATAAAGGACTTCTTATACCACATGAGGAGCAAAATTAGCATGCACTGAATTTGTAAATGTTAGAGTGTAACCCACGCCAGGTTCAAAGTTCTAGTTTTTATCTCTAAAGCCCAACATGTCATGGGACCTTGCTACCTGACAGAGGAGCTCTCCTATAGAAATTCTACCCGTACTATTACCCAAGCTGCACCAATAAGGGTGGCTACTCCCATAGAAGTTAAAAGAAATGTTAACATCAGGAAGAGAGATTTCTCAGTGATGCCCACCCCCATTACGGTGGAACAATCTCCCCATGAAGATTCATCAGGCCCCTTCTCTTCAGGCATTCAGAAATCTCTTGAAAACCTTTCTATTCAGAGAAGCCTTTTTGAACATTCTTTCCCCAGTAAAGAGATATATATTCTAGTTTTGATATGACCTTTTGTTTCATATTTGTGAATCCTATGTTTTATTGGTTTGTTGTGTTGCTGCCAATTAGAGTTTTTCTTTTTTTTGGGGGGGGGGTATGTTAATTGATCATGCTATTTGATTATATTGCTTTTTTAGTTGATGTTTGCATGTTGTACAAAATAATCCAGAATATTGTGTGGACTAAGCTGGAATGGATGGATGGATGGATGGCAAACTAACTTTTTTCATTTTGTCTATACAGCAGAAACATAGCGTATTAGCTTACAGAGCCATCACTTGGGACAGCCAAGGCATACAGTTTTCTTACTCATTATGGGATGAATGGTAATATAAAATATATTTTATGAAGGACTACTGTAACTTGTGAAGCAATCTGGAGACATTTAACAAGTTTTACTCAAAGCCATCAATACATGATTGTGCTTAAACAACGTACATATCATTGTACATTTCACTGACCCAAGAGGCCCCTTGCTATAACATAGGTGCAGATGATCAAAAATAAATAAACATTTTAAGTGTCTGGCGAACAGTGTCTGATGCCCAGATTGGTGCTTGCATCCATTGGGGCAGGGTATAAAACAAACGAAATCAAAAGTCAGATCTACCTGCATCATTCCCCACTTCCAAATTCAAACCATCTTGTTGCTTCACATGGTTGGCCACTAAGCAGGCACTAGTGGGTGGAGATGCCTCTGCCAATCCATTAGTGGGAGATTTGCCTTCGATCAGCAGTCTCTCGGCAACTATACGGGAAACAGAAGAGACTGGGTCATCAAGAACAATCCATTTTACGGTCACCATGTTGTCCCTTAGTTAGTTAATACTCCAAAGCAAGGAATAACTGTTTTCACAGCAAGGGAGCTTTTTTTCCAAGAAAGTAAGAATAACTACAAGCAGTATTAAAATCCTGAGAAAGCAAAAGCAAAGACAACTAGTCAAATTTAAAAGGCATAACATCATCAAGGTTTGGAATGGGCATTTTCATGACCGGAATAGAGGCCTTGTTTATAATTCATTCAAGACAAAGTCATTAAACAAAAGCTGCTCACCATGGCTTGTTTCTCTGTTACTACAAGGAACTTCTGGGTTTAGCTTTAGTGTTTCTTTTTCCTGCTGGTAGATGCTGCTGAGAACTTTGGCTTGACACTGTGCTTCAGTTCTGTCTATCACGGTCAGCAAGGTTTCCAGGGACAGCAGGTGGGTAGTGTACAGTTGTCCAGAAACAGGAAAGGCATTCTAGAAACAACAAGCATAGCTAAACATTAAATTTTATCTCCATTTGAGCTGGAAAATGACATACATACAGAAGAAATTCAGCAAGAAACACCATACAATAGGGGTGCCCAAACTATGGCCCACGAACTGGATTCAGCCCGCAGCACCAAATCATCCAACCCATACCGCCCTTGCCTCTCCCATATCAGTGCATGCACAAAACGCTGCCATAAATGCACACGTGGCTATCATAAATGTGTTTACAACAGCTATAGGTGCATTTACGGCATCATTTTGTGCATGGGCGGGTGCGTTTTACTTCCACTTCCAGTGGGAGGAACCATGTGACTGGCCCAAAGAACCATGCGACCAAACCTACATAAATTACTGTACTCCTCAAATCTCCTCCCTCAACAAATAACCTAGGTTTTATTTTCCTCGTGTCATACATTGCCAGCTAGAGTGTAAATATTTACCCCAATCTGATTTATTTATTTGTTAATTTTGTGTATAACTTGGCTTTCCTCCAATGAGTTCAAGTTAATGTATATATGTTCCCTACCCCAATTTTATCCTCACACTGACCTTGTAAGTCAATAAATTGTCACTGGATAGGCCAGATTAGAACATGGATCTCCTAGCCTAATGCTCTAACCACTACACCACACTGACACTTCATAATTAATATGGGTCTTCGGCATTTATGTTTGAACATCTGCATTTCTCCTTCACAATTCAGATGTTCTCAACTGAGAATAATGCATTTAAACCTTTATTCTAAAACATCTTAAGTGCAAAGAGGAGATAGCCACACCCAAACATATATGTTAGAGAACTGCAATCAACTTCATGGTAGTGGACCAGGATACCTCAGGGATCGAATCGTTCCTAGGACATCAACCCGTCCCACGAGAGCAAACTGAGAGGGCACCCTCCATATACCATCTGTTGGGAGGCACGCCTCTCCAGCACAAGGAAAAGGACGTTCTCGGTCATAGCCCCCACATTATGGAACCTCCTCCAGGTAGAATAAATGCCTCCATGCCCAGTTGCTACCATTTAGGAAATAATTGAAAACGTGGTTAGTGGAACGGGTCTGGGGGCCGGGATTGCCAACAAGCTGTCCTTTCTGGCTCTTCTGAGGTTCCCCCTCTTGTAATTGGTTTTATTGAAGGGCTTATAACTGGTTTTATACTTTTTTAAAGTTCTGCTGAGCAGCCAGTGAGGTGTTTGCTGGATTGCGTACACCACCCAGAGTCTACTGATTGGGGTAGTATATAAATCTAAATAAATAAACTGCAGATCCCTGGAGGATGTCAAATTTCATTTCAAATTGCATAGTTTTATACCCCCATTATATATTTTTATATTTATCATAAATACTATTTGCAAACACACATGCTGTTTCTTGTACCAAAACAAATATGATGGAAAATCTATGACCGCACATCTTACTGTTTTTAGTTTTTAACAGCAGGTACAGGTTTGAATCTAATTGGGATCATTGCACTGCATTCTTTTCCCTAATTCCCTATAGTTCCCTAATTCTAAACCTATTTTGTAGTCAAAAGAGAAAAACATACTAGTTAACCATATCTCACCAAGTACTGTACCATAATCCACATACACACCATTCATTAACATAAAGGCATGGTTTTACTATTCAGGAGGAATATCTAGTCATGTCCTTATTTTCTATGGCAGTGTTTCCCAAATGCTGCTTTGTGGACTTCAATTCCCAGAAGCCTAAGTCATTTCCCCAAAGTACTGATCAGCCAATGTACTGACTTAGGTTTCTGGGAATTGGAGTCCACTTGTGGGCTGTGTACCCCTGTTGGGAACTACTGTTCTATGGACTAGACAGATGTACAGTTCTACAGGAAAGAAAACTACAAGTATTTTTCAATACCTTGGAGAGCAACTTAGTGAGGTCTTCAAACAGGTTAGCACAGTAATAGTCACAGTCATAATTGATATACAGCTCAGTAACAAAGCTAGGAATCCTCCAGAGCTGAACTATGGCTTCCAAGGCTATTTCCTTCATCTCATAGGGCATCTTGGGGTTTTCTACAGTGATGATCTCCATCAGCTTCTTTATATACATCTGGAGGAAAGAAAAGCTGGTTCAGGATAAGGATGCAAAAGAAGACATGCTTTTTATGCAACATGAAATAGATTTTGTCTTGATCTCCACCTTCAAAAGTCATGAACAATGGTACACGTGTATATGGATTTATAAACATAAAACATACCTTAATATACATACAATCACATATACTATATGTGAAATAGTTCTAAAGTATGGCTTCAGAATTGGAACTATCTAGCATTTGCTGTATAGAGAAGTCTTATAGCTGTGCATTACTAGCTGCCATCTTCTTTCCCTCCCCCAGCAATGCAGACAAAAAGCAGTTAAACTCCAACAGACAAAAAAGATACTTTGGGTAATGTGTAAGAACACAACATTCTAGCATATGAGTGCAGCACATGCGTGCACACACACAATCAAATATTGAAAGTGCACAGATTATTAAGTTAACATATACAGTATTGACACAGAAAAAGGCAATTGCCCAAAATGCTTTGTGTAATTTAACCCCATCATAGGGGAAATGATGTCACGAAGAGCAAATTGCTGCTAACTAAAAAGACGATTTTGGACATTCTGTAAATCAGGGACACAAAAGAAATCATGATAAAAGCAATCTTTCCACCTTGCTTTGCTGCTTCTACCTCTTTCCACTGGTCCAGAGCCACAGTTGTTGCTCAATGAATGACACTCTAGTCAATTCAGCAATGAGTTTGCTCACAGCCACCACACAAATAACAAGCAAACAAACTCGACAACAAACATTTCTTTCAATGACCTTAACTTAATCTACCTGGGGCTGAAGCCTTGACATGCTAGCCAACCAACAAAACCCCTTCTTTTCCTTTACAAGCAGTACATCTTGGCTATCTGTCGCTGCCCTGGCTCACTCCTGTTGCTGTCTATGGAGTGGGTTACTGCTCCACCTCTTAATGAGGATCCCTCGGAATGGATGCTCATGTTCCAGACATAACCTTGCCACTTTTTAATTATGAAATATAATGTTGTCAAGTTACCAAGAGGACTGCCCTTCACAGAGATATCTGTTTTAAGCAAAGAGCTTAAGAATCTCAGTTACCTCCAGTATCTCTCAATTTTCCCTAAATCCTCAGATAGAATAAAACTCACCTCCAGCTGGAATTTCAGGTGTCCCCTCATGCTCTCAAAAAGGAGGAAGCAAGCCCTAAGGGAGGCTGAATACAAACTGAGACGCTCCACACTCAATAACTGAGGAGAAATTAAAGGTTAAAAAATAGTTAATGAAAATAATTTCTTTTCCCTCCTATCCAGAAAGTAAAACAAAAAAAACAGAAAATGTTTGCTCCAATGTGCTTCAACTGGATGTCTCTATCAGGGGTGCCCAAACTATGGCCTCCAGGCAATAGTGACCAGCCCCCTAAACCACATGACTGGCCCACAGTCCAAAAAGTTTAGGCACCACTGGTCTATAGTCTGAAAGATGCCACCTAATACAGATGAGCGCTTGTCAAGAATATAACTAGTTCAAACTCACTTGAAAGAGATATCGACATAATTCTTCTTTCACAAGCCCCAGGAGAGATGGAAAGTTTGCAACAGAAGCCAACTCCAGGGCAACAGTAAGCAGCTGTAGTCCCATGTGAATCATTACTTCAGAATTGTGGCGGTCATGTGGATTAGTGAGGGAGATGAGGAAGCGGAGTAATTCTCGGATGCAGGGCAAACCATATGGAACTAATGCTGTTCCTGTGGAGAATGAGAATAAACAGAAAGTTTACAACCACATTGCTTCTAGTGAACCTCTTTAGAGCCCAAGAGATACAAATAGATATTATTCTGAGGCACTCACCTTCCTTTTGAGAACTCTGAGTAAATCGTACTCCCCGGGGATTGACATAGTCCATGTCATGAACTGAAGCAGAGTCTGAGTGTTCAGCTACTGATGTACACTCCTCAAGAACCTCTGGGATGGACTCCACTGAGGCAGATGGATTCTTTTCCTCCTGGGGAGATTCGCTCTTTAGTAATAAAGATAATAGGAAAGTAAGCTAATATAAACTAACAATACAGCTTGGGCACCGAACTGAAACAACAAAAATATTTTATATCTTCACTATGAAAGCAGATGCATAAAAAGAACTCTCTTATGAGGGAAGCCACCTTGTGAATAGGACAGCTACTAACTTGCAACTCTGGTTCTTCAAGTGGTCATCCATGAATTTACACAAATGGATATTGCGCCGGTACAAATGAGCACTGTGGAACTCTTCAGAACTTCTGCCTTATGACCTCTCCTTCCACATGTTCTGCCCTTTCACTTAGTCCCATTGTCTGCAGCAAAGATAATTAACTATGGCATGACAACGTGGAGAAGATGGCTTGTGTGAATTCATGGATGACCACTCAAAGAACCAGTTAACCATTGAAGAATCGGTCCTTTGTCATCGTGGTCGACCACTGATGAACACAAATGGGCAACTAGTGAGCTCTAGTATTAGCAATGGGTTATCACCCCATAATTGGGAACAACACTGCTCTTCCAACTGCAGCATCTTTTTAAGCAATTACATCTAATCTATAATGATTTACAAAGGATAGCGATCTATCGCTGATGTAGAAATATTCTTTATTTCTACTGCCATCACAAATACTGTTGAGGATACCATTGGTCTAATAATGTCCTCTCACATTAGAAGGTAAATCTTTTTGACATTTTGTGTGCCAAACCTATTGTGCTTATTACCCGTTTTTGAGAAACACTCCACAACAGATAGCATATTAATAATTTTGTTTTCTTCCTAAATTCCTTAGGAGAGATTATTGCTCTTCTCACATTTAGCGTACGCAAAGTTCTTTCTAAGTCATTCTTTGGTGATGAAAAGAATGTTGGGAAATTCCTGGTAGCATCACGTGGAAGTTTGACACGACCTTTGGTAAGAAAGTTAGGTCAGTGTATAATGCGACATTCTCCTTATAAACCTCAGGTATGGCGGATCTGACCTTAGCACACATAATTCACTAATATTACTTTTTGATGTTATTGCAAGTAAAACAGCTGTTTTAAATGTCAAGAAGCTTATGTTTGTTGTTGCCAAAGGATCAAATGGCCCATTAGTAAGCTGAGTTTGTACTAACAACAAAGACAGTGACGTTGGTGGTTGGTGGTTGGCTTCACATCTGGTTAGGTATTCTTGGAAACTTTTAG
This sequence comes from Furcifer pardalis, assembly GCA_030440675.1. Taxonomy (NCBI): domain Eukaryota; kingdom Metazoa; phylum Chordata; class Lepidosauria; order Squamata; family Chamaeleonidae; genus Furcifer; species Furcifer pardalis. The sequence continues at coordinate 2,571,206 of CP126895.1, forward strand.
AAACCTTTTTATGATTGGATGTTTAAACAACTCTGAGGAAGGATGCCCTTCTGGCTGATGTGCAATTACTGCTGCAAAGTTTACCTTCAATGTTGTCACTGAACATTCCTTGCTGTTTCATATCTAGCAGAAACTTTAACATAGTTCCTGAATTCACAGGATCACTTTTTTCCATTTTTTGAGGTTTCATAATCTACAATTTCCCCCACTTATACTTGTATAAAACTCTAGTGAATGGTTTCCTTGCAGTAGCTATGAGTGCCATAACCTCCATGCTGTTAGCTTTATCAACTGACGTCTGGATGCCTCATCATGTCATTCCACCATATGAGAAGGTCATCTTGTACTGGCAATCTCATTTTCCCACAGTCATTAGTACTAGGCTGGCACACCACAGTTGATGCGACTACCAGGAAACAATTAGAATGATGTTGGTTTTGTTCTGTGATGTTTTTATGATTGTTCTTTGTATTAACTATGGAAATATGTAGAATAGCAGATCTTGCCATGACATTGTGAAAGCATCTCTTAAACAATTGTTCTCTTCCTTTGGCATGAGCAGTACATCTCACTTTTTGTTGTCTTGAGACACAAACATATTTATTTCTGGCACTCTCCATTTTTTCACTATTTCCTGGAATGTCTCATCCAACAGTACCCATTCTTGGGTCTCTGTGTGTGCTCTGCTTACAGAGGGTGAGTGCGATCTATCTTGCTTTTGACATCAATGGTCATTTAGTTTACTTCAACAACTCAGTCTTGAGCTGGACTGTGATCAAACACGTCTACAGTTATCTTTCTTGGTCAACCTCAAGCAAATTTCCTAAAATTCTCTCAATACCACAACATTCTGTGGTAAAGTTATTTTTAGCACTGGAGAAGCTGAAGGCATTTGAGGTTTTGGGGAATACTGAGATGTGCTCCACCCCAATGGGCTAAGTAACTCTCCCTCTGAAATCAAGCCCATATTATCAGTGTCTTTTTGTTTCTCCACATCAGCATTTGGCATCTTTGGCAAGAATCTTTAAACATGAATTGTTTAATATGTTGAATTTTGGGGGAAAGGAGGAAGGGAGAAAGCTGATTTAACTTATTTTCATCTTCCTAATTTACTTACTTTGAGAATTTAATAAATAATGTATAATAAATATTAATTATATTTTAAAAGAGGTGGTTAAAAACTATTTTAGTACAGCACTATTAAAGTTTTGCAAGAGATAAAAATAGAACTAAAGGAAAGGATGGAATATGTATAATAAGGAGAAGAGGAGATTGCTAGGTAGAAGCTCTGGAGTGATCCACAGGGGTCTTTTGGACAAGACCCATTGCAATCATGGTAACCACAATGAAGAACAAAATGCTTTTAACATTCTTTATCTTGGATTTGCTACTTTGACAGAAGAGGAACAAAGCAGCCTAACTAGAGAGCTTTGAGACATAAATCCCTTACTTATGTAGCCAAAAAGCACTACTGATGCAGAAGAGACAGAGGGTAACATACTTAGGGGATCCCAAGATTTGCGGAACCACAGATAACCAGGGTGGGGGGGGGGGAGAGAGAATGAGAACAAACAAACAAAAATAGCCCAGTTATGACTGAATGTGGTCAGTGGTGGGGGAAAAAACCCCAGGGGGTTATGGATGGACTATCCAGAAAAAGGGCACAGCTAGATAGCTGGAACTCTGAGTAGGTTCTCTCTACACTTAAATAGTTTGCTGCACAGCATTCTTATACTGGCTTATTGTTCTTTTGGACTCAGCAGTGAAGTAATACCTGAGGCTCTGGCTGCTCTCGGGCTCTAGATTCAGTTAAAGGCATTGTTGTGCTGATTCCCAAAGGACTGTTCAGTGGCAAATCTGTAAGATCTTCCTTTGAGCTGATCTGGGAGGAAATATCTAAACCACTGTCAGTAGTAGGGCTGACTGTAGATGATGCATTTTCTGAACTGTCAGATGAGACAGAGGAGGGTACGCTGATGAAACTCACTCCACCTGTTGATAGGAAACAATAGCAGTATGTTATCTAGTTAACCATTTCTATGTATTTACACACTGTACACTGCACTCTTATCAGTGACTTCAGCTATCTTTGAGTATAATAGTAAGGGTGTAAAAAGACCTTCTGACAGTTGGATGAGTTATAGAACACCAGTTTCTTCTGCTAAACATATGTTAAACGTTTCAGACTGAATAGTTTAAATATTTTTAGCAAGAGGATAGTATTCAATAGTCATAGGCCTGGGACAATCAACTTGGGTCTTTTATTTTCATTACTTTTTGCTTTATTTTTATTTATCATCACCTCCCCCCTCAGAGGCTTGATGATAGGGTAGGCTAGAAAAAGAGCTAAAGTAATCCCATCACCAAAACATCAGCCTAAATCCCATACTAGGTTTTAGATTCATGTAGCTGCCACACCAGCTCCTGCAGTTATCAAGGCTTCTCCGCTTAGCCGTGATCGGCTACAAACCAATAAGGAAGCCAAATGGAGCTTCCGACAATCACTGCACTAACTGTTAGTGATATCTATTCTGTTATGGCTTCCATTATAAAAAAAAATCTGGAGAGCCTTTTGCATTGTATCAAACATATTACAACACCGCGCATCCCCAAAGGATACAGTTGTTTACTGATATCCTATGGCACAGTTATGCAACGGTGTAAAAACTGGAGATGTATTGCCTAAATTTAAGAGACATCCAGAGGTATTATCAGTTGCATGCTGAGTCAGGAAACCAATTAAGGACTACAGAGATTGCTTCACTTACTGCAATTTTCCTCTTAAAATTACACTGCTTGTGAAACTGCACAAGATTTCAGCTGTTATCTGCCATCAAGTCAGAGCAACTTATAACAACTCTCACAGGGTTTTCAAGGTTTGCGAGATATTTAAGGAGTACTTCTACCACTTCCACTCAACCATCTGGATGGGGCAGTTCTGCCCCAAACGGACCCAGTGCGTAATCTGGGGGTCCTCCTGGACTCACGACTACTGTCCGAGGAGCAGGTGGCAGCCGTGGCCAGGAGGGCTTTTGCACAACTTCGTGTAATACGCCAGTTACGTCCACTCCTAGATCGGGACGCCTTGCTCATGGTCACACATGCTCTGGTCACCTCCAGACTTGATTACTGCAATGTGCTCTACATGGGGCTGCCCTTGATGACCATTCGGAGGCTACAGCTGGTCCAGAATGCGGCAGCTTGGGTAGTGATGGGGTGCGGGCGTTACGCTCGTGCCTCACCACTGCTTCGGCAGCTACACTGGTTACCAGTATGTCTCTGGGTGCAATTCAAGGTGCTGGTTATTACCTTTAAAGCCCTATATGGTAATGGGCCAGGATACCTAAGAGACCGCGTCACCCCAAGGACATCAGTCCGTCCCACCAGGGCGGATCGGAGAGGCTTTCTTATCATTCCATCGGCCAGAGAGGCGCACCTCTCTAGCATCAGGAAGAGAGCCTTCTCTGTGTCCGCCCCGACCCTTTGGAACCTCCTGCCAACTGAATCACGCCGACAGAAGGAGCTCTTGCCCTTCTGGAAGGGCCTTAAAACCTGGCTGGCAGGGCAAGTGTGGGGATCTAGGAACGTAGGATCCCATGTTGGGTGGCTGATCTAATGGGACAGCCACCCTTCCTGCTTCTCGCTGTTTATGTGTTGTAACTTTTTAATTTTAAAACCCTTTTAATAATTTTATAAATTATAGCTTTTAACTTGAGTTCTAATTTAAATTTTAGTATGTGTAGGGTAGGATGAGATTGCTCAGTCTCTTTACACTGACTTGGGAATTTATTGTTTAAGCTTTGCCTCTTTTATTCTTGTTGTAAGCCGCCCAGAGTCGGGTTTACCTGATTGGGGCGGGATAATAAATTTGAACAAATAAAAATAAATAAATAATAAACCAGTAAGTTCTCATGCTTAAGTGGATATTCGAACTCAGATTTCCCGAGTCCCACTCTACCCACTATATTACACTGGATTTATAGGATATAGATGAATATAATAAATGAATGGAGTCTATAGACTCCATTCATTTATTATATTCATCTAAACCCTGTTTACTTTCAGATCCAGGCACCTGGGCACTACATTTACAAAATATTCTTCCCAGAAAGGCCTGCCAGGGGGTCAACAATGTTTTTTTTTTCAACATCATGCAAAGATGGGTGTATTCTCCCAGGATTTAAAGATGCATGTTAGTGTACTATTTCTTTTGATGTGTACTTTCTTTTGCTTTACTCAGTCATGCTACAAACTCTGTTGAAGGGTACTATACACATTTTTTAAAGTAAACAAGCATTCAAGCAGTTGTCACACCTGTACTACTGACAGTAGACTGTTCTGTTCCTTGAGATACTTTGGTTACATGGGAAGAGTTCCTTGGTGACCTCTTCTGCTTTTTCCATTTTGAAGAGTCACTCATTCCTCCTGCTCTCATTTTCAACTGTAAAAAACAACAACACATAAAATGTCTCTATGGTTTGAAGAACAAAACAGTGATCCATTAGGTCAAACAGAGAACCTTGATGAGAATTTCCCAGGACAATGGATAGGACAAAGTGGTGTGGTTGAGCTTCCTCCGTATTCTCCTAACTTAATACTTCTTGGCTTCTACCTATGGGGAACCTTAAAGGATGTGGTGTACTGTAGAAAACTAGCTACACTGGTAGCACTTTAGGAAGGAATTGAAACAGCATGTACAGCTACAGCGATACAACCAAACACTTTGGCCAATGTTGCTCAAGCAGTAGGTTGCCATAGACAGAAATGTCTGGACACTGATGGTAATCACTTTGAGCATCTCTTTTAATTGCAGACGTCAAACGTGACTTGTATTCATCTTTTGTTATTATATGCTGTATTAAGTATTATAATTTTATACAGTTTTTCCTTTCTTAAAGTGTGTATACATTTTGGCACCCTCTATATAATCATGGAATGTGTGCATTTTTTCAACATAATTGTTTGAATCCCATGCATCTTTTACTGCCACCTAGGTGATTTTTTTTTGGAATAGTAGCCCACATTAGTCTGTGGTTCAGGCATATCAGAAAACAAAAACAAAAATAATAATAAAATAAAAACAAAAAACACTGCAGCACTTTAAAGACTGAAAGCTAACAGTAAAAATATAGCAATTAGTCAAGTACTGCAGTTTTTTTGTTTTTTATTATTTTTATTTATTATTATTATTATTATTATTATTATTATTATTAGTAGTAGTAGTAGTAGTAGTAGTAGCCGTGTTAGTCTGTGGTTCAGGCATCTCAGAAAACAAAACAAAACAAAATAAACAAAATAAAGTAAAATCAAAAACACAGTAGCACTTTAAAGACTAACTGCTATATTTTCACTGTTAGCTTTCGTGGATCAAGTCCACTTCATCAGACAAGGAATGAAACTTACAGGCATGTTCTTTATATACCAAATTCAGGAGGTCGAAGGGAGAAGGGTTGGTGTCAAGCAACGATACTGCATTCTTGTGCTTGGTTGCCTCTCATCTTGCTTGACACCAACCCTTCTCCCGTCGACCACCTGAATTTGGTATATAAAGAACATACCTGTAAGCTTCATTCCTTGTCTGATGAAGTGGATTATTATTATTATTATTATTATTATTATTATTATTATTATTATTATTATTATTATTATTATTATTATTATTATTATTATTATTATTATTATTGCTGTTGTTGTTGTTGTCTGATATGCCATCTAGGTGTTATTGCAAAGGAAACAAATGGTGGGCCTTTCTATAAGCAGCTCTATCGCATAATGAAGTAGCTCCAGACAAGCTAAAATGCTCCTGATCATCGTGCTTATTGGTGATATGCCACCTGTATCTATGTTTCTTCCTCTTCCTTAGAAATCCCACTTTTCCTTATAAGCCCTGTGTTTTGTCTATAGCAGTGATGGTGAGCCTTGGCATTCCAGATGTTCTTGACCATCATTTCCCAGAATCTCATTGTCAGCTGCTACTCGTACCCAAGTATACATTCTTTCCTGAAAGTCATTTTCTCAGCTGATGGATATGTCTCTGGTGACTCCATAAACCGATCCTGACATAGAACATGTGACCACACACAGTACACTGAATAGATAGTGGAGTGCCAAGGTTCACCATCACTGGTCTATAGGGTCTCCAAAAGCATCACGACCTGCTTGATGTCGCAATAGTCTAGTGTGAGTATTACTAGACAGTGGATACAGTCAAACCTCGCATAACGATTTTAATTCGCATAGCGAAATGGTAGGACTGCTCGCTATGCGAGTTTTTCGCTATGCGAGTCAGACTTGCATAACGAATTTTTCACTATGCGAGTCGGACTCTTCCCTTTGGAAAAACTCACATAATGAGTGTTTCAAGCGGGAAAACTCACATAGCGACAAAATTTTCACTATGCAAGTTTTCCCCATAGAAATGCTTGTTATGCCAGTTTTTCCATAGGGAAAAATCCAACGCGCATAGCGAAAAATTCGTTATGCGAGTCTGACCACTTACCAAAAAACTTGCTCGTTATGTGAGTTTTTCGCTAAGTGTAATGCTCATTATGCAAGGTTTGACTGTATTTCTTAATTTATCTAAAACTGAGCTTCATAAAATCCCTTTCTGATCTCAGACATCAATTCAGAAACAAACTGCCTGAATTTGATATAAAAGTGAAATAAGAAATAGTAGCCATCAGCCTGGTAATGGCACCTCACTCTAAATCGCTAATAATAATTTTGTGTCAGAGATTACTCTGGGTTGATAGGATTTTTGCTGGAGAAACTCTGCTGAACACACTCAGCGGCTCAATTGAGGTGTTAAAATAAAAGAGAATGTAGAACATTGCAGGAACTTAGAATAACTAGCACTGAACAGAACAATAATTGAATTTAGTTATCAAGTGATAATTGATTTCACTGAAATTAAATGTATTCAGTCACCACCCCAAACAACCAAACCATTAGGGTGACATGTACAAACACTTGAAACTGGGGCTCTGCTGGACAGAAAATGCAGTAGATGGAATCTCTGCAAACTGCAGTAACATTCACTTCTGATATCCTAGGTGGGTAGAAAAGAGATTAGTTCATCCTTTTTTATACACCTAGGTTGAACATTGTGAGGGGGTCACTACAAGCATCCCAGGCATGCCATCTGTCCCTGCCTCACCACCCCCAGAAAATCTAGGGGAGACTGTTGCTAAAAGACCTTAGAAGAGCGCAAACATGATAGGACAGCCAAGAGAGGAGGGTGAAGAGGACAGAAGTGATGTGGCACACCTGGACAAGGGGGCAAAGGCCAGGTTTCAGGAAGGGCACACAGGGTTATTTAAGGAGGAGGGAAGAGAAGAATGTGGAAAGGACTACACAGCAACTCACTGAACTCAGGCAACGAAGAATGAGAACTGAAGAGAAGTTAGACCCTGTCCTGTGTATCATAAGGACAAAGTTTTGCCCAAAGAGAGAGGATGGGAAGAAATCCTCATCTTCAAACTGTCAATGCCATCAATCCTAGAGCCAATCTCATAAAAGCCCATAAAAAATCAAGAAGTAACCTATATTCCACAAATTACTGAGTTGATAATGCGTATATTAGCTAAGTATTTCAAACAGATGAAATAGATGCAAAATGTTAATCCAATTGCCATAAATGATGACAGTTAACTCATAGTCAGCAGAATGCATAGACAAGAGGACACTAGGAGCCCAAATAAGAACGTAAATCAGAAATAAACAACAGCAAGTACTAAAAAGGTCATAAGTCTTTTCAAAACTGCTTACTACCAGTAAATAAAAAACTTGCTAGCTGTAAACTCTATGACTGGCCAAAAATGAGAGAACCTCAATTTTTTTCATGACTGAGAGAGCATAAATAAATGGCAAAGTCAGATGAGAGTTAAGAGCAGGGCAGAAACGCTAAGGACCTGAATGGACACTTATAATCTTAAACTGGCAAAGGCAGAAGAGGGTAAGAAATATTTTTCATGGTATGTTATTACTTAGTCATGGCAAAAAGGAAATTGTTTTTATAGCTGTACAGTGGAACCTCAGTTTAAGAAATTAATGCGTTCCCCAGGACTTTTTGTATTACAAAAAATTCCTAAACCAAATTTTCCATAAGAATGCATTGAATGCTTTCCCACAGGAATGCACTGAAAACAAAAATATGTTAACCGAAACGCGGTTTCCCATAGGAATGCATTGAAAACCAACTAATCCATTCTGAAAATATCCGTAAACCAAGGCATCATTTTCAATGGATTTTCATTCGTAAACCAAAAAAATCATTAACTGAGGTGTTCTCAAACTGAGGTTCCACTGTATCTGAGATCTTTCATGTAATTCCAAATAAAATCATTTTCATTTTTATAAACTATTTTTCACTAATGTAAAAAAGAATGCCTTTGACAAAGACAACTTTCGCTTTCATAATATTTTAGGCTGTTTTTAACATACTCTTGCCATATAAAATAATATAAAATTAAGCAATTGCAATATTGCATAAACTTATTTCTCTAAAGAACAAGTACAGTAATACCTCATATAACATTAGTATCGAATAACACTAAAATCGCATAACATCAAGGAATCTGGGGGGAAGAATTGCATCAGATAACATTAAGATCCTATGGGAAGCTTCAGATAACAACCGCGAAAGCCTGTGTGGTTACAATGTATCTCTATGGATCCCATAGAGGATCAGATAACACTAAAAATCATATAACACGAAGACTTGTGGAACCAGGTTTTAGTGTTATATGAGGTTTTACTGTACCAGAATATTCAAGAGACACTTCTTTGAAGATGCTATGAGTTATTTTGAGTCTCTTGCAAACAAATATTGATTTTTCATTTGAAGAGGAATATTTACTGTGAACTTATCCACAGATATTCCTTGTTCCTTTTCAGTTTATTAAGAGCCAAAGAAGAGGTAATGTGTTAGACCTACTAACCTAACACAATGAAATGAGAAATACTATTGAAATCTGAATCTGTTTACATTTGATAGGGAAGCAAATGTTCCTGATGATGATGATGCTAGTGCAGGAAATTGAAAAAAAAACCCAGAAGTAAAATCTTTTGGGTATACCTTGACATCTACACTCAGGAAAGGTTCCTATCAAAAACTACTCTTCTGATCCAGAAGGTTAAAAACAGGGACTCAGCATAAGCACAAGACCAATATATATGAAACAAAGAGATCATGAAGAACAGTAGTACAGTATTACTATGGACTAAGCAGCAATCTAGTAGTAATTTGAAATCCAAATGCAGTTCTTCTTTCTCAAGGTCAATGATACAAATTTCCTTAATTCATACTCTGAGCTTTTTGCTAATGGTCTTTCCATTAATGAACATGATCATGTATCAGAAGTCTTCCATAAGTATATAACACTGGTCTGTAATAAGGCACTATATGAGAGTTTCTAAATCACTATGATTTGTTGACTGATCTACAAATGAAGTATAGTAAACATTATCATTCCAGCTTAACTAGCAGAGCATAACTTTGAAAATCCTAAATGTAGCTCAAGAGAAACAATTTTACCCAAGTATAGCTGGCTGATAAGGTTATAGGCAAAGTGTGAACCTCATATACTTATGATAATGGTTGGAACAGTTTTTCCTATGCTGAATTACAGTCTCTAAACCAGTGGTTCCCAGGCTCCACAGGGGACTTAAATTCCCAGAAGCTTAAGTTAGTACATTGGCTGATCAGAGCTCTGGGGAATTGACTTAAGATTATGAGACTTGAAGTCCAAAAACCAAAGGTTGGGAAACACTGCTCTAAACTATTTGTCTAACCCTAAGTAAGATATTTTACCTGACAGCATTTACCACTGTAGTCAACATCCCAAATCACAAATAACTATCAGTGTCTATCTTTCATCTTTGGCCAAATAATTTCTTCAGAACTCTATAAATACTATAAACAATAACTTTCACAATATGCTCTATGAGAATGCTAACAAATTCTACTATATCACTAGAGAGTGACAGCACCATTCCCTTACGTTCTCTAAAACAATCAGTATGTTTTTGGAATTAGCACAGGACACTTGCAATGCTGCATAAAATGGCTCTCTTACTCACTGTGTAAAGCCCTCCTTTCAACACCATGCCAGACAGATGCCAAGCTTACTACATGCATTCTTCCCCCAAAGCCATGCTGTAAATGAAGCAGGGGTGAAAGCTGTTGCTGCACAACACATAGCTACTACCAGCATAGGCTTGCAGAAGAGAAGGACAGAGAAAGAGAGACCTTCAGTTTCTGAAAGAGCAGTACTCTCTCTAACTGGCTCAGAGCTTTGGATTGTTCCCCACTATAAAGATCCAGGCTGTTGAGATATGGAGAAATCTGTGAAAGACAGGCACATGTATGGTTTGAAGGGGGGGGAAAGAAAGAAAACTACATCCAAAAACAACATCAATGTAACAACTCATGGAGTGAATTAAAAGCACACAATGCGAAGGCAAGCAAGATAATAACACTGGATACCAGCTGTAGGCGTACAACGCCGGCCGCTGAAAAGCTATCATACAGCGTTCAGCAACGATTCAACCTTTTAAGTCTAATGCTTGCTTTGTGACACACATATCTCCTAGAGACAAAGGACTTCAACGCAAGAGATAACCAGTTGAGGCTATTTCAAGCTACTCCCTGCTCATACCAACACTGAACTTCACAACGCTAGGCATGTGGATGCCAATTCTGAGCCCATAAGAACAATTCTCAAGACAACAGTCTAGTTCCGTTTTCCCCAGCCCATGTTTTCCACATGTTATGGACATAGTGGGTTATGCTGACTGGGACTCCAGTCCAAAACATCACAATGAGGAAAAGTCATCAAGGGGCAGTATGTGTTTTTCTTCCATTGTGCCTGACTCTTATATCACAGACAAAAAATTAAATAAATAGCAAAAGACATTTTGGATGTTTAGAGAGATAATTGCCTTTTGCTCTCATGGAAGATAATATACTACTCACTATGACACTGTGTATAGAAAGTGCGAATGAAAACTCTCGCTCAATGCATGCTAAAGTACAGACCCCTACAACTGTTCTGCCTCTTTCTTCTCCTTCCATTCTACATGTACACCCCAAAGGAAAGAACACTGTCAGAGGACTGCTTTTTTCTGATTAAGACACAAGAACCTAAAATGGATGCCTAGTGGACAGTTGTTTCACACTATGGGCCTAGAGACAATGGACGTATATTGATTCAAGATATTCCAGTGGTGCTGTTTAAATAGTAAAATAATTGTGGAAAGCCTACAAAAGTATTGCCTTTTCCACAAAACCCACTTCTGCAGCAATTATTTATGACATGACAAAGTTAATGTGAATTATGTGACACTTATGAGCAACTACAGTAAAAACAAAAATGTAAAAGCAAAAAACGAAACAAAAACAGGATCTTTCCCAATAATGGGCATGTCGAGGGCAAATTTGCTTTATCTATTTTCCAGAGAGAACTGATAACTCAAGTTTAGATCTTTCCCTGGACAGCCACCCAGATGTGAGAGAAGAAGTAACAAAGAGTAGCATTGCTCCTACTTACTCTTTCATCACTACATTCTTGAGGTATGGAAAGATCTGTCAGGGAAGGGAAAATAGAGAAAAGGCACAGAAGCTCCACAGATGCTGTGGGATTTACAGACCAGCGGGTACCAATCAAAGAGCCTAATTTTCAAGCACATTGTCTTGGAGAAAGATGAATCCTAAGTAAGACTTCCAGAGCTAATTCTATGCAGGTGCTGACCCCACAAGCACAAGTGCACAAAGAAATTACTGGAAGGAGGCAATGTTTCTGGGGATCTGGAATCTCTTCCAGGGAATCTCCTGGGTAAACAAACCTGCTGATTCATCCAAGAATTAAGATTCAGTACCCAAATTCATTCACTGGATAAATCTGTGCGGGTTTCAGAGCTGCTCCACTTACATACTTGTAAATTTGGCTCAGTGTCAACAAAAACCATTTGTTGGACAAACTATTCCCCCCCTCCCTTTTGAATAGTGTGACTATTTAAGGCACTTAAATGAAAGAAGGGATAAGAGAACAACTAATGGTCTTACCTTTTTTATGTTAGTCCCCACGTAGCTTTTAGGCTCCTCTTTAAAATGAGGCAATCTGGAACAGTTTGAACAGACAACATTATTATCAACTGAGAATAAAGGAATATATGTTTCTTATATAATAATGGAACAGCAACTCTGAAGGCTTCATCTCTATACAGTCAAACCTCAACATATGAATGGCTCAACTTACGAAAAACTCACAATATGAAAAGGCAATACGAATTTTTAATGGCATTTTTTTGAGATATGAAAAGGTATACAGTGGCCTCTAGTGGCCACTTCAGGTAATGCAGTGTGTTTTCATTGTGTTTTGGGATACAATTTTTGGGGGGATACGAAACCCCGCAAGGAACCAATTAATGACTGTACTGTATGTGGTTCTCCTGTCCTATTCTGCTCAAATGTTGGTCACTGGTCAAACCAGATACAGTAATATGACTGGGGATGACAGATGGAGAAATATATGTTCTAGAGTAGAAAAATAAGTAAAACCTCACATTTATATCAAGTACTTTTTTGGCATCTATTAATAAAAGCAAGGCTGGAGGTCTTGTGCATGCATATCTGCATGTTCATAGTACAGTAATACCTCGGATAACGCTAAGACTTGGTTCCACAAGTCTTGGTGTTATCCGATTTTTAGTGTTATCCGATGCATGTTAAAATCCTATGGGATGGATCGGATAACGTTAAAGCTCCATAGAGATACATTGTAACCGTACAGGCTTTAGCGGTTGTTATCCGATCCATCCCATAGGACTTAACGTTATTCCATCCAATTCTCCTCCCCAGATTACTTATCCGAGGTAAACGTTATCCGAGGTATTACTGTATCAACATTTTACTATGGCTAAGACTCCTATTCTTAGAAAAATAAACATACTAATCAACATTAATATAGTTACTCAAGATACAGAATTCAGTCTTAATAACACTAAAGCTAAGAACTGTCTTGTTCGTTCAGTACATTTATTTCTATTTTACACAACAGCACTCAACCATAGGCCTCAAAGAAATCACAAGCAGAACATTAAATGGTTTTCTTTTCTTCTGATTCTACAGGATGTCCCCAAAGTTGCCATACATAGGAGAAATTGTAGCTAAATGTACCGTTAATGACCAAAAAGTCATTACAAAATCTTATAAAAAATATTCTCTACATATTGGCCACTTCTTTCTACATGCGTATGAAGTCTTCTCCCCCACTCATGGTGAACACGTTCCAAGATGTCTGTCGTTATGCAATTTTGCCTATGTATTGAGACTTTGGGGACATCCTGTAGAATGTCTCAACCTTGCATGGGGTACACAGAAATGTCCTCCTTGAAGATTGTGCTATTTCTGAACCACAATTGAGCAAACATCAGGCAATGGCAACCTTATTGTGCCAGCTAATCTTTTCCACACTAGGTCAGGCAAGAGGAACTATGGAATGAATTCACCAACAGGTGGCTTTACTTTGGCAGTTTCACATCTGACCTAGATGCGGAAGAAAACTGATTTGCAAGGCTAAATATATTTTTTTCTCCCACCTCATAAGGGAGAGAGAAAGACTGCCACACCCAGAATGACTGTGAATAGACTGTATAACTACGTAAGTAAACAGGTCATGTAACTGTGTAAGTTCAAAGATCTCTCACTGGAAATGTGAAAGTGAGAGCTGAAAAGCCTTTCATTCTGAGATGTAGAAAACAAGTAATCCTTGTTATGGAAATTTGTGACAACCATAGTTGTGCAAATCAGTGCCTGGGGTGTTTGCTTTGCTTTGATTATTTTGGCATTAGTATTGGGATTTTTTTGATCAGATCCCACCCCTCCCTCACTCTTTTAAACTTTTAAAATCTTTTTAAACCTTTTAACCTTTTTAAATCTTTTAGATTTTTGGAAATTCAGCATTTAATTCTTTTTTAATTGACTTTTAAGTAATTTATGAACCTTAAGGTTTTAATTTATGAATTTCTGTAAGCCGCCTAGAGTCAGGTTCGCCTGATTGGGGCGGGATAATAAATCTAAATAAATAAATAAAATAAAAATAATAATAAATAATAATCCATGAATTCCCCAGGATTCTGGAGGTTCCTCCCCAAAGACACACCAACGGTCATCTAGATTTTACTCACATAAACTGATGCTATCTTCCAGGCTCCTTGGATGTACTTTCTATATAAAAAGTAAACTGTCTCAATGCTTCCTGGGAGGCCCAGGTCTTTGTGGGATTCGTATTTTTGCTGCCCATTAGGCTCTCTCTATTTAGAGCATCCCAAAGGATCCCTTGTACTTGGCTCAGGTCAAAATATGAAGGAATGAAAATAAGTACTGTGCAATTTGCTTACATCCAAACTTTGCCATTTCCTGGTTATAGTAAAGATTCCTTTTCTTAACTAGTTAAAAGGATTCAGGCAAATGACTGAAATATTTCCTTCTTTTTCTTTTCTGTAAATCTGCACTGCAGGGGTGGCCAACATTTGCAGGCCGCGGGTTGGTCACATGGTTCCTTCCATCAGAAGTGGAAGTAAAATGTGCCTACGCAAATGCTACCGTAAATGCACCAGCAGCTGTCGTAAATGCGTTTATGACAGCCGCAGGTGCAGTTACGGCAGCTTTCATGCACGCACAAGCACGTTTTACTTCCGCTTCTGGGAGTGGTGTGGTGCAGTGTGGGCTGGGTTATTAGGCGCTGTGGGCTGGATCCAGCCCACAGGCCATAGTCTGGGTACCCCTGCTGTATTGGGTTCCATGTTATTTCATGCTATATGGCTTACTTTAACATACCGTTGTGTTCTTGCTTGCTCTGGATTTGTGATATAAATGCTAAACCGTTATAACCAACTATGGAGAATATCTATTCTGGCGAAGCAACAAGCTCTGCAAGGCTCTGATAATGCTCAGGCTGGATGACTTTCTAGAATGCATACACACACACACTCGTACACAACTGGAAGTGTGGGATCTTCCTGCCCTTGAAGGGCCACCTGAGCAGAGCTGAGACAAACACAAGGAGGTTTACCTTGTGAAGAGCAGCTGCACCATGTCGACCAAAGTATGCTCTGCAGATTTTCTCAATAACTCTGAAGACAAAAACAAATAACACAGGTGTCATTATTCGGTGTGATATTATCTAGAGGCTTCCCTATGTAGACTCCCCTCCAAGTGTTGTTTACAAAGGATTACTGGAAATTTATTAAAACCAGTCCCAGCCTCAGCTGTGCAGCAAAATGTTCAAAGGGACACTAAGTGGCGCTACAGAGCTAAAAGGGGGTGTTTGGGCAGGGAGAGAGGCAGGAACAATGGAACACAAGGTGAGATACAAAACACTTTAAAAAAAAAAGCTATGGAAACCTAACTGCATACATTTGCAAACTCACATAAACCCTGTAGCACATGGGATTCCTGTTACTCTTTGGAAAACATTGCTCCTATGTGCAAGTTCAAGCTTTGTTTTCATGCTGTGAAAACCTACCACTAAGTCTCATCTCAAAGCATATACGGAAGCAAGACTGCATGATTTCGCACACCGATTCGTTGGTGAGATGAGCTCCAACTGGAGTGAGGAGGAGAGTCCTGAGGACCTAAAAGAAGAATAAATCGGCAAGAAATGATACAACCTAACATCATTCCAATACCATGGCAGACAGGATACTCATGTGAAACAACGGATAAACACGTGACAATTTCAGCTGAAGGAAGAACAAGAAAATGCCTTCTCTTCTATGCCATTACAACTGGTCTCACTTAAGCAAATGAAAGTACAGTGGACCCCTGCTTTACGCAAGGTCTGCCTACCGGAAAACTCACTGCAAGGAAAGAAATCCATTGGAAATGACAGTCCACTTCAAGGGGGGGAAATCACGATAAAATCGCTATATAGAACAGGTTCCCCCCCATGGTTTTCAATGTATTCCTCTCGGAAACTGCGGTTTGCTTTAAGGAAAAATCGCTATAAGGAAACCCCTATGGAACGGATTAATTCCTTAAAGCGAGGGTCCACTGTAAACAGCATTTTATTAACCCTAATGCACCAATGAGGTTTACCGTATTTGCTGGTATATAAGATGACTTTTTCACCCTGAAAAACATGCCTCCAATTGGGGGCGGGCGTCTTATACACCAGGTGCACTTCAGTTGGGATAGACATAGCTGCCCATAGTGGCCTCCTGATGCTCACCCACCTCATTCTGCATACGATCCAGATGAAGAAAGAAGCTCTACATTACAATTGTGTCTCCCTTTCAAAATGGTGGGGGAAAAGCAAGGGTTTCATTTACTGGTACCTTCTGCCCTTATCTCTCTGCTCTGCCCAAAATTGAGGAAAAAGCCATGCTTGCAGGGGAAGCAAGAGGCTAGGCTAGAGCAACACTTCCTGCCTCAGTGCAATTGACCTGCCCACCCACTTTACCTACAGCGCCACCACTGGTGGGTGGTGCAAGTACAGTTCTAAAAAATCAATAACATAATTAATATTACTGTATTTTAATTACTGAAACTCACTAGCAGTTGCTACAGGTCAATCTATTTTCCTGGATTTCAAGGTCAAAATTAGGTACCTTGGGTTATATTCGGGTCGGCTTATATTCATGTATATAGGGTAGATAAATAAGTACCACTTTGCACTTGCACTGTTTTGTATTTACTGTACCTGTTTGATAACATACAGCCTTGTGACAGTTTTTCTGCATGTCATAAGCATTTGAATATAAATTAACATGTTGAAATCAAATCTGATGTTCTTTTACGTTTTATTTGGTATGTGGAAGGTGTGCAGAAGAGGGCTTGGTCTTATACAGCGAGTATATAACAAACTCTATATTTTGAGTGGAAATGTTGGGGGGTCGTCTTATACACCCAGTCGTCTTGTACACCGGCATATACGGTAATTATTGCACTTCAAAAATTCTCACTAAAAACCATTTCAGGATTATCAGCACTAGAGAAATTGTTAGTACAGGTGCATGAGCAAAATGTTTAATAAAAAATTGTGTTCCTAAAAAAGCTGCAATGAAATCGTAAAACTGATCATCAATTCAATCTCTATGGAACAGATTAAGAATTTATGTAGATTTAGGAAGTTAAACACAGAGCACCGCATACCTGTAAGATCTTCATCAGGACAACCTCATCACTAGCTGGATCTGTGCCCACAAATCGGGCATGAGTGACAGCATCTGCCATGTTCTCCATTCCTTCAGCTGTGCCCTCATGGCTCGAATCTATGTACCAGAGGGGACATTTTGATAAAAGCAAGCCAAAAGACACCTGGTTCTAGATCAAACTCACTACTATTGTTTCCGTGTTTTCCAATCCCTTTCATTGGCATCAAATGAGAGACAGTACTATTATTTATTACTATTAGAACCACAGTTCAGCTTACCAATGAAAAACTTCCTTTGTCCTACACCCACCATAAAAAAATCAATTAAGCTGATGGCAAAGAAACAAATCACTATACCCACACTCCACCTGTTGGCTATGTTTCTGTGATAGATAGGAAAGAGATGAAGCCCATCCTATTCAGCATAGAAACATTGTAGGCTGGCAGAAGAGTTGTTCTTGCTCTGTTCTCTCACTATTATCCTGGCATCTTTATCACCCCACATGTGCAAGAGTTTCACCTACTGCAACCTACTCAAGGAGGTACATTATGTTAGAAGCAGAGCATGAATGCTTCCTTTCTGTCCACCACCAGCCTTCTTGGCTTTTTTGCTAGATCACAATGTGATGCAGGAGGAAGGATAAAGTGCTCTATAACTCTGCTGGCAGCATGCTTAGTTTCTGCACTAGCCTCAACCAGCTAGAAGTTCAGTGAAATGCCAGAGGGTTCCACAGTGGAATGAGTTCAGAATGGAGACTTACTAAACTCCTAGGATCTTTATGCAGCCCCCAACTACAGAATCAAACCAATTTAGAAGGGACAAATGTGAAATAATACACCAGCATTCACATTTGCCTTCTGAATTTCTTCCTGCCCACTGACAGTCTCGCTTTTTTAAAATTTAAATTATCATATCATATTGCCCAAATATGTTATCATGTGGCTATCTTGTGCTTTCAAAATGGAAATTAGTAGAGTCTTGCTTCCTGCATCTAAGATAGCTTCTGAAATGTTCAGAACATGGCCCTTAGTAGTTTGAGTTCAAGCATTCAAGGATAATAGATAATGTAATACTCTTCTCAAACTTTAGTTGACAAGGACATTAAGGACATAAAAATAATTATTCTACAACCTTACCTATTAGTGCATATGAAAGGAATTTATTTACTGATGTCAGGGCCAATCCAGTGATGGGGCCTGTGGTATCTTCTGATCGGATAACTTCCAGAAAAGGTCGAAGGAAGACAATAGGCTCAATTGCTGAAAGTTCTGAAACAAAATACAGAATCACAGAAACATTAAAGATTATATTATCCCAAGGGCTGATCAAGCAACTCCTCTACTGACAAAAGATCAATATCCATTTATAGTATTTCAAATTTTAGTCCTGAAGACTCAAGTTGCACCAGTGGTAGTTTGTATTTATAAGTTTTTAAAACAATTCAAACAAACTAAGATATTTGCTCAGAAATTTTTAAAGTTAAGTACATTGCCTACATATCAGCGTACAGTAAAGGAGGAGGACAGTCTGCTTACCCCAGCAATATTTTTCCAGTTGTGCCACCCATAGGTTGTACATTCATGCAAAGTCTTACTTGGAATAGATTAGAGCTCAGCTTTTTTGATGGGGGTCCCCCTTTAATGTCACATGTTCTATTTCCATTTCTGAGCATTTCCTACCACCACAAGAGTAGTAAACTTTCTTTCAATCATAACTCCCAGTGTCATGTTCCACACTAGATTTTCTTTATAGAGGTAACTGGCCAGAACTAAGCATGCAATTTAAAAGTCCAGGAGACGTGCAACAATGTTTTAACTCCATAATTCTCCACAGCTTTTCACAGTTTTCGCACTGTAAATGACTTCTCCATAACCAATTTACAGTGGAACCTCGGTTAACAAACAGCTTGGGTAACATAAAAATCGCATAACAAAAGGAAATCCATAGAAAATAGTGGCTCAGTTTACGGGATTTTTTTCAGAATGGATTAATTGGTTTTAAATGCATTCCTATGGGAAATTGGGTTAAAAGTAATTTTCACTGTAAGAAACGTCCCGGAGAACCCATTAATTACGTTAACCGAGGTTCCACTGTACTCTTGTCAAAAGAGGGGGGGAAAGGTATCTTCTCACTTTGTATTGCCATGAAACTGTTCTTCTCACCTCCTGCTTAAAGATACATTGGAAACATTAGCAGTAACTACAGATAAAAATTCAAAATATAGCTAGAAGGCTTTCATATAAACAAGCTTTTTTTATGAAGTAAGAGTGATACAAATTTGGAGTGAATTACTGGAAAACACCCCTCTCACACTTAATACTGCATGGTTCCATCACTCTCACCAGCATTCAAAATAACCCAGAATGGTTTGATTTCTCAAAAACAATATACATTTCTTATTGCCAATAGCAAATTTTGTGTCAACAGCAAAGCAACAGAACAGCAGCTCTTCTTATAAAAGCTATGCTGTTTCGCTACACACAAGGCTAACAGCCATAGCAGGGTGGGATTTCAAGAACAATCATAGCTAGTCACAGTAGGATTAAACTTTGGCTCAGTACCCACAAATGTGGATTTTCATCAAGCTCATAGCTGTGACGCAAAGAGTTAAACTTCTTCCCATGAAGTTTACAACACTTACAGTTATTATTCAGGTTGACTGGTTCCAAATGATCAATTACTGTTTATTTCTACACTAGCAAGGGGCTAAGCTACGAAATACTTGTGGTACTTTCTGTCTGTAAAATTCTATAACTGCGAGCTGAAGAAAGAACTACAGCAGTTTATATTTCACAGCTCAGTACCACAACAATTCAGCATGAGCCATCACAACAGACAATGTTGTACATCTAGTCAACAAAATGCTTGTTCTCTGATATTAGAAAAATCCAAATGAAGAGAAATGTTTATGAAAGTTTATGAAACTACAGTGGTACCTCACTTAAAGATCATAATGCATTCCACAGGCTTGCTCTTTAAGCAAGTTTGCTCTTTAAGCGAGACACTATTATAAGAGACCAATTGTGACTTCGGCGGGGGGGGATTGGGAACCCCAATTTATTTGTTATGTGAGTTTTTGGTTGGTTTTATTTGTTAAGTGAAGCGAACATTCAGAGAAAATTCTGCTCTTTAAGCGAGTTACTCTTTAAGCCAGGTGCTCTTTATGTGAGGTTTGACTGTATTAAAACTGATATTGCAAAGAGTAACTCTGAAATTTGAGGCAGCAAATAAAAAGAATGCAGTAGAAAGAAAAGTTAATTCTGCATCAGAGGTGCACTTCCCTAAACGTTTAAACACATGCTGTAGCCTTGACTTAATTTCACACCAGTTCAGCAAGAAACAACTGTGTGCCAGAGGCACAGAGAAAAGGCAGCCGCTTCACACAGTTAGCTTCACCTGTTGGGTTCTATCGATAAAGCAATGACACATCCCATAGAATGGCAAACTTTTCAATAGTACTCCATGTATTTAGGACAAGAGACACAGCCATACATACGGCTTGTGAGGAAAGCCTTACTTTGAATCCAGTTTTAAAATGTCAAGCTTGGGGTAAGTCTCAAGCAGGTTTTTTTTTCTGATACTAAAGACATATAATCTTCTGGGTATAAATCGTCTGCAGGACAACATAATCCTACAAAGTACAAACATTAATCTAAGTGAAAAAGTTATACAGAGGGACAGAAGGAACATGGGAAGATTATGTTCACTCTTTTTGGCTAAAGGCAGCCATGAAGCACCTGCCTACATCTCAGCTTGCTTTCAAAGAAAACTCTGACTCTTCCCTAATTCCCTCCATCCAGCTGTTTTTCAGACTGCAATGTGGGTGCAGCTAATCTCATGGGTAGTCTTTTCCTGAGAATTTCCCCTATTCCCTATCTTGTACTCATTTAACTAACAAGGTAATATATTAACTGGGGTGAGCTGGTTTGCAGGTTGGTTTGGGTCCACAGACACTAGCCCAAGCCAGTTCATTCCATTCAAATGAAACAACATTTAAATAGAACGAAAAATTGATCGGGGGCCCAGCCACACCTTCTGCTTACAGAGAAAGACTGAACCACACACAATGTGAGAACTAAAGTTGTTATTTCAAAACAAGTTCATGTGTTGCAAAAAGCATAATACTGTATATATTAACTTGAAAAGCAATTGCCAAACTATAGGCAAACACAACCTCTATGACTACTGCTGATTAGTGATAGCGTGTGTCATGCAGATCATGAAAAAATAGTGCAAGACAATGTAACCATCCAAAATAGGGATCCAGGAGTCATCACTGATACACTCCCCCCAAAATGATGAAAAGTACAGTACAGTATTGTTTGGTGTAGAAGCACTGTTCCTTTTTAAAAAGTCTTAACTACCAATTTCCAAGGTTAATTCAGTTAAAATTGTGTATAACTTGCCCTTCATTATACCAAAAAAAAAATTGTGCTAAGAAGCGTTTTTCTTATCCTGTCTTCAAGCTCTCCTACAGCCCCAAATTTCCCTGTCATCTCTTGGCCTATTCCGCTACAAGAGATGCTCTGAAAAAACTGAACTCCTGCCAAACAACACTTCCTCATACAGCTTCATCTGAAAAAAGACATGCACAGCAACATACAGCTCCTTTTTAATTTGGAAACTCCTTATGACACCAAATCATGAAGTAGTTTCTCAATAGGAGATAGGGGTACACAGAAAGAGCCTCCTTGAAGATTGTGGTATTTGTGAACTACAATCAGCCAAACCCTAGTAATAACAACCTTGTGTTGCTAGCTAATCTTTCTCACACTGGGTCAGGTGAAAGGAAC
Source organism: Furcifer pardalis (assembly GCA_030440675.1). NCBI lineage: Eukaryota > Metazoa > Chordata > Lepidosauria > Squamata > Chamaeleonidae > Furcifer > Furcifer pardalis. Next base: position 2,593,156 of record CP126895.1, read on the forward strand.
TGCAGAATGAATTCACCAAAAAGTGCCTTCATTTTGGCAGTTTTACATCTGGCCTACACACAGAAGAAGAACAGGAAGTTGTCACACTATCATGCATATATTAACATAAGACAATTCCCCTCAACATTAAGAAGACCTCCCTCTGGAATATGTTATACAATAATATAAAGGTATTTGAAGTATACCTATCATTTTAAAAATTTTGTTTTAAAATAAATAAATAAATAAATAATAGTTTGAACAATTGCTAAAAAACTACAAGCTTTTCTGTTAATATAAATCAAAGATTAAAGAGACCATATTGCCACAAATTAAAGCCCTACTTCTGTTAATACGTAGGAGGACACATTTTAAAAGATTATATACAACTGTATGATAAAATAATGTGCATGCTAAAATTTTAATTCAGGTGACAGATTTTATTCAGTGGAACAGGACAATATATATATACAGTAATACCGTGGATAACGTTTACCTCAGATAACGCTAAAATCACATGACGTTAAGTCATCTGGGAGGGAGAATTGCATCGAATAACGTTAAGATCCTATGGGATGCATCGGATAACCGCTAAAGCCTGTGCGGTTACAACGTATCTCTATGGAGCTTTAACATTATCCGATGCATCCCATAGGATTTTAACATGCATCGGATAACACTAAATATCGGATAACACCAAGACTTGTGGAACCAAGTTTTAGCGTTATCCGAGGTTTTACTGTACGTCTAAGTGAAAATGAACAAAAAGATATAACAGAAACACTCACTAACATCAAAAAGTGATAGCCCACAGAATGATGTGTGTTAAAACTAACTTACAATAATACAAACTAACAGTTTAAATTATTTGTGAGTTCACACGTTTACAGGGATTTAATAGGTGGCAAATATTTCAATTATTTCCAGCATGTACAATTTGTAATATAAACACAATGTAAATTCAAGTTTCATATGACAAGGAACATCACCGTGCCTACATATGGTAAAAAAAATCTGTAATTATTAAGAAGCCAAATACAGTACATTCAAAAGAAATTATTAGGTGAACCAATGCAAATAAATTGTGAGCTACTTTGTTTATCTCTCACTTTATACAACCACAATTGGCATTTTTGTTTTCCTCTTTTTTATCCTATATTTTTGTCTTTCAGATTTTTAAATCATTTTTATTGACAAACAATACGTCTGGTTTCCTTTGCAAACATGTGTGCAACTCCTTTATGTTATCAGCAGTATTTGACCCACCAAAAAGTAACCCTAAATGCACAAAAATTATTGAAACTGCTGGACAAAACATAAATATTTATGTTTATTGGTTGCCAATCCCACCAAGTTATATCAATTAAATTAAACAAGTGCATTTAATAAATGAGGTGAGGACTAGATCAAAGTCACTTAAATATATTAGTTTACTGTAGTACTGTATTAAAGAGATTAATATTAATCTCGGCAGATTCAGCTCAAAGAACAGTTCCTACTTCATTCAACAAGAGCCAGAGGGCAGGAAAACCTAAGCAAGAGCAACATGAATGAGTTCCCAATGAAGGCTGTACATATTTGTCCATTGACCAGAAGATCAGCTCATACCACTACAACACTCCAAATAGTTTGGGCAGCTGAGGCCAGCATAACTAATGCTCATTCACTATTGTTTTTAATGTTATCAAATGGTACCTTGAAGAGCAAAGTGCAGCTGGTTTTTCCAGCTTCCCAAGAGAGAGCAAAGCTCATAAATTATGGCCATTTCAAAGGACTTGCTAGCACAGGCAACTGATATAATGAAGCAAAACAGGAGGCATTAGGGAAACAGCCATTTTAAAAGCTCTAGTTGCCCTTTTGGTATCTGATAAATGAACTCTTGTAAAATCTCACTTGTCTAAATTGGAAGGAAAAAAGAATTATCTTGAAGGAAGAAGGTCCAGTGCTGGAGAAAACAGATTTCAATATTATTCATGCGTAGCTGCATGTCAGAATATCTTTCCTTCTTCACAAATAAATTACAAACTCTCTTGGGCAACTTTCTACAGTTTTAATGCTCTCTTCTTCTCTTGTTCCAGTCCTACAGAACAGAGAACCAAGTCTCTTTTCTACTGGCCCCATCCAAAAAAGCACATTACCTTGTTAGCAAATGTTAAAAAATTACTATCCTGGATAAACATCAGATAACTGAAGAAATCCCTAAGAGGAAGTTTAAGGAACATACTACAGCTAAGGAGAAGACTCACTCTAGATATTGCCATGACCTTGGAGAAGTTAGTCTGTAAATGATGCAAGCAGGATAGATAAAATAAATGGTCAGGCAGGTATGCATGAGGTCACAGAACAGTTTCTTCATGTAATCTCATTAAATACCATAAAACCCCTTGCTGTTTATCTTATGGATGACTAAATTCTTTTGAAAGAGCCTTATTGTATATTTATTATTTTACTTATTCAAGAAACCCAGTGAATATAGAAATGTGAGAGTTCAGGAAAAAGCAAGGAAGGAGAAAGTAGCAAGTACTGTAGTAGGAAGTTATCCTTCCACAGACAGCTAAAGACCCATCTCTGCAGGCAGGCTTGTAATAATTTTAACTAAGTAACTGGGTGTTGGTATTTTAGCTAGCCTATTGTCTGTTTTTAATGTTTTAATTCTTATGCAAGTTTAATTCTTTTTTACCTGTACAAAGATTGTTTTAATTTGATTTTAGGTCTTCCTTGCTCAAAAGCCAGTCGTATCCAATTCAGTGCTCATCTCTGCTTATAGCCAAAGAGCCAGCACTGTCTGTGCAGATATTTCCATGGACACGTGGCAGGCATGACTCAATACCAGAGTGCACAGAATGCTGTTTACTTTATCTAATGCAGTTTCTTGCTTTCTAACTTCTAGGTTGGCAAGAGCTGGGACAGAGATGAGAGCTTACTCCGTCATGCAGTACTCGGGAATCGAACTCCGACCTCCCAGTCGTCGAGTTCAGCATCTTAACCACTTGAGCCACCGCAGTCCCTTTTGATTTTTAGGACTCTTTTTAAAAATTCTGCTCTATCCAGGAAATGTTTTAAAAGTTTGTTAGCTGCCCTGGGTCTTTGTGAGGAGGGGGGCATAAAAGTTTGATTAAATAAATAAAATAAATAAATAAAAATGTTGATGCATAATCCTTCAGAAGTGGATTTTTATTCATGAAAAGTTACTGACCATTTTATTATTATTTTTTATTTTAAAAAGGTGGTATAATAAAAATATCTTCTTCTTTCATCAGAATGTGCATCTCTTTACAAATTTTCCAGGAAACCTGAAAAGTATAAGCTGCAATTCTACATGCACCTATTTGGAAGCAAGTCCTACTGAACACAATGTACATTTTTCAGAGTAAATATATGCAGGATTGCATAGTGGTCCAACCATAAAATAATTGGAACAATGTGAATACTCCCACTTCAACATCCCAACAAAACCAGCAAGCCCCACTGTTTTGCCACCTTTTTCTTTTTCAGAAGCACCACAGTATACTCAATAAGTATATCAAATATTTTTATCCAGTAATGAAAAACATCAAGAACACCTTGGTAGGTAACATCAAGTCTTCCAAAGTGTATGTCAGAGGACACAGACTATACTAATATAGATGTAAAGTTGCTTGTTCTTCTCTACACTCGTATAAAACTATCAATGCAAAAAAAAATCATTAGGTTCTCTTTGATTCTACCAACTTTATTTGCAGCCTATTAAGGGACTTCCAAGTAAATCATTTCTCTATATAATTGAAGAGTAGACTTTCCTGGGGTTACATTCATCTTTAGAGGTGGGTACTTCTTTCCTTCCATATTATAATTCTGGCATTTTCTGATAATCCTTCAAGAGTCATTGATGTTCCCAAAAACATCTCTTTGATTTTAAGCTGAGAAGGGCAAGATGGTAGCCAAAGACTGCACGAGCACTTGATATAGATGCTTTCAGTCTTTCAGTCCTAGCTGCTGCTTCTCTCTGTACATCAATGGGTAACTGATTTGATCAAAAGGGATTGGTTTCAGGCATCCAGTAATGATTCTACAACTTTCATGGTGTTACTAAGTTTTGCATGGACTGAATTACACCACATTGGGTTGATGTGTTTGCCTACAGAGTAGCATGGAGAGCCAAATCTGTAGCTGTTAGTGTTTGTGCGCCCCAGTAGGTTTCCAAAGAATATTTAATCCTTGTGAATATATTTTACAATGCTTCTTATAAAAATCAGTGGACAATCTAATTTATTACCAAGGTATTTGGGGACAAAGAATGATCTAGTTAGTTGCCTTCCAGGATACCTGAAGTTTCCAATATGCCTCTTTGTTTCTAAGACAGAGGGCACATATTTGAGTCTTAGAAGGGACAGGTTTAAGTTTCTGTTATTACATGTGCCAAAGTCTTTAATGAATCTGTTAAAAGATGTTCTACCAGCTGAAATGTGTTTGACTGAGTAGCAAGTGCAAGATCATCAACATAAACATTTGTGTGGCAGAGCTTAAGCAAGACAGGAGGAGTCTCCTGGAAGAACAGATACAGGCATCCCCTGGGCAATAACCAAACCTGTCAGCTGGTCCTTCCACTTCTGAAGCATGAGGTGCTATGAATTGCTTTATCATAACATGCAAAACTTATTACAAGAAACTCAGTAGGGGCTTGAGAGGAATAGGGGATCAGATGGATACAGTAGTTTTACCTCAGGAAGTGGAAAGAACAAATATCTAGATTCCTGTGTACTGTATAAATAAAGGATATGTAAAGAAAAACTGTTTCTGTGCTGAGAACAAAGTTTGCCTTCTCATAAAGCACTTTAAAGATGAAGCAGTTTTACATGCTGTTGTATCCACAGTCCATTCTGTACACACAAGGTCAGTCACATCCAGCAGGATTGCATCAGACTCCTGGAATGCTGAAGTCCACATATTTGCCATTCAGCATGAAAACTGCTTTTCATGTTCAATCAGCTATAAATGTTGCTTTGTTTTAATTTTCCACTGAACTTCCTGGAACCTATTATCAGACAGCCAGAGATGTATGTTTAGCAATGGCAACATGGCCTTTTCACCATTGCTCCATTGCTAATGTCACCTCCAATAAACAGAAACATCCAACTCACCCAGCAAAAGACACACAAACTCTGACAGTTGTTTACAGCTGATATTTCAAAGCTGATAGAGAGAAGGCCTAGTTCTCCATCTTGTAGTCTGTGATCCCTCCAGGCCTCACATATTTCCCAAGTTCACGTGATTAAAAATAATTCCTCTTCACGTGTAAAATTTATCTGTATTTCAAAGGTTCTCTCACTCTCGCATGAAAAGTTGTTTTCATTCAATAGAAGCGTTCAAAGATTGTGTAGGCATTTCACCAAATTCCTGCTTTCACATGTTTTCTGCTATAATTCTGAAGAAGGAACTGAAGAATTGCAAAACAGCTACACAGTAAATGCCAAAAGGAAATCAAGAAAGTATTATTTCCTTCCATATCTATTAGCAAAGAAAATATGAATAAAATACTTATTAAATAACTGTAAGATATCTGAAAGCAAAATTTATGGAGTAAATGCAGGGGAAAAAACATGAGGACAAAAAAAGTTTCATCCTCCAAACAAAATTAAAGAAGACAATTCCTCTGAAACATGGGGGTGAGGGTTTGATAATCTGGCCACATGAAATTTCATCTCTGTAACTGAAAATATTATCACTCAAAGTTGTTGCTGTCACTGTAGTTGTGTGCCATTAAGATAAATTCAATCTATGGTGAGCCTATGAATGAGATACAGTAAAACCTCATATAACACTAAAAGCTGGTTCCACAAGTCTTCGTGTTATATGATTTTTCGTGTTATCTGATCCTCTATGGGATCCATAGAGATACATTGTAACCACACAGGCTTTCGCGGTTGTTATCTGAAGCATCCCATAGGATCTTAATGTTATCTGATGCAATTCTTCCCCCCAGATTCCTTAATGTTATGCGATTTTCGTGTTATTCGATACTAATGTTATATGAGGTATTACTGTACATCTAAAAGGTTTTATTATTAACAGCTCTGCTAAACTCACTGTTCAGCTTTTACATTTGTACACAATAATGGTGAATAATACAGTGCTATCCAGTCTACTTCTGATTTGTTGGTTTTAAAAAATCTTTAACAACTTCAATTTCTTCACAAATCAATATTAAAGTTATGTAGCCTTTTTAGTCTCATTATTTTTGTCTTAATATTCAACTGCAGTACTGCTTTTACATCTTCCTCTTCCAACAGGGGTCATTTGATGTCACTGCTGCTTTCTGCCAATAATGTTATGTCATTCGCATATCTTACATTACTGATGCTTCTTCCACTAAACTTCATTCTTCCATTTGAATCAAATCCATTTTCCATACAATGTTTTCTGCCAGACACGAAACTGCCAACTCAAGGCATAAATACGTAAGTTGGGGTTTTACTGTATACATTGTGACTGACTGATCAGCTATCTCTAGAAATACAGTACTGTATACAGGAATTTAAAACAACTAGAAAGTAATTATTTTAATCAAATTACATTTTTAAAAATTTACAATATTTATCAAGTATACAGAAGTGTACAACTATACTAAAGTAAAATCTAAATCTATTTTTTGTTAAAGAAAATTAATAATGGTATCACAACTGTGTTAAAAAAAAGACACTGTTGACATTGCAAAAAAAAAGCTACATAAAATTGGCCTACAAATCTAGACACTGGATTTGTAATCTCCTTCATTCTTTTCATAACTAACAGTACAATTGTTCCATTTATTCTTGCAGTTGTTTGTCTGGAACAGCTGAAAAAATTAGCGCAGGCAAAACTGAATTACTAAGATAGTGACATCTTCTGGCCAAACATGGTTGTTCAGTATTACAATTAAAATTACAGATCATCATTTTAAAAATCCATTTGGTTCTTAGTATAGTCCAGTGGTGGCAAACCTATAGCACATGTGCCAGAGGTGACACTCAGAGCCCTCTCTGTGGGCACGCATGCCGTTGTCCCAACACAGAGTTTGGCCCGCCCCTCTGCCCAGTAGCCCAATGGGAGCGCATCCTTCCTCCCCCCACATAACAGAGTTCACCCTTGCAGTGTTGGCACTATGTAATAAATAAGTTGGTTTCAGGTTGCAGTTTGGGCATTTGGTCTCTAAAAGGTTTGCCATCACTGGTATAGTCTTTGGTGGCAATATATATATATATAGATGGATTTATTTCATTTCATTTCCCTCTCTTCTTTTATTTAATTATATTCCGCCCCAGCACATAGGAACAATATCAAGAGAAACATAGTTTTATACTGCTAGTCATACAGATGCTGGTGTGTCTTTTTACCCCTACTAAAAAGCAGGTAAATTCAAAGGTAAGGTCGCTATCCTGTTGGGGATTTCCATGCACACAACCACTGTTGCACAGGCAGTTGTGCTATCTTGACAAAATGTCTCGTGCATGACTGGCTGTATGACTGATAGCAAAAAAGTCACACAACACACACCTCACCTAACAGTTCAATGACTTCACAACCTCAGTTGCACAATCAGAAATCCCCAACACAATACTCACCATGGATTTCAACTTTTGGTGCTGTACACACTTTCTGACCCCAGAGATAAGGACAACAACGTTTTGCTTTTGTTCTCTACCAAATTGTACCCAGGAACGTACTATATAGTCACCATAAAGAAGAACCACTGATAGTCTTATCCTCCAAGAACTCATATCTGGCAAAGTGGGAGCCACTCTAACTCCAGATTTAACATAAGATCCTTATAAAAGTAGAAAACATGAGGCGGCACACAGCTTTAGGATTTTAATGGTTTTAGTCAAGAAAGCAAATAACAACCCATGTAAATAATCTGTATTTGATGAGGGAGAACATCTGACCAGAGCTTCAAAGAGCTTGCCCTCATCCTTGATTAAAATCCCAGAAATTCAACCAGAGATATGTTCCATCCAAAGTCACTATCAGGCTCACTGGATTATGAAGCCCCAAGGTACTCCAGGATTTCAGACAAAAGAGGGCAGAGAAAGAGTAAGCTCCTAGTGTTTTCCATCTTTGCCATTTTATTGCTTACTTTACTTGTTCACTAATCTGACTTTAAAAATATTTTTTCTTTATGTGCTTTCACTGATGACAATTTTTTTTTGTGATAGAGAACAGAATGATAGCAAGAATAAATCAGAGGAAGAAGATAATGTGATTTTGCCTCTCCCTCTTTTGGGTACCATCCATGCTGGCAGCTTGAAGCCAGACACTGATTAACTTGCTCAAGACCTTTAAAAAATTATTCTTATAGCCCTGTGATGGCTTAGACCAGTAATGGCAAACCTTGGCACTCCAGCTGTTCTTGAACTTCAATTCCCAGAAGCCCTGATCAGCAGGACTGCTGACTTGGGGTTCTGGTAACTGAAGACCAAGAACAGGTGGAGGGGCAAGGTTCGCCATCATTGGCTTAGCTTAAGAACAACCATAGGACAGTTATGTTGGAATATATGGCAGATAATTATATGTGATATTGATGTCTCTATATGCGATTCCAGCATTGCTTATAAGGCTAGTAAAAATGCTGCTCAATTATTGCTCAGTGTACTCTGCTCCTCATTCATTCGTTCGTTTATATTTAATACACTTCTGTACTACCTATCTGAACCAGTGTGAATTTGTTGAGTCAAGTGCTACACAGGTTCAAGTGACTCAAATGAGCCTACTCTAGTTGTAATTTAAAGAGCACAGTAAACTGCAACTAGAGTCAATGGAATTTACTGAAGAGCACAATTTACCAAATTCCACTGATACAATGGACCTGCTCTAATGCCTCACTATGCTAAGCAATAGAATTTCATCTAATCAATTTTAAAAAATTATATGAAATAAACGGATGCCTCAGTTAGTAGAGTCCTCATACCAAATTTTCAAAACAAGAACATGTAAAAAGCTAGAACTAAACTGTGATACAAGAGGCACTTCTATATGAGAAGAAAGGACAAATATTTCTCTAGCTGATGTCACCTACAATGTGCACCTTATCAAAAATCAAATCAGGGATGTTTTTTCTTTAAAACTATTGCTTCCCTTATATATCTCTGATCACTTGAACAAGATAAATTCATCAGCTGAAATATATTTTATTAGTGCCACCTCTTAGCAAAATAATTACATCAGAAGTAAATAAGAATATTCACACCAAGCACAAGGAGTCAACTACAGTTCTATTCAGTGGCAGTTAATACCCTCCCAATGTCTTCTTGAAAATTGGCCTTGAGCTCTTTCTGAATACAGTGCAGTATATGCCAGCGATGGCGAACCTATGGCATACGTGCCAGAGGTGACACTCAGAGCCCTCTCTGTGGACACCTGTGGAGTCACCCCAGCACAGAGTTTGACCTGGCCCACTGCCCAGCAGCCCAAAGGGAGCACTTCCTCCTTCCCCCAGCACAGAGTTCATCCCGCCCCTCTGTGCAGCAACCCAATGGGAGCGCTTCTCCCTCCCTCCCCCCAGCACAGAGTTCCCCCTCCCCTCTTCCCAGCAGCCCAATGGAAGCGTTTCCTTCCTCCCCTATTGCTATGTTGACACTTTGCGATAAATAAATGGGTTTTGGGTTGCAGTTTGGGCACTCAGTCTCTAAAAGGTTCAACATCACTGGTATATGCAATAACAGGTTCTGGCCAATTTCACAACCAATTAATGAGAATGCTCTATCTTCTGGTGGAGATCCCCTGTCCCTCTGCAATAATGATACAAGGCGCAAGACCTAAAATTATTGAGATGGGAGCAACAGTGTCAGAGCTTACGGGAGTTCGTATGGTTATAGCAGTGCTACAAACTAGGCAGAATTCAGTTCAAAGAAAACATAATAAACTAGGATGAGGCAAGCACATATATGGTTGCCTAGATAAAACTATCAGTTCTTGTAAAACATGTCCAGCTGCTTTAAAATGATGGGTGCCAACATAGTGGCACCAATCCCAGAAACATCTTCTATCAGTGTTTTGTCACAGTTTTGTCCATCTGCAGTCAGACAGAAGTTAATGTACTCCATACCACCACAGAACTGCTGAGCCTAGCCCCCTTTTCTCTCTCCTCGAGTACACCATGGGATATCAGCCAGCAAAACAAAACAAAAAAGAAAATAGTTGATACTAATCATTTCCGACACCTGATCAGAATAAAGAAACACAAAGAGGCCTGGTACTGTGTGCTTGTTTAACTTTATGAGGTTCAGGGCTCCTCACAGAAAACCATTAGTTATTTGCCACATTCCATTCTACACATCATATGACTGGGTTACTAACAGTTCCTGAAGGTTAGTTTAATCAGCATTTATACATTACAGCTATTTGAGGAGGAGGGGAGTTTTAAGTTAACTATAGGAATGACAATTAAAAAACCACTGCTGGCTAGCAAAAACGTCATGGAAATCTCGTTCATAACTTACAAAAAGCAAAATATATTTACAGTGCATCGCATTTTACGTGTACCAAATGGTAAATAAGTATATAACGGTTCACTAAATGTAACAGAATGACAAGATTTAATTCAAATAATTATTGTAAGAGTTGGAAGTAGGAAAAAATATATAGTAACTTTACATTATCAGACATGTTGAGTCAATAGAGGGGGGGGATAACTTAAAAATACATAACTAGTACCCCGGACAACGTTATGACATGGTTCCACAAGTCATGATGTTGTCTGGTTTTTCGCGTTGTCCGAGCAATGCTAAAAAAAAACCTGAGAAGAGGCGCTCGCACGCACGCGAAAAGACGCGCCAGCAGGAGCCTCTTCTACCAAACGGGTATAGCAATGGGGGTAGGGGGGAATTCTGAAAAGCCGACCCTTGTTTAGGCGAGCGAAACGGGGATCGCACGTCAAGGCAATGGCCTTGACGTGCGATCCTCATTGCTATAGTGCGTCCGGGAAAGAGGTGGCTTGGTCGAAATACTCACCCCCACGCAGGGGGAGGGAATTTCGGCCAAGCCGCCTCTTTCCCAAGCCGGGGAGACCCCGCAGAGAGGCGCCTCTCCTCACCCGGATCTCCCCGGCCTCGCAGCGAGCCGCTACGAGGTCGAGGAGACCCCGCAGAGAGGCGCCTCTCCTCTCCCGATGTTCCAAAAGGGTAAAGATCCTTATCCTTTCGAAACATCCGGTGGCTTGCAGGCGCGTGCACGTCGGTGAGGGTTAGCGCATGACACGGAGGTCCCCCCCGTATCCTGCGCTAACCCCCACCGACACGCGCCGCTCACATGAAGTTTCGAAAGGGTAAAGATCCTTATCCTTTCGGAACATCGGGTGGCTTGCAGGCACGCGCGCGTCGGTAGGGGTTAGCGCAGGACACGGAGGTCCCCCCCATATCCTGCACTAACCCCCACCAACGCGCGCCGCTCACCCAAAGTTTCGAAAGGGTAAAGATCTTTATCCTTTCGGAACATTGGGTGGCTTGCAGGCGCGCGCACGTCGGTGGGGGTTAGCACAGGATACGGAGGTCCCCCCCGTATCCTGCGCTAACCCCCAGCAACGTGCGCCGCTCGCCCGACGTTTCGAAAGGGTAAGGATCCCCATAACCTTTCCAAACATTGTGGGGGCGGGCGCTGGGGGGGATTGGATTGGGTAGATGTTCTACCCAATCCAACTCCCCCCCACGCATACGCTTGTTCCGTATAATGTTAAAATCCTGTTATTCGATACAAGATCTTTCCGAAAATCTTGTCACGTTATGCGGTTTTCGCGGTATACGGTACTCGCGTTACCCGGGGTATTACTGTAACTTACTTCCATAATTTGATTTTAAAATCTACACAAAACCACAGTGTGACATTATCTGAAATTAGGACCTTCTGCTATCAGTATAAAGATGGCACCCAGATCTTTTTTGCTCTCTTTGGGAAGGGTAGAAGAAGGTCAAATGTTGTGTTTATTGTAAGTATGGACACACTCTAGGAGTCTATAAGCCAATTGTTTGCCTCTGAATGTATCATAACCCCACCAACTCTCCAATTTAAAAAATCCATAAACTCACTTAAAAAAAACAAAAACAGAAATTATTAGTAATTTACCTGCTGTTTTACAAAACTGTTTGTGGAGTGAGAGGATAAACAAAGGCCCAGGGAAACAACTTTTTTTAAAAAAAATCTACAGCTCCTGAAAGCTCCTAGGTCCAGACATTTTCATTTTAATAAATAAATATCAAGCAATTGGACAGGAGAGTCTGGGAAAACACTACTAGAAGACCACATGGGACACAATAGGCTGTATCTTTCACATTCCTCATCAAAGGTAGTAATTTCTTAAGTACATGACTGTAGATAAAGTTCCATGAAATCCTGACAGAAGGTAAGTACTGTTTGATGGAATGATCTACACATGGAATGTGCAACTCTGACTGGTTTGATATCAACCTTTCCTCTCTAGGATTTGCCAGAAGCTCCATAAACTATGCAGCACTGAAATTTGGCAGCAGAAGTGACGAGACATCCACTTCCAATCACAGAAAAATGTACTTTTCACTTCAAGCAGGGTGTATATCTTGCTTTTAAAAAGAATTTCACCTCCTGAAATCTTCCCAAAAGTGATTCTCCTTGTTTTCAACTATAATTATAAATGGAGTGAGGTTAGGAAGAGGTCCTAAAGGCCACAACGTGGATGAAAACATCTAGATGGAATTTACCAGATGGATTTGCTGCTTTAGAGGTAACTCCTCTATAGAGGTGGTAACAACCAGATGTGTCACTCCAATTTTACCTGTTACCCATATTCTCTCCACAAGAAATTACTCTTGTTGTTGGCATTAGCTTTAGTTAAGGGATAGAGAGTGCTGAGAAAAAATTAAGTGTATCAAGAAAGCAATAAAGGATGGTTTCTTACTCTTTTAGTCAAGGAAGAACACATCTGATACACATTTACCTTCATTTACTTCTGAAGTTACTGTCAAAAATTCTATTGGAGTTTATGTAAGGTTTGTGTAAAGGTTTTCCTTGCTCGAGAGCCAGTCGTATCTGACTCTAGGGTTCAGTGCTCATCTCTGTTTCAAAGCCAAAGAGCCAGTGCTGTCTGCTTCTGCAGACATTTCCGTGGTCATGTGGCAGGCATGACTAGACACGGGAGCGCACAGAACACTGTTACCTGACTATACAATAAAGAAATACTCCTGTATCTTTTCAGTTAGGTGCAGTTAACTATGGCAAATTATGTAAACAACACACAATAGGATTTCACCCATTATTTATTAAGAAAGAACTGAAAATTCCGCATAACAATGTCCCTAATTAATAATACACTATTATTTTAAACACATTTCATATTTCAAAAATGTATCTGCCCCAACCCCACACAAGCGTGGAATAAGAAGAATGTGTATCCCTGAAATAACAGTCAAATGGCCTCCTAGAGCTATGCTAGGAACCAATTTTTTGGTTTGGTTTTATAAAATAAACCGTTTTTACATTCTACCACCAACTTCTGTGGCTTTTCATATACCCCAGAGGGGTTTTTTTTTTTCAAACGTCAAGCATCAGATAAACAACAGCAATTTTTTTTTGTTCATAAATCACCTCCGACTTGGAATATCTGCAAGTGAGGTACTAAACTGAAGAATTCTGCAGCAATATTTTAAATAGCTTTCAGTGTAACAAAACACAGCCCACAAATATTAGAGGGGAAAGGTGCAATTGCAGCTCAGCTACAGAGCACAACATGAAATTATAAGCACTATAGAAGACTGATCTCATTTCAGTTAGCTGTTATTTAATTATTTTGCAATTCAAATCCTCAAACCAGAATCAGTTTCTAACCAAACAGATTATCTTCCACCAAACATTTCCACAATGCAGATAGAAGCTCTATTGTTTAGTGCCTACATTCACATATATACACAATAATGGAAAATATAGACATGAGCAAATGCAAAAGCCTCTTGCCAACTTTTTCTATATTCAATGTCCCAGAAGAGTAGCAAATTGTTTCTCAGTTAAAAGAAAAACTTCCTTTCCCAGAACAATTTGTCTCCTCCCCTGACAGTTAGCTACCCACTCCTGTTATTCTGACTCAAACCTGGTCAGTTGCATATTTCCAGCACATGCTCCTGCCAATCACTCTGAAACACAGTGCAGAAGAATCTGCAGAGTGGGAAAGAAAGTAGCTGTATGTTTTGTCCAATTTCATTCACTGCTCACTTTCAGACGGCAGAAAGAATGTGCCATCAGAAAACCAACATGTTTCAACTGATACTAATCTGCTCAACCCATTGGGTTTTCAAAAGTCTTAAGGTTCAAGAACTATCATCATTTCAAACGTGGATCAGCTCAGGACAAAAAAAAAGGAAAACCATTAAGAAATACTGTATAAAGAATTATCTGCCTGGCTTTCACTTCTTAACTAAACACAGAATAGTGTCTAATTCAAATACAGAATTATATATTTTACAATTTAGAGTACAGGTATATGCAGGATGGGGTGGGGACAAGAAACAGCAATGTGTATAGCACTGCCTTAAGTCTAGTAATTTAGTGAGTCTTCTATCTGAAGGAACAAAGTACAATGGAGCATTGGTTAACAAATTTAATATGTTCTCCAGGACCTTTTGTACTACGAAAAATTTGTAAAGTGAATTTCCCATAGGAATGCATTCAAAACCAAACAAAATTAACCGCAGGTTCCCACAGAAATGCATCAAAAGCCAATTATTCCATTGCAAAAAAATTATGTAAACTGAGCCACTATTTTCTATGGTTTCCTTTTGTTATGCAATTTTTGTGTTAAGTGAGCTGTTTGTTAAGTGAGATCCCACTGTATAGGGTTCTATGTAAAGCTTTTTCATTAGGTGTGCTCAAAATTAAGCATGCATGAGTTTGAAACCTAGGGTTCTTCAATATGAATGGAACCCAGTTAGGTAAAGGTAAAGGTCACCCTTGTTCAAAAGCCTCATCTCTGTTTATAGCCAAAGAGCCAGCGTTGTCTGCATCTGCAGATGTTTCCGTTGTCATATGGCAGGGATGCCTCAACACCAGAGTACACTGAACACTGTTTACCTTCTCACCGAAGTGATACCTATTTATCTACAGTTGTACAATTGTTCCCTTCTCCTGTCCAACAGCTAAAAACACTATCAGTTCTATGACTGTCTGTGGTGAAAGTCTAAAACAATCTAAACCAGCAGTAACTAGTATAAAATATACAAAGTGGTGATATAGTTTTAATTAATTTTCAAGATTATGGCAGGAAGAAAGACTACAATAATCCAGAGACCTTACCTGCCATAAAATCCAAGTCTGAATGAAAGAATCAAAACCACCTTATTGCACATCACTTAACATTGTGATAGTAACATACAATAGAATAAATTCTTAACCTGAAATGACTTTTAATTCATCTATATGTTTTCAGATTTCAATCTACAGTAATACCTCATATAACATTAGTATCGAATAACACGAAAATCGCATAACATCAAGGAATCTGGGGGGAAGAATTGCATCAGATAACATTAAGATCCTATGGGATGCTTCAGATAACAACCGCGAAAGCCTGTGTGGTTACAATGTATCTCTATGGATCCCATAGAGGATCAGATAACACGAAAAATCATATAACACGAAGACTTGTGGAACCAGGTTTTAGTGTTATATGAGGTTTTACTGTATCTCAAAAAATGTAAGTAGGACTTTCGGCACAAGATATCAATCCAAAGGCAAAGGGCAGAGGGACAGGAATTTTAATAAATTTCTACACAACTTCTCTGTTGCTAAAAACTTTCTTCCTCATTCTCCTAACTATGGTAGATGTAAAATTTCAAATCCCAAAGTTCAAGAACGTTTTGGTTTGTTTCCAGTTTACTACCTTTGAGCATCAAACCCTTTTCAACCTACTTTTTACTTCCTACAGCGTCCAGCCCAAATATGTAATGCTCTGGACTATGTGAGCATGAGGAGGATAGA
This sequence comes from Furcifer pardalis, assembly GCA_030440675.1. Classification (NCBI taxonomy): domain Eukaryota; kingdom Metazoa; phylum Chordata; class Lepidosauria; order Squamata; family Chamaeleonidae; genus Furcifer; species Furcifer pardalis. The sequence continues at coordinate 2,609,083 of CP126895.1, forward strand.
TCTGTAGCCTGTCACATACAGCATTGGTAATCTTCCACAAAACACAGCACATTTGCACAAAGCCAGGGGTTTGCAGGTACCTGTACCTGCCATGGACATGATGCATGCTGATATAATAATGCTGTTTGATCATTTTTGTTTGCAACAGGAGTGGCTAAGCAAAGCCAAAAGCTTCACTCCCTGAGTTTTCTAATTGTTACAGGAACCTGGGAACAGCTGCTCCCTCCCCTCCAATCAGACACAGAAACAAAAAACAAGTTTTTCTCTTTTTCTAAGCTTCTGCACTGGCAAGACAATACCATGCCTCACTTGCACAGGCAAGACAATACCATGCCATACCGCTACACCATGAGGTATCTCTCTCTTTCAGAAGCTGACAATCCAAATAAGGAGTATTCACTCTAAAAGATGTAAAACATTCAACTAAATTGCTAAAAATGGAGCTCCATTATATAGACTAGACAGCAATGCAGTTTTGCCCAGTGCAGACATGAGGAATGATCTCCCAAGGTAACAGGTAGCAATTGTTCTTTTAATCTACACACAAAATGTCTATTGATTAGAAATAAAAATATCTACCGTATTCCAAATGTTCCATATAGTGGCAGGTAATTTGAGTTCACAGCAGAAGACACATTCTTTTTATTTATTCACTTATTTAGCAAAATATTATTTCTAACCCCTCTTGTAATCCCAGGATATACAGTAACTGTTCACAACAGAAATTGTCTAGATGTTTGTGTCTAAATGAAGCTCACTAATTGCCATAGTGACTCAGAGTCAATATCAGCACTGCCTTCTCCTGTTGGGGAGAAATGAAATACAAAGGTTAGTGAATCTTGGGCTCTTGTGTTTAAAGAACAAATTGCAGGTATCTAGTTGAAGAAACTGTTGCCTTTTTTATATTATATTTTCAGTCTTTTTACTAATTTCCGTATTATTAGATGCCATAGTTTCTTAACATACTGAAAAATCTTTACCCATATTTTCTTTTTCTATATCAGAATGTTGTACAATTTAAAGTTACACAAGTAACAATAAAAACAAATTAAAATGTTAAAATAATTAGAATATCTTTGACCAGAAGTGGGCTACTTTAATAGCATTAGAGACCACAGTAACCTGGTTTCAATTATCCGTGGATCTAAAAATATTCAACAGAAAAACTGAGAAGACCTGAGTTTAAATCCCTGCTTGACCATGAAAATTCACTTGGGATGAGGGCAACACTGGTTAAATATTTTACATACCTTGGAAAACCTACCAGGTTGACATAAGTCAAAACTGACTTGATGGCACATAACACAAACTCACCTTTTTTTACCTCACCTGTCATTTAAAATTAACTGTGTGAACACTTACAGTGTCTAAAATGAGGGGCCTAATATTTCTAATTTCCCAGTTCTCTGTGAGTTTAAGAGATTTTTAACCTCTGTCCTCTGAAATCTAATTAAAGTATCTGTTTCTAAAGTGCTCCTCATTTACAATGCTAAGCATTTGCTAAGTAGCCACTCAAAGACCTCTTGCAATTATTTTCAATGAGCATCATCCTGTACCAGAAAGATCAGAAGATCAGTTACAAATAATCACAGTTCAGCAAACAGAGGTAGGGTCATGAGACCAGTACCTTCACATGATTTTTTCCTGCTTGCATTCACATGAGAAAACTGAAGGGGGAAATTACAAAACCATCAAGTGACAAATTCATGGTTGAGATGGGATACACAGCTCTGTCCCCAAAGCCCAGGGTGACCCTTTCAATCCTAGATCAGAACACCTCATACATCATTCCTAAACAGTTAAATAAGCAGAAGCTCAAAGGAGAACCAAGGTACTCTACTGCAACATGCCTAACATTTACATTGCCCCCTCTGCTCATTAAACAGATTTTGTTTAAATAATGAGCAAACTGTATTACAGACTCCAATGAGAATTCCAAAATTATAAGTCAACTGATAAAGCTCAGAGGAGATGGAAGAGAATGGGAGGGAGAGAAGGGTAATATTGACTAATATAAAGGGCGCAGCTTGAAAAAGGATATTCCTGCCACACCTGATCAAACACAGTCCACAGAAGGGAGAAGGGAAAAGGAGCAAGAGGAGAAGTAAGACAAAGCAGTTGGAAATTTGCATCCAGAACAGATTAAAACAAATTCAATAGGGACTGATGAAATACAGAATATATATTACTATAAATGCAAAACTGTTCTAAAAGCTAACTCAAATGTCAAAGATTACTGCTTGAATAAATTTGAATATGAAAGCCATTGCTTCCATAACTTAATGAAGAAATGTTCGACTAAATCCAGGGAAGAACTAAATGTTGCCCAACTTTCCTTCTTGACAGCAGAAGTTCCTGAGAAAAGCACTGGACACCACTGCACAGGACTCTTCTTCTTGCTGTGCTGTATCTGAATCTGAATATTGGTGATCCTCGTGGCAATCAGCCATGAAGAATGTCCTGTGAATATAATGCAGTGGCCTTTCATTTGCCTTCCGCATTGCAGAGTAGCACCCATACCACTGATTCAGTTCTGCAAGTCATTTTTTGGTGCTGAGCCCTTTTGGCACACAAAGTCCTCATCTGCCTTAGACCAGTATTGATGAAGCTTCTGCCCTCCATCAAGATGGATTCAAGTAGGATTTAAATCCACTTGGAGACCATCACCCTTGGAGACCATCACCCTTCACATTCCCCAACTTAAAATTACCTAAGGAGATATTCAGCCAATTGCATATTAACCTACACACTAGAAACACTGAGGCTAACATACTGTAATTCTTTCACAACTTCTATGAAAAGTGAAAACTTGATTTCACACTGCACACAAGCTCGGCACTAACCAGTTTCTTTAACTTATATCCATTGCTTGCTTCCATTAAACTATCATTGCAGAATGTTCAAGAAAATATTTCTAAATTCCGCATTTAATCCTTGTTAAATGTGTCTATGTATCTTCTTTACAGAAAGCTGCCATCTAAACTTTCATCAGAGGACTGTTTATGGAAAGCATTTTAACCTCAGTGTCAAACGCATCACTGTTACTTATACACACATTAAGTCAGTTCTTCCATCTCACTCATTCGATCAAAATGTATATGTCAGTTTGGCTGCTGCCACATCCACAATAAACAGTAACAAAAAACTCCAAAACTGGGTCAATCAGTCAAGTAACTGGATGACACCAAACCTATCTTTAGATAAAATATAAAGCTGGGTTTATCTTTTCATATTCCAAACTACCATAAGATAAACAAGCTGAATGGTTGTTTATTAATGACTAAGTATACATGTGTATATAAATTCACAGCCAGTGTATATGGGAATATATTTAAAACCTACACTTTAAAATACAACATATTATCAATAAAACCACTTGCCATTGAAGCAACTCCAGACTGACTGCCCAAACTTCTCTGTGACAAGAATGAATGAGGCAATGGCTATGAGGCCCAAAGAAAACATCACAGCTCACTAATGTAAAGCTATGAAAGCACAAAAGGGAGCCATGATCTTATTATAGCTAGTCAGCAGGGGTTCCAGGCTAAAGACAAATGGATGTGAAATGACTGAAAATGGGATATAGACTTAAAAAAGGAGAAAATTAGAAAACACAGAAGGATAAATAATTATACTGGACTCCATTATTTCCTTTTGATGGGACGCCTACATCATAAAAGCAGCTTAAAACTCTATAAAAACATACTTTGAAAGACTATGCATCATATCAGATTGGTTAGCCATTCCTGACCTAGTCTTCTATAATTCAACGAAAAGATGAAGGTTACCTTAACTGCTGCCAAAAGAATCTTTGTTAATCCAGGCTCAAATATATTTTACAGCCTGATCTAGACACACTCATTCAGAAGCAGATCTCCCTACGTTTAATGACATGTACTCCCAGATTAGGTAGGCAAAGAATGAAACTCTTGAAAGAATTTTTAACAAGCCAAAGTTTATATTCAATAATGGTTTGAAATTATGAGATATCATAAATATTCCCTCTTCAATAAAAACAAGGACTTTCACTTGATTTTTCATAGAACTTTCAGAGTCATTCATGGATCAGTGTATTACAAGAATAACTTGTGGTCCTCTGCATTTGCTGAGCTGCCATTCCTACCATCCCTTGCTGGTTAGGGCCCATAGGAGACCAAAAACAACAGCTGGAAAAATTGTACATGCCAAAAATACCTTTTGTGATTAACCTGAATGAAACTCCAAGAACTGAAGAAAAATAAAGCTCAAAAATAGTTTCCAAACCCTGTGGACAGTTTAGTGAACTACGTGTAAAAACTGCATCAAAGGAGTAGGCTCAAATTCATATCCATTGTGCGACTTCTACTCATGCAAGAGAAGAATCCAGCACAGAAGGGAGTCAAGCTTGCCTTCCTGCTGCAATGCCAAAAGCACTCATAAACAGTATTGGGGGCTATCCCCCCCAAAAAAAAATGCTTTGATGCCTAAGAGAACCTCAAGGCGGGAAGAAAGGAAAGAACCAAAGTCCTGATGCTACTATGTAAACAACACGCTATTTACCTTAAATCCTGCTAAAAATAAGACAGAGAAATGCTGCTGGATATGAAGGTGTTACAGCAACCTGTTTCTTAGGGGGAAATGAGTAATTTACTAGCTCCAATCCCTACTTTCTTATTTACAATTGCTATAGAATATGGACACCTAAGAAAACTATATATTCTATCTGTAGTAGGGAAAGATCAGTCTGAAATGTTAGGGAAGAAATAACATACAGTAGTTTAAAAACCAGAAATTAATACAGTACAAGTAAAAGAACATTTAATATAATCATTGACCTGAAAAGATCTGACTTATTAATAACAGTAACTATAATTATAATCTGTCCAGATTTAAAATATAGTAATTAAGGAAATCCAAGATATCATAAAAGCTACAGAACATAAGGCACTGGCAGAACTGCTGGGATACTCTGGTACAAAACTAAAAAAGCCAATGTCATCTTCCAGTTGGCACAGTGCCACAACCCTAGAACAACTGTGTGTGATAAGTTCTTCCATAAATAGGAGAGTATCAAAAGGCCCCTTGGGGACCAGCACAGGAACCACATGTCTATGGCCAACAGTCCAAACAAGGGTTTTTAAATTAATAAACACAGGAACAGTGTTGGTTATAATCTTCCCTCTGCTCCGTTGTACTCTGAATTCTTTGGGACCACTATCCCAAGCCCTCTGACTACAGTCTAATCTAGTAGTTCATGTCACCATTCCCACAACTGTGCTCTTTCACTGCACCCAGGACCAAGGTAACACCTAGCATAATCCATACAAGTATCTATGTCTTCCTACATTACATGTTAAAACCATAACAATGGACTTTGTGGCTTCAATATCAAATTAGCCTGCTTTTACCCCTTCTTCCCCACCTCATTCTCCTGCTAGTTTTTTGTACCATCTCACAAGACTGGCTGAAACAGCTCTCAAGAGTTTGCCTACTAGATTTTGTGTATTTTTGGTTGATTCTAATAAGAATACTTCTTGTCCATCTATTTTGTAATTTTCCTTCTGTATCATTAGTAATTGTGTCAATCTGTAACTGAACTAAAAATATAACTGAAATATACATGCATAAGAATTTATGTACAAATGTCATTATATATACATATAATGTATATAAAGCTTACCAGTTATATTATTCAGAACTTCTTTCAAGACACTGAAACTGTGCAACAAGGGATCAGAGTCTTCATCCTGAAAGTATGAAGAGGCTATTATTGAATCAAAGCTGATGAAAATTCAAGGATTCTAGTTTTACTACAAGGCCCTCAAATCTCAAATAAAGTCCTTATATTAACCTATTCAGAATCAGAGTGGGTTAGCAATGCAACTTAACTAATTAGGCCATGTATTCACGATCTGACAAGGAAATATTCCACATAGGGCATTCAGTCATATTTACAAGTTCATGGGACCTATTACACAGAACATGTCATATCTCAAACCTTTTAGCTAGTCACACATATGTACATGCCTACACAAAGATAAAAGTCAGATGCAATTTAATGCAGTAATTTATTCTATTTCTTTAAGTATAACTGATGTTGAAAGAAAATATGTATTATATTAGAAAGCTTCAGGCTGCCTGAATGCATTCCTTCATTATAACTTACCAAATGTGTATGGGTACTCCATCTTGCACTTCTTTTTATGGCTCCAACTACTGTATTGATTTCACCTTGTACAATGTAAATGTTCTTATCCACAATCCTGACAGACCTGCAGTTGAGAAACTAAGTTAATACCAGGTACAATGAAACACATTTTAATTATTCCACACCAAGAAGAAAAATCTGAAGAATACACCAGAATTTCAATTTTGGATAACGGAAACAGGAAGAATTTCAGGAGATTTAATTCAGTTGAATACTCTTGGTAATGTCTGTTTTATGTTCTCCTAATAATAATTTTTAAACATCATAATTTAAATAACTAACCACTTTCAATTTTTTATTTATAAAAAAAAAATCCATCCCAGCTTTCAACTTTCAAGAGTCCCCAGAACAGCCTTAATCCATATATTAAAGTATATAGTACTACTATTGCCATTTTTAATTTTTCAATAACTGGGCATGCTGCTCCAGAGTAACTTATACATGATTTCTATTTTCCCCCTGTAAGATTCAAACCTCTGCCAGCCACCATACTTTCTCCCAGATGATAAGGAGATGTAGCTCTTAACAGAAACCTGAAGCCCTAACGCTAGCATCTTTTATTACTACTGTAATCAGTACTTTTAGCACTTGAAATCATGGAAGGCCTAGCAGGGGAAGGAAGATAGCTGTACTATCTGCACAAAGCAGGGGGAAATGGAGAGAAGTACAGAATTAGAATTTTAAAGTAATAACAATCAGAAGATATCTGAGCATATATCCTTGGAAGGCTGATGATGCCATCAGCTGTGGAGATTTTTCAGAATCTAAAACCTTCCAATCCCCACTACCACCACCACCACCACCAAAGGTCTTGAGACTCTCTTGGGATCCCTTTCATTATGGGGAAGCTACTAAAGGCCAAATGAACGGGGAAATCTTTATGTTCTGAAAAATCACTACTGCATAATTTAATGCAACAGAATTTCAGTCAGTATGTTAACAGGTTATACTGTGCTAAATTAAATCAGAAACTAAATACTGTATAATAAGCAGAAGATGAATGTTTTGGCTTTTTTTTTTCAAAGAGAGAGGACAATAGAATTTGCAGAGATGCCATTATGAAAACTATAGCTACCAATTCCTCTTTGACATATGACAGTTCTTAGTCTGGTCACCTAAAACAGAATTACAGTACTATAATCATTAGTGTTAAGACTGTGCGGGAACTAGTACAATAAAGAGGCATGCTAATTTTTTTAAACATAAAAACATTTAGAGAACATATTCTGGAACAAGAGGTTGATAAAGCTGAAAACAATGACAAGAGAATGGTCTTAATGAAAACTCTAGCAGTTATACCTACAATAATTTAGCCGTACAAGTACAAAATGTTGTATTCAAATAAGGGTATCTGTCTCGTATTCCATAATAAATATATAATCACACATTCACATTTAAATGTGCAAAGAATTTGAAAAACCTACTTAAAATTTCTGCAAGGGAGTAGCAACTATGCCTGTGTCTGCTGCAGTGCCTGTGTGAATTACTCAAAAATAATCAAGCTGTGAATTCACCTGACAATTGTTACCATATCAAGAAATGTGTCTACTTTAATACCAAGATAACACTTGAAATGTACAATGCCCTTGTGCTATACAGTGTTGGCATGATCAAAACAGAAATGACAACTACAATATTTCAACCCAAGAGTCGTATTTAATCCAGACGAATTAAATTCTCCACAGTCAAAATTTCAGAGACCTTGGACATAAGAATCATTTGAAGTTCTAAATAACAAACAGACATGGGGCAAAACTGTACAATCAACTAGGAAGAAGAAACGTTTTCAAAATTTTATATTTTGAATACTCTGCTCACAATGACCTAAATTAAGAATGTAACCTCTTTCAGTTTTGTTAAAATGAATTTTATTTTGCTGCTGTTTATTACATCTAAATTGTTTTGCTATTAATATTTTACGTTTGTGCTGGTAACACTTTTTAACTGTGTTCCCTTAAGTTTATTTAATACTTTAGTTGTATGTATTTGGGATGTTATATAACAGTGATTTTTCTTTTAATAAGATCAGAAAACTACACCTGCCAGAAAGCACAGCTGTATAGATTTCTGATTTTAGCATTTAAACAGAGGTTTGCAGTGCAATGCTTCTGAAATGGAAGGAATGGGCAGCTCTATATTTTTGCCACCCGTGTGTCAACGAGCCTGTTTTGAAGGAGAATGGACTTCCTCTAATGAAGTCAGAACTCAGAAATTACTTGTTACAGTAATACAGATACTGTACTTATAACTAGTTGCTTGCTGGATAACAAATAATGTAACTGGTCGTTACAAACCAAAGTCAAGGATGGATGATATGTTTTCAGATTACTAAACTATCACAACCAGAAGCTAGTGTTTGACTCTTTAGTAAACTGAATCAGGCTGGACACTAGAGAACTTGGGGGAGTGCAGAAGCACAAAAGATCCATAATCCAAAAAGAACCATGAGCTTTGACATAGGCAATAGGAGATACTGAGTGATTTGTAGCTCTTCGTCTAACAAATTTGAAACATTTTAATCTATACCATCACAAAGTAAATCTGAAATCTACTACCTCTCGGCTACCACTCCTGACCTTATTTTATATCTTCTCTTTCGGAATTGCTTTAAACAAGAAAACCTGACCTGCACATCTGGCTATAGAATTTGGAATCAACTGCAGAACTAAGTAAGGCTGTGCATTTATACATGCATGCATGCAAAGCACTAGAGTAGGGATTCTCAAGATGCTGCCCGCAGCACCATTTCATGTGGCCCACCACTACCTCCACCACACCTGGAAGTGCCATGTGGTGGAGGAAGGGCAAAGTGGTTGTCTGGCCCCTGAAACTGGCTGAAGAAGCATGACCCGGTCCTCGGCATTAAAAGGTCGAAAACTCCTACACTAGAGGAAGACACCACTCTGACTATACACTGGCCCATGGCACCAAATCATCTGGATCTGGCCCACATCATCAAATCATCTGACCCACCCCCTCACTCCAGCCACCACTTCCAGTGCTGCCACCTCAATCCTTATCTCCTCTGCTTGGCTTTGGTGTGTCCCTAATGGCGCTCCATAGCAGGGCGGATGTTGTAAGCCTTACAACATCCACCCTGCTATGGAGCGCCATTAGGGACACACCAAGCCAAACTGAAGAGACAAGGATTAAGGTGGTAGAGGAGGCAGCTGAAGCGGCGGTGGGGGCATTTCTGGTGGCCGTGGGCACATTTCCTTCACCCATGCAATGCAGGGGAGTGGGGGGTGGGCTTTTTGGGGGTATGGTGGACTTAGGGTGGTCACCTCCACCACCAAAGGCAGCAGCGGCCGAACCACCAGTCCGGCCCCTCAACAGTCTGAGGTAGCATGACCTGGCCCCCAGCATAAAAGGGTTGAAGACCCCTGCACTAATGCCTTTGACCATGTCCTCTATTAGCATGCAGCAATCCACCTATTATCATAAGTAATTCCTGAAGGCAAACACTTGGCTGCCATGTAAGATTGCACTCTTAGAGATGAAAAATATCAATTTAAAAAGCATTAAACTACCTTAGACCACCCTAATGATCAAAGTATCATAATAAGAAAATAGGTTTCAGCATATGGAGGTAATCAAGGTCTCTAAGCTTTTTGCATCTGAAAATGCAGTTGAAAAAAACTCAATTTCCAGGTCATATTTTCTCCTTTCATTTATTTATATTATTTCTGTATTCTCCTAAACATAGGGGTATATATTCATTCCATCACTTTTTCCCCAGTATTTTTCCAGCATAGGACTGGATCTCAGTACAGTATGCTTATTTCTCCACACTGCTGTCTAAAACACTGCAATTTTAATATAATTTCTTAGTCATTTAACTAGCTTTATCTAGCTTACTGTCAACAGCCTACAATAATGGAATATTGTCATGTATTTCTGCTACACTCCCACTATTATAACAAAAGCATTTACTTTGGATTAAATTATTGTGCTATAAGATTATTGACATAGGGCACACTAAAAAAATCTGCTTAGTTTATAATGATTTATTGCTACAAAATATCCATTATAAAAGTAATATAATACAATACTTGTTGCCAACCCACAATACAGGAACTGGAGGACCTGCTGGTTTATCTAAATATTCCTGCCTATTTTGTTGTATACTATTGCTTGCCACAGACATACCCATGCTCTATCATGTATTGTGCAGTATTACAGATATATATTTTTTTCTTCTTGACCTGTGGCACACTTGGCTGAAAATATTGGTTACTACTTTTCTAGCTCCAGGCCCAACTCTTAGCATTTCCAGTCATATGCACTATAGAGCTGTACTCTCATATTACCCTTTCAAGATTCATTTACTATATCAACCAATCACTTTGTTTATCAAATGGAAATAGCATTTGTGTAGTCAAGTCTACCCAACAGGTCACCAGGCCCATTTCCCTGTGATGCCCCGTTTCATGGGCCTGAGATAAGGGGTGGTAAAGGTCTCCCTTGCTGGAAGGCCAGTTGTGTCTGACTCTATAGGGTGGTGCTCATCTCCAATTACAGTCAAAGAGCCAGCGCTGTCTGCATCTGCAGACATTCCGTGGTCCCGTGGCAGCCATGACTAGGCAGCGGAGTGCAAAGGAATGCTGTTACCTTTGCCGCCAAAGTGGTACCTATTTATCTACTTGCATATTTCTTGCTTTGGAGCTGCTAGGTTGACAGGAGCCGGGACAGAGACAGGAGCTCACTCTGTTGTGCAACACTTTGGTCTCCAACTGCTGACGTGCCAGTCGTTCCAGTTCAATACCTTGACCACTAAGCCACTGTAGTAGTCCCATTTTAAATACTGAGAGGTCAATGCTAAAGCTGCAGCGTGGATCCATTGACGGATTCCGAGGCTGCCCAAGAAAACCGCAGCACTACCAGACACGGTTCCAATGCCCGGCCCTGGCGACCCAAAGTGAAGGTGTTCCTTCTTTTCCTCCTCGCCTTCGCCTTTCCCAGCTGGGCCCTTCGCCTGCTACCCTTTGGACTTAAACTAGGGCCCTTCTCGTGCTGCGGGACCTGGAGCTAGGCCGGCCGGCCGCCCCTCAGAGACTTCGGGAAGCCGAGGAAGCGTCTCCCTCCCTCCAGAAGGACCCACTGAGACGACGACGACCCCGGAGGACGAGAAGCGGGGGGGGGGGGGACCAACGGCCCGTCGTCCACTCACCCCTCCATCCACCCGGCATCCAAAATGGCGGCGTCCGAGATCAACTGAAGAAGTGGTGCCAGTAGTAGTAGGCGGTCTTGGCCTGGCCCGGAGACGCTCCTGCCGTAGCACCGGCCCCCAGTTAGGAGCCCCGGGGCCCGAAGAAAGGGTGTCTTAAGGCAGGGGGGCGGCAGGAACCGGCTCTGCTTGCTTTGCTCCTCTCACTGACGTGGAAACAAAGCTCAACCTACCCCGCTGCCTGTCTAAGGCGGAGCCCTCCGTAGAACCAATCGCAAGCCAGCTTGGCCCCGGGGGAAGGCCACGGATCCAATGGGAACGGCGGGGAGGGGCGCGGTGGTCTCCAAGACTCGGGATTGGAGGGGGACAGACAGAGGGCAGAAGCAATCGGGTGGAATTGGCACCTCCACCCGCCAATGGGTAAAGAGCAGAAGGCCTCGGGAGAGGCGGACAGTTACTGGGAGGTGAGAGTCAAGTGCGGTTGAGCCGCAGAGCAGGGATTTGAGAGGCATTCTGGGCTTGTCAGTGGAAGGCGCTGGGCGACGGTTGGGGGGGCGGGGTCGTAACTTGGGGGCGTGGTCTTGTTCTCTCTCCTCAGAGGAGACCCCGCACAGAGGTGGTCAAAATGTAACAGAATTGTTAATCTATTGATTTAGATCAAAAGTAAACATTCAGAGATCAATGAAAAGAAATGTTTAAATGGAATTCAGTCCATTTTAGAGCAATCTTTTACTGTGGAACCCTTTAGCTACACAGCTGTATCTGTCAACTAAAGCATTAATGCCCCAAGTCAAGGTTTGGGGCAGACACTCTTAAAATGTCATATAAATAAAATCAGGGCAAACAAAAAAATTGTGGCACCTTAAATAGATAGATAGATCTCTAAGCCGCCCTGAGTCGCCACGGCGAGTGGGCGGCAATATAAATTTGAACTAATAAATAAATAAATAAATACTTTTTTGTTATTCAGTTGCACAGTCAATTCCGACCCTTTCTTTGCGACCCTATGGACCATTGCCCTCCAGTTACTTCTGTCCTCCACCATCCTCCTCAACTCGCTCAGCTCTGTGCCCATTGCGTCTACAATACCATCTAGCCACCTCATTTTTGGCCGCCCCCTTCTTCTTTTGCCCTCAACCTTTGCCAGCATCAAGGCCTTCTCAAGTGAATCTAAATGTGAACAATAAATAAATAAATAAATAAGTGAATCCTCTCTTCTCATTTGATGTCCAAAGTACTTTAACTTCATATTTACTATTTGACCTTCTAAGGAGCAGTCAGGGTTGATTTCCTCTAGGATCGACCTATTTGTTCTCGCTGTCCAGGGGACTCTAAAAACTCTCCCAACACCAATTCTCAAAGGCATCTTTTTTTTTTTTAATTTTTTTTTTAATTTTTTTATTAGGTATATAAAGTGATACAAAACAAGACACATACATAAAACAAAATGAATTACATATCTAAAAAATATAAACAGAGAATTCAAAAAGGAAAGTAAAATCTCTCATATATAAGAATACTACATTGTTAACATCCATCAAAAATTATTACCTCATTATAAAACACTATTTACTACATCGATCTCCAAACTATATTTCCATCTGTCACCTCATAACCAATATATGTTATTCTCTATCTCAATTTTTCTTCTTATCTTTAAAACCACCCTTGTGATATATACAATGTCCGGGGATTTATGTTTACTTATGTTTTCCAAAAGTCATTTTGCTCAGATACAGGGGGTATGCCCTGATTCTTAACTGTTACATAATCAATAAAAGGTTTCCAAATCCTCCAGAAGTTGTCACCAGTTACTTTGCCCTTTTTAAAATTTATCTCCCAAGTGAGCTTTTCGTTGAGTGCCAAATCCCACATTTCGTTATACCAATTCCTTCTTTGTAAGTTTTCATTATTTTTCCAATTTCTAGCTAGTCTTGTGAGGCTCCAATTTCTAGCTAGTCTTTCTAGTCTTGTGAGGCTTTGAAGGACTTTTGGGGAAAAATAGAGGTTGAAATTAAAAACATATTGGATTCGCAGATTGAACTGGGCCCAAATACAATTTTGTTAACTGAGATGGATAAATATAAAATGAGTGAGGATAAAAATGAATTGATGGCGATAATGTTATCAGCGGCCAGACAATGTATAGCTAGAAAGGCATCTATTCTGCGTTTAATGTTAGCTTTCGTGGGTCAAATCCACTCTTCATACATAAGAGTGAGACTTCATGGCATCAGTTTATACATATCAGGTACAGACATACATGATGGTTGGGTGGCATAACAAATCAGTTTGCAAATCAGTTTGCTATTTACAACCAGTAATAACAGAAGATCAGTGTGGCTGTTTACAATAGTAATAACAGAAGATACCTGATTGGGGTTTAGAATGATGACCCTAAAGCTTGATTATGCTGAGAAGAAGAATTAAAAGAGGGGAAAGTGTCGCAAGGAACAGTACCCTGCCTGCCCAGTTCTCCCATGCTGATGTCCTCCTTCTTTACCTCAGCCACCCTCGCTTGCCACTGTCTGATGGTCAACTGATGATCTGTTTCACCTGCTCATTAACTAGGTCTAGTCTACTGTGAAAACTGACGGGTGTATGTAAAAAGGGTTACCAACCATTTTTTTCCTGTGCTGGAGCAGTAACTAGGATGGCTTCATTGGGTGCATCATACAAGTGCTAGTTTATCTTAACCATTTCTCACACACACACACACTTTTTTTTTACAATTTCAAAATTTCCTTCATTTTGTTTTTGGAAGTGTGTGTTGGTTGGTTTGTTTTTTAATTTATAGCATGACAGATTCGATTTAAAAAAACTCCCAGTGTAGTACATTTAGCAGATAGATAGATAGATAGATAGATAGATAGATAGATAGATAGATAGATAGATAGATAGATAGATAGATAGATAGATAGATCAGGAGTTCCCAACCCATGGCCTGTGGGCCAGGCAAAGCCTGCGATACCATTCCATCTGGCCTGTTGCTGCCTCCGCAGTACCAAGAAGTGGAAGCTGACGCATTTACATCAGCTGTAAAATGCATCTGCACATGCACAAACATGCCAATGGCTTTTGTAAAGTGGGCACATTTATGACAGCCGTAAATGTGCCTGCTTCTGCTTCTAGGGGACATGGTCTGGCCACCCCTGGACTAAGATAGGGCAGTGTATATTCAAATGATAGAATAAATGATAAGAGCCTCCTTGAAGACTGTGGTCTTTTAGTACCACAATCAGGTGTGCCCTGGGCAACAGTGTCCTTGTTGTGCCAGCTAATCTTTCTCACAGTAAGGAACCACGGAATGAATTCACTGAAAAGTGGCTTCATTTTGGCAATCTAAACCCTAGACACAAAAGAATAGAATAACTGGTGAGAAAAGAAACAATGACACTTGATTATCCTAAAAGCAACCATGTCCTAAACGATCCCAGATTCCCCTTGGCTCAAGACAATTTTTCCCCAAGATCATTATCACCTTTGTCAGTTTTTAGTCTTACTTACCAGTAAAGCTTCATTGGGCTGCTACAATTCAATCACGTCAGAGACTTCTTAACAGCATCTGTGGGATATTTTAAAGCAGTGGGGCCTGTGTCTGAGACTTAAGGGTAGGGGGCCACAGCCCATTGTTTGACGTGATGCAGATGAAATTGTGATTCAAAAGTGTGTGTACCTACATCATGCTAACTTCACAGACCCAAATTGTACTGCATATATCATTGGCAACATTGGGAGGCATTCAGCCTCAGCAAATTAAAAAATGATGTAAATGGCACAAAGGCAGCAACTGATAGCAACAAAGCATATGCAATATTGGATGTGTCTTCAGTAAGGTTTCTGTATAATACAGCCAGTTTTTTTTTCCTCAGTCTGGGGGAAAAAATTGAGTGAATAGTATCATGTTTTTCAGGGATTATGTTGTGATCCTGTGAATTTTAAAAAAGCTTTTCATGTGTGGTTGCTTATCGTTGCTTTGTTGAGTGTTAAGAGCAAATAAATGTCAACAGAGAAGTCTTATATTAATCTGAAAGGTGACAAAAAGATGATGGATATCCGTGGTCAGATTTTGTTAAAACTTCCATTTTGCCATGTTGGGTAAACATAAGTACTTTGGCATTCTTCAAGATTCAAAAGGAATCATAGTAAGTGACATGGAAAACTAATTTTGTGATTTCTAGTGCAGTTATGAAAGATGTCATTTTACCTAATTTGATAAAAGCACTCAGATTTTATTTTTGAATTTTTAATTTCTAGTTATTAGAAATAGAACTGCCACTTAAAGCTCCCTAATGTAAATTAACATTACAACATGTGTTCATAAACAGGTTTTATTTTAATGCATTTACTTTGTGATGTCAAAGTAATCAGAAATCAATGATGTAAGTTAGATTCTTCTTCTATATTATGTACCTTACTTTGTGACCTGCTTCAGTCTTGTGCAAAATAATAGTCTTCCTAGATCCATAGAGCTCAACTCTTTCAACTCTCAACACTTTTCTTTCCTGTTTTGAAGAAACTGCTGTTTCAATTTTACAATTTTGTCTTATTTTCCCATCAGATATTTCAGTTCAGTCTATTCTACTCAGTGATGGGATGTAACAGGTTCTCACCAGTTCTCCAGAACCGGTAGTAACTTTTCCCAGTGTCCCAGAGAACCTGTAGCAGCTTTTGGGAGGAACCACCTTCGGGGCTTACCTTTTCACTGGTTCCCCCACTGCGCATGCATGCCAAGCACTTGGTGTGCATGCACGCCTAGTGCTTGGCACATATGCACGGCCTCCTTGCTGTCCTCCCAAACGGGGAGGAGGAAGAGAAGCTGCTAGCCTGAAGCTCCCTATAGCCTGAAGCTCCCTATTTTTATTATTTTGTATTTTTTCTTTGGCCCCGCCCATGACATGACATCATGATGTTAGCTCCACCCACACTGTGATGACATCACGGTGGGGTAGTAAAATTTTT
This sequence comes from Furcifer pardalis, assembly GCA_030440675.1. Classification (NCBI taxonomy): domain Eukaryota; kingdom Metazoa; phylum Chordata; class Lepidosauria; order Squamata; family Chamaeleonidae; genus Furcifer; species Furcifer pardalis. Next base: position 2,625,399 of record CP126895.1, read on the forward strand.
GACATCCCACCACTGATTCTACTCAAAAGTCTCACTTTTGAAAAAGTCAAGACAGATTTATTTTCCCAAACATTACATTGTCTGTCTCCAGTGGTGGGATGTCAAAAATTTTACTACCCCACTGTGACGTCATTACAGTGTGGGCTAAGCTAAATAAATAAAATAAAAATTACATTAAAATACGCCCATCCACCCAAACACCCACCCACCCCAAACATAAATCAACCCACCCACCCCAAACACAAACCCGTCACTTACCTGTTAGTATAAGTGCCTGGACAGCACCATGTTGCAAGATGGATATGGTCATTGTACCAGTTCTCTAGGATAATATGCCTTAATGTAAATGTAAAACAGCTGTACCTCCTTAAGGGTTCTCCAATTGGAACAGCAATTGGAACAGCGCAGGTGTAGCTTATTGATGAGGTAATGCTCCAAGACTTTGCTTAAAAACCCCAAGCCAGGCAGCCAGGCGGAGCTAATGTCATGATGTCATGGGCGGAGCCAACATCATGACATCATGATGTTGTGGGCGGGGCCAAATAAAAATAAATAATAAAATAAAAATAAACACACACACATACACCTCAACCCATCCACCTACTTACAACACAAACCCATAAATAAATAAATTAAATAAATGAATAAAATAAAAATACATTAAAATACACCCACCCACCCACCACAAACAAAAATTAACCAGAGCTTTTAAACCAGAGTTTAAAGCTTATTCTGGCTAATCTTTCTCACACTAGGTCAGATGGAAGGAACTACAGAATGAACTCACCACAAGATGGCTTCATTTTGGCACTTTTCAACTTTTCAACAGTTAAAGAAGTTAGGTACTAAGTCTTTGCCTAACCAGTTCTCTAGAATAATATGCCTTAATGTAAATATAAAACAGTTGTACCTCCTTAAGGCTTCTCCAATTGGAACAGCAATTGGAACAGCACAGGTGTAGCTTATTGATGAGGTAACTCCAAGACTTTGTTTAAAAACCCCAAGCCAGGACGCCAGGCCTTTTTAGGAACTGTGGTAGTACGTCAGTATAGGTAATTGTATTAAATACACATTAAAATACACACAGGCACACCACATCCAAAGGTGAGTCACTTACCCTGGGGAGCTTCAGGCTATAGGGAGCTTCAGGCTAGCAGCTTCTCTTCCTCCTCCTCACTTGGGAGGACAGCAAGGAGGCCGTGCATACGTGCCAAGCACTGTAGGTGTGCATGCAGAATTTCTAAGCCAGTTCTCAGATTAATAGAACAAAGTGTTTTAGTGCTTGCAGTATTATTGATATTTTATTACTAAATAAAGCAAACACCTAACCTCAGCACATTTAACCAGTCATTTATTAAGTCCTTGCTTAGTGGAAGTATCTTGAGGATTTTCATCAGTTTTTACTTTCTCTTATTTTAGCAGGATGGGGTTGGAGGAGGCTGCAGTTCTTCACGATATCCCAAAAGGTTACAATTATTCATTAACCTCCAAATGTTTGAAAGCCAGTGTTGTAACATATAGAGTCACTATAGCAGTTGTATGATATTTTTGATCATGTCACACCAATAACAGTACTTTGTACAGTTGGAGAAGGTAGCTAAATTGGTATCTGATGTGTTTTTAACTTTGGAAAGTCAAACTAGGGAGGATTATTCCTAAATGAAACATCTCTCCCATTAGAAAAAAAAAGAAAACTCCCCCAAAATTTAAGTTCCCATTAGTATGCCATCTCAGGTTTCTTACGTCAACAATAAGTAGTATCAGCAACCTGTTTCAATTCCAACCTTTAATTTTGGCTGCTGTTAATGGTCACTTTTTGAGCCACCTCTCCCCTCCCTGTTGCTCACAGTTATTTGCTGATCTGCTACAATGGCACACAGTTTAGAGAGCAGGCTAGTAGCAGAACTAGAAACTGGAGGCTTAATGCCAAAGAGAAACAGACAAAGGGGAAGGGGATTGCTTCTCCAAAAAGAGAAGTGGGATGATGGGTAGATATTTGCACACTTCTCATGGCTGAGATGGTTGCCTTCACAATGGATACATTTTTGATAAATATTTGTATCAAATGATTATTAAGATTCAAAATACAGTGGCACTGTTGGTTTTGCTGCAACAGAGCTGCACAGCTACCTCTCTGGAAATTCCCATATAAGTGCAAATTTTTAAAAGTCTGATCCCTGTACAAATTCCAAAAACAGGATGGCTAATACCTTTATTGGCCCATACACAATATATAATGTATTATGTCCTGTGTGTACAGATTATTATTATTATTATTATTATTATTATTATTATTATTATTATTATTATTATTATTATTATTATTATTATTATTATTATTATTATTATTATTATTATTTCAAATTTATATTGCCGCCCACTCGCCGTGGCGACTCAGGGCATTTTACAAAAAAATACATTACATTACAATACAGATGCAGTGTCAGTTGAAAAAAAATTATAGATGCTTCTTCTACAGCTCAACATTTATGTTTATTTATTTATTTATTTACATTTTTATACCACCCTTCTCACCGGGGCGACTCAGGGCGGTTTGCAGCATCATGAAAGCATAACAACACAACACAAACCCATTATTAAAAACTTAAAAATTACAATTATAAAATTTAAAAAGTTTTTAAAATTTATAAAAATGTTCTGTTTTATGTTCGAAAACGTCTATTTGTCTGTTTCCCTTCATTTAAGCAAGAATACAGTAGTTTAGATATCAGAAATATGTCTACTGATTTTACCAGCCACTATAGATAAGATTCTAGGCATTCTTTCCAAACATTATCACCAAAAACTTTGTTTTGCTTTTAGTAAGGAATATATGTACAGTATTGTAATTCTAGTTGTTGGGGATTATATGAAAAATATTCACAAGTGTAATTTGGGGTAGTCTCTGTTCTGGTGGTATTTTCACACCATATCATAATTATATCCATATAACATAATATTCGGTAACTCACTGCTTATTCATATAGAGCAGGGGTGGCCAAACTTTTTGCACCATGTGGTTCCATGGTCACCTTGGTTCCTCTCGCCAAAAATGCTGCCGTAAAACACATCTAAAATGCATTAACAACAGCTGCAGGTGCATTTATGCAGTGTTTATGGCAGGCGTGAGCATGTTTACACAGGCATGGGTGGGTTTTATGGGTGTCGTAAACATGCCTGCTTCCACTTCCAGGAGCAACTGAAATGGACATGTGAGCCACATGAAATGGTGCTGTGGGCTGAGTCCCGCCTGCAGGACGTAGTTTGGCCACCTCTGATACAGAATATTAAAACTATTGAACAAGTTATGTGTTGGAGAAGCATAACAAAGGTACAAATCTTTTTGCTTCAAAAAAAAGTGATACGGATATAAACAACAGTTTTAGTTACTATAATAAGAGTTGTGTGCCATCTAGTCAATTCAGACGTGTGGATATCCTTTCCAGGGTTTTCTAAGTAGAGAAGACACAGAAGTGGTTTACTATTCACTTCTTCTGAGCACCTGGAACTGTGCAGCTTGGTCAAAGCCACGCAAGCTAGCTCTTCTTCCTGGAGACACAGGGAGGAATTGAACACCCAATTTCTGGCTTTGCAGCCAAATACTTTAAACCATTGAGCTATCCAGCCACCATGGTTGCAATAATTACTGTATGGCACATAAAACAAATGCTGTTAAATGCTTTTCTCCATCCTACCCCATCTCAACAATTTATACTAATGGGATTAAATTTATCTTTGGTAAACACAGAAATGAGATTTATGGTATATTTAAGTTTATTGAAAAGTGTGTAGAGTGTTTATTGATTATTGAATGATACCCCAATCTGCTTTTATATTTTTGCAAAACTTGCTATTTTTACTTTCTTTCCGCTCTCCCTCCCTGGAATGATGTTCTTGAAAAACATTTCCTCCTTTTACCTAGATGCTATGTTCTTTGTCTAATTTAACCACAACAACACTTTCAATCAATTTATATTACTGTACTGTATTACTGCTTCTTCAGCTTTCCAATCAGCTAAAATGAAGAGCGTGGAAATTCTGAAATAAATTATCAAATCCTAGTTTTGAGAAAGTCAACACTTCAAATTTCTGGTACATTTTGTTCTACTCAATAATTACAGTACAGTACTTTCTAAAGCACTGCAGAAAATGGAGCTAGATTGGTTTCTTGTTCTGGGCTCTTTGGATCCCACCATGCCTGCTACGAGCAAACTATCACCCATGAGATGGACACGGATCATGTCCAAAGTACAGCTTTGGCAAGGTCTCCCTAGTCCCATGATGGTGAACCTTGACAATCCAGGTGTTCTTGGACTTCAGTTCCCCAAAGCATACAGTAAACCCATTCATGTAGATTCACAGAGACTTGGGCTTTGGAGAACTGAAGTCCAAGAACACCTGGAGTGCCAAGGTTCGCCATCACTACCCTAGTCCAACATTCTACTCACAACATCACCCTGGCCCCCATATTTTACTATCACTTGATTGTGTGGCCCTTCAGGGAGTCCAAAGCTTATCTCAATGTCCAGCCATGCCAGATGACATTTATTTATTTATTTATTTATTTATTTATTTATTTATTTATTTATTTATTTATTTGTTTGTTTGTTTGTTTGTTTGTTTAGGAAATAGTATAATTCATGAGGGAAAGGATAGCATGATAATTGCTGGTGCATAAATGAAGACTGGACAGTATGATACATCATCATGAAAGGAGAAAGACTCCAGTGGCAGGAATGTGTGACCTGTGATAATTTAGCATGGAAAGGGCTCAGCTCCTTTTTCCCCTGCAAAAGGACAGCATCTCTGGCAGTGGGGCTGTTGAAATCTGTACTGATCTGTGTTGGTCTTGGGAGAATAAACTGTTCAAGGACGTTAATCCAACAGGACGGTTTGGAGCACAGGCAGGGTGGTCAAGTCCCACCTGATTTGCAGCAATTCCAACAGGGCTTTCAAGTGGTAAAGAGGCTGAACTCGTTGACTGGAAGGTTGGAGTTTGATTCCCGGGTACTGCATGATGGCATGAGCTCCCGACTCTGTCCCAGGTCCTGCCAACCTAGAAGTTCGAAAACAAGAAATTGCAAGCAGATAAATAGGGACCACTTCAGTGGGAAGGCAAACAGCGTTCTGTGCACTCCAGTGTTGAGGCATGCCTGCCACATGTCCACAGAAACATATGCAGGTACAGACAGCACTGGCTCTCTGCCTATAAACAGAGGTGAGCACTGAACCCTAGAGTCAGATATGACTGGCTTTTGAGCAAGGGCGACCTTTATCTTTACCTTTCAACGTGTGTGAGATTGTTTATTCAGTCTGGCCAGGTTATCCTGCTATGGAAATAGAGTAGTAGACCATACTGCCAGCGACTCAATGCCAATCATCAGAGAGCAGTGAACTAACCTTGCAACCTTGAAGATTTAACAGTCTTGGGGGGTGAAGTCCACAGGGAAGGGTGATGGTCCCCAAGTGGGTTAAATCCCACCTGAATCCATCTTGATGGAGGGCAGCAGCTTCATCCATCCTGGCCTGGGGCCGATGAAGACTTTGTGTGCCAAAAGGGCACAGCACCAGAAAGTGATTCAGGGAACTGGGTTCATGGTATGGGTGTCACACTGCGATGCAGAAGGCAAACAAAAGGCCACTGTATTATATTGTCCCCAGGATGATGATGATGATGATGATGATGATGAGGATGATGATGATGATGATGATATCGATATCCCACCTATCTGGGATATTTTCCCAATCTGGGCGGCTTAAGGTAAAGATCACCCCTTGTTCAAAAGCCGGTCGTACCCAACTCTAGGGTTCAGTGCTCCTCTCTGCTTACAGCCAAAGAAACAGCTTTGTCTGTGTCTGCATGTATCTCCCTGGCCATGTGGCAGGCATGACTAGATACCAGAGCGCATGGAACGCTGTTACCTTTCTCAGTGGTACCTATTTATCTACTTGCAATTTCTTGCTTTCAAAGGGCTAGGTTGGTAGGAGCTGGAATAGATAGGAGCTCACTCCGTAGTGCAGGCCTCAGGCCTCGAAACCAGGGCCATAGCCAGGGGGATGGCCAGAGTGGGCGTTGCCCACCCTGAGTTAGCAGTCTTCCCACCCTTAAACTCCCCACCGCAGCTTATAACGCTTAAATTTGTTTTTAAGAAAACCTTTACAATAAAAATTAAATGGAATAAATTATAAATATCAACAAGAACAAAAATGACAACACACACCCCAATTAAAAAAAAACACCCCCCCACAACAACCCAGCAATAATCTTCATGGCTGATCACCATGAAGAGAGCCAAGATTCGGATTCAGATACGGCACCCAAAGGAGGAGGATAGCCTTGTGCCTCTCTCCCTCCCTCCTCATCCCCAGCAGCCTCCTCCAGGAGATTCGGGTGAAGCTCTTTCCGATTCCCCCTCCCTCCCGGCCCTCGCCTTCTCTGGAGACCCTTCTTCTCCCCTTCTTCGCCCTCCCCTCGGGGCAGAGCCCCTTCCTTTGCCAGAGGCTCCCCCGACCCCTCCCTCCGGGCAGGGGCGTGTCCTGAAGCCACCCGGTGGGAAAAGGGGGCGGGGACCGTAGCTCCAACCCCACCCCACCCCCACCCCACCCCCGCTGGCTCTCTCTCTCTCTCTGTGGCGCGCGCGCTTGGCTGGGAATGGGGCGGGCTGGGCTCGCGCTGCCCAGTGGCAGCTGCCCGGGGGCGCCGGGGGCCTCCTCGCATAAAGCCCGATGGCCTCAGCCGAGGGGACGCACTCGACGGCGGGCGCGCCAGCCAGGGGGAGGCCGGAGGGGAGCGGGAAGGAAGCAGCCGGTCAGCCCGCGGAGCAGCGGGAGGAGGAGGAGGAGGAGGAGGAGGACTGACCGCCGCCCCGGCTCTGCCTCGGCGCGGGCTGCCCCGTCGATGTAAGTCACCCGCTTGCGCTGGCCCCGTCCTCAGAGGCCGGGATCGGGTCCCGGGGAGGGTCGCTCTTCTTCCTCGCAGCTGGACATCACCACCCCCCACCACCCCGGCACCCAGTCCAGGCTGTTCGCCTTGACTTCTGCAGGGGTGGTCGCGGAGGCGGGGGTGGGGGTGGGGGGAGAAATCCGACAGCTGAGATATATTCAAGGCGAAGAGTTTGTGTTTCTTCTTCTTCTTCTTGTGCCGTATCCGGTTCCGAATGTGGGCGATCCTCGTGGCGATGAGCCACCAAGATTGTCCTGAGTACGTAATGCAGGGGCTTCTCATTTGCCTTCCGCATCTCAGTATGGCTCCCGTTCCATCGATCCAGTTCTGTGAGTTACTTTCTGGTGCTGAGCCCTTATGGCACACAAAGTCCTCAGATCAGCCCCAGGCCAGGATTGATGAAGCTACTGCCGTATCTGCCGTATCAATTATACGGGCCCCCTGGGCTACGGGGGCCCCCAACGTGCGTCAGCAAAACAAATCTTTACCCTTCCTAAGGGCCCCCAAAGAAATTTTTATACGGGGCCCGCCAAGGCACGCTACTCTTCTGATCAAGATGGACTCAAGTGGGATTTAATCCACTTGGGGACCCTCACCCTTCCCTGTGGACTTCACCGCCCAAAGCCGCTAGTCCTCATTAGTTCACCGCGACCTGATGGTTGGCATTGAGTCGCTGGCAATAGGGTCTACTCTATTACCATAGCAGGACAACCTGGCCAGACTGAATAAATAATCTTATACACCAGTGCTGAGTCTCTGGCAGTAGGGTCTACTCTGTTACCACAGCAGGATTACCAGGCGGCCAGACTGGAGTTTGTGTTTAGAAAAACGCCAACACCAACAACCGATTGCGATGCGTGTGTATTTCGAGGGAGGGGGGAAGGGTTGAGTGGGGCAGGAAAAGCGACAGGGAAACCCAATGGCGTTTGGATACATAGACGCTTTGGTAAAGACAGGGTTCGTATTTAGACTTCGACGGATCCTGCAGTTTCCCCCACAATCACAGAGGAAAAACCTTCTTCGAAAGCTGTTTCCTCTTCCTTTCTTTTGCTGTTTTGCAAATACAGTACTGGCTACAACGAGACGAGGCGTTGTGTGGTTATTGTTGTCGAAATCCATGGCCCATTTCAGAATTTGATCCCCTGTCGTTGCCATAGCAGCCTTCTGAGTGAGAGGAGTTCCGTAAGCATGAGTCTTGAATTTCCAAACTATCACAAACAATTTAAAAAAAAAACCGAAATGCATATTAAAACGCTTTTAAAATTCAATTATTTTATATTTTGTAATTCCCTCTTACAATGAACTTCTCGACGCCTTTGCGTTTCAACAGAACTGCGTGTAGAAAACATAAAGTTTTGCTAAAACGACCTCTTCATGTCATCCTAGTTATATTGCTTAGAAGTTTTTGGAATAGTAGCCGTGTCAGTCTGTGGTTCAGGCATGTCATGATGAAGCGGACTTGATCCACGAAAGCTAACAATAAAAAGATAGCAGTTAGCCTTTAAAGTGCTACAGTGTTTTTTTATTTTGTTTTGTTTTGTTTTCTGATATGCTTAGAAGTTCATATTCTGCATTTCTTCCGACAGAAAAGCAAGGTGACTCTCCAGGTGTATCACGTTAACCGGAACCATAACGTCGAAATGTTTGGATTACTTGAAAGAATTATAATTCGGCGTAGTCGGACGTAATTCGTGCGCAACGCAAACAATTCCATGTGTTCATTTAATTCGTTGGGGTTTTTTTGTTTGTCCAGTTTATTCGCCATAATCCAAAAAGTAGAGAAAGCGGACAGGTTGTGGGGTCCACAATTATAAATTCCTTACCCACTCCTAAACGAATATCTTGCGGAAAGCTCTCTTGAAGTTTTGTTTATTCTATAAAACACGGCGAAGGACACGTCGAGGGTCGTCTTGTCTGAGGCTTCTTAAAACACCAAAATAGTATTACTGTATTATTTTCCTGCCAGTGCCACCGATTAGAGGAATCACAGATATTACTAGCCCAGGGTCAGAAGCCGTTGTTACGGGAATAGGAACTCGCCGTTTATTCTGGCAGAAGGAAGCGCAAATTGAGCCGGGAATCCCACACTAGACGGTGGGGAAGGGGGATCCGTTTTCGGGTCACGATGCCCCGGTTCCTTAGATATTATTCTTCTTGTGCGCTGAAAAGACATCACTAACCAAACTGTCAAAAGATGAAAAGGGATCGTCTGATCTTCTCTGAGCGGACGATCCTCCCGTCGAATCGCGATCCGGCCCCGCTTCGATCCGCTTTGGGCTGCCCAGGTCAAAGCAAGCGAGGCCAGGAGAATCTGCGCTTTCCCCACGAATCGTTCCTGGGGTGGGTGGGGAGAGAGGTCCCCCTGGTTGTCCGTGGTGGATCGGGCTGCGCGAAGTTTATTTTTCAACATCCTAGGAGAGTAGAAGAGGGGTGGAGTGTTTTAAAAACGGCGATCGGTTCTCTCTGGGGTCTTTCAGACGAGACGAAGAGATCTCGCTTGTTTCAGTTCGTCCGAAACGTGACCCTGTTGTCGTCCAGTGGGCGGTAATGTAATGGTAGCCTCTCCTGTAGCAGGAGCGTAAACTGGCCCCGATCCCTCGCTCGCTTCCTGGGGGGCGGGCGGGGGTGTCCTAGGACGGATCTATCCGAGGGCCTCGAGCTGGGATCTGAAGCCGCCTGGCGCCTCTTTCCTCTGTGGGCGAAGCTGCCTCTAGCCTCTGGGTTTATTTTGCTCCCCACTCCCCCACCATGGCTTTTGACGACAAAGTGGTCGGAAGGTCAGCAATTCGAGACCGGAGTGCTGCACGTCGGAATGAGCCAACTGTCCCAGCTCCTGCCAACCTAGCAGTTCGAAAGCAAAAAAAATTGCAATTAGATAGATAGATACCACTTTGGTGGGAAAGGCAACAGCGTTCGTGCCCTCTGGCGTCTACTCATGGCTGCCACATGGCCACGGAAATGTCTGTAGTCGTAGGCAGCGCTGGCTCTTTGGCTATAAACGCAGATGAGCACTGAACCCTAGAGTCGGATACAACTGTCTTTTGAGCAAGGGTGACCTTTTTGTCACCGGAAGGGGGGGCTACCGAATAGGCCGCCTAGATGTCCCCACCCTCCTTGCTAGTCAGGGCTAGGGGGTCCCCTAGCTTCAAGGGGTCCCAAACTCCTTGCCTCCTAGCTGGAAAGGACACGCCGCAAGTCTGAACGTTGGGGGGGGGGGAGGGTTTGAACCTGGCTCCAGGTGTACCCTTGGCTGCCCTACTGCCATTTTGCCCTTCCCAGGGCAGGAATGGCCTGGGCAGGTTGAGCTACTACAGGCTGTGCCTGAAGCCTGCCATGTGGGAAACCATGATGTGGTTTGGTTTCCCACCTCCTGCGCTGTCCCAAGAACAGGCTCCCCACCCCACCAACTTTCCTTGGCGTTATTTTCTATTTTCGTGTCCTGATCAAACCCCAGTTAGGTTTTGTCCTTGGCCAAACTTAATCCCTCATCGGTGCATGTTTCTGGCAGTAATTGGCAGACCGGATTCTGTATCTCTCCATATTCAGATTGCATGTTGTTGTCCACCAGCGGCCCCCTCTTGAGCATGTTGGCTTTGCATTTAGGGACTCCAACCCTCAGGCTATTCAGGGTCCGCCAAGTGATATAGGGGAGTTTGAGTTCCTCAGCCATCTCTCCCTTTAATGTTGTTCCTTGTCCAGTGAGCTTCTTCCTCCAGCTTCTAATTTGGTTTTGCTCTTGTGTACCCTCAAAAAGGTTTGTTCTTGTCATAAAGTTTTTCCTGGATCTGAGCCAGCAAACCAGAGGATGTCGAGGGCCATTCAAAGGAAGGTCTGTCTGTGGCTGCTCCTAAAAGCTCCTCTTGGCTGACCCTGGGAGAAGATTCCTGTCAAAGATGGGGCTGTTTTCGGTGTTTAAAACTCAAGTCTTCTCTGTCTTCCGAAGGCAAAGAAACCAGGTCAGACTCTGGAGAACTTCCTGCCTGAACAAATTCAGACCTAGTGAGTTGATGAGAGACCCTAACATCTGCGCTCTCTGTTGGTTCCTCTGGATAAAAGACAGCCAGGCTTTAGCTCTTGGTGAATGAATGTTTCCCTTGACAGGTGGGCCCCAGCACCAAATCCAACTAAAGCCTTTAATGGTTTTCCTGGGCCTAGAATAAACTTCAGGATCAAGGAAAAGTGCCTGGGGAGGGTCGCCTGAGCAATACCATTGTCTCTGTGCATTCAGACACCTGATTTTCTACCTAAGTCTTGATCCTATTTAATCCAGGGTATAGCGCTCTACTATCTAGCCAGGCTCTCTGAATGAAGATGTTATCAATTGTGTGGCAGGAAGATATATGCCTGAAGCTCAGCTCATTTCTCTAAATTATTGCTTTTGTAAAATAATATTAAAACACTGAAAATGGAAAAGTCTAGACCCCAGAGAGACAACATTAGAAGAAATGGTACACATTTGTTAAAATTTAAGTAAACCTGTACTGTATAATGAAACATTATATCTTTAATAAAAAAAAAACAAAATATAGAATCTGAAAATATTAAAATAGAATATCAGCTTATATATACATATATTGGTATTTTATACTACAAAAAGCACCTACTCGAATATTGCGGTGTTTTTGAACCACAATTGGATGTACCCTGGCAATGACAACCTTGTGTTGCCGGCTAATCTTTCTCACACTAGGTCAGGCAAAATGAACTGCAAAATGAACTCACCAAAAGGTGCCCGCATTTTGGCAGTTTCACATCTGGCCTAGACAAAGAAAAATAAGAAGTATTTTATTTTATGTTTTGAGAAACATGATTGCTTTAATACATTCACATATTAGCTTTTGGGACCACTTGGTATTTTGCCATAATTATAATCTAGGACATTTTCTTAAGTCACTCACCAGGGACCTAAGATTTTATTTCTCCTAATTATAATAAGCAGCATTCTAACTTTAATACATTATAAAATTGATTTATTTTGATTTTCTACAGTGGTAGTCTGTCTTTGATATGCATTCTCCAATTATCCCATGGCAGAGTAATGAATTTTTTGGCCATTGGTGTATTACACAAAATCATATAGTTACCAAGTACTGTACCATATAAATATTCCACAATAATTGTTTGTGTGCATAGAAATACCTTGCACAAATTATCTGTGTGTGGAACATAAGACATGGAAGATTCAGAACTGTTCTTCCTTAGGAGATAAATGGAACAAAATATGACTTCTTAAATATCATAAAGGGAATAAATGTGATGAATTAGAGAATTACGAATTATTTACTTTGACATGTTGGCCTCTGCTTTAATTGCAGATAGTCACCCTATTCTGTGACATATTTTAGAGTTAATTGGTAAAGCACTCACCTCATAGTATGACTGGACCTTTTCTTTTAATAGTAATGCAATTAAATAATTTTAGACTCAAGTTTCTTCTGGTGGGAGGCATTCTTGAAATTGTAGGGTTTCTTATGTCCTTCACTTCAAAGCGTACTGACCCAGCCCTGTCTTATGGTGTGTGGGAAGAGGCACAGAAGGAGGACTTCTGCTCTTTCTCTGGAGTAATGGTCAGAATGTCTACCCTAAAATCTTACTTCGATGGCACTACTGTTTTTGAAACCTGGCAAGGGTAAGGCTGGAGCAGCTATTTTGGGAAACATTACCATTATTTATTTGGTCATCTAAACAAATTATAGAATGCCCTTCCTGGGGATGTTTGTTTCGCCACCTTCATGCTCTCCTTCCACCAGCAGGCAAAAACATTCCTTTCTAAAGATGACGTTTGGCATCTAAATTTAGACATTTTATTGGATAGCATATATAACATTTGTACATGCTTTAAAATCCTTTAATGTGTTTTAGTTCTCTGTCTAATAATGATTTATGTTTTATGTGCCTGTTTTAAATGTTGCAAATCTCTTGAGTTCCTTTTACAGGAGAAAGGCAATATATAGATATATAATTAAGCACATAAATAAAACCTTTAACACTCCACCTTTCCAAAGTTTGGTACGGCCTCTGACAGAATAAAACCATGCAACTAACTTTGGAAAACATTAAATAACACTGGTCAGTATCCTACTAGAGTAGATTATTTGACTCCATGGCCAAAATACTATTGGCGAAGCTCCCCATGTGCAAAGCTGATGATCTCATCAGCTCTGACCTTTTGTTTTTAAATAAAATTTTCCAATCCTTCTCCTCCACCACCCCCAGATTCCAAAGCTCCCTAGGAACTCAGCATTTATTCTGGGAGAAGGAAGCGCAAACTGGCTCCATAGCCGGGAATCCCACACTAGACTGTGGGGAAGGGGAATTCGTTTTCTTATCACAATTGCCTGGTCCCTTAGTTTCTACTTGTTGTGTACTGAAAAGACGTCACTAACCAAACTTTCAAAAGATAAAAGGGGATTGTCTGCTCTTCTCTATCCCAATGATCTTCCCTCTAATTAACTTGGAGAAGCCTTCAGTGGTCTCAAGATAGGGTGGAGCTTTTAATATCTAAAAACACCACTAGCCTGGAAGATCACTGCATTTCTTTAGAGCAACTGTGTAAATAATCCACTCCTCACTATAGATGGCACCTTACATGGTATGTAGTTTTATTTTTCAGATCAAGTAGGGTTGCCATATGTCCTGGTTTTCCAGGAATTTCCTGGATTCAAGCTGTCCTGGCTGGTTCAAAAACAAACAAACATGTAAAAGTCCTGGATTTTTTAAATTAGAACAAAGGAAGCAAGATAACTCCTCTCCAAGGGATTTTTGCAAAAAGTTAATTCACTGCCTCCCTGCCTTTCTTTCAGTTACCCTGGTTGAAAGCGGCGAAGGCAAAACAGCACTCTGAGAAGCCTGCTGGGGAGGGGAGACACTTGCAAGCGAGATACAGTAATTAAAAGAAAGCCACAGAGGCAGTGAAATAACTCTTTGCAAAAATCTCTTGGCTCACCTTGAAGTTTGGGGTACAAGGAGTCGTCTTCAGCCCTTTTCTTCAAAAGCTGGGAGGGATCAAGAAATAGCCATATCTAAGAAGCCGAACCTCCCCCATACACTGGGATGGAGAAGTCCTTCTTCACGTGACTGCAAAGGGTTGATTGGATAAGGTTGGTATTCCTAGAGAGGAAGGGAACAGGATGGACAGAAAGTGAAGAGTCTTCCATCGCAAAAGTCCTCCTCCAAAATAAGTCCCTTCCTGTCTCCTGTTTTTCTCCTTCCAGAGGGAAACGGAGGTGCCATGGACTGCATTGCCGTTCCGTGCCCCTCTTTAGAACTTTCTTCCAAGGGATCCTTGTGTGGGGTTTGAGGGTGAGTCTATTTCAGTGGTGTGTGTGTGTGTGAAGGAGAGGGGGGAAAGGGTGGTTTGAAGAGTGGCTTAATAAATTTTATTTAAAAAATAAAATAAAATAGAACCATCAAAAATAATCTTTTGCAAGAAGAATCACATGGGGGAAAACCTCTTGACTATAGTTTACTTTAAACTGACGAAGGCTGTCCGCCCTGGACAGGATTCTGCGGCGTCTTATAGCCGCATGCGTGTCTGTCCCGGTTTGGCAGGAGAGAATTATGGCAACCCTAAGATCAGGAACTGTGTATGGTTGTATGAAAAGAGACAACATGAGCATTATTGGTTAGAAGGCTTTCTCACTAGCAGCTTAACAGCAATGTACAACAAACTTCTTCTTTTTTCCTTAATGGATTTTCTCAGACAGGAATGAAAGATGGAAGAAGAAATTGGGAACAAGGGAGAGTTATTAATGGAAGGTACTATCTTGTGAAGGACTTTAAATGTCAGTGCCTGAAACAGGGTGATGGCATGTTGAATGACTCTTCTGGGGATCACTCAGAATCTGAAGTACAGTACTTAACATGTTTCAAGTGGGGAAACGAGCACTAAATATTGGGTTGTAAGGTTGAGCACAACCACCATAGTTGTTGCAGAATAGGTTGGATCCATCCCAACCTCCAGACTTATAAAAATAGTTAAGTAGAAACATTTTGCAGAAGTTGAAGTGTCTGAGATGTCTTCAAAGATAGCTCCATACAATCTATGTTTCAGTTGTCTGGGTTACAAAAGCATGAAGTATCATGGCTTTATTCCCCTTCTCCAAAAGAAACATAACCCACATGATGAATGATCTCATCACAAGAATTGCACATTATATTATTGTCATTTCTGCTTCACTGACCTGCAAATTTGAGTTTAAATGTTCACATCATCACATTAGGCCTTCTCCATGAAGTAGAAAATCTGGTAGCTGAAAAGTAAGAGCAGTTAGCTTGCCAGCTTCTCCTTTTCTTCAGGATCATTATATATATTTTTTTGTTTGTACAGTTGCCAAGAGATTGAATTTAACAGGACGTCCTGATACAGCATTGAGGCTCCTGCCTGGTCGTGGACTGTTGGCACCCCCAGACAAGGCAAGGCTTGTTTTGGTTCCACTAGTAACAAAATCTGTCAAAATCCCTTTTGCCCCAGCCGCAAAACATTTTCCCTCACATTTTTTCACGGTGACATTGCTCACTGCTTTGGTGCTTCCAAGTTCATTTCTGCCCCACATTGTTTCCAAGGCACTCATAGGAAGGCCTGTCTCTTGCCTATTCTTTGGGGATTTGCTGAAATTAAATGGATGAGCTACAAAAGAGGCCATGCTTGCTAATATCCACCCCAGAGTTTCCTGCTCCTCAGTTGCCTACCACTAGTTCCAATATTTATATTTATTATACTTGTTGGCATGAATCCTGGTAAAACCCTATAACCTGCCATGAAAAAGAGAAAGAGAACATTTGCTTCATCTGGAAGAGTCCTTAGATAGATTCGGTGTTAGGAAATACTTTCGTCTGCCTTGCCCCCATCAAGTCAGTTCTTTCTTACATAGGCAACTGAGTGGAATCTAATCTTTCTGACATCCTTTCAAGTAGTTTTAAAAACAATATTGGGAGCTCTGTTAGTTTCTGCTGTTTCATCTTGGCACATTGCAATAGAGCAGCCAGCTCATCATCCACTGAAATGCACAGGAATTTTGCAGTCTAGTGAATTCAAACAGAATTTTGTACACTATGACTGTTATACCTCCCGTCAGTTACCTGTCTTTTGTAGATAAGGACTGTCTATGTTGTTGTTGTTCAGTCGCACAGTCAATTCTGATCCTCTGCGACCCCATGGACCACTGTCCTCCAGGCACTCCTGTCCTCCACCATCCCCCTCAACTCGCTCAGCTCTGTGCCCATTGTGACCACAATACCATCTAGTCATCACATCCTTGGCCGCCCCCTTCTTCCTTTGCCTTCAATCTTTCCAAGCATCAAGGCCTTCTCAAGTGAGTCTTTGCTTCTCATTTGATGTTCAAAGTACTTTAGCTTCATCTTTACTATTTTCCCTTTTAAGGAGCACTCAGGGGTGATTTCTTCTAAGATTGACCTATTTGTTCTCCTCGCTGTCCAGGGGACTCTCAAAACTCTCCTTCAACACCACATCTCAAAGGCATCTATTCTTCTGCACTCAGGTTTCCTAATGGTCCAGCTCTCACAACCATACATTGCCACAGTGAATACCATTGCTTTGACTAGACGAATTTTTGTTTGCAATGTGATGTCTCTACTTTTCACTAAGTTCCCCAGGTTTCTAATTGCTTGCCTCCCAAGAATGAGTTGCTTTTTTATTTCATGGCCGCAATCACCATCTGCAGTGAGCTTTGATCCTAGGAAAGTAAAATCTGTCACTGCTTCTAATTCTTCCCTATCTATTTCCCAGGGACTGAGAGGGCCTGTTGCCATGATCTTGGTTTTCTTTATATTGAGTCTCAAGCCAGCTTTTGCACTTTCTTCTTTCAACCTAATCAGGAGCTTCTTTAGGTCCTCCTCACTTTCTGCCATTAGGGTGGTATCATCTGCATAACTCAAATTATTGATGTTTCTCCCAGCTATTTTGATCCCAAATTGTGATTCCTCCATCCCTGCATTGCGCATTATGTGCTCTGTGTATAAGTTGAATAAGCAGGGTGACAAAATGCAGCCTTGTCTTACTCCTTTTCCTATTCCAAACCACTCCGTCATTCCATATTCTGTCCTGTTGCTTCTTGATTCATGTACAGATTTCTCATGAGGTATATAAGGTGCTCTGGTATTTCCATCTCTTTAATTACTTGCCACATTTTGTTGTGGTCTACACAGTCAAAGGCCTTAGTGTAATCAATGAAACAGAAGTAGACTTGTTTCTGATATTCCTTTGTTTTTTCCATAATCCATCTTATGTTGGCAATGTGGTCTCTAGTTCCCCTGCCTCTTCTGAAACCCGCCTGCACTTCTGGTAATTCTCTCTCCACATGCTGTTGCAGTCTATCCTGTATTATCTTGTGCATCACCTTGCTAGCATGTGGGATGAGCGCAACTGTCTATAATCCACCAAAAATTTGATTCTCCCCTCACCCTTAGCCTTTGGGGAGAACAAGAGGAGACTAAAAGCCAGAAGGTCCACATTTTCCTTGGGTTCTCAAGATCTAGATTTTGATATACGACGATCTAATGTGCCACTGGTATGTCTTCTCAGTTAAACATTTCTACAGAGACTACTACAAAGTGTGATTCACAGTTCTTTTGGAAGGATAAATCCTTAGGGCAAAGTTCTAATAATTAATCTTAAGGGTGAATCCTTAAGGTGAAGTGATAAAAATAACTGTAACAGGACACTCACTCCCCTTTGGGTTTCCATTTCATGATCACACTTTGCAAGGATGTCCTATAGCACTGTATACTTATGTATTTTTGTTAGTCTGAAGAAGCATGCTGACGAATACAGATGGCATCCTCACCCTTACAACCACTACTTTTCTTCCTACCCCAACCAAAGTTACATCCTTAAATTGCTCATTAGTCCCATCAACCCTCTTGTTCTCTTGTTTAGTATATTTTCCCATATAAATGATCAGATAGCATTCTGTGCAAGTATTATGATATTTGTGTATTTGAATGGATCATTACCATGACCTTCAATAGCATGTGCTTTAGCTTAAATGTTCCCTCTGATGCCATCCAGATTTTCTCAATGACATAATAAAATATTTGCCCACAGCAGTGACAGCCAAGTCAACAAGAAGGTGTTTCTCTGCTAATACTGTAATAATTTCATGTCAGAAATTATTCTGGGTTGAAAGGATTTTTGCTGGAGAAGCTCTGCTTGGGGAATGCCTGAATGAGGCTCCTCTCAAGTCCCCAAGATCTTTTTCCAACGAAGTGGTTCCTATTTACCTACTTATAATTTCTTGCTTTTGATCTGATAGGTTGGCAACAGCTGGAACAGAGCTGGGCGCTCAATCTGTCATGCAGTACCTGGGTCTTGACCTGCTGACTTGCCGGCCTTCCAGCTAACAAGGCAAGCTTCTTAACTAGCTCCTCCTAATCTCTGGAAACATATAGTCAACCAGAGCTGTTGATTTCTTCGCTGATAACCAGATTAGTTACGTGGGAAAATATCCCCCTTCAAGAATGCTTAGAGCAGTGGTGGTGAACCTATGGCACGTGTGCCAGTGGTGGCACTCAGAGTCCTATCGTGGGCACAGACGCTAATGGGCTCTGTAAGCCGCCCAGAGTCGGGTCTTCCCGAGTGGGGCGGGGTATTAAATACAAATAAATAAAATAAATAAAAATCATCCCAACACAGAATTCACCCTGCCCCCTGCCCTGCAGCCCAATGGGAGCACTTCCTCCCTCCCCCAGTACAGAATTTACCCCGTCCCTCTGCCCAGCAGCCCAATGGGAGCGCGTCTTCCCTCCCCTGTTGCCGCGTTGGCACGTTTGCGATAAATAAGTGGGTTTGGGGTTGCTGTTTGGGCACTCGGTCTCTAAAAGGTTTTCCATCACTGGCTTAGAGCTACTCGAAGTCACCTTCTCTACATAAAAGAGATTAATTGGACCCTGGATTGTAATAGCACAAATTTGGCTTGTTGAGCAGGAGTCTAATTCCTTTCTCACTGAGAGAGAAATATAACTCTACCGTCTCCCAAGGAGACACATTGCCAAATGTAGCTAGATCCAGCTAATCATCTGTGATGTGCAAAGGTCGAGGGCAAGCTAATGAAGTGACTGCTCATCCAGTGAAAATCCCCTCTCTGACTTGCTGACTGGAACTCATCCAAGCCAAAAAAAATTAAATAAAAAGCAAGCAGGTGCCAAGGATTGCCCAGGCATGGACTCTGTCATCACAGCGGCTTCCAAGACTCATTGAATACGACGAGTGAGCCTTATCAGTCCAGTGTGTAACAAACAGGCCACAGCAGTCCATGACATCTTTAGGTCTTACGTATTATTTACCACCTGGAAAACATTCACTTGATGACAATGGTGGTGGGAAAAGCATGTTTCCCTATCAGTCCTGACATCCTGGCCTTTTAGATGGCAGTGGTCAACCTTTCCTTCCGTCAAGGGCTGAATGCTTTTAACATTAATCTGGTCAGGGTTTCATTCTGTTGGTAGGCAGGGAACCAGCAGTGGGTGAAGCCAGAATCGGTGTGAGAGCAAGACCCACCGCGTTCCTCTCTTTTCCTGTGTCTTTCTGACCTATACATACATATTTATTGTCATCTGCTATAATTTCTGGTTTTGGAAGAAGCACGTAATATGCACAGCCCCAGTGTAATGGGACAGGCTTATTAGCAGTTACACTTCAGAATACTGTGGTGTTGGTGTTGTTGTTCTTGTTGTTGTTGTGTGTTTTTTTTTGGGGGGGAGAGCATTTGACTACCGTATATACTCGACTATAAGTCATCCCGAATATAAATCAAGGTACAGTTGTACCTTGCTTAAAACGCATAATGCGTTCCTTAGGATTGCTCTTTAAGCGAAACACCATTGTAAGTGACCCGTTGTGTGTGGGGGGGATTGTGAACCCTGATTTATTTGTTAAGCGAGTTTTTGATTGGTTTTATTTGTTGAGCAAAGCGAACATTCAGAGAAAATTCTGCTCTTTAAGCGAGTTACTCTTTAAGCGAAATGCTCTTTATGTACCTAACTTGGACCTCTAAAACTAGGAAAATAGATTGACCCAAGTATAAGTCGGGGGTGGAAAGTACAGCAGCTGCTAGTGAGTTTCAATAATTAAGATACATGAAAATACGTTAAACATAATTAATTTAGAGATTTGTGTGGGTATTTTTTAGAGTTTTTACGGTAATGTTCATGCTTTTTTTTTACTGTATGTTTCAGTTTGCACTGCCGTATAAGTCAAGCCCCCTTTTTGGACCTCATTGGGAGCCCCCCTAAAAAATTAGACTTATACTCGAGTATATACAGTATTCAGACTTGCCAGTGGGTTACATTCCCTCATATTCGACAGATATACTGTGAGCCAGATATCTGTGCTGGATGTCCCCAAAAGTCAAGCATCTAAAACGACGTTGTCTTAAAAATTGAAGATTGGTATAAAGAAATGTGGGGAAATTGCTTTAAATGACAAATTAACATGGGAATTGAATATTAAAAAAGGTATAGTTCAAGAAAATAGATTTTGGAAAATATGGCGATTATTTGTGGAATATACACTGAGCAGGGATAAGGGTATAAAGCCAGGACCTGATCAAATGAGCTTTTGGTAACATTGAAAGAATGCTGTGATATACAGTATTGCAACCTCTTGGACATTGTATATAACGCTCACGTGGGTATTTTGAGTTTGTTACTACAATGAATACCAGATATTACATTGACTAATTAGAAAAAGTGGTAAAAACTGTACGTAATAGAGGTAATCGAATGTAAATGTGTAAACAATTATATGTTTTTGTATTATTATTTTCTTTTAGTATTGTATGGTATGTTTTATTTGTATTCTTATTTGAAATTTAATAACATTTTTAAAAGTCAGACATCTCACAATTATCAATTTATATAAAAGATAACTACTCTGGTGGCAAAATGGTTAAACTGCTGAACTGCAGCCAAAATGTTGTGAGTTCGATCCTGATTGATCAAGGTTTATTCGTCCTTCCATTTTTCCTTCTGAGGTCAACAAAATGGCTAATTAACGTGTGAATCCCGAGAGTGCATTAAGCATTATGGGTTGGTATAGAAGTGTAATTGCTATTGCTATTCCATTTCTGGCAACCTTAACAAAAGTCAAGTGACTGAAAGCAGTGGTGGACAGCAACAGGTTCATGCCCCCCCCCCCCCGGGTAGGCAAAATTAGGTGGCCATGCCCACCTCCCTGCCCTGCCCAGACTAACACAGCTACCATTTTAAAAGTTTTATTCTGTGCAAGCATATCAGAGAGTAAACAAAACAAAAAGACAAAAACCTTGTGGCACCTTAAAGACTAACTGCTGTATTTTAATATGAGCTTTTGCAGATCAAGTCCACTGGCTCTTTGGCTATAAACAGAGATGAGCACTGAACCCTAGAGTTGGTAACGACTGGCTTTCGAGCAAGGGCAACCTTTACCTAATAACAGAAGATCCCTGATTGGTATTCAAATTTGACGTCATGTTTTGTCCCTGCAAGTGGTTCAAGGTCTCCCTTGCTCCAAAGCTAGTCATATCTGACTCTAGGGTGCAGTGCTCATCTCCATTTACAACCAAAGAGCCAGTGCTGCCTTTGTTTGCAGATGTATGCATGGCCATATGGTAGGCATGATTAGATTGCCCACGACATAGGCTCCGCCCACGATGTAGGCTCCACCCATGATGTAGGCTCTGCCCATGACATAGGCTCCGCCCACGGTGTGGTAGTGAATTTTTTTGCTGCCCACCACTGACTGAAAGCAAATTTTAATGCCACCAACCTGCTATTAACTAATGCTAGACTCAGGATAGAGGCACTGGAGATAATGCAGTGCATCTCATTCATAGAACAGAGATAAAATGAGGTCTAGGCATTTGCATCAGCAGTGATTTTGGTGCCACAACATTATCAGGGGGAAATAGTTTAAGGACAGAATTGTACTCTTTCCCTATTTTACTAACTTGTACCTTTCTCTGCTTTTCCCAACCCCGGAGGGCGTGGGCCCGATGGCACGGTGGAGGCCAGGAGGCGCCACTCCCCTCCTCCGTCCCCTTCCTCCTCAGGTGCCCCCACCTTACCGCCTACCAGGCTAGGGCGGTGCGGCATGGCTCCAGCGGAGAGCCCACCATCGGGGTCCCAGTTGCGCATCCACCCCACCTCCTAGCCCAGCAGTGGTGCCCAGGAAGGCAGGAAGCGAGGCTGGCGGCCATGGCCACGGCCCAGCACCAGCCAGGCAGAGGACCACCACCCCAGCAACGCCTGACTGGTACTGCTCCGGCTGCTGGGCCTCAACAACCTCTGGCCTTGCTTCCCACCTTCCTGGGTGCCACTGCCACCACTGGGCTAGGAGGTGGGGTGGCCGCGCGCCTGGGACCTTGACGGTGGACTCTCTGCTGGGCCCGCACTGCACCGCCCTAGACCTTTGGCCTCGCCAGCGCCGTCGGGGTCCCAGCTGTGCAGCCGCCCTGCCTCCTAGCCCGGCGGAGCCTGGAGGTAGGACTTTCCTACCTGGGGGGGCATGTCTGGGGGGGCGAGTTTGGCCTGCAGCCCCAGGCGACTGAAACCCGCCCTACGCTACTGATATAACGATGACCATTTCTCACTGGTTCCTTCCCTACTTCAAAGTATGGCTGCAAAGTATGTTGCTAGAACTCCACTGTTTGATTCTATGGCTTTTGGCCATGTACCACAAGAATTCAATTTTTTCTTCATTGATTTTTTTATAGTTTCTGTATGGATCTATTGGGTGATGGTCACTTAGAGGTTTGGACTGAGACACACTGCCTCACATCTGATTCTAGGGAGGCAATGAAAATGATAAATTTATATCTGGAATCGATTCAGCTATGCGTGGCAAGCAGCAAATTGCAAATTAATCTAGATAAAATAATTGGATTAAGTACTGTTAGTCAAGAACACAGGTGATCTTAGTAAGGTTGTACAATATGAACAGGGAGGCAAAGCACCCCATTTGAAAGAACATAACTTGGTACTATTCCTTGACTTATCCTATTTTCTGAATTCTTGAGGGGTGGTTTATTGTGGATTGAATAGAAGAGGCATCTATCTTCACTATTCTGCAGTGAGACACCTGGCCCTCCTTCAGATCCCAGGCCAGTGTGCCCAAAATGCAACGTAAAACCCACTTATTTATCACAAAGTGCCAACATAGCAACAAGGGAGGAAGGAAGTGCTCCCGTTGGGCTGCTGGGCAGAGAGGCGGGGTGAACTCTGTGCTGGGGGAGGAAGTACTCTCATTGGGTTGCTGGACCAAGAGGCAGAGCAAACTCTGTGCTGGGGTGACTGCTTAGGCACGTGTGCCATAGGTTCGCCACCACTGTCATAGGCTTTCCTTTCTGGCAGCTCTTCCTGAGAAGGGTACTTTATAAGCTTTGGATGATATGGTTTCTGTACGTTTAGTTGAAGAAAACAAATTTGGTTTAATTATCTATGCCTGAGTAATGTATAATGTATACCTGTCTGGCCAAGTTATCCTGCTATTGTAATATAGTACACCCTACTGCCAGTGACTCAACGCTGATCGTCAAGTGGTGATTAACTAACCTGACAACCCTGAGGATTAACGGCTTTGGGTGGCGAGGTCCACAGGGAAGGGTGATGGTTCCCAAGTGGATTAAATCTCACTTGAATCCATCTTGATGGAGGGCCGCAGCTTCATCAATACCAGCCTGGGGCTGATGAGGAGGACTTTGTGTGCCAAAAGGCCGCAGGACCAGAAAATGACTTGCAGGACTGGTACGGGTGTCATGTTGCGATGTGGAAGGCAAATGGAAGGCCATTGCATTATATTGTTCCCAGGACATTCTTCACAGCTGATCACTATGATAAAAGCCAATATGTGGAATTGTATATGGCACAAGAAGAAGAAGAAGAATTATGTATGACTGAATTGTTATAAAGTATTCTGCAAGGGGATTCCCTTGAAGACTTGAGTGGCACTCAGACTTCAAAGTATATAAATCTGATCTTGCCACTGACTTCCTCTTTGCTTCCAAGCTAAATTCAGACTGTGAATTCTACCTTTTAAAGCCCTAAATTGCTTATGCCTGTTGTTCAAGCAGGGAAGCACTCCCCCCCCCCCCCCAAAGTTTCAGGACGAGCCTCCCAACTCAAACATGCTTTCACACAGACCTGGAAGAAACTAAGGTCAATATCGAAGACTTTTAGTGCCATCATAAGAGATTTGGGGAATGTGAGAAGAAATTTGTTTCATGATGGTACCATGAATGTGGAATCTCCTCCTGACTAAAATTTATAAGGCTTCCTCCTTCTTATATTTCACTAGAAGTTGAAAAGATGCTTATTTCATTCACCTTTTATTGATGTTTGTTTTGGATCATAACATCTTCTGTTATTGGTGTTACTAAGTTTATATTTTGGTTTGCTTTTAAGTGTTGACAGTTTTTGTTATTGATTCTAGCAACTTCTGGGCTTGCAGGTTTATAGGTTGTACAGTATTACAATAGTTTTACAAACACGATGCATGTCACTCTTGGTAATTTTAGCAGAAGAGCCAACTAGAAGCACATTCTCTAATTTTTCTTTTTAAAATTATTATCATTACTGTTAATATTATTTTAGTTACAAAAAAAGTCAGATCCTTGCAGCACACAGTTAGACGCATAAACCAGGCACGATGATTCCTGCTTTGTATTACTATGTTATTTCTATGCTGGAAAAGACAGACTGGCAAGGAGAGAAGCAGATTGCATACGCTTCCATGTGCAGCTTCGGAATAAAGTTGTTCATATCTTTAAGGAGCTAAGGAGGAACTTCAAGAGCCCGATCCACTAGAGAGGTTTGATACTGTGGTCCAGAGTTGCATTTATTTGTAGCACTGCCTTTTTCTGAAACACAGTCATAGAGTGTTGATTGGTGGCCATTTGAAGTTATACAGCATGGCTTGAGAAGACATTGTGTTATCTAAAGTAGGGCCCCCCAACCTTTGGTTTTTGAACTTCCAATTCCCAGGAGCCTAAGTCAATTCCCCAAAAGTATCAACCAATGTACTAACTTAGGCTTCTGGGAACTGAAGTCCAAAAAGCGAAGGTTGGGGACCCCTGATCTAAAGGATAAAGAAGGATGTTAACTGGGGGATCAGGCTAAATGCCACATAACAGGTGGATGAGAGTCTATCTGCTGTGGTGGGTATGGTTTTTTATAAAAAGAATGAAATAGTTAGGAGAGAGTGCAGATTTGATTGCTCTGGTGGGGCAATGGTTAAACTGCTGTACTGCAGCCAAAACATTATAAGTTTGATCCTGATGGGGATCAGGGTTGACTCAGTCTTCCATCCTTTCAAGGTTGGTAAAATGAGTACCCAGCGTGTTGGGGGCAAAGTGCTAGTTAGTCTGTGAACCACCCAGAGCACTAAGCACTGTGGGGGTGGTGGATAAGTGCTATTGCTATTGATTAAACCAGGGGTTCCCACCCTTTTACACCCTGGGCCTGACCATGTCCCCCCTGGAAACGGACAGATTTACAGCTGATGTAAATGCATACACTTCCACGTGCAGCGCGGCAATGGGCCGGATGGAATGGTGCCGTGGGCCGGGTCCAGGCCACAGGCCGTAGGTTGAGAACCCCTGGATTAAATGAACCATACAGTATCCTGGGTGTATGTGATGTGAGGAGCAATTTTGTATGAAAAAATGGACAGGAGGAAAAGAATGAAGCAGTTCCTCCCCACTATTCTTATATGTACATCAGCAGTCATTGGCAGCTGTTTCCCCCCCCCCCCTTTTAAGTGAAAAGATAATCCTACACTGTAAAACATCCAGTGGTGAGCAGCAATTTTTTTGCTACCACACCATGGGTGGAGCCTATGTCATGAGTGGAGCCTACATCGTGGGTGGAGTCTATGTCATGGGCAATCTAGTCATGCCTGCCGTATGGCCATGTGTACATCTGCGAACACAGACAGAACTGGCTTTTTGGCTGTAAATGGAGATGAGCACTGCACCCTAGAGTCGGATATGACTGGCTTTTGAGCAAGGGAGACCTTGAACCACTTGAAGAGACAAAACCTGATGGGGCAGGGCAGGGAGGTGGGCGTGGCCACCCAATTTCGCTTCCCCCCCCCTGCCCGAAGGCCACCCAATTTCACCACCACCCCTCCCGGGGGGGGGGACCTGTTGCTGCCCACCACTGAAAACATCTATATTGGCCATAACTCACCTTCACGAAAGCGCAAGGTTATGATGCTTTCTTCCCGGAAAGGCTCATACCAGTAAAACCTCATATAACACTAAAACCTGGTTCCACAAGTCTTGGTGTTATATGATTTTTAGTGTTATCTGATGCATGTTAAAATCCTATGGGATCCATAGAGATACATTGTAACCACACAGGCTTTAGCGGTTGTTATTATTATTATTATTATTATTATTTTATTATTAAATTCAATTTATATGCCGCTCTCCTTGCCGAAGCAACCCAGAGCGGCTAACAATATTACAAAAAACATAATATACATACAATATAACACATACTGTATAATACAATCAATGTGGTCAATAAATCCTTCATAAAAATAATAAAAATATAAATAGGGTACAATCAAAGAAATACAAGAACAGTCAAGGATATACAGTACAGAGCTCAATGAAATATGCTTTAAGTTGAAACAAACAGGTGATAAAACAGTTTTATGGTAAAACGTCTTCTCAAAAATAATAGCTAAGGCCCATTTAAATTAGATTCTTTTAAAGTACAACCACAAGGGAATTTAAATAAATAGAATGTGATTTTCTGATAAGAGTTGTCCAAGTCACTGAATACAAAAAAGCTCTTTCAGAGAAATTGTCATGTAATTTACCATGAACATGAGTGACCAAACATCTCATTATTTCCTTTACTTAAAAACAGTTGTGAAGGTCATACTTTCTGGGGTAGTTCTAAATCAAAAACGCCTTCTACATAACATATTAATACTTCCTCAAAGGGGGGTTTCAGTTTAAAGCAAACTGTTATGGTTGAAGTTAATTCACCGATACAAAAGGGGTTTGTCCACACATTGGTAATTTCTCAGGTCATTCTGGTATATTTGTTGCAGATTGGAACAGATCATCCTGGTATTTGCTACTGCACACAGGAAGAGTATTTGTTGATGGATGTACAGATCATCTGAGAACTGCCTATGAACACACATCTGAAATTGCTCTGTAAGATCTCATTTCCAAGCGAGATTATTTTACTCTTGCCGATTTTCTATGTCCCATCCCCATCTTCGCTGTTCCTTTCATTGTTTTATCCATCCACTATGTGTGGAGAAGTGGAGACTGACCAGAAAAATCCCTGAAGCCATCTTCGGTTTTCATCCTTTCTGTGGCCATGATTTCTTCCGGCTAGAAACACGAAGTAGACATTGAAATAACTAATATATATTTTAAGTGCTTGTACATCAGTTTCTCATCTTGAAGAAATCCAGCTTTGGCAAACAGTGTGGAACAGCTCACAGTCTTCTTCATTCCTTATTTCCAAACAAACATCATATTTCTCACTTTGTACTCTTTATCTGGTTTCTTTACATTTTTTTCATTCAGGAGTTCTTCAGAGAGCTTGGCTTGCAAGTGCAGATTAAATTGAGACGTGCCTTGATAGGATCGTAATAGGGACAGCAACACAATTTCAGTGAAAAATCACCATTTGTTATGGTAGTAAAGGTTGTCTCCTGCTAACAAGAGCAAGTGGGAAAATAGAAGATACAGTATTTTCTTTTTTCCTGGTTTGCAGAATGCAGATCCACGTCACTTTTTTTCCAGAATCTACTGTCTGAACATCACATCTGTGCTCCTCATCTTGCAAAACTCTTTGGACTTTGTGTCTTCGTTGTGTTTATCTTCTGCTAACCAAGTTGCTGAAGCATCCCATAGGATCTTAATGTTATCTGATGCAATTCTTTCCCCCAGATTCCTTAATGTTATGCGATTTTAGTGTTATTCGATACTAATGTTATATGAGGTATTACTGTACTCTTCTAAGCAACTGAAGCTGCTTGGGGCTAGTGAGTTGCAGCTACAGCTGTTAGGAGCCTGGGATATATGTAAGCCTCTGGGATACAGAATAAAGCCCAAGA
The DNA here is from genome assembly GCA_030440675.1 of Furcifer pardalis. Taxonomy (NCBI): domain Eukaryota; kingdom Metazoa; phylum Chordata; class Lepidosauria; order Squamata; family Chamaeleonidae; genus Furcifer; species Furcifer pardalis. The sequence continues at coordinate 2,653,424 of CP126895.1, forward strand.
GACATTTGCTACTATGCCTATGCTAGGAAGGTTCCCATGAAATACAGCATGCAGAGAAATAGCAATGGTTGTGCCGACAGGCAGACTAAGGTGCAAGGGCTGCCAGATAACAATGAGACGCTAGAGAAAGCTGCCTGCTTTCTCAACCCTACAAATTAGGTTGAGGCCTCCAGGTATGGTAGAGAATGTTGTTCGAAAGCAGGGGTGGCCAAACTTTTCTGGCCATGGGCCGATCATGTGGTTCAAGGAGCCAGTCACTAAGGCCCGGGGGCTGGATACGGCCCCCAACACCAATTCATCCGGCCCACGAAGCCCTCATCGCTCCTGGAAGTGGAAGTAAAACGCGCCCATCTCTTGAGGAGAACTATCGATAAGAGTTCCTCTTTGCCTTCTTACCAGGCAATCACACACTGCAGAAAGTGGACAAAAATCATTTCAGTGTAAAAAGAGCATATTTAAACCACCGCTCTAGGACAATTCCTCACTAAAAGAGATGATCCCACAGTGAGCTTCCCTGGGCTAAGGTTTATGTCCTGTGGTCACCAAGTTTTAATTCAAATCCATCCATTTCCCATTCCGCTCCGGCATCTAGTCGTGCCTGCCACATGACCACAGAAATGTCTGCAGATGCAGCCAGCCCTGGTACTTTGGGAGTAAACGGAGATGAGTCCCTCAGAGTTGGACATGACTTGCTTTCAGGCAAGGGAAACCTTTATCTTTATGCCCAGTCCATTGCAAATTGTGGGCTAAATGGACAATGTAGTCACCATCTGGCACAAGCTTTGAATGGATTGTAGCTCACCTTTTTCAGATGTACAGTAATTTTTAAAAGTAGAGTGCAGTACATGAAAGCTTATGCCAAATAAAACATATTGGTCATAAAGATGCCCGCTGGGGCTCTTGCTGAAGTTTCTTCAGGTGATCAATCAATGACAGCCTGTGTTTCCCTTGATGTATGAAAGCTAACATTAAAATATAACACTTAGTCTTCATAGTGTTTTGTTTATTCTCTGATACAATGAATAGCAGTTTATCTACAAAGGTCAAGAAGGATAAAGCTATACAAAGTCACATGACTACCTACAGGTCTATCATCCCTGTTAGGTTTCTTTCATGCAGAGTTGATTGATTTACTCAACATTTCTTTGGCCACAGTTTAATGGTCAGCAGATGTCCCATCCGTTTTTAACTTCTAAGAAAGAGGTGCTGCAGCTGTAAACTTATTCAAAGAGAGTCTATTGCTCTGTTAGCTCTGCTTCTAAATTTTGACAAGGATAGGAAGCATCAGTTAGTGTGAAGGGACAATAGTCTGTATGTGCTCAGAAGCACTCTCATTATTAAGAATTACTGTTTGATCTTGAGGTGTCTTGCTATTCCTCAGCTACAAAACTAGACCAGTATCCTCTTTGTGGTATAAATGGAACAGATCTAGTCAGTGGTGGGCAGCAAAAATTTTCACTACCATACCATAGGCAGAGCCAATTTCATGAGCAGAACCTATTTCATGGGCAGAGCCTGCATCATGGGTGATCTAGTCAAGCCTGCCATATGGCCATGTATAGATCTGCAAACACAGGCAGCACTGACTCTTTGGCTGTAAATGGAGATGAGCACTGCACCCTAGAGTTGGATATGACTCGCTTTTGAGCAAGGGAGACCTTGAACCAATTTCGCTACCACCACCACCCCGCCCGCCTGAAGGCCACCCAATTTCTCCATCCCCCTGCCCAGAGGCCACCCAATTTTGCTATCCCCCCTCCTGGGGTGTGTGCGAACCTGTTGCTGCCCATCACTGGATCTAGTCTGCTACGTATTACGTGTTTTACATCATTGCTTTTTTCACTTGGCTGAAACGCTATGTTTGCATGCGGTTTTAGTTTTCTGTTTTTTAGCTGCAGGAGATACTTTGAGTTTTGGTTAGTGAGTAAACCAGGTCATGGTCCTAGTCTGCTAGATTCTGCCTTTGGCTTCAGCCACTCATACACAAAACTGACCTGGAATTTCATCTGCAAAGTGTTTAAAGCAGGGGTTCCCAACCTTTTCAAGCTAGGGACTGAGTCACACTCTCTCAGTCAGCTTTTAGGGCTGGACAGCCATTTTGCTCTGCCTGCATGACAGGAGTGGCCATTTTGTCCCAACAGCTTCAAAGGGGGTGGCCATTTTGTTTCTCAGATGCCCTTGGATGGGTAGGGGACACATGAAATGGTGCTGTGGGCCAGATCCGGCCCACAGGCCTTAGGTTGGAAACCCATGGTTTAAAGGTACTCATCTATGTCTGCATTCTTTTATATCAACATCACTATTTGTAATAGCTTTTATTTCTGTATTTTGGAAGGGACAGTCAACTTTATTCAGAAGGAGTAAATGAATCACATGCTGCATTCCGTTTAAGTTATAGCTTCAGTCCTTGGGTTATTTCTTTTTGGAGACACTCACCAGCAGTTCCACAGAAAAGACCAACTCAAAAGCAGAGACAGTAGACAGCATTGTGTAGTTCCTCTGCCATTTCAAATCCCTGGGGAAATCACGATGTTCATCCTAATCGCAGATTCAGGGACATAGCACAGCTTTAATATTTCTCAGATATCCATTGCTCATTCCATTAACAACAATAACAACATTGCTCTCTAAGTTCTGCTTCTTAATTTTGAGGGTTGCTGGAAAGATCAGTTTGCTCTGGGCAACAAATTTTTAGCACAATGAGACTTGGAGATTTTTGCATGCAGAGGTTTTAAGAAGTGGTATTGGATAAATACAGTCTTGTGTGCTTCTTCCTTAATACTGGAGAGGTAAATGTGCCCATGGCTGTCATAAACGTGGAAGCGGGTGCAGTGATGGGATGTAACAGGTTCTCACCAGGGGGGCATGGTCAGGCCTGCCGCATAAAAAGATTGGGAACCCCTGATATGTAGTATGCTTCCCACAGACCCCCTGTGTTAAAGGAAAAGCATTGGAAGACTGTATTTCTCCAACACCCCTTCTCAAACTTGATGCAAAAATATCTCCAAATATCATTTTAACTCACATGTTCTCAAAGTAGTCCTTCATGAGTGGTTGGGTCAGGATATCTGCCGTCACATCTGCAGTAGGACAGTAAATAATCAGAATGACCCTCTCTTAGGCAGGTGACAAACCAAGTGGTATCTCATGCCAAAGACTCTTTCAAAGTCTTTAACACAGGCATTGCCCACAGTGTGGACACCTTGGAAGCCAACTGTCTTTAGAAAGTCAGTGAGCTTTTGTGTCTGATTGACAATATATGATCCATGTGCTTCCTTCTCAGTCTGAGTGCCTAAATAGTAGGTTGCATTCCGTAATCCAGTTTTTTTCCGTTTCTAAAGTGGAGTGGGATCTTCTTGCACTTTTGATCTCTCTGGGTTGCAACAATCGGGTCATCGGGACAGACCAAAATAAATGTCAGTTGCCAATTTCTGCTGCTAGTGCACAAGCACTAGTTCCATTCTTGATTCCAGGCTCTTGTCATTTACTTCAGTCTATTCAGTCTCTCGTTAGTTTGCTTCTGGTTGATGAAGGCTGGTAGTTGTACAGAACAGTGTACAACTCCTATGCATTCTCTCCATGTCGGAATAAAGCTTTGATGTCTAGTTACTTTAACTTTCATGTGTTTGGAGGCAGAAACACTTAGGGTGCCACTACATTGGAAAATACTTCATAGTTTGCTCTGGAATTGGCATGGGTGAATTTGAAATCTTTTTTCATTTATTACTTGGTGCAAAGATCAATCTGCATCAAACTGTTCTTTTTTCCATCCAATCCAGACTTTTCCCCCTCTGCTGCTGGGGGCTTCTACTTTTTTTCTAACAGAGTTTTTATTGTGTGATTGTTTGTTTCATTCTAGTAAAGAACTAGGGGAGTGTGACTTTGGGTTGTTTTCTGATGACATAGTAAGTTGGGGCATGATGTTTTGGGAAGCAGGAATAATAAAGGTTTCCCTTGCTCAAAAGCCCGTCGTATCCGACTTTAGGGTTCACTGCTCATCTCTGTTTCAAAGCCAAAGAGCCAGTGCGGTATGCTTCTGTAGACATTTCCATGGTCATGTGGCAGGCATGACTAGACACCGGAATGCACGGAATACTGTTACCTTCCCACCAAAGTGGTCCCTATTTATCTAATTGCAATTTCTTGCTTTCGAACTGCTAGGCTGGCAGGAGCTGGGAATGCAGCACTATTTTTCACTCTAATTGTCTTGAAATATTTTTTGTTACAAATTATTGAATCTAGTGCTAAATCACCATATGATTTTATTGCTACATTAGTTTATTTCAAGATCACTTCCACATGGACAAACGAAGAGATAAAAATCAATATAATATCGAAACAACTCCAACGAATTCCAGCAGATTACGCTGTTCCCATGGTATGTGTGAGTGTTTGTACCTCTACAGAAAACTTTGGAAAACTGACTTTTCCCCCCTACTGTCATGCAACCTTTAAACCAGTGGTTCCCAACCTTGGCCATGCCCCCCTAAGTATCTCTAACATTCTGATGCTGCCTCCCCCAACCCACGCCCGGGACATAAAATTCTTATTATTCAAAAAGCGAACTCCCATTCACGTGGAGGAAGCCGAAAAGGCCATTAACTTGGCCTAAACAAGCTTCCAATTGCCACCATTAAAAATCAAATCCGCCCCCGTGGGGCCTGTGCCCCATGTTAGGAACCACGGCTTTAAACAGTCCGAGGGGCTTGACAGCAGACCATGAAAGGAGAGCCGGAGATTGGCAGGAGGACAATATCGAAGGAAGGGGGCTGTGGAAGTGAATCAAACTGCATCGGATTAAAGGGCAGTTTAGACACTGGCACTAAAACATTGGCGTGTTTTTGTGGTCTCTTAAACTGAATGGAGTCACAACAATGACAGAATGTAGCCAACGTAGCCGTACCCTCAGAAGCATCCTCATAATGCTGAACCTAATGACTGAGTGAAATCTCATCAATGTCTTCTCTGTGCTTTTGTGGGCTCCTTGGCCACTAGGGTTGCCTTGTAGTGTTCCACTTCCTCTTCTGTAACTTGCTTCACCAGAAAGACGACTTGCAGCTAATATCTCTCTTGACTGGCAGTAGCTTCAAGGGGATCCACACCTGATGCTTATGCAGAGTTTAGTGTCTTGCTTTTCAGCTTCTCTCCATCTGGTGGCTTCAGCTGCTGGCATCTGTTTAGTCTCCTCTCATGTTACTGGCTTGGTACCTAGAAGCAACCTTTTAAAGTAAGACAGGTACAGCAGGGCTGATGCACCTTTGTTGAATAGCAATAAGTGCCATGTGGAATGGCTCTGGAATTTGATGCCATATCAGGGCCTCTTCCAGTCCAACAGTCTTGATATCTCCATCTCTGATCCTCTGTCTTAGTGTGCTGTTCTGCCTCTAATGAGCCCTGATGGTGCAGTGGTTAAGCTGCTGTACTGCAACCAAAAGGTTGCAAGTTCAATCCTGACCAGGGCTCAGAGTTGACTCTGCCTACCCAGAATGTTTGGGGCAAAATGCTAATTAACTTGTGAACCGCCCAGAGAGTGCACCAAGTGATATGGTGTAATTGCTTTGCTTTGCTTCATCTTTTCCCTGCTCTCTGCCTAAGTCAGGCTGCATAGGTTTGACATGGTTAACTCTAAGAGAGAACCAACATAATGTCCTTCTTCTTTTGAACTACCTAATACAGTCCATCTTTTGTCAGCTTGGCTTTGTTTATCAAAGTAGAGCAGATGTCTCAGAGTGACCTCATATGTTCATTACTTTATATCCCTTGCTTCCAGGTGTGTAGCTAATCAAAACAGGCTGTAGTGTTCTAGAGTTCAGCTTAGTCTTTTCCTGCTTTGATATATAAGAAGCAGCTATGCTTCCAAAAACTGTAATGTGCCTCGCCATAACAGAAATGGGCTCTCTGAAGCACACTTGATTGGCAATCTGTTTTGAAATAATGCTGCAAGAGTGCATCTTGTCCTCTCCAAAAGATTTCAGTCTTCTTTTAGCTGTTCCATTCTACTCTATATGCCACATTCTATATGTCACACTCCTTTTGGCCAAAATGCCCTTTTCCTCCAGGAAAACTTATTTATGGTACTGTACTTGCCATAATTGTCACTTTGAAGATCTTTGGGCTTTTCTTTCAAATCTGTTGAATACCATTGTCATGCATTCGTCATGTGTCTTGTTCATCTCCTTCAGTTGACAAGTCACACAACACCTTCAGAAATCATGCACAAAACATATCTGTTTTTACCTAATGATGGCATATTGACAGAACACATAGGTCACTGTGTATAAGATCTAACACACTGGTGCCTCTTCTTCATAGTGGGGAAAAAGGTCCAATACCTTTCGCTTTGAAGAATATGAACATATTACTACCTAGCATTTTATCTCCAGCTTTGCTTTATGACACTTGTCTAGTTTATTTATTCATTCATTCATATTTATATTGCCACCCACTTGCTGTGGTGACTCAAGGCAGCTTACAGACTATATAATCAATAATAATAATAATAATAATAATAATAATAATAATAATAATAATAATAATAATAATAATAATAATAATAATAATAATAATAATAATAATAATAATAATAAAATCAATGTTGAAATGGGCTGGGGGGGGAGCCTCAGCCTCCCATGTCTTTTTCTTCACCCCCTGGCCATTCGAGTGGGCTGGGGGGGGGGGGAGAAACATTAGTAATTAAAGACATGCAGATGACACCATCTTACTGGCAGAAAATAGCAAGGAGTTGAAATGATTTTTAAGGAAAACAAAAGGAAAAAGTGCCAGAGCAGGACTGCATCTAAACAATAAGAAAACAAAAATTAACACTGCAGAAAAACTAGATAGCTTTAATGTTAACAATGGAGAAATTGAAATAGTGAAAGAATCTGTATATGTTCAATCATCAATCCAAATGCAGACTGCTGCCAAGAAATCAGAAGATAACCGAGACTTACAAGGATAGCAATAAAGGAAGTAGGGGAAAAAATCAACACGTGTAAGGATGTGTCATTAGAGGCCACAACCAAGATCATCCACCAGTTTGTTCAGTCGCACAGTCGATTCCAACCCTTTGCGATGACCCCATGGACCACTGTCCGCCAGGCACCTCTGTCCACCATCCTCCTCAACTCACTCAGTTTTGTGGTGGGCTTCTAAAAAAATTACTACCACACTGTGGGCGTGGTATAGTCGGCATTACCAGGGGGAAAGCCCTGCATTGCACCCGAATTAGGACTACTTTATTTCAAAATTCTGGCGAACCGGTGCGAACCTGCTGATGCCCACCACTGTCATCCACCCTCTTGTATTCCCGATCACTATGTATCTGCATGAAAGGTGGACAGTAAAGAAAGCAGACAGGGAAAAAAATGATTCACTTGAAATATGGTGCTGAAGGAGAGCTTTACTGATACCCTGGATGGCCAGATAGACAAACAGGTGCGTCCTAAAGCAAATCAAGCATGAACTGTCCCTTGAGGCAAATATTATCAAGCTGAGGCTGTCCTACTTTGGGCATATTATGAGAGAGCAAGATTCTCCAGGAGAGGCAATAATTCTAGGAAAGACTGAAGGCAGCAGGCAAAGAGACAGGCCCAATAGGAGATGGATTGACTCCCTAAAGCAGGAGTTCAAAATCCTTTTTAAGCCAGGGGCCGGGCGGCCATTTTAAGCACACTCCCTCAGACAGCTTCAGGGGCCGGATGACCATTTTGCCCTTCCTCCACCACATGGCACTTTCTGGTGTGGTGGAAGTGGTCCACATGAAATGTCACCGTGGGCCGCAGGTGGAGAATCCCTGCTCCAAAGGAAACGACAGGCTTGAATTTGCAAGAGCTGAGCAAAACTGTTGAGGACAGAACATTTTTCAGAGCTCTTCTCATCCATAGGGTCGCCACAGATTGGAAAGAGCAGGAAGAGGAGGAGTAGTTTGTAAGTCTCCAGATGAGGGGATAACTCTCCAGGTGATAAACACTGGAGGAGGAGACAGCTTGAATTTTGTATGTGGAGTGGCTTGAAATCCTGAATGCCCATCTCTACCCATTCTACACTGGCTCCAGAGCCCTTTTTGCTCACCCTGAAGATGTTTCTGTGCATATATGCACGGGCACCCAGAAAGCCAGGTGGAAGAGAAGCAGGCAAGGAGGAAAGCCTACGAGCGGAGGCAATTCAACCTGGTGTACCCTTTGGAGCATCACTGTCCTGATTTGGGAGACCTTTTTTTTGGCCAACAAGGGCACAGGACCAGGGAGGGGGAAACTCCCCTCGGAGTGATGAGTTTTCCACAAGTCTCGAAACAACAACAAAAAACCTCCATCCCTCTCAGATTTATTTATTTATTTATTTGACTTGTTTAGCTGCCCCCTCGCCGAGGCGACTCCGGGCGGCTTATAACAGAAGAAACACCCCAACATAACCCATTAGAACAACCCATACATATGGATAAAGGTAAAGGTTTCCCTTGCTTGAAAGCCAGTCGTATCCGACTCTAGGGTTCAGTGCTCATCTCTGTTTCACAGCCAAAGAGCCAGCGCTGTCTGCTGCTGCTGCCATTTCTGTGTTCATGTGGCAGGCATGACTAGACACCGGAATGCACGGAATGCTGTTTCCTTCCCACCGAAGTGGTCCCTATTGATCTACTTGCAATTTCTTGCTTTTGAACTGCTAGGTTGGCAGGAGCTGGGGCAAAGACAGGAGCTCATTCCGTCCTGCAGTACTCGGGAGTTGAACTGCTGACCTTCCACCTCCCAGTCAGCGTCTTAGCGTCTGACCTTTCAGTCTTCAAGTTCAGCGTCTTAACCACTTGAGCCACTGCAGTCCCTTGCGTTGATGGGATCCTTCTTTAAATGCAGAAAAACATGGAGTATTTAACATTTTCTTATTAAACATATCTGAAAAATTAAATATATAATTCGTTTGGAGATGGATATGTGGATTTCACAAGTATATTGAAATGCTGATTCCCCCCCCAAGCAGGTTTCACCTTCTCTTTGTGAACCAGAGAATGGCAAATCTAAACAACAAGAGAGCTTTATCTGTGTGTGTGTTTTAATTATTATTCATTTATTGACTATAGATCAGTATTTCCCAACCATTGGGAATCCCCAGAAGCCTAAGTCAATTCCCCAAAGCACTGATCAGACTTTGGTTTCTGGGAAATGCAGTTCCTCTGTGGGGCGCGTGCCTCACGTTGGGAACTATTGCTATAGAGCAGGTGTGCCTAAACTGTCACGTGGTTCAGGGGTGCCCAAACTACAGCCTGGGGCCCGGATCCGGCCCCCGATACCAATTCATCCAGCCCACACCACCCTCGTCACTCCCATCGGGTGTGTTTAACTTCCGCTTCTGGGAGCGACGAGGGTAGTGTGGGCCAGATGAATTGGCATTGTGGGCCGGATCTGGCCCCTGGGCAGTAGTTTGGGCACCCCTGCTCTAGAGAGAAGAGCACTTGGAAGAGACTGCAGTTCTTGGGCAGGCAATTTACACTTCATCTGGATTCCAGAACATTTTATTAAAGTATAGATTATTTATCTTCACAACAGACATACGATATTTATTTACTTGTAAACTCATAGCTACTTGGGCACTATTGGAACTCAGAAGTATTTCAAAGGCCCCTTGCCTTAAATGTAGGTCACACCTACTGATCTCAAGGATGGGAAGATGTAAACTAAGAAATGCCCCTAAGGATAAGTTGAGTCCAACCTGTCAATGAAGGTACCCGAACTGGACCAAAGCAAATGGGGAGCCAGTTGAGATAAGCCAAATGGAAGAGGAGGAGGGAAGTGGGTAATGTGAGAAGTTTACAGCTTGCCCTGCTAACAGGCTCTCAGCTACTTCTGAGTAACAGGCTTGCTGTGGCTGTTTATCTTCTAGTGATTAATGGCCTTCTTTGCTTCCTGTTTTAATTCCATTACATTCCCAAGTGTAGGAAAACTGCAGTGATGTCTTATACTCTCCCATTCTTATATACAAGAAATACGTGAACTTTGCCTGAACTTGCATCACTTCTCTCTTTTTGTCAGCTTCTCGGCCTGTTTTGTTAAAACCAAATCCCATCTACATTTCTCACTCTTGTCTTGAAAACATAATTGGACAGACAAGGACTTGTACATGGGAAACTATAGATTTAGGTGTTGGCGCATGATAGCATGGTGGTTATTTCCTAAGTCAGTTCCAAAACTTCAGAATAGAAGTCAGCACAGCTCCCTGAATCCAGTGGTGGGCAGCAACAGGTTTGCACCCTCCCCGGGAGGGGTGGTGGCGGCAAAATTGGGTGGCCTTCGGGCAGGGGGGTAGTGAAATTGGGTGGCCATACCCACCTCCCTGTCCTGCCCCATCAGATTTTGTCCTCAAGGTCTCCCTTGCTCAAAAGCCAGTCATATCCAACTCTAGGGTTCAGTGCTCATCTCCATTTACTGCCAAAGAGCCAGTGCTGCCTCTGTTTGCAGATGTATACATGGCCATATGGCAGGCATGACGATCACCCGCGATGTAGGCTCCGCCCTTGATGTAGGCTCCGCCCACGGTGTGGTAGCAAATTTCTTTGCTGCCCACCACTGCCTGAATCCCCTGGTCAGACAAGTGGAATCACTAGAAGACAAGAAGGATAGTACCTTCTAGCTCTCAAGTGTAGTTCGAAAGAAAATAATGTTGATAAACGGGGAGACTGTAAGAGCTTAAAACTGGGCATCTGAAACGCTGCCATACATAGGCAAATGTATCGTTATTGACAAAATATTAATTACAAAATCTTTACAAAATATTCTCTACATGTTGGCCCCTCTTTCTACACACGCACACACAGAGTCTTCTCCCTGACTCATGCTGAATATGTGTTCCAAGATATCTGTTATGTATGGAGACTTTCAAGAGGACATTGCTTGTTTCAGAAATCCTGGCAACAATGCACAGGAGAATTTGAGGCAATCCTTTCAGCAAAATCTGAGATTAAAACATAAGCTTCTGAGGATAAATTATTTCCAAGTGACAGTGTACCTCTAATAAATGATGGAAGTATGATCCATGGTAGTAACAAAGTCTTGCAATGGCAAAGAATTGTTTTAAAAGAAGCATGTGCGCATGGCACTTCTAGTAAGTCCTTAATGTAGCTGCAGCAACTTCAAATGGGAAACCAAAGATTGAAGTCTCATCGCTCTGAATACTGTCAGACATCTGTTTTCTTACTTTAAAATCAGAGGTAGAAAAAAATGTATCGGGGTACAGATAATCAACCATGTTAAACTAGATATCTCATGGATGTATGAGAGGAGGAAGGAGCAGTAGAGTTTCAGCCCTCTTAGGGTTGCTAGAAATTGGTTCTGACTTGATGGCACATAGCTATAAAGTTTAGAAGATGAGCAAAATTGATCACATAAAAGGTCCACTTGTGGTAGAGTTGCACAGAAGTTATTTACTACGCAGGTTCCTCTTCCAAAAAGGAATTAAAACCACAACTTTTTTGGGTGTGGGTGTGTGAAAAAAGCATCGCTGGACTCTACGGAAAAGGCTTCTTTTAGCAGGTGACGGGGGATTCTCAATTTGAGCCGTGCCCTGTCCATCCCTGCTCTTGGCAGATGCAGTCAAATGCAAATAGCTGTCAAAAAGGGGGGAAATTATCATCTACAAACATTGGGAAGAAATTCCATCTGCTGCTTCCTCGAGAAGGGGGCTTAATAAATTCAGGGACGGCCAAGTTACACACATCTTAATCAAGTCTTAATCCAAGGAATTAATGCACTGTGCGTTTCTGCATAATTCCAGGAGTCACGCAAAAGCCATGACAATAGCAAGAGCCACAGATGGACTTCCCTTCTTGCACAAAATGCAGCATGAAAAGGTACCCAAGCAAACACATGTCCCTTTGCAGCATTGCACAAGTGCACCCTCTTTAAAAAAAATGACAGGGGCCTGTGTCTTTGTATACGCGTATGAGCGTGAGGTATTCTTGTTCATGCATGGATGCACGTGAGTGTGTCGGACTGCTTTGCTTGTCTTCACATACTTAAGGATAGGAACATTCATACTCTCTAAAAGGAATCCTTCCAATAATCTTCCAATTTTCTTAAATAGAGAGAAGCAAAATGTTACTGCTTTTCCGGTGCAATTGTTTAAAACACATACGTTCAGGTATATTTTTAACTCACCTCAGCAAATGTAGCATAAAATAAAGAGGGAAATTAAATACATCAGTGGTGGGATAGCAGGAAGATGCAAATTAATTCATGAGCAGGCACCGTCTCTAAGTTATATTTGAACCCCTTGGAATATATTTGGGAGCAGACATGCCAAGATCACTCAGTTGAGCCTTCTTTCTTTCTTCTTCTTTTTTCACAGTAAGTGTGGAGGACCCAATCCGTGTTGGAATAACTGCACTCAATACAGGAAGCTTAAACCTGCCCTTCTGCAGTCATTTCTTCCCCCTTAAATTCCAATATCCAGCATAGACTTAAAACAATCCAGAAGAGGCTCCATTAGCACCAGTGAACCTGCCATGCAGTTTAATTTGAAATCAGCTCCATTGAGCATACGTTACTTCCAAGTGAAACCACTTCAGAGTATGTGCCCCTGACTGTTCATCTGTATCTCTCGCCAGCCCTTTTCCAATACCTGGTCCAGGCAGATGGAGTTCAACTTGCTGACTGATTCAGAAGGCCATAGCCCTCCTCTCTCCCTCTCTGAGTCTGGGACACCTCAGCATGAACACAGCGGCAAGGGGCAGGAGCATAGTGGTGAGTACAATGATTGCCTTGTTTATGGCAGAGCCTCTAAGCCAAGGGCCGGGTCACACTCTCTCAGTCAGCTTCGGGGGCTGGGTGGCCATTTTTCCCTGCCCGCATGATAGGGGTGACCATTTTGTCCCAACAGCTTCAAAGGGGGTGGCCATTTTGTTTCTCAAATGTCCTGGGAGTGGTGGTGGGCACATGAAATGGTACCATGGGCCAGATCCAGCCCATGGGCCTTAGGTTGGGAACCCCTGCTCTAATGTTTGCTAGATCAAAACAAAGACAGTTGTCTTGTCTAGTTTTTTCAATATACAGTCAAACCTCGCATAAAGAGCGCCTTGCTTAGAGAGTAACTCACTCACTTAAAGAGCAGAATTTTCTCTGAATGTTCGCTTCACTTAACAAATAAAACCAACCAAAAACTCGCTTAACAAATAAATCAGGGTTTGCAATCCCCCCCCCACACACACACACAATTGGTCACTTACAATGGTGTTTCGCTTAAAGAGCAAACTCTCTTAAAGAGCAATCCTGTGGAACACATTATGCTCTTTAAGTGAGGTACCACTGTATATATATAGTTGGGTCAGAAAGCAATACAGGATAAGCAAAGTGCCCATCAAAAAGCTTGAGTTTATCATGACGGTTTACAGACCAGTCTTCTGTTTTTTCCAGTGCACCATATACATCTAATACCCAAATAAAACAATCATTCTTAGTTTCAGACTCTGTGACTCAAATCCTGTTGCTTAGCATAGTAAACCACGAGAGTAGGCCCATTGCATCAATGGGGATTTAGTGAGTCAGTTCTTAAGTTCCACTGATTCAATGAGGTTATCCTAGCAGTGGGTTATTATGCTAAGGGACAGGATTTTGGCTTCATGAGATATTGCTTCACACATAGAAAGGCAATGTCTAGCATCCTCACATCAAATATGCCAGCCCTGTAATAAAAGTTGCATCTAGGTGCGCATAACCACCAAGACTGGCAGCCATTTTATCCCATGGTCTCCATCAGTCAGGAATATAGGAACTTGCTCACTTCTCAATTTCCCTGCCCTGCCTTCATTTATTTCCAAGGATTTGTGTGATAACTAGATACTGTAGATACAATCTAATGAATATGGAGTGGTGATACATGCAAGGAAGAATATTATGGCATTCAATGAATAACTATAAATTTGATTTTTTTCCCTGCCAAGACTAAAGAGACATTCAAAGCTTTTGGCCCCGAATAAGGCCAAATTATAGTTGAATTGAACATGAATACAGAACTGGTTTCAGATCTGTTGCTATTTGAAATGGAGGAGTATTTAGTCTCCTACTTCCCCTGTTCAAGAGGCATAATACCCAAGGCCTTTCAGTCTCTGAGGCAAAAGATCTACATGTACCTTCCTAGGAAACATTCAGTAAAAAAATAAATTATATAATTAATAGAAATTTCACCCCTTCAAGCAAATGAGTGGACTTTGGGACTCACTGTATATACTTGAGTATAAGCCGACCCTAATATAAGCCGAGGTACCTAATTTTGACCTGAAAACCCAGGAAAATAGATTTACCCGAGTATAAGCTGAGGGTGGGGAATGCACCAGCTGCTAGTGAGTTTCTATATTCAAAATACATGAAAATATGTTAAAATTAATTAAATTGTTGGCACATCTCAATCCAGCATGGTTCTAGCCCCCTTGTGGTCATTGACTTGAGTATAAGCCGAGTCCCATTTTTTGATTTCATTTTTGGGGCTAAAAATCTCAGCTTATGCTTGATTATATATGGTACAGTAATACCTCGGATAACGTTTACCTCGGATAACGCTAAAATCGCATAACGTTAAGTAATCTGGGGAGGAGAATTGGATCAAATAACATTAAGGTCCTATGGGATGCATCGGATAACAACCGCTAAAGCCTGTGCGGTTACAATGTATCTCTATGGAGCTTTAACGTTATCCGATACATCCCATAGGATTTTAACATGCATCGGATAACACTAAAAATCGGATAACACCAAGACTTGTGGAACCAGGTCTTAGCATTATCTGAGGTATTACTGTACTTAGAATTGAGATTCTCACATAAAATAGATGCGGCAGAAAAAATATGCATGATTATCTATATATATATAGTTAAAGTAATCATATTTCTCGAGATTGGTTCTAACCTTGGGCCTTCAGGTGTTCATGGGCTTCAATTCCCAGAAGCCCAAGTCAGTGTACCTGCTGATCAGGGCTTCTGGGAATTGAAATCCAAGAACACCTGGGGACCCAAGGTTGAGAATCCTGATCTGTAGTTAGGGTGGAGTAGGAAACTATAGAACGTTTTTTAAGGCAAGGCACCTGCCTCCATGTGATTCCCTCAAAGCATTTGTATGTGATGAACTACATATGCACAGTTGCTCAATGCAACCAATAAACAAAGATCTTTACTTCCTTCCTTCCTTCCTTCCTTCCTTCCTTCTTTTCTTTTCTTTTGGTCTTTTGCCAATTGTCAACAGCATAAGGAAATTGTGCCAACCTGGCTGTTGAGTTAGGGCACATAAATGGTTCATCATGAGATAACAACATAACATTTCCTCACCCACAGTTGTCCTGCTTGTTAGGATGCTTGTGTAAGAAAATGAATGCTTCTTCACCCCACTGGAAAAGTTCTCCCCATTGGGAAGATCTGTGATGGGTTCTCCTGTGTTGGCTTTCTTAGACACAGAAAAGTCACAGCAGAACCAGACGGATGACTCTAACCCTGAGGATGGTTCCTTGAAAAAGAAACAGCGCAGGCAAAGAACGCATTTCACCAGCCAACAGCTCCAGGAACTGGAAGCCACTTTCCAGAGGAACCGCTACCCTGACATGAGCACCCGAGAGGAAATCGCCGTCTGGACCAACTTGACTGAAGCCAGAGTGCGGGTATGGTACTTTCAAACTACACCTATTTTCTAGCTTGTCAATAGTTGAGTGATTAGGTAGAGGATAAAACATAAAAAAGAGAGAACATGGGTTGTTTGTGTAGATTCAGAACATGGGAGTTTTATCAAACGAAATGTGCATAATTAGCTACACCTGCTGAAATTCTCTTTTCTCTGCAATTTTTAAATGGCCAGAATCCGCCCCCCTCTTATTTGTCTATTCTGGTTGGAGGACTAACCATGTAAGACCACAGCAGGCTTCCCTGTGTGCTTGTACTGTATTTTGAACTCTCTACAGTTGTTCACCAAGTGCATAGTTTAGAAATAATCCTGTTGGATTGGCTCAGCATAAGTAGGCAATTCTGCAAGTCATGCTAAATTCATTACTTTCTATATGAAATTTAAGAAAAAACAAACATGAATTTATCTAATTTTTTTAAAATAATGTTTTTTATACTATGCTACATCTGTACGATCACACTTCTCTCCAGAGATGGCAATGGCCATCAGCTGTTTTATGAAAACTAGTAAAGGTTTCCCTTGCTCGAAAGCCAGTTGTAAATCCGACTCTAGGGTTCAGTGCTCATCTCTGTTTCAAAGCCGAAGAGCCAGCGCATCTGCAGACGTTTCCGTGGTCATGTGGGAGGCATAACTAGAAAACTAGGTCCATATAATTGACTTGCCACCTTGGTAGTTCAAATGTAATATTTCTAGACCGTAATTCTTAGGAGGATGAGGATGAGAAGAAGAGAAACCATGCATTCAGCACTAATGTATTCATTCCACTTTGTCTTTTCTATGATGGGTCATCATAATATTGCATTCAGGTGGCACAGCCTTCTATTTCTACATAGCTTGAAAATCTGGGGGAAGGAGCCTTGAACCCAGTTCGTTCATAGCATCAGTTCCTTTTGAAATCTGCCTGCCTTCCCATCACCTAAAGACAGAGGAGCCTGAAACATGCGCCCTGTTCTGAATGTTGATTAGGACTACTGTGTTCTCTTGCAGGTGTGGTTTAAAAACCGAAGGGCCAAATGGCGGAAAAGAGAAAGGAATCAGCAGGCAGAACTTTGCAAGAACAGCTTCGGAGCCCAGTTCAATGGACTGATGCAGCCTTATGATGAGATGTATGGCAGCTATTCGTACAACAACTGGGCTACCAAAGGCCTGGCTGCCAGCACCCTGTCTGCCAAGAGCTTCCCCTTTTTCAATTCCATGAATGTCAACCCTCTCTCTTCGCAACCCATGTTTTCAACACCCAGCTCCATTGGATCCATGCCCATGCCCTCCTCCATGGTCCCATCGACAGTGACTGGTGTGCCAGGACCAGGTCTCAACAATCTCAGCAGTCCTGGCCTTAACTCTGCCGTGTCATCCAGTACTTGCCCTTATGCATCCACTGCCAGCCCCTACATGTACAGGGACACATGCAACTCCAGCCTGGCAAGCCTGAGGCTGAAGGCTAAGCAACATGCCAACTTCACCTATCCATCAGTGCAGACAGCAGCCGCCAGTTTGAGCCCCTGTCAGTACGCTGTGGACAGGCCAGTATGAGAACAACACACACATACACACATGCTAATCAGGAACGTGGCTATTCACCCAGGAAGGCCACCCACACTGCCAGACCAAATTCCTGGAAGTTCTATTTAGTGATAATAATCTTACAAACTTTCAATTATATTTTGGGGCAAAAGCAAACAATATTGCTTGTGGAAAGTCCATTTTTGGGAAAGAGGAACTTTTGCCAGGCTTGGAGGGAATTTTCGCTCTGGCACAGTAACGGGACAGCTCGTCACTCTGCTGTGTATGCCAGTTCAAGAGCAGGCAACCAGTTCGTTCTACGATACAGAAAGAAGACCAAACGGTACAGCTCCTAACACTACTCCTAGCCTATGCCTGGGTGGTGCTCTTCTTCCAGTGTCACGTGACTTTTGCTCCCTGCCCTTCATAACTCACTCAGATGACGCCGCATCTGAGGTTTGCCTCCTGGACAATGCATATTTAACCAATGTTTACACTTGACTGTGAAACGCCATTGGTGCAATGTTTTGTCTCTTTATTTCCCTTTGAGGAATTTGGCCTTTCGTAGTTGGGAAAGAAAAGTGTTGGTTGTGTGTGCAGATGAAGAGTGTGCAAAGGCAGGTGCTAGAGACAAAAATGAGGACATCCGGGGAGAGTGAGGCATTGCTGAATGGAGATATCTACTTGGGCAAAACGACACGCTTCCCCCCATGTTCATACTGATTTTCATGAGTCTAATGAGAGCTGCTAATACATGAGCAAGAATTACAGAGCTTTGATATAAGGGGGAGGGCATAGGAATACGACAGGCCTGGAGGGACTAACGCCCCAGGTTGGCTACGTGAAGATACGACTCCTATCTCCTTAAGAGGGGATTTCTAGCGTTGCTTCTGTGCAACAGTTAAATGTGCAGGAAGCTATCTTCTTTTTCAAAAGGACACCCCTTTAAGTGAGGTCAAGGGTCAAGACGCTTCATTCTCTATTCAATTTGATTTTCTGCCTAGGCAGCAGTGACATATCAACACCCGCACAGAGAACCTTGTAACTTTCCTTCTGCAATAAATGGCTTTCAAGATTCCAAAATAAATTCCATTCAATAAATAAATAAAAATCAGAGGAAATCCCCACAAACCTTATGCACATCTATTCATTGATCGAACAGTATAAAACTATTATTTTGGAGAAAACATTTATTGGTGCTTTTTATGAAGGCGGAAAAGTTTTGCTTCTTAATCACAAGTCTTGTAGGCTTAGAATGCAGTGGATTCAACTTAACTCAATAGGCTACTTACTGCGATTGGCCGATCCAAGGTTAGCCTCAGAAAATGGATGTTTTGCACATATACGGATCTTGGAGAGTGCAGAGAAGAACAGGTAGCTTCACACCTACAGTATATCAGTGTACTCTATGTTCCTTAACAAGTACAATAAAACCTTGCATAAAGAGCCCCTCACTTAGAGACTAACTTGCTTAAAGAGCAGAATTTTCTCTGAATAGTTGCCTCGCTTAACAACTATAACCAACAAAAAACTCACTTAACAACTAAATCGGGGTTGGCAATCCCATTCGCCAGAAGTCACAATTGGTCATTTACAGTGGTGTTTCGCTTAAAGAGCAAACTTACTTCCAGAGCAATCCTGTGGAACGCATTATGCTCTTTAAGTGAGGTACCACTGTACTATGGAAGATTTGATGTCAACTGCCCCGAATGCTCTTTATTGAGTGAAAACTGATTATTATATTTATTAATTGTACAGTGGCTTTTGACACCAACAACAAAAATCGAATTTTGCTCTCACCTGTTATATATTTAACTGAAAGTTGAACAAAAGCACCACAAATTTATCATTATATCCTACATTTTCATGTTTTGGCAGCTGCAAGCACACTAACCTTATGCTAAAACATTGGGTTCAAATTTTGCTCAATTGGCTATAATTTCAATTTATAACTTACCATTTGCTTGTACTGTACCTTTTTTCAGGCATTCATACTTCAGCCTCTAGAGTCTGCAGTTTTGAATGAATATGAAGTTGCAGTGCTCCAGTAATGCCATACATTATGCAAACTATTTTTAAAAGCAGGGCAATGTGCAATGTGCATAATGAAACATCAAAAGAACAGAGACTAGACTATCAGAATGGCAATTCCTTCTCAAGCAACCTTCCTAATCTGATGCCCTCTAGATTTTTTTGGACCTTTACTACTGTAATTTATTATTATTATCTATGCTGGTTGGGATTTATGGATGTTAAACTCCAAATATCTGGAAAAGATCAGATTGGTGAACAGTTAGAAAGAATAGTTCTTTTCTGGTTTCCTTTGTGACAGGACCAGTTACAAACTTTTCTAGCTTGTCATTGATCTATGGGATACAGTGAAGGTTAAATCTGTAACAGGTGGAATACTGAAAGGCACTGAAATGGTGTGATGCACTCAGAGACCATGGGCAATGTGTTCAGGTAGTTTGTGCAAAGTTTTGAGCAGAATTGACAGCTGCATGATAATCTCTTTTATGCAAACTAGTATAATTTACAACATCATGCATAAAGCCTTTTAAGGGAAGAAAAGGCACTAAACCCTCACATTTAACATATATCCTTCTAGCAGTATGTGAAAGAACTGGCATTCCACAAAGAAAACTTGAATTGTTTTACGAAATGTTCAGAAAGCAAGACCTTTAAATATACAATCAACAAACTTACTATGAAAGAGCTGGGGATGTCCAAAGTTTTATATTACCTGAAAGGAAACCAGGGTTGCATTAATACTTTTGCAGAACATCCGCCAATGTCATTGACATCCTAAATGGAACTATAGTACACATATAGTGTATTAAATAAGCAAAACAAACAACTACAACTTGATCAACAAAGCAAAGTTGAAGCATTTGACCATCTGAGCTGTGATGGGGTCAACTATCTTTTTACTTTAAAATAAGGCTCCTCTTTTGGTATGATTAGTTATTTTTATCTGGAAAGGCAGATTAACATCATCTAAAAGAGGCGATTCAAGACATGCTCGCCTGGGATAAACACAGAGAAAAAAATAAACACTCCAAGCAACAGAGGATTCCCGTTTCTCTCAGGTTTGCATATTTTCTTGCAGCTTAACTAGGCCATAATTGATTCTTATTTCCTCCTCTTCCCTGTTCCTAGGTCCCACACAGAAAAAAATTGAAATAGAGCACAATAGGCAGCTTCAATAAGTTTATAATCCTGTGTGCATAAGAAAAATTGGATTTGTGTTAGCGCAGTTCGTGCTGCATGGAGTCCATTGCTGAGGGACTACTTGCTTCAGAATTTACAGAAAATCTCTTATAAAACTAGAGTCTTTGTGCATTAGTATGTACCATGTGAAATCAGTAAGTCAGGTCTTTGACGTGATGTGTCATGTGTGTCAAGGGAGAGCTATATAATACTTTATCTGCAGTAT
Organism: Furcifer pardalis; assembly: GCA_030440675.1. Lineage (NCBI taxonomy): Eukaryota > Metazoa > Chordata > Lepidosauria > Squamata > Chamaeleonidae > Furcifer > Furcifer pardalis. The sequence continues at coordinate 2,674,010 of CP126895.1, forward strand.
TACTGAGATTTAGTAATGGGCTGCATTTAGTGTAGTGAACTGAGATTAAATAACAACAATATTCTGGGATTCCTTGAAAAGTGTTCACAACATACTGATTGGCAACTTCCTTCAGAACCGGAGATTTGTTTGCGACGATGAATGGAAAGAACAGCAGATGGAAGTTGCAGAAGAATGGACTGCCCCAAAGAAGTGTATTGTCCCCAATGCTGTACAATATACAGTACAGTATATACAAATGATCACCCAGTTCCTGACAATACAAAATTGTTCATCTATTCGGACGATGGAGCAATGGCTGTACGAGGATCAGGCTTTGATGAGATAGCTGGAAAATGTACTGGAGCACGTGAAGAATTAGGACAGTATTACATCAACCATTTGAAGCCTAATCCAAACGAGTCAAGGGTGTGCTTTTCACTTTCAATTTAAAAACCATTAAACAGCCTTGTTATAGGGTTTGGCCTCATTAAGAAAGGCAGTAGCTAGGGAAATAACAATAAACAAAACATTTAATCCTCTCCCCCCCTTTCAAGTAACCTTGACATGTTATGGAGTCTTCTTTCATGTCTAGGTTAGAATTTAAACTGCTGAAACCATGCCAACTTTTGGCGAATTCATTCGGTAGTTCCATTCGCCTGACGTAGTGTGATAAAGATGAGCTGGTACAAGATTGCCATTGCCTGGGGTACACCCAGTTGTGGTTCAATAATACCACAATCTTCAAGGAGGCGCTTTCTGTGTACCCCATGTTATGGAGTGAATTAGAGACTCTGACAAAGTGGACTTGATCCATGAATGCTTAGATTTAAATACAGGAGTTAGTCTTTAAGGTGCCCCAACCTTTTTGTTTTGTTTACTCTCTGATATGCCTATTTAATGTTATTGTCAGTGTTGGTTTGAGTAACGTACAAACAGTATCATCTCTGTAAACATATACTCCTGTAGTCATATACTAAAGGTAAAGGTTTCCCTTGCTCGAAAGCCAGTCGTATCCGACTCTAGGGTTCAGTGCTCATCTGTTTCAAAGCCGAAGAACCAGCGCTGTCTGCTTCTGCAGATGTTTCCGTGGTCATGTGGCAGGCATGACTAGACACCAGAGTGCACGGAACGCTGTTACCTTCCCACTGAAGTGGTCCCTATTTCTCTACTTGCAATGTCTTGCTTTCAAACTGCTAGGTTGGCAGGAGGTGGGACAAAGATGGGAGCTCATTCCGTCCTGCAGTACTCGGGAATCGAACTGCTGACATTCTGCCTCCCAGTCAGCATCTTAGTCATATACTAGACCCAACCAAAGAACAGAGACAATCACTTCATTTATTTTATTTTGCATTTATAGACCATCTTTCCCCTTTCACTAGAAGGGGCACAGGGGGAGGGGGAGAGAAGTGAGAAAAGATAATCTCCAACAGGATCTTCTTGAGATGATCCCAGCTCCTGCAGCCCTCCCAACTCAGAGCAGCGTGCAAATGAAGAAAGATGACTGGGGTGGGGGCGTGGAGGGTGGTGGACAAGGACTTAATGCCTGCCATGAGTGTGGGAGCCTCTCTTGCCCCGGACACGCCTGCCCAAATCATATACAAATGTTTGTCTGTTATCTGTAATGAAGGTATCCTGAATTCAGTGTGGAACATACCTAAGGATGTTGGTTGGGTTCACAAACTGTGGAGGCAGCAGACAGCAGGAAACTGGCCCCTCTCCCCCTGCTTTGTCCCAGCATTACACTTACAAACACAGGGTCAAGAGAATGCTTGAAAAACCCATCATTCTGCTATACTGTACTATCAATTATTTGATCACTCTAAGTCAGTGTTTCCCAAATGCTGGTGTTTGGACTTCAATTCCCAGAAGCTTAAGTCAATTCCCCAAAGCACTGATCAGTCAATATACTGTCTTAGGCTTCTGGGAACTGAAGTCCAAACACCAGCATTTGGGAAACACTGCAGTCTAAGTAAGTTCCTTGTGGCTTATAATACACATAATAAAGATGGAGAGGTCTGTCACTGTGAAAACCCGCCTCAGACTAAGAGCTAGTATAAAACAATTTAGAAGAGGCACAAATACCTGTCGCCTTCACTCTACCCAGTGGAAATTAAGTTGAGGAGGATGGTGCAGGACAGAAGTGCCTGGTGGACAGTGGTCCATGGGGTCACAAAGGGTCGGAATCGACTGTGCGACTGAGCAACAACAAAAAAGTCCAATGAGGCAACCCAACAAAACTAAGCCCCGGGGGGGACGACGATGACAATTTGGCTAATGCTGTGTCTGGGGCATCAACAGAGAACTACCATGGCCTTTTCAGCCAAGGGTAGTAGAGATTATTTATTTATTTATATTTGTTTATCGCCCTCCTCCTCGAAGGGGAGCAAATGAGATTATTTAAGGAGGGATTCTAAATGGACACTACATTACGCTGGGTGCCCACTCATCTTTTAACAAATGTTGGCATCTTGATGTGGTTGATGAGGCAATACACTTTCCCCACCTCACAAAGGCTCATGCAATATATACAAAAGGGGGAAAAAAAGAGTTGCCCAGATAGCCATAAAGGGTGGACAGCAAAATGAGGTAGAAGTCGCCCTCCCCTACAGAATCAGTATCCATAGTTTCAGTTATCCATCCGTCTAAAAATATTCAATACAAATTCTGAAATACATAATCCTGTATTTCTATAGCACATTAGTAGAGGCAGCCAATAAAGGCCATTGTCTGCAGTGTAAAATATAAGGTTTGCCGTCACCAGTTTCAGGTATCTGCAGTAGGTCTCTCAGATACAGAGAGCGACTAAGCAATCTTCTCTGTAGTTTGAGAAAGACACATCACCTAAAAACTGAGAAACTCCTCAGCTTCTCTTGAACAAGGCCCTAACTAATGCTTCTTATATGCGTCATCTCCTTAGGAGGAGGCAGGCACCAGAGATTCCTCTAAATGCGCAAGAGGCAGCTTACTTTCTGCTCACAGGCCCTGTCCATTTCCATCAAGCTAGGAAGAAAACATTAGGAAGTACGAAGTAACAGGAAGATTCTTCCACTTTCCCTTTCTTTCCACTGTAATTTATCTAATCATACCAGATTTCCTTCCCCCCCAATCAAAACCTTAACAACAAGATTGCAGCTAAGAGTGACTCGGCACCCTTTACCCTCAGATAAAATAACTGAATGACAGAACAGGCTGTATAACTTTAATCTGTAGGTAGAAAATGTTCACATACTGTATATACTTGAGTATAAGTGTAGCTTTTTAGCCCCCAAAATGAGGTCCAAAAAAGGAACTCGATTTATACTCGGGTCAACAGCCCCGAAGGGTCCCAAAACTGCAGTGGTGCAAATTCAAACATACATTTTTTAAAAAAGCACTAACACTACCACAAAAACTCAAAAACATACCCACACAAATGTCTGAATTGATTGTACCATATTTTCATGTATCTTAATTACTGAAACTCACTAGCTGCTGCTGCTGCATTATACTCGGGTCAATCTATTTTCCTAGTTTTAGAGGTCCAAATTTGGTACCTTGACTTATAGTAGAGTATATACGGTACTTCTATCCCCCTCCTAAAGTGGTATACTATGGAACCTATCCTGTTCTCAAATATTCACTAACCCTTCTGTACTGGCTACGCATGTAGACTAGGTTTAAATTACACCTGTGTAACATCAAAACTCTTATCAATCCTAATTGTAAAATGCAGAAATACTGTGGTAGGTATTTGCATGTTAGGCACTGAACTTTGTGCCCGCCTTGCCTCAGTCACTCTTTTAAGTAAGCCTTGACAAAAACGTGAATGTTTACAAAACATTTTTATTATAGCAGAAATGCATGTCTATTCAAATAAGATAGCCAATCTTTCCCAATTTAAAAGTCACATTTTCACAGCTCTGTACTTCATCTGGAAATTTAATACATAACGGAACAGCTAAAGTTGTACAAAGGACAGACTCTTGGGGACATTTTATAACTGTGTTTTTTTGATCTCCACATATTGTTGCCATAACAATGTAGCGATGGTGGACGGATTTTGCATTATGCATGAAGGGCATCATTCTCAACAGCAGGCAGTTCCTGGATTGTAGCTCTTTATACAACGGAGAAGGAAATTACAGAATTCTCCCACCTGCTTAAAAAGAACAAACTTTCCCATAGCCACCCCAGAGTCCTCAACAAATCACCCTGTCTTTATGCCTTACTTGCTCCAAGGAAATCTTAGGGAGACAGCTAACATTTTTCTGGCTCAAATGCAGGAAGATGATGCTTCATTAAAATGACTAGAGTTGGAAACATTGAGACAGTAGATCCTTAACAGGTACTTCCCAAGGTTGGAAAAGAAACTACCACATTCCTCCCAAAACAAAATAGGCATAAGACATAAGTTTTCTCAAGTTGTAGCTATAATCAAAATAAAATAGGGGCTATTATAAGTAACTTCTACGCAAGCCTGCTCGATTACTTTGACAGTATCAGGGGATTACCAACACCAAGTTACAGGGAAATCAGTGATTTTGGAGTCATGGATCATTCTGGTTTCTAGACGTCTCCTAAAGAAGAATTCCAACAACTACCCATGGGACTGTCAGTGATTCTTAGCTGTGATGGTCAACACGAAGAAGACAAAGAGATATCTGTCTTGATTCAGGCAAGCTGCTCACCTCTTAAATGACTTGGGATGTTTTTAAGACTATCTCAAATGAAGAGAAAACTTAAAGCCACTAGTTTTTCCCTACTTAAAAGGCATTTACCATGGTATTCCAAATCATAAGAAAGAGGACAAAATGACTTCCTTAGACTGCTGCCAAGATTTCTTTGTCAAATGTAAAAGAAGATACGTTGCTCCATCTAATGTCAGATTTGTTGGAAAAGTCAAAGGGACGGCTTGCTCCAAACAAATATTGCTTTATCAGTGTGTAAGAACTAAACCCCTGCCATCTAAAATTAAAGTAAAACAGTAGAGAGCTGGAAATGTCAAGGAAATCCCACAATAACCACCACATTGCCACTAAAAAAAAACATATTTTAAACTTTTGCCATTAAATAAATTGGCATTTCCCCTCCCAGATTATTAGTACAGATGGCTCCATTAAGTCAACGTTTTACAAAAATGATATGCACCGTTGGATCATTCAAGATGCTGAAGTATGAAATTCTGCATATACAATTAGTCACTTTCAAATTTGATGGAGTTTATCTGTGTAGAAATAGAGCCACCACAATAGCTTCCTTTTTTCTTCTTCGTCTTCTCATGTCGGAAGGATTTACCCTTGGTAAATTTCAGGATTTCATTTGCCTTCTGACCCCAGTCACCTGCAGCTCCTTTCTGAGAGAGATGAGAGTATTAATGTTTGACAGTCAAGCATAATATTAAGTAGCTATTTAAGGTGTCTGTATTTTTGGGCTCTTTATCTGAAAAATCACAGTACCTCTTAGACAAGCAGTTCCTAGATAGATTCTTTATTCTTACGGTTGGTACAAACCACTATTTGCAGCACACTGGTGAAATCTCTTCTTACCTTAGCATCAAATGAATTGTTTGCAACGCGTTCATCCACGTCCACCTCTTCCGCTCTTACTCTGCGAAAAGGACTGGATTGCTGTTGAAAGGGAAAATGTTTTTAAAGATTTTCTTCAGCGGTCATTGTAGCAATGCAAAGCACGAATCCAAAGTATACCTGATTTCTAGCCACACACTCTATGCCCTATATACAGTGATGGGATGTTACCAGTTCGGACCGGTTCGCCTGAACTGGTACCACCCCCTCCAGAAATGTATTTCCGGGCAGCCATTGTGCATGTGTCAAACTTCCATTTGACGCATGCAGTTCTATTTTTTAGTGTGCATGCGTCAAAGAGGTTTGACGCATGCACACTAAAAAAAAAGAACTGCGCATGTGTCAAACGGAGGTTTGACGCATGCACAGACATTTTTATTTTTGGTCCACCCACGACGTCATGATGTCATCACATCGGCTACATCCACAATGTAATGACATCACGGTGGGGTAGTGAAGATTTTGACAACCCACCGCTGCCTATATAGCAATAATTCTCCTAGGCTAGAGGCTATTTTTTGGAGTTTCCCTGCAACTAGAACCTTAGACAAAGGACCACTTTTGTCTTTCAGGTCAAGGGTCTACAAAGTAGATGAACCCAGTTAGCAATGAAATCTTTTGCACTCTTGTGAGAAAAACCTATCACTAGATTCCATTTCTTCATTACTCACCCTCTTTGTCTTGGGGAACGTATGTGGAGTTCTGGGCTTCACTTTATTGTTTGGTGTCTGCAATTCCTGATCATCTTCACTTTTCCGTTTCTTCTTGGCGAGACCTGACAAAATTCCCATAGGAGTGAGAGTCTTGACACAACCAAATCTCACTCTGGAAAAGGAATTCATTGTTGGACAAAATAGCAGTCACCTATAAATAAAGCAGCCGGGCTTATAGGGAACAAGGTCTAAGAAACACTTTTTGTGACCTAAGTATCATACCATCTCAGGGCATTTCTCTCTAAGAGAGATTCCTTAAGGAGGAATAGAGCCTTCTCGGAGTTTAGCCATTTCTATTTCTCTCTTCAGTTTTAATATTACAGTCAAACCTCGCATAAAGAGCGCCTCGCTTAAAGAGTAACTTGCTTAAAGAGCAGAATTTTCTCTGAATGTTCGCTTCGCCTAACAAATAAAACCAGCCATAAACTCGCTTAACAAATAAATTGGGGTTCCCAATTCCCCCCCCCGCCCCGCCAGAAGTCACAATTGGTCATTTACAATGGTGTTTTGCAAAAAGAGCAAACTTGCTTAAAGAGCAATCCTGTGGGACACATTATGCTCTTTAAGCGAGATACAACTGTAGTTAGAAACCAGCTTTGTAAGCTTTATTTTGAATCCCAGTGTAAATAAAAATGAGAGAAGTAGAAATGACTAAACTTCTTGTAATTGTCTCTGATAAGCAGAGGGGATTCATGGGTGGAAAATAGCAAGAGCACCTTGTCTTATCCCCCCGCCCCCCACTATATGCCCACCAATGTGCAAGCACAAATACTTTCTTCTTCCATCCTGATCATGGTTTCTGCCTGTGGGGAAGGTTAAACCTGTCCTCACATTGTATTAACAGACCAATGTTATCTTAACCCAACACTCAGCTAATCGGTGCTTTTAAGAGCTGTGCACCAGACACAGCACTCCTCAGTAGTTTCCTGTGCTCATTAACCTGCGGGGTGGGCGGGCGAATCAGCCGGCCGGCAAGACAGGGCCTGGCGCTCAACAGAAATTGGTTATATGTTGCCCAATGTGGCCCGCTGTCTAATATCTTATGTTCAGCTCTTCTCTAATGACTCGTGGCCTACCTCCATTCATAGCCTCTTCATCAGAACTGCTGCCCTCTGCAACACCAGACACATCCGCTTTCACCTTCTTCGCTGCTGCTGTTTTGCCTGCTGGGGTTGATGAGCTCTTTGGTTTCTTTTTCTCAGAAACACTGCTGCTATTTTTCAGCTTCTTTTTCACTCCTCCTGCCTCCTCATCACTGGAGCTCTCGGAACTGCTGCTGCTGCTGCCCTTGGCTGCTGCTTGCTTACTGGCAGACATGCTCTTGCCCGCTCCCGCCTTGCTAGTTGGCTTCTGGGCAGCTTTGCTCTGCTCTTCTTCACTGCTTGAGCTGCTTGAGTCCGAACTGCTTGATTTTGGAGCACGGATACTGGGCTTAGGGCTTGGCTTGGCAGTCTTTTTGGCAGCTTTGTTATTCACAGCATTGCCATCTGCTTTCTTTGCCCCCACTACCACCACCCCAGTCGCCTTTTTCACCACTTTTGTATCCGGTTTACGCGGAGGCTTCGAAGGCGCTTCATCTTCAGAGCTATCGGAATCTAGGAGAAAACATTCAAGTCAAAAACATCATTGATCAAAACCATCTGCAACGCCAGACACAGACTGTATACACTATTGCCACAGTTTAGATTAGGGGCGTCCAAACTTTTTGAACCACGGGTCAGTCATGTGGTTCAGCGGGCTGGTCATGTGGTTCCTCCCACCGGAAGTAAAATGTGCCTTGCCATCTGTTTTGCAGATGTTTTCTCTGCTTAAACCAGGGGTGCCCAAGCCTACAAGAGCATGTTTTACTTCCACTTCCGGGAGTGATGAAGGTGGTGCGGGCTGGATGAATTGGCGTTAGGGGCTGGATCCGGCCCACGCGCTGTAGTCCCCCCCCCCCGGTTTAGATATAGACTGGGATAGACAATATACATATGACATGATAAATCAAGATCTCATGATTCTGAATTATCAGAGAAGAACATGAGAAGGAAAGCTAGTATTTCAAGAGAGGGTTTGAGCGGGAAAGTAATGTTGCACTTATTGTGAGACACTCCTTTTATTCAAATGAACAAGGGCCCCTTACAATGGAACTTCCCTCTCACTCACTTTGATCTTAACTGAGCTCCTGGCTGCCTATAGTGATGAGGACAGTCTAGAATTTCAGGGCTATTGCCAAGCCTTTTCTTGATATGAATTAGTAGAACAGATAACAGAGGAACAGAGAATGGTGGACCAAGAGGATAGTTAACCATCACTTCCTCCTACAACCCAACTCTGCTACTGAACCCCAGCAACATCTGGTACCAAACAACCCAGGTGAGGAAGGCTGTCCTTCTACTCTGTATAAAAGGAATACCTCATGGTTTAGTGTCAATGTTATTTTTCCCCATGGGGCAAAAGGACATCCTTGCAAAAAGGACTTCTCAAGCAAACAGTTTCCAGATGGGTCTCAGATGCTGCTAAATAAAAATTGGCTAAAGTAAATGGGAAGGACAATCCCTGGATGTGTGTCCATCTTACCTGAGTCTATGAAAGCAGATAAAATGGCAATACAGTGGAACCTCGGTTAACAAATGGCTCAGTTAGCATAAAAATCACATAACAAAAGGAAATCCATTGAAAATAGTGGCTCAGTTAATGGACTTTTTTAATGGGATTCATTGGTTTTCAATGCATTCCTATGGGAATTTCGGTTAAAGTTATTTTCACTGTAAGAAACTCATTGATTACGTTAACCGAGGTTCTACTGTACATAAGTAACTTTGTTTATACTCTGGTCTAACAGTTAAACAGCGTGAGAAATTTAAATCAGTTCTGCTTTTTAGTTCAGAACTTTTAGTCCTAACAGCCAACAATCCAAGATATAAATCGATTCCTGTTTCTGAGCATGTGATTTGAAATGATTAACACGGAACTGTACTTATGCCTAGCCACAATAAATACCTGAACTATCTGAGGAGCTGATGTCCTTCTTCGGTTGAGCTGGTTTGGCAGTTGCCTTTGCTGTAGCAGACTTGACGGGGCGCTTGACCAGCACCTTCTTCTCTTCTTCAGAGCTAGAATCTATGGGGGAAATCATGATTTTAAAAATGTCTGTTGGCATATTCATTCTTAAGCCTATAGTCTTCTCAAGCCTAGACTTAAAAGGACAGGGTTGGATCAAAGGTTGCACAAGCAAAAGTCCACTCACAGGCATACTTTTCTTGTCTTTTACTCCACCCTACATTCTTGTCCCCTTCTCCTCACCCAAAGAAGCCTAGCTTTAACAGGCTGGACGCATACAGCACAGTGAACAATGGACAGAGGGACCTTGAGTAGAATGGGGGGAAATCCTTGTACAATGACCCCTCTGCCCACATAGCCAACTCAACGTCACTACAGTATAATGCACAACTATAGCCTTAAAGTGTGAATTACTAATGATTTTTTTCATTAATGGAAATACAAACAAAGTCCAATAAAATGGGAAAACATAAACAGTTATATATTACACTTAGGTTGATGTAATTAGAGCAGTTCTTTAATTAGTCATGCTCCAGCAAAAACAACAATAATTAGCAACTAATATTTAAGTGGGGAGAGTAGCAGGTTGCTACACTTATCCTTAATTTCCTCTATCATAAGAAAGAGTCCTACCATAAATGGAATCTTGGACGTTACAGAAAAAGAAAACTAATTATGTACATGAACCAGCAAAGCTAAGCCTACTGTGCTTAAATCTGTGGAAGCTGATATGCTTAAGCATATGCTCAATCTCCAATGCTTCTCTTCCTGCTGTGAGGAAGCAATGAAGAAATATCTCTTCCACGTTTACCTGTTGGAAGCAATCACAATCTTAGAAATGGTTTGCCAGGTTGCATATACTTGTAGGCATCTTCTTTTAATGGCCCAAGCAAGGGTGGTGGTAGAAAGGAGCAATCTATTTAGAATAGGATTGTACTACTCTATAATTGTTTGTTTGCTTCTAGAATATGACTTAGTAGTAAAGAAATTGGCATGTCCTCATAGATAGGATAACAAGTCCTAAAAACCACCTTGTAATCATCATGGAAAGAAGAAGATCCTCAACCTCAATCCATTTCATCCTCCAATCCCAAGAAGGCATAAGATTCAAATGAATTCCTTAGTTTATCACAAAACAATTGCACCACTATATAATCCCCTAACAGACAAAAGGCAAATTAAATGATAAAAGATGAGTTTAAAGGTTTGTCCTTGTTTCCCAAACTCTGCCTTTAATGCAGAAAAAAAACTGCTGATGATAAAAGGCACTTTACAGAAGGAGGGAAACTTTTCCACATCATGTGAGAAAAGTTTAACAGCCCCCCCCCCCAACACCATGTCTCTGGACTATTAGCCATGATTATCAAATGAAAACTCCCAACCAACTCTCTGTAACATCCAATTACACCACAAAGTATTCTTCTTTGCCATAATTCTGCATCAATGGACAGGAGAAAACACTGTCTTTTTCATTACCCCTCACACTACCCGAGACCAAATTTCCCCTCAATAAAATAATGCAATGCTCAAAGATTGAGAGAATTTGCTTGCACTTAAGATAGTCACCTGAATCACTGTCTGAACTGGTCTCTTCTTTTTTTTTGGAAGAAACAGGAGCAGATTTGGAGGTGGGTGTTCGTTTAGCTGCAGGTTCTTCAGCTACAAAAAAGACAAGATGTTCTCTTTAGATGGTTTTTGCCAAAAGCACCAGGACAGTTCAAAGGTAACAAATATGTCACCTCCAGTTTTACAAGCTCTACCAAAGTTAGGTCAAGCTGTTTCATATACAGACACATATGAACCTAAAGACAGAATCAATGTACTTTTGAGCTGAGAAAGCAACCAGATTTTTCACTTCAGCTTAGATGGCACTAAGGACTCAAACAGTATTTACATACAAACTGGAAGCCTAGTTAACTCAAAGTCCTCTTTCACCTCCTGAGATACCAAGTCTACCACTGATTACTTTACATATGGAAAAATAGAACTTCATCAAGATTGGATAAAAACTTCATTCATCCAGCAGAAATGATGAGGTATCCTATATATGACCTCTACAAAAAGATTTCTATAGACTGGAATCAGTGTTTCCCAAATGCTGGTTTTTGGACTTCAATTCCCAGAAGCCTAAGTCATTTCCCCAAAGCACTGATCAGCCAATGTACTGACTGAGGCTTCTGGGAATTGAAGTCCACTAGTGGGCTGTGTATCCCTTGTTGGGAACCACTGGACTGGATCATACCTTCTTGAAGCAGTAAGATTTAGTCTGGGCATACTTCTCAACCTAGTTTTACCCTTCAATGACATCTACACTCAGAGGTATGTATTCTATTCGTTACATGGGACATATTAACTACTTTCAGTTGCTGAGATAAGCACTCTAGGTGGGAATAAATAGTAAGCGTGTCAATGACAACTATAAATACAGTGGCGTTCTAGAAGCAGATATATTCCTCCTGGATACAAAAGTTAAAGATCTGATATGACAAGAATACATCAAAAGATTGTGGAAATTTTTAATATCAATAATAAATAGAGGAAATACAATCAAAGCCATAAGCACATGGGTGGTTCCAGTAATCAGATATCCAACTTGAATAACAAATTATATCCAAGATGAACTAGAAAAATTGGGTCAAAAAATGCAGACAATAACAAACGTACATCATGCACTACATCAGGGGTTCCCAACCTTTGCGGGCTGTGAGCCGGTCACAATGTTCCTCCCATCTGTAAGCAGAAGTAAAATGCACCTGCGGAAAACACTGCCATAAATTACCCGTGGTAGTCGTAAAACATATTTACGACAGGTGCGGTTCATTTACGGAAGTGTTTTGCACATGCGGGGGTGCATTTTACTTCAGCTTCTGGGTGTGGCAAGGGATGGATGATTTGGTGTCATGCGCTGGATCCCATGGGCCGAAAGGCTGTGAACCACTGCACTATATCTGGGGTACACAGAAAGGGCTTCCTTGAAAATTGTGGTATTTTTGAACCACAATTGGGGGTTATGTCAATAACATAGCTATTTTGGGAATATATTAATAGCATAATATACTTATTTACCTGCTATTCACTGTACCCCCTGAACAAGCTTCCCATATCCCTTGGGGGGGGGGGGTACAAGTACCCTAGGTTGAAAACCCCTGATGTAAGAAAAACTGAATTGTCATGCTTTAGATTTGCAGCCTGTAAAATGAAATGTTTTCTATGTATGACAGTAATGATAAGAGTCATAAAGAGAAGATAGAAGACTGGCAAATTCTAATTAACAAATTTCAGTCTCCATTTTATAACGGAGATAAGAAATAATGGATAAATAAGAGGTGATGTTATGAAGCTCAAAAGGTTGGAGGGTTAGGACTTCCTAATTTAAGCCTATACTACATAGTTAATCAATTAAGTCATATGCCTGGTATTATATCTCGGTCCAGCAAATCAATTTGGTTGACTATGGAATCACAAGAAATGAAGATGAACCTGGTAAATACTCTCATCATATAAGATAAATATTTATCCATTTTACACCCATTAGATCCAGTGATAGCGTTGGAGAAATTACCAGGAAAGCTACATTTCTTCTAAACAACTAGTCAGTTATGTGGAACTCCTTCAAACACATACTTGCTTTTTTCTTCTTGGACTTCTGTTCCTTTTTGTCACTCTGTTGCACCTTTTTCGTGGAGGTTTTAACAACAACAGGCTGTGGTTTGCCTTTCGTTGACTCTAAGGAGGCAGGGGGTGGCACAGCACTGTATTGCCCTGTAAGGACACAAGAAGGTCCAGAAGACCAAGTTATGACAAATTAGACCACTCACTCGCAGCATTTATTTTCCATCAGCAGAAGTCCAGTTTCTGAGGAACAAATTTTAGACCTCAGTTTCAATTAAAGAGGATTAATATACTTATTGGAATTTCCATGGCCGAGCAGGAATTCAAACCCAAACCACCTGAGTCCTAGTTCGCCATTCTATTCAATACATCATACCGGTTAATTAAAAAGGAATCACTCTTGAGGCCTCAAATGAAAATATACTTCAATAGTTCACCTTTCCTGGGCTTTGAGGGTTTCTTTTCATCCTCTGAACTGTCAGAAGAATCCTCGCTGCTGCTGCTGCTGCTACTCTTCTTCTTCAGAGTTTTGCCTTTATCCGCAGGTAGCCGAAGAACTTCAGGTTTGGACTGTGGAACTTTCTTTGTCTTACTCTTATTGGAAGAAAAAAGATGTCCCACCATCTCCCATTCATTAAGAGCACACTTTCCAAGGGTTGATCTTCAATCAGAAATGCTCATTCCTTATCCCGCTATGTACTGCTCAAATACAGGTCTCAAGCTAGAGACAGACACGGAAAGCTACTAGGACACCACATGTGGTTTAGATCACCCCTGGGGAACCTTTGGCCCTCCACAACTCACATCGTTTCTCAAAACTGGCTGTCTTACGCTAATGGGAATTGGAGTTTAAGACTCCACAGACCACAAGAGAAATCAATTGTATAACTTCTTAAAGACTAATAGATATAATGTTACTCAAGCGTTTTAAGTCTATTAAAGACTAATAGATATAATGTTACTCAAGCTTTTTAAGTCAGAAGCCACTTTATGGGCTTGACTTATATTCAGGATGACTTATAGTCAAGTATATATGGTAACCATAACGGAAGATAAAATATCTTTCAAGTGTGGGCTTTCATGGATTAGAAGTGGTCTGCAGTCTGCAAAAGCTCATACTGAAATAGATTCATTTGTCTTAAGGTTCTCAAAACAGGTTTGTTTGGGTAGTTAGGGAGATAGACTAACAAGGCTACCTTTCTGAAAGCTGACTAAATTAAGTATTCATTTATGTATAAACATTCCTTTGCATGCAGAATAAGCTCTTCTGTTCCTTCAGTCATTCTGCCTTCACAAGCGCTTTTCATCTCCATGCCTAGAAATCCAAAAGCACTCCACTGCAAGCAAAATAAATACTAGAAACACAAATATAACTTTTTTTTGACGTGGTAACCGTGTTAGTCTGTGTTTGAAGTGCATCGGAGCATAAACAAAAGACAAAAAACATTGTGGCCCCTCTTAAAGACTAACTGCTAACAAATATTGACTAACAAATCTAGCTGTCAGTTACATACAAAGATCTACTGCTTACCTTCACAGGCGTCTTCTTTTCTGCATCAGAATCTTCACTGCTGCTGCTGCTGTCACTGCTGCTACTGTCTGCCTTGCCATTGGTAATTCTGGGCACCACTTTAATAACTTTTGCAGCTAATTACAATAAAAACAAATAATATTCTATATAAGAGAGCAATGATAATAATGAAGGTCAAATCCAGCTATTACCTATGCATGTATACACTCACTAATGCTCCCTGGGTCTCAGCTTGCTCAGTGATACATTACAAAGAGCCCCCAGATAATCTACATCAATCTGACCCTCTTCTGTCAGCCTACTTGGTAGGAAAGAGAGAAAAATAACTGAACTGCTACTGGACAATAGCTTTGGTCTAGTCCAGTAGTTCCTAATGTGGGCCCCAGGCCCCACAGGGGGACATCAGTTCCCAGAAGCCTAAGTCAGAGCATTGGCTGACCAGTGCTGTGGGGAATTGACTTAGGTTTGTGGGAATTGAAGTCCAAAAACCAAAGGTTGGAAAACACCGCTCTAGCCCTTTGCTGGCATACAGCTCCCAGATCACTTCCAAGGGAACAACCCTGCTTCCTCACTGAACCTGCCTCCCCCCATCCCCTGCATTCATAACTTCTACTGTTTACAACCAGCGTACTTCAATTAAAACTCAAATTGTTCTGTACCTGACTTAGGAGATGGTCTCAGGCCACCCAAGAAAGAGTTAGATTCCACAAACAAGGATGCAACATGATTTTGTTTAATTGTCTTGTTCAGTCTACTGCCAAAATATATCAGTGTATTTTTAATCCAGAGAGCCTTGCCCAAGACATATCGGGCTCTCTCTCCACAGGGCAAGGTTTCAACAAAAAACCTTTCTGGTTTCCCAACTGATATAATACCCCACACACACACACACACACACACAGTAGGGATGGGATTTTCATATAAAACCCCTTAGGCCAAATTAAGGGAGCAAACACCCCTAATTAACAGGTGGTAGAACAGCCTGTCTACCTCTGTTCTGTTCCCATGCCATGCCTCTAGTGAGTAGGGAGAAAAGCATCCTTCTACACAAGATTTCCTAAGACATAGAAAAATGGCTAGGAGGAGAAGTGCTGTCCCCTACTCTGGACATAAAATATCCAAAATGCTTCACCTGGAGATCAAGTTTTCCCTCCGCAGAGGTCAACACCACTCCTGTCCTTCACCCTCTTTTATCTTAGGAGAGTTTAGCACTCAACCATGAACGCCCAAACTATGGCCCACGGGCCCAATTAGCCCTGTGCATCTCATGAATGCGGCCCATGGTGAGCACCTGGGGTCACCGTGGACTGCCCCCCCCCACCTGACGTCAGCAGTGTGCCAAGGGCCTCTCCTTGCACCGTGTATTTTGAAGTGGGGAAGGCTCCGAAAATTTACCCAAGGCAGCGATCCACGTCCCCAAAGGCCGCTGAAGTGAGGAGACAGAGCAAGAGGCTGCTTGGAGCAGCGGGGAAGAAGCACTGTCGCTGCCTCCGCTGCTGCTGATGTTGAAATGGTCAACAGGCCCCCGCAGCTGTATGTCGGGGGCGGGACCAGCCCGCAGCAGGAAAAGTACGGGCACCACTGCTCTAGACTAAAGCATTACATCAGCACTACTGACAGGAGACTGGACAACTAGAAAACCACTCATCTAAATGATTTCCCCTTTGCATCTCTATCTCCCCAAAGGATTTCCAAAGGGCTGAACTGAGGAGTTCCTGAACACTATGCAGAAGAGACTGTTCTCACTACAGCCTTAATGATGCCATCCAAAGTAGGGGATCTTGGTCGTAAAGCATTTTTGGAAGCAGAAATTAATCAATTGAGTCATTCTCAGTGAACATAAAAAAGTCACAAAATCACGTTAGAAAAGCTTTTTTTTACTGCCATCCTCGTGACTATCTGGTAAAAGGAGGTGAGTTACCTGCTTTTGAAGGGGTTTTTGCTGCTTTTTTTGCTCCCTCTGACTTTGGTGGCTGCTTCTTAGGAGCTTCATCTTCTGAGCTACTTGAATCTGAACTAGAACTGCTAGGTTTCTTCTGAGGTTTTGTTTTTAGGTTGGGTGTCTTCTTTACCTGAAGATCTGTTCCCTTCTAAAAGACAGAAAACACACAAGCCGTGTAACTAGAAGTATAACGATTAGTAAGGCAGATTAAACTCCCAAACAAGATGGAACCTGACCTAAGCAGAACATCCTCAGGTCTCGCTTTGCATGCCTAAGTCAGAGCATGTCCTAACTGCACATTGCCTTCTTAGGCCTTGGCATTTGCAGGGGAAATGGTAGTCACATTGTCTTCAATAGAAGCTTATTCACCTTTACTGATTTTCTTTCTGACAAACAGCAAGACTACTTTAAGTAAAGGTTTCCCTTGCTCGAAAGCCAGTCGTATCCGACTCTAGGGGTCAGTGCTCATCTCTGTTTCAAAGCCAAAGAGCCAGCACTTTACAGTTTTTAAATCCACCGTCAAACACCCACTATGGAAGCCTGGCATTTTAACAATGCTAAACTGATGCATACCTGCCATTTATCATGTGTGTCTTAAAAGCATGGTTTCCCTTTAAATACATCCCATAAGGCTGTTAAGCAAGTCCTTCCCCAAATCACTACAACCACCTTAATTTTAACAGATGCCAGATCCACCAAACCTCCAATAGCCAGAACTATTTCCCACTATATTTTAGTTATGAATAAAGAACAGGCATTCCCCGTAAGAGCCTGAACATAAGAATAAGAAGCATCAGGAGGGGTAGAAGATCTGGCCAAGGTTAACAGGTGGCCCTTCCTCCATTTCAGGATCCACAGGTTGATACAAACAGTGCTTTATTAACAATTGGGATGAGGATTTACTAAACACAATTAACACTAGCTCTGTCACTGTCTCTGCCCACTCCACACACCTAGTAAATGTCACTGAGGTGGGAAAGTCTTTAGTTCTGAATATTGGAGATCAGTCATGGAGATCAGTCATGAAGATTGTTCTAAGAGTATAATGCAGTGGGGCCTTCCATTTGCCTTCCACGTCACAGCGTGGCACCCATCCCAGATCCAGTTCTGCAAGTCACTTTCTGCTCCTGAGTCCTTTTGGCACACAAAGTCCTCATTGGCCCCTGGCTAGTATTGATGAAACTGCTGCGCTCCATCAAGAGGGATTCAGGTGGGATTTAATCCCTTTGAGGACCATCCCCCTCCCCTGTAGACTCTGGCCCCCAAGACTGTTAGTCCTCGGAGTGGTCAAGTTAGTTAACTGCTGGCTGACAATCGGCGTTGAGTCACTGGCAGTAGGGTCTACTCCATGGGTGTCCAAACTTTTTGGGCCACGGGCCGGTCACATGGTTCAGGAAGCTGGTCACTATGACCCAGGGGCAGGATGCAGCCCCCGATGCCAATTCATCCGGCCCGCCAAGCCCTCATCGCTCCTGGAAGCGGAAGTAAAATGCATCCTTATGGGCACGTTTTACTTCCGCTTCCAGGAGCGATGAGGGCTTCGCAGGCCAGATGAATTAGTGTCAGGGGCCGCATCTGGCCCCCGGGCCGTAGTTTGGGCACCCCTGGTCTACTCTAGTACCATAGCAGGATAACCTGGCCAGATTGGCAGGCCTCCTTTTATAGTCCCTAAATCCAAACCTTCTTTCTCTTCTTCCATCTCCCCAGGAAGTCCTTCCCACCCTCTTCAAGAGTTTGCATTTCTCCCTTGCCTTTCATTGTCATCTCTGCCTCAGTTTGGATTTGGATACAGTAATACCTCGGATAACGTTTACCTCGGATAGCGCTAAAATCGCATAACGTTAAGTAATCTGGGGAGGAGAATTGGATCGAATAACGTTAAGGTCCTATGGGATGGATCAGATAACAACCACTAAAGCCTGTGCGGTTACAATGTATCTCTATGGAGCTTTAACGTTATCCGATCCATAGGATTTTAACATGGATCGGATAACACTAAAAATCGGATAACACCAAGAGTTGTGGAACCAAGTCTTAGCGTTATCTGAGGTTTTACTGTATTCTGGTCTCCTTATACTCTCTTATACTCTCCTTATGGTGCTCTCCTTATACTCCATGACAGCTACAGCCTCAATCAGACTTTGCATCCCTGGGAATGGCAATGGGGGCAGACATCCCACTGGGGTGGCCTCCTTGGCAACCCCCTCACACGTGGTGACAGTTTGTGTGTTGTTCACATTATCTTCTACCTTGAAAGAAACCATCAAACATGAGCCAGCAGAATGAAATACATGGCTACCAATCTGTCACAGCCACTAGAGAAGGCTCTTCCATATATTGTGTCACACCATCTCTATGGAACCCACTTGGAAGAATTAAGGACCATTTCCTAACCTTTGCTGGCTTCTTCTTTTCTTGCTCAGAGTCTGAAGAGTCACTGGAGTCCTCACTGCTGCTCGCTGCCTTGCCAGGTGGTGTCTTTACTGGCACTTTTGCCCCAGTCACCACCTTGCCAGCTAGATTTGAAGAAAAAAACCCACAAATGATTAAAACGCAGCTAGGGATGAAACAACAGGTCTCTGCATCACAGGGTCATATAACGTTCAGTACAAGTTTATATTACAAAGGGCTAAACACGAACCATAAGAAACTTGTTCTTCCTCTTTTGTCACATTAGTTCAATTCTGAAAATGAAACTGTACTGAAAGAATATCATCTTATTGGATTTGTTTTAATATTACTGGAGCAAACTGTTCCCAAAATTTAACAGATTTCCTCAAGGAGGCAGTTAACAGACTGTGTATAATGGTAGGAGGGAATACCAAGCTATTAACCACAATAGCAATGACACTTATATACCACTTCATAGTGTTTAGTGTACTCTGGGTGGTTTACAAATTAATTAGCATTTTGCCCCCAACATGCTGGGTATTCATTTTACCGACCTCAGAAGGATGGACGTCTGAGTCAAGGTTGATCCCCGTCAGGATTTAAGTCACTACGTTTTGGCTGCAGCACAGCAGTTTAACCACTGAGCCACCTTTTCTATGTTGTAAACCTGGAAGGACTTTTCCTAAACCACAACCCACTAATGTATTATCATTTACACTTTATGCCAACTGAAATTAATGAGGACTATGCCATCACTTTCCAAGCAGTGGTTTGATGACCATGTGCTTAAGTTAGGAATGGGCACTTTGACAGTTAACAACCCACTTAACCTTTAGTATACCATTTCACTGTAGACTCTCAACCAGTTTGATACAGGATTACAATTAACATTGTGGTATATTTAGTTTCATTACTTCATCAATCAAATCTACTCAATAACTTCTGTTTGCACTTACTATTCATTGTGAATGCTACAAGGAGCACATGACTGCTACCAAAGCTGAAGAAAATGTATAGTCCTGCTAAGAAAATATAGTCATCTAACAGTAAATAGAAGTAAAGAATATCTAAAAGACTGTCATCTTCAACCAAAATGGCTTCATTTTGTACTCAAGTTTGGAAGTGTTTGCAGGTACCTTGCCAAAGACCTTTTAGAGAAACTTGTTACTTGGACATCGTAGCAATGTGTAGGCAAACTGGTTAGGCATAACTGTTACTAGTTTGTTGACATTTCAACAAAAGGAACCTATAAATACCACTATTTTTTTAAAAAAGTGTCTTGTTGAGTTTACAACAGGCAATCCCATCATGCTACGTATTTATTTTGCACACTACCATGGAGATTGGAAGGGCCAGTGTTCAATAAACATAGTCACTGCCTGTTTTGAATCTAAACAGCTAATCAGTAGGCTAAATATTTCTTTCCTCCAAAAGTAACTGTTTTTCACTTTATATATACTGTACTAAGCTCTGTGTATGGGTTGTGAACTAGTGAAGTTTAATTCTGCCTGAGTTGTTCAGCCTAGTTCTTTCTAACTCAAAATGTTTTAATCTTAGAAAGCTAGTACTCAGTACCTTTTTGCAGCCATTATTTGTTTGAGACTGTTCTTCATGCTTTTATTGCAACTAAGATGAAGAGAATTATTGTATTATATTTTGCCATCTACCTGAACAACTTTATTTGAACGCAAGCCCCTTAAGTAAATGCACTCACAATTCCCCTATAGCTGTTGTTTTAAATATGGTTATAGGAAAGTGACATGGACATCCTCACATAAATAAGCAGATCTATGTAGCTGTCAAAAGAACAAACACTGGACACAAAAAAGTGGGAGAAACTGTTGTCTTCAGGGATTCTCAACCTGTGGCCTGTGGGCTAAATGCGGACCACAGCAACATTTCATGTGGCCCCCACCACCTCAGGAAGTTTTATGTGGTAGAGGAAGGGCAAAATGGCAGTCCGGCCCCCAAGCTGTCTGAGGGAGCATGACCCAGCCCCTGGCTTTAAAAAGTTGAGAACTTCTGATTTACAGGCTTCCTGGAAGTTTCTTGTGGGTTACTTACTGTGAAAAATCAGTATGAATGGTGTGTTTCAGGACTTTTCCTAAATTTTTCAGATTTGAGTCTAACCTTGAGGATACAAAAGCAGGATTCCAGTACTCTTCAAAAGTAAGCATTTTCTTATCTATAGTAAAACAAACCAGCAAGCCGTACCTTGTTTTCTGGGTGGGGGCTTTTCATCTTCACTAGAGCTGTCAGAACTGGATGAAGATTCCTTCTTTGCTTTCTTTGCAGGGGGACCATTGGGAACAGCCTGTCGCTTTTTTGCTTCAGGTGATCTGAGAAGAAATATAATTTATAATTTATTCAATTTGTTTTTTTTAAATTATTGTAGATTTTTCTCTTTCTTTTTCAATATGATGTATGCCGTCCAGACAGGCAGGATATAAATGCAATAAACACAGCAGTAGCCAGGATTCCAGATTTTATTTTTTTATTTTTATTTTTTTTGGGGGGGGGCATTTTTCCAAGAGGGGCAAAAAAATTTCAGGGGGCAAATTTTTTTCACATATATAACAATGGCACCTCGGAGTGGGTGGGTGGGGGGGCTGATGAGATCTATTAAACCAAGAGGAAGAAGAGGATGAAAATTAGTAAGTACAGTAAAACCTCATATAACACTAAAACCTGGTTCCACAAGTCTTCGTGTTATATGATTTTTAGTGTTATCTGATCCTCTATGGGATCCATAGAGATACATTGTAACCACACAGGCTTTAGCGGTTGTTATCTGAAGCATCCCATAGGATCTTAATGTTATCTGATGCAATTCTTCCCCCCAGATTCCTTGATGTTATGCCATTTTCGTGTTATTCGATACTAATGTTATATGAGGTATTACTGTATAAAGTTTCTCTAAAACATATTTTTGGTTGTGCACATATTCTGCCTCAGTTATCTCGCTGCCGAGAAACATAAACTGCAGTTAGCTCATCCAAGAAGAACTAACAGATATGAAAGCAGGGAACAAACATATTACTTGGTATCTTCAGGATATACAGTACTTAATGACGGAATTATTTTTATCACAGAAAGTAGGACAGTATAACCAGAAATTACACATGGCTGCTTAGTAGTAAATTTAAATTGAAATATTTATTTAAATTTAGAGACTCAGAGACAATTACATCTTTTTCAGTTCATTTTTTCCTCATGTAATTTTTACTTCTGTAGATCTTTATTGTTCTGGGGCCTTAGGGCTTAGTTTGCCTTGTCTGCTCTGCCTTATACAGTACTTTTCATTTCCTCATTGGAATGTACTATTAGAAATTCATTGACTTTCCTCTGATTTCTATTATATTATGCCTTCATATCATGTCAACATCCGTCGTAGACATTGAGCCCTGGGCTCCGTTGTGGATGGCAAGCCCTGTTGTGGACATTGAGCCCTGGGCTGTCAAGAATGTTGAGCCCGGGCTCTGGCCGCACTAACGTCCAGTGGTGGTACTGGTAAGAGGATAATGTGTTCACTGGCTTGTTCATTGTTTTATTGTTTGAATTTATTTATTGGGATTTATTGTGCTTTTGATATTTTTTGATGTTCTGCGATACCATGTTAGCTGCCCTGAGTCGCTCTGCGAGTAGGGCGGCATACAAGTGTGAAGAAATAAATAATAATAAATAAACTGACCTTTTTTCCTGTTTATCTGCTGTATTTTATTCAACTGAAGTGCACCCGGCGTACAAGACGGCCCCCCCTCCACTTGGAGGCATGTTTTTCAGGGGTAAAAAGTCGTCTTATACTCCAGCATATACGGTAACTGCACCGGTGAACAGCCAGAGGTCATCCCTGGTTACATGTTTTACTGGCAACCCAAGAACTTCATGTTCAATACTCTCAGTGCCATCAAAGGGAGAGGAAGCAGAAATCTGGTACTTTCCCACTATGTCTACATATAGAATCCTGGCTGAGATCTGCCCTCTGCACTGGCAGAAGAGAGAGGAAGCAGTAGCCCTTCCACTTGGCTTAGGTTCAGCCCCATGGTCTATTGAACTATTTATTTATTTTATTTAATCAGACTTATATGCCACCCTCCTCAAAGAGACCCAGGGTGGCTAACAAAGCTTCAAAAAGAGACATAAAACACAATATAAAATCCTGTCTAAAATTAATATTAAAAGAGATTAAAACTAAGCAAAGTTAAAAGATTAGAAATTCATACATTGAGAGAGGGATCAGATGAGCCAACAAGCCGACGCAACTGACTGACCCAAACCCTAACAATCTACTGTCTGAATTTTCTCTTTCCTCTTTCTTCCCAAACCTTTTTCTTGTCTTAAGAGGTTATTCAAATTGTTAAATTTAAAACCAGGGAATAATTTCTTTCTGATCTTTGCAAGTTTATTCGGCTTCAGAGGAGTACCAAAATGATTTAAACAAATTCCACGCCACTCCATCTTCATTTCAAAGAAAGCCATTATCCTGCTTTTACCCTATTATTTACTTCTTGCCCTAGAATATTTAGAATACACTAAGAGGTCAGGAAGATGCATGTTCATCTTCCTGACCTTAGTACCAGAGCATCCAACTAATTAGGGTACATAGAAAGAACTTTCTCAAATATTGTGTTATTTTTGAACCACAATTGGCTGTACTGCAGGCAACAGCAACCTTGTTATGCTGGCTAATAATTCACACACTAGGTCAGGAGAAAGGAACTGCAAAATGGATTCACCAAAAGGTGGCTTCATTTTGGCAGCATCATCATCTGGCCTGGACATGGAAGAAGAAATACTGTACAACTAAATGCCTGGCACCAGGGTCTTTTAAAAAGAATACTCATTAGACGCTTTGCTTGAGTATGATAGTACAGTAATACCTCGGTTAACGTTTACCTCGGATAACGCTAAAATCGCATAATGTTAATTAATCTGGGGAGGAGAATTGGATCGAATAACGTTACGGTCCTATGGGATGGATCAGATAACAACCGCTAAAGCCTGTGCGGTTACAATGTATCTCTATGGAACTTTAACGTTATCCAATCCATCCCATAGGATTTTAACATGCATCGGATAACACTAAAAATCGGATAAGACCAAGACTTGTGGAACCAAGTCTTAGCGTTATCCGAGATATTACTGTATCCAACTTACACAGCAGGTTTGTTCTTGTGTTCTAAACCAAAAGAGCTGCATGTTAAATGGTCTTCAGTCTACAACAGTGTTTCCCAACGTGGGGCCCAGGCCCTGCAGGGGAACTTCAATTCCCAGAAGCCTAAGTTAGTACATTAGCTGACCAGTGCTTTGGGGAATTGACTTAGGTTTCTGGGAATTGAAGTCCAAAAACCAAAGGTTAGAAAACACTGATCTAGTCCAATGCCTGCCAAAGCAGAAATCTACCATTACATCTAAACCAAAATTTTCCTGGTACTCTTGCATCTTGGGTCACAAATGAAGGATCCAACTCGGTGAAGTAAAATTCATCCACGTCTAGTCAATGCTTGGATGAGAACTTTATACAGTATACCGTGTGCTAAATTGCACCACATGCAATATATATACCAAAAAATAATAATAATCATTCTGCAGTTCAAGCTGGTGGAGAAACAAAGATTTTGAGGAAGAAAATGTTTATAGTCTCTGTTGGGTGTGCTCAATGGAGCAGCTCTATGTGATGAGGAGGTTACTATACTTAAGTCCTCAGAGTTTGAATAATTGGTATTATTTCCACATGCTTCTTTTATTATGCATACACATTTGCCAACAATTTAACATCTTTCCTCACAGCAATTGTATATCAACCCAACAAACGAAGAGTTCCAAGAAATATCACCACTGACCTGAGCCAACAGCTGAAGACATCGAGGAGAGAAGCAGCATTGGAATCTTGTTCTGTCTAAAAGGCAAATCCAATACAAAACAGTTTTAGAGAACATTTTCTGTAAGACAGTTTTGGCAGTGTTTGAATTTCACGGTTTATGGATAACTAGTTAAGCAATATTTTTTTAAAATGGTAGCCGTGTTAGTCTTTGCAAGCATATCAAAGAGTAGAGAAAACATAACAAAAAAAAAAGACAAAAAAAATTGTGGCACCTTAAAGACTAACTCCTGTATTTAAATGTTAGTCTTTAAGGGGCCATAACTTTTTTGTTTACACTCTGATAGAGCTAAGCAAAACTTTTGTCCAAAGGTACCCACCAGTTATGTGGCTATTACACAATTTTAGATATTTGGTGAGATAATATTGTATCCTCTTTATAACTATTCAACTAAATGGACAGATTCTGACCCTTTATCACGTTATGTATGGTTTAACAGAATATACAACAACAAAAGCAAAGCAACCTACTATACCTTAGATGGGAAATAACAAAGTAACAAATTATCAAAATATTTATTGAATACCCAATTTAAAAGTATACCGTGTTCTGTTTCACAAATAACAACTATTATTTTTCTGCCAAACACTCCGTCCGATTTTAGGAATTTCACTACCCTCAGACATTCTTTCACTCTCCTAAACTACATACTAACTGAGTGCTCAAACTCTGTCTAAAATCTGCTCCTCTCCAAATTAAAAAAAAATCCCTCTCTCCTAAAGGTCCCCATGTAAGGCAATATTAACACTACTTTTCTATATGCAATTCCTTAGATCAAAGCTCACTGCAGATGGTGATTGCAGCCATGAAATAAAAAGGTGACTGATTCTTGAGAGGCAAGCGATGAGAAACCTGGGGAGCATAGTTTAAAAAAGGAGAGACATCACATTGCAAACAAAGATTCTTATAGTCAAAGCAATGGTATTCCTGGTGGCAATGTAGGGTTGTGAGAGCTGGACCATTAGGAAAGCTGAGCACAGAAGAATAGATGCCTTTGAGATGTGGTGTTGGAGGAGAGTTTTGAGAGTCCCCTGGACAGCGAGGAGAACAAACAGGTCAATCTTAGAAGAAATTAACCCGGACTGCTCCTTACAAGGTCAAATAGTGAAGATGAAGCTAAAGTACTTTGGACATCAAATGAGAAGAGAGGATTCACTTGAGAAAGCCTTGATGCTTGGGAGGGCAAAAGAAGAAGGGGACGGCCCAAGATGAGATGGCTATATGGTATTGTGGACGCAATGGGCACAGAGCTGAGCGAGTTGAGGGGGATGGTGGAGGACAGAAGTGCCTGGCGGACAGTGGTCCATGGGGTCATCACAAAGGGTCGGAATCGACTGTGCGACTGAAGAACAAGTGGCTTACCAAACTTATCTCACCCTGTTTTACCAAAGTATTTCCAGCTCCCATTCCTGTTGCTACCTTATCCCCCATGTGAGACATGTGGAAATGGCATCCTCCCCTGCCTCTTGCGGCCCCAACCGGTTTTGGCTACTGGTACAGAAGCTGCTTCCATTCAGCAAATCCCTTTTACTTGCTCCTCATTGGGCCCAGTTCCTTGTTTCCCCTCCACCACCAAGCATCCACCTAGTAGCCTGTCCTCCTCTACCCATTTACAAACTCAGGGAATGGAACCGCTCATCGTTCCCGAAAAGCACATCCTGACCTCACTGATTTTAAGTGGAGGCTCTAGCTCTGTTGGCTGAAATAGCAGCTGGTGGGGTGTGTACACAGAAAGAGCCTCTTTCAAGATTGTGGTATTTTTGAACCACAATTGGGCATGCCCTGGTAATGGCCACGTTGTGTTGCCAGCTAATCTTTGTCGCGCTGGGTAAGACGAAAGGAACTGCAGAATGAACTCACCAAAAGGTGCCTTCATTTTGGCAGTTTCATGTCTGGCCTAGACACGGAAGACGACGACTGAGGTTGGTGGCGGCAGGGTCAAAGGTTTGGGAGTTCTTTTCCCCACTGTGCCTTCCTGAGATGAAATCCATCCCTTTGAAGCCTTAGGCAAGATGCACTAAATCACTTTTGCATATTTTCAGATCTGGGAAACCTTGGAAAGAGTGTCCATAAATCAGAATTGACTAGACAGCAATGTAATTATTATAAAATAAAAATCTATCATTGTATTCATAGTTGAGGACTGGTATAAAATTAACAATTTAAGACATAACCAAGGACCTAAGAACTGTTAAGGTATGTAGGCCATTCCTAGTAAAGTTGCTTTTTGTAGTGTTAGGATGTTCATCCAATAAACCCAAAATTTCCAAATAATTCAATGGAGTCCTTTAGGTATTGCTCCAAGGGCTCTGATCCCTACACATACAACAGATTTCTTCCTCCATAAACGCTCAACTTCAACTTGCAAATCTCAATATTTTGTTATTTTCTCCAGTTGTTTGCCCTCAATTTGTGCATCTCCTGATGACGACGACGACTAAATGATCTCCCTTGCTCAAAAGTTATTCGTATCCGACTGCAAGGTTCAGTGCTCATCTCCATTTACAGCCAGTGCTGTCTGCATCTGCAGAACTTTCCGTGGTCATGTGGTAAGCATGAGTAGACACGGAAGTGCACAGAACACTGCTACCTTTCCCACCGAAGTGGTACTGATCTACTTGAAATTTCCTGCTTTCGAACTGCTCAGTTGGCAGAAGGAGCTGGGGCAGATGACCGGAGCTCACTCTTATCGTGCAGCACTTGGGTCTCGAACTGCTGGCAACGTTCCGGTCGTCTTAACCACTAAGCCACCGCAGTTACTACTACAGTAATACCTCAGATAACATTAGTCTCGAATAACACTAAAATCGCATAACATTAAGCAATCTGGGGGGAAGAATTGCATCGGATAACATTAAGATCCTATGGGATGCATCGGATAACAACCGCTAAAGCCTGTGTGGTTACAGTGTATCTCTATGGATCCCATAGGATTTTAACATGCATCGGATAACACTAAAAATCGGATAACAGCCAGACTTGTGGGACCAGGTTTTAGTGTTATCCGAGGTTTTACTGTACTACTAAAGGTTTTCCATGCTCGAAAGCCAGTCGTATCCGACTCTAGGGTTCAGTGCTCATCTCTGTTCCAAAGCCGAAGAGCCAGCGGTGTCTGCGTCTGCAGAAGTTTCCGTGGTCATGTGGCAGGCATGCCTAGACACCGGAGCACATGGAACACTGTTACCCTTCCCACCGAAGTGGTCCCTATTTATCTACTTGCAATTTCTTGCTTTCGAACTGCTAGGCTGGCAGGAGCCGGGACAGAGACGGGAGCTCATTCCCGTCCTGCAGTACTCAGGAATTGAACTGCTGACCTCCCGCTTTCCAGTCAGCGTCTTAGCCACTTGAGCCACTACTTAGTTTTTTTTTTTTTTAAATCATTATCATTACAGTATCATCATTCATGGTGGTGATGATGGAGGCCAGGCCAAACTGGCTTCTCCCCCTCCGGGGTGGGGGTGGACTACTACCCCAAGGACAGGAGGCCCATCCAAAAGACCGAGAGGGGCAACTCTGAGAGAGCCCCAGGGAAAAGCAGATCCGCCCCCCCCCCCAACGGCGACCCTTCAAGCGACCCACGCGCCCCCCCCCTCCTGCAGCCCCCCTCCCCGCCCCCCCCCTCACCACGCCAGTGGCTTTCCTGAAGGCGCGCGCCGCCTCCTCAAAATGGTTCTCCCTCAAGAAGGTGAAGACCAAAGGGAAGAGGTCGCTGGGCACCACGCGTGGCTTCGACATGTTGCCACCGGAAAAGGAAGTCCGCCCCCCCCCTTTAACGGTGGGTTGGGGTTTTCCCTCCCCCTCCCTTATTCCTCTAAGTTTCGACAAAACCTAGAGCTACGAACAATTTAGAGTGCCCCTAGGCCGGCTTATTATATAGGCCTCATGAGAAACCTGTACACATGAATCAAGAAGTGACAGTTAGTTAGGACAGAATATGGAATGACGGAGTGGTTTGGAATAGGAAAAGGAGTCAGACAAGGCTGCATTCTGTCACCCTGCTTATTCAACTTATACACAGAACACATAATGCGCAATGCAGGGATGGAGGAATCACAAGTTGGGGTCAAAATTGCTGGGAGAAACATCAACAACTTGAGATATCACAGAAAACAAAATAAAATAAAAACACAGTAGCACTTTAAAGACTAACTGCTATACATTCTGATGAAGTGGACTTGATCCACGAAAGCGAACAATAAAAATATAGTAGTTAGTCTTTAAAGTGCTACTGTGTTTTTTATTTTGTTTTGTTTCCTGAGATGCCTGAACCACAGACTAACACGGGTACTATTCCAAAAACTTGAGATATGCAGATGATACCACCCTAATGGCAGAAAGTGAGGAGGACTTAAAGAAGCTCCTGATTAGGTTGAAAGAAGAAAGTAAAAAAGCTGGCTTGAGACTCAACATCAAGAAAACCAAGATCATGGCAACAGGCCCTATCAGCCCCTGGAAAATTTATTTATTTAGATTTATATTGCCGCCCACTTGCCGATGGGGAAGAAGTAGAAGCAGGGACAGATTTTACTTTCCTAGGATCAAAGCTCACTGCAGATGGGGATTGCAGCCATGAAATAAAAAGGCGACTGATGCTTGGGAGGCAAGCGATGAGAAACCTGGGGAACATAGTTTAAAAAGATAGAGACATCACTTTGCAAACAAAAATTCGCATAGTCAAAGCAATGGTATTCCCTGTGGCAATGTATGGTTGTGAGAGCTGGACCATTAAGCTGAGCCCAGGAGAATAGATGCCTTTGAAATGTGGTGTTGGAGGAGAGTTTTGAGAGTCCTCTGGACAGCGAGGAGAACAAATCAGTCAATCTTAGAAGAAATCAATGACTGCTCCTTAGAAGGTCAAATAGTAAAGATGAAGCTAAAGTACTTTGGACATCAAACGAGAAGAGAGGATTCACTTGAGAAAGCCTTGATGCTGGGAAGGGTGGAAGGCAAAAGAAGAAGGGGGCAGCCCAAAATGAGATGGCTAGATGGTATTGTAGAGACAATGGGCACAGAGCTGAGTGAGTTGAGGAGGATGGTGGAGGACAGAAGTGCCTGGCGGACAGTGGTCCATGGGGTCATCGCAAAGGGTCAGAATCGACTGTGCGACTGAACAACAAGGCCACCGCAGTTTTCTCCTTGTGTGTGCCTTAATTTTAATTCCCCAGAGATATTGGAGCTAGTCTGGCCAGGTTATCCTGCTATGGTAATGAAGTAGACCCGGGGTGCCCAAACTACGGCCCATGGGCCGGTTCCTGACCCCAACACCAATTCATCAGCCTGCAAAACTCTCGTTGCTCCTGGAAGCGGAAGTAAAATGTGCTCATCCAGGGACCAGATCCGGCCTGTAGGCCATAGTGACTGACCCCCTGAACCATGTGACCAGCCCACGGCCTGAAGAGTTTGGGCACCCCTGAAGTAGACCCTACAGCTAGTGACTCAATGGCACCAGTTAACTAACCGAACGACCCTGATGATTAATGGCCTAGGGTGGTGAGGGCCACAGGGAAGGGTGATGGTCCCCAAGTGGATTAGGTCCCACCTGAATACAGTGGTACCTCACTTAAAGAGCATAATGCATTCCACGGGATTAAGCAAGTTTGTTCTTTAAGTGAAACACCATTGTAAGTGACCAATCGTGACTTATGGCAGGGGGACTGCAAACCCCGATTTAGTTGTTAAGTGAGTTTTTGGTTGGTTTTAGTTAAGCGAGGCAA
Organism: Furcifer pardalis; assembly: GCA_030440675.1. NCBI lineage: Eukaryota > Metazoa > Chordata > Lepidosauria > Squamata > Chamaeleonidae > Furcifer > Furcifer pardalis. The sequence goes on from CP126895.1 coordinate 2,704,386, forward strand.
CTATTCAGAGAAAATTCTGCTCTTTAAGTGAGTTAGTCTCTAAGCAAGGCACTCTTTATGTGAGGTTTTACTGTACATCTTGATGGAGTGCAGCAGCTTCATCAATACTGACCTGTGGCTAAGGAGGACTTTGTGTGCCAGAAGGGCTCAGGACCAGAAAGTGACTCGTGGAACTGGATCAGTCGTACGGGTCTCACACTGCAATGCACAATGCAGATGAAAGGCCACGGCATTCATAAGACAGTCTTCGTAGTTGATCACCATGATGATAGCCACTATTCGGAATCTGATACAGCACAAGAAGAAGTACAGTCAAACCTTTCATAAAGAGCGTCTCGCTTAAAGAGTAACTCACTTAAAGAGCAGAATTTTCTCTGAATGTTCGCTTCGCTTAACAAATAAAACCAACCAAAAACTCTCTTAACAAATAAATCGGGGATCGCAATCCCCCCCCTCCACAATTGGTCACTTCCAATGCTGTTTCGCTTAAAGAGCAAACTCGCTTAAAGAGCAATCCTGTGGAACGCATTATGCTCTTTAAGTGAGGTACCACTGTAGTAGTAATAAAGTAGCCCCTAATGCCAATGACTCAACGGCACCAGTTAACTAACCTGACAACTCTGAGGACCAAAGACCTTGGGTGGCGAAGTCCACAGGGAAGCGTGAGGGTCCCTAAGTGGATTAAATCTCATTTGAATCCATCTTGATGGAGGGCAGCAGCAAGGACTTTGTGTGCCAAAAGGACTCAGGACCTGGATCAGTGGTACGGGTGTCACACTGTAATACTGAAGAATGGAAGGCCCTACATTATGTTCTCAGGACAATCTTCATGACTGAAAGCCATGAGGACTGCCAATATTTGGAACTAGATATGGCACTTAAAGAAGAAGAGATAGAGGAAATACTGTATGTGCCTTTTAATTGTCATTGAGTAACTCTGGTTCAGCAAGTATAACAAAAGTAAACATATTTTGGCATCTTAAAGAATGTCTGAGAAAGCAGCTTGTAATCCAAGAAACTCATGCTGAAATAAATCTATTTATATATTTTAAGGTGCCAATACATTTATTTCAGCACGAGTTTCTCAGATTAAAAGATGTTTTCTCCAACATTGTTTAAATTGCCATAATATTTTAGTTTTTAGCTTATTTTTAGAGTAGGACTAGCAAACACTAATTGTGCTCCTTCCAATGCAGGTATTATTTCGTGTAAATGTATGCACATCTGAAAAACAGCTCTGCTTAGAGGTACATGATGTAGCCTCTCTATTAAAGCTAAGCAGACAGGAGACTGATACTTTACAATATATACAACTTTAAGCTCCCTGGTTAGCTAGAAATAAAATACATTAAAATACCCACTGTGGTGAAACATATAGACCAGTGTTTCCCAAATGCTCGTGTTTGGACTTCAGTTCCCAGAAGCCTAAGCCAGTATATTGACTGATCAGTGCTTTGGGGAATTGACTTCGGCTTCTGGGAATTGAAGTCCAAACACCAGCATTTGGGAAACACTGATATAGACTGATGGGCTAGGACACAGAAGGCCTGGGTTCAAATGTCTGCTCAGCCACAGCAACTCCCCTGGGCAGAGGAACTAGTAAAATCACTCCTTAAATACCACACTTTTACAACCATATTAGATTTGCTATAAATTGCTTCTGACTTGACAGCACATAGTAAAGGTAAAGGTCTCCCTTGCTTGAAAGCCAGGTGTGGCCATGGTGCTCATCTCTGTTTACAGTCAAAGAACCAGCACCGTCTGTGTCTGCAAACATTTATGTGGTCATGTGGCAGATTTGACTAGATGCTGGAGTGCCAGGAATGCTGTTACCTTTATTTATTTATTTATTTATTTAATTTGTTCAAACTTGTATGCTCCCCTACTCGCAGAGCGACTCAGGGCAGCTAACATAGTATCACAGAACATCATACAATCATAAATAATAATAAATTCAATAAAACCATAAACAATCCAGTAATTTTTTAAAGAAGATTTAAAAGAGTTAAGAGAGAGAGGGGGGTAATTATCGAATCAGCCAGCAGGGCGGGGTTATCGTGTTACTGGTACCCCACTTCTGCCCCGCCAGCCAAGTCTTTACACCTTTTCTGAAGGGCAGCAGCTTTCCTGTTGCTATGTACTGTCAAGAAGCCACATTGGCTTAAAGGTTAAGATGCTAAGCTTGATGATCGGAAGGTCAGCAGTTTGAGACCCAAGTGCTATGTGACAGAGTGAGCTCCTGTAGTCTGTCCCACTCCTGCCAACCTAGCAGTTCAAAAGCAAGAAACTGAAAGTAGATAAATAAGTACTTCCCAGTCCTTGGTACCTCCAGAACTGGAACAGGAATGTCTGAAACCATGGGTTCTTTCTGGTTCATTGTCAAGCAGGAAATGGCAGAAGACATATGCGAGTCAACTGGTAGATCTTTGACTGACTACTGCAAACTACAGCAATAACAAAATGACATTCAAGCTAAATGTGGGATGCGAATAAGCTCTCCCCACCTCACATATGTTAATACATATGCATATATATATATATATATCTTGGCTCTAGCTGCCCCAGTGCAGGCAAATATAATAATAGAGAGAAGCTGTGTTTGACATTTAAAAGAAGAGATGCAGGAAGGATATTCTAGCTAAAGAGACTCTCTGAAGGCTCTCAGAAGCAATATTAAGACACTCAAGGGCCTCTTGTTAAAAGTAACATTAAAACAATGACTATCCTTGTACCACAGCCAAATTTCAGTTGTGCAATTTTCAGTTTTGTCAGCATGAACTAATGCAGCCACTTCTACTTTCTAAATTATACTAATGCCAAATTATTTACTTATAGTATTGGAATTATATTCAAATGCATTTGGAATGAAGAAAGCTTGGAGTATGCCAAATGCCCTTTCCCCTGATGGACTCTGAATTCATTTCTGGTACGGAAAACAAATTCACAAGCTCAAAATGTGCTCAAACAAGTACTGTACAGGGTTTTTTTTTTAAAGAAAAATTCTAAATGTATCTCCTTTGCTTTACTAAGATTACTGGATCTTTGTTAAACTAAATTTTACCATTTAATTTTTTTATTTTAAGTAGTTCTCTCAAACATGATGTGCCTACACCTCTGGTGTAGAAGATTCTGTACTACACAGATCAGTGATGTAACTTGACATGATAACGTCCTGTATTCTGTTCTTATATTCCAAATGAGTTATGCTTTCAGATGTTCAAAAGAACAAGAAAATTATTCCAAACAAAATAGAACTAAGTTAGAAAGAGCAGGGATTTGCCCTCCTTTCTTCTGTGATAGACATGGTAATGGCCAAATCCTTGTTTATAGGAGTCGGGTGGGTCAGTGAAGAGAGTGTCTAATCAAACTAGATGATATTTCTATGTTATTGCAACTTTTTTCTGTCTACAATGGTGAGACAGTGTTCTACATTAGGAGACTATCAATAGCAATTATATATTCCCCCATAATGCTTAGAGCACTCTCCGGGCAGTTCACAAGATAATTAGCATTTTGTCCTCAACAACCTGACACTCATTTTATTGACCTCGGAAGGATGGAAGGCTGTGTAAACCTTGAAACCCATTGGCATTGAACTCAAATCATGAGCATGGTTTTGTAGCCACAGGGGCTCTCTTGTTTAGGTCAAGGTCACAAAATACTAATTTACAAACAAACAAAGAATACACTAGTGTGCAAGTTCTGTGCAATTCTTCACCAGGAGATGTTAAACAAAACAAAAGAAGTGAAAGAAGAAGAAAAATGCTTGTATGTTGCCATTTTTTGGGGGAGGCAATTGTTCTGTTTACTTAATCCCCAACATGGTAGAGACTCAAGAGGTAAGTGCTGGGCACCTGTTAGCATTTGCTTGCAGCACAAAGTGCGAGGGGTGGGTGCAAAAGTTTGTTTTAATCAGCTATAATGTTTATGCAGACAAAGCACAAAGAAGAATTCAGCATAGTCGTTTTTGGCCTTTTCAAGGAAACCATGAAGAACTCTAGGTCTGTGATGGCAAACCTTGGCGCTCCAGGTGTTCTTGAACTTCAGTTCCCAGAAGCCCTGAGCAGCAGGGGTGCTGACTTGGGCTCTTGGTAATTGAAGTTCAAGAATACCTGGAGTGCCTAGGTTCACCATCACTGCTCTAGGTAATACTTAGAAACATCTTCACAATATTGTTATAGTCTTAGAATTTATTTCTAAAAGTTAAACAAGAGAGGAGAGAGCAGCAGAAGAAAATAAATTCTAGTAACTTAAAGCTGGTGTCCTCTACACCAGTGCTCCCCAACCTTTAATTCCCAGAAGCCTAAGTCAGTACATTTGGTGATCAGTGCTTTGGGGAATTGACTTAGGCTCCTGGGAATTGAAGTCCCAAAACCAACAGTTGGGAAACACTGCTCTAGATGGTACCATCCATGCTATCGTAGCAAATGCCGAGAAGTAATAATTGGACCTGAAATTCAGCAGATTGAGTGGTATAAGGTTAGGCTCGAAGAATATAAACCTACAGTTAGGGACATTGAATCAAGTCTTTCTTACCCCAACTCACATTCCAATTAATCACTTCCTCTCTCTTAAGCCTTAGATACTAACCACTTACGGTATCTTATTAGCAGAGAAATCCAAACACTACATCACAATTTTTTTATTCACAGCCACTTGGGACTACTGTCCTAGGAAAGCTCATCTGACTCGAATCTTGTACCTGGGAATGGGAGTAAATTCTACTGAATTACTCAGCAGTTGATTCAGGTGCAGGCAAGTACTTGGCCCAATCCTTAAGACAAATTAAAAGAAGAGAAAATTGCCCATTGGGCTTTCCTGTCTCATTCCTTCTTCGAGGATGTTTTATTTATTATAGTTTAATAGGTGATGCGGCACATCAGTATGTACTAATACAGTGGGTTCTCTCCCTCCCCCCCGCCTGCTGCCCATTTTCTCTGTCCCTCTGGAGAGCAGCCAAAGGGTTTAATCATGAAGTGGCTATCTTCACAAGCCATTTCACAATACTGTACTGTATGGGAAATTCAAAGATGATGAAGCCTGGACAGCTCCAAGTTTGCTTTGGTTAGTTTCCAGTGATCACACACTGTGAAAACAAACAAAAAAGAGAATGACCCTACCTGTGCTCAAAAAGTAGAACCCCAACTAGGACCCAGAAAGGTGTGGTTAGGAACACTTTAGGAACAGGCTGGTTTTCTCCAGCAATAATATTGTGTGATTTCTGGGGAAAGTTGCCCACCAACCTGTCTCTGTAATGGACCGAAAGGGCTGAACACCAATCTGATCTCATCCATCCTTTGTGTTATGTGCCATCAAGGGGATTACCATAGATTTTATGAGTGCTATTCTGTCAGTCTAGCTGCTATGCTACACTAGGTGTCACGTTTTGATACTGATTGTCTGATTTTCATGTGCACAACCTTATCTGGACGAAGGCACAATCTGTAATTCTCCAACTAAATAAATAATCGATGCATCACAGATGAGGATAGGAAACTTCCACACAGGTTGTAGGTTTGCCAGCGGTTATGTGCCTCATAACTAGTAAAATCCACGTGGCGTACACCAGCTTTGTCCCTGAGCACTTCTGCAGCAGAGTATGCTGCTCCGGTATGGAGCGCATCTACACATACAAAGAAAGCTGAGATGGCTATTAATGAAGCAATGTGTTCATTTTTGTGTCAGAGTAAGCCATGTATATAGTATAGCAAGATTTTTATTTATTTGTATTTAATACCCCGCCCCACTCGGGAAGACCCGACTCTCTAACCTACAGCAGTTGTCTCTAGACCCGATGTCTCTAACCTACAGCAGTTGAGGAAAATATACCTTCTTCTTGGCATCACTCCCCCTAAGATAAGGAGAGATTATTATTATTATTATTATTTATTGCATTTGTTACCCCGCCCCAATCGGGAGAACCCGACTCTGAGAAGTAGAAGCAGATGCCAAAAAAACTAAACAAAAGAACGACCTCCGACATCCCCTGAACAAATATGAGCCTCAGGTTTGCCAGCTCAGATCCAGGAAGAGCTTTATGGTAAGAACATTCTTGAGAGTACACAAGTGCCTGGCGGACAGTGGTCCATGGGGTCGCAAAGGGTCGGAACCGACTGTGCGACTGAACAACAACAAAACACAAGAGCAAAACCAAATTGGAAGGCGGAGGAAGGGTCTCATTAGACAAGGAACAACATTAAAGGAGGGGATGGCTGAGGAATTCAACCTCCCCAAAGTCACTTGGGGGACCCTAAATAGGCTGAGGGTTGGAGTCCCTAAACCAGGAGCTCTCAACCTTTTAAAGCCAGGGGCCAGGTCATGCTCCCTCAGACAGCTTCAGGGGCAGGATGGCCATTTTGCCCTTCCTCCACCACATGGCATTTTCTGGTGTGGTGGAGGCAGTAGGGGGCCACATGAAATGGTGCCACAGGGCATGTCCAGCCCACAGTCCGCAGGTTGAGAATCCCTGCCCTAAATGCAAAACCAACATGCTCAAGTGGGGGCTGCTGGCGGACAACAACATGGGCTGTGAGAATGTGAAGAGATACGGAATCCAGCTCTTTTACTATTTCTACGATGACTGCCAGAAACAGGCACCAATGAGTCCAACAGAAACAGGCACCAATGAGTCCAACAACAAAGCCAAGAAAGTGGTTTCATTTTGGCAATACAGGTTTTGATCGGGACACGAAATATCCCAGGTCAGGATAGAAAACTTCCACACAGGCTGTAAATTTGCCAGCAGTGATGTGCCCTATAGCTAGCCAGGGCCGTAGCCATGGGGTAACCAGGGTGGAATTGGCCCACCCTGAGTTCGCAGTTTGCTCACCCCTGGCAAAGCGCGGTTTTCCATAGGAATGCATCGAAAAGAGGCTTTGTTGGCCATCCGGAAAAAAATATTCGCCCACCCGCATCTAGCATCCTGGCTTTGGCCCTGTAACTAGTAAAGCAGGCAACAGGATTGATTGGGGTACCCAAACTACAGCCCAGGGGCCAAATCCAACCCCTGGCGCCAATTCATCCGGCCTGCAAAGCCCTCTTCACTCCCAAGAGGGGAAGTAAAATGTACCCAGTGCGGGAGGGATGAGGGCTCCCAGGAGGGTGAGGGCTCTAGTCTGCAGGCCAGATGAATTGGCGTCGGGGGGCAGGATCTGGCCCCCTGGGCTGTGGTGTCCAGCCCCCTGAACCATGTGACCGGCCCACAGGTCCAAAAGTGTGGGCATCCCCGGGATAGGTAGATTCTTCAACCTGGCCTGTTGAATACAGGATGATGTATGGCCAGGTGAGCATTGACTTGCCCCTCCGCTGCTGCGCCCCATTGCCCAGGGGGACTCCAGGCAGCAGGTGACTGGGGGGGGGAGAGAGATGAGCTCCCCCATACACTTTTGGTCAAGGCTGCCCATTCATTCCCTTTTGCCCCTGCGAGGGAGAGAAAGTGGAAGAGGAAGGAAAGAAGGAAGTCCCTGCTTGCTGGCTGCCTGCCTGCCCGCCTGCCCTGGGCGAGCTTGGGCTGCCGCAGGAGTCGGCGCTAGGGGCGCCCTTCCGCCCGGCAGCCTCTCCCGCAGCGCCTGAGGGCGGATCGGCGCCCGGGTGGTCCGACCACCAGCTGCCCGGCAGGAGTCCGAGGGTTCCCCGCGGCGGAGTCCGGCATGGCGGAGGCTCCAGCAGGTAAGCGGTGGCCGCGGCCCGAAAGCGGAGGCGCCTCTCCGGCTTCCTTCCTTTCGAGTCCAGAGTCCCACCTGCTGCTCTCCACTCGAGGTCCCGCCGGGGTCGGTGGTGGTGGTGGTGGTGGTGGGGGGGGAGCGGGGCGTTTAGGCAGCAGCGGTTCTTTTTCTGCCCTGGGGAGTAACCCCGCTCGGTTTACGAACTAAGGTCTCCCTTTGCTCGAAAGCCATTCGTATCCGACACTAGGGTTCAGTGCTCATCTCCGTTCCTAGCCAAAGAGCCAGCGCTGTCTGTGTCTGCAGATGTTTCCGTGGTCATGTGGCAGGCATGACTAGACACCGGGGTGCACGGGACGCCGTTGCCTTTCCCGCCGTTGCTTATTTCCTTTTCCTCTTTGTCTACTTGCAATTGGTTGCTTTTGAACTGCAGGAACTGGGACAGAGACGGGAGCTCACTCTGTCGTGCAGCACTCGGGTCTCGAACGTCTGACCTTCCAGGCGTCAAGTTCAGCGCCTTAAACACTAAGCCACCGCAGTCGCTGGGGATTTATTTTCTCCCCCCGAGCAGACTCGCCTAGTCTTGCATTGGAAGCCACTTCTGTAATCTTCCCGTTATGGAGGAAACTGGTTATCAACTCCAGAGGTTCCGACGAACACCCAGGATTACTAATGGGTGGGGGCCTCTCAACAATATCATTTGCCACCCCACCTCCCTACCCACAATATCCATGGATAGAAAACCCCGCACTGATCCTGTAAGTTGGTTTCCCCTAAAACCTCGCAACAGCTGTCCAAGGGATCCGATCCACCAGTGTCTTGGCCCGAGCAGGACAGCTGAAAACGCCACCCAGCTGTTTCACGCGCCACTCACACATTAAAGTGTACAAAGGCCACATTCTTAATTTCCTCCTTAAAACATATAACAAACCTAGATAAATTCCCAGAGGATGTAAGAAAAAGGCTGAGTAAGGAACTAGACAGAGAGGAAGCACTAAGGCTGAAGGACTGGATGGAAAAGTGCTCTAATAAGGAAGAAAAGGGAAAGAGTATTAGAAGAAATAAACTAACCTTGGTACAACAGGTTACAGTTGGAAAAATGGACAAAATATTGGGTTAAACAACATGGAGAATACTGTATAGTGAATATTGTGGTTGCATTTTAAAATTTTTATTGTACTATTGTTGTTTTGACTAAGCCGCCCTGAGTCGCCTCGGCAAGTGGGTGGCAAAATAAATCTAAAATAAATAAATAAATAAATAAATATAGGAAACTAACATCATTTGAGGAAATAGTTACACAGCTGAAGAAGGGAATTATATCAAATTGGCTAGTTAGTAAAATATGCAGTGACAGGTTTTACTTTCTTAGGATCCAAGATCACTGCAGATGGGGATTGCAGCCATGAAATAAAAAGGCGACTGATGCTTGGGAGGCAAGCGATGAGAAACCTGGGGAACATAGTTTAAAAAGGTAGAGACATCACCTTGCAAACAAAAATTTGCATAGTCAAAGGAGTGGTATTCCCGGTGGCAATGTACAGTTGTGAGAGCTGGACCATTAGGAAAGCTGAGCGCAGAAGAATAGATGCCTTTGAGATGTGGTGTTGGAGGAGAGTTTTGAGAGTCTCCTGGACAGCAAGGAAAACAAATAGGTCAATCTTAGAAGAAATCAACCCTGACTGCTCCTTAGAAGGTCAAATTGTAAAGATGAAGCTAAGGTACTTTGGACATCAAATGAGAAGAGAGGATTCACTTGAGAAAGCCTTGATGCTTGGAAGGGTCGAAGGCAAAAGAAGAAGGAGGCGGCCAAAAATGAGATGGCTAGATGGTATTGTAGATGCAATGGATACAGAGCTGGGCAGATTGAGGAGGATGGTGGAGGACAGAAGTTCCTGGCTTGCAATAATCCATAGGGTCGCAAAGGGTTGGAATCGACTGTGTGACCGAACAACAACAAAAACAGTATCTTAGGGAAACAGCAAGCACAAAACAACTTAAGACCAATGTGGGAACAGGAATTAGGTATAAAAATTAAAGAAGAGGAATGGAATAGGATTTGGAAACAGAATAATGAAAAACATGTCAATTGGAATGAAGGAAAATTGTTATTAAACAATCTGGAAATGGTATTTGACTCCAATATGGCTAAGGTATTATGCTCCGAAATATAATCAGAATGGCTGGAGATGCAAAAAAAGAATTGGGAACTTATTTACGTCTATGGCAAGATTGTAATTTTGTGAAAGAAATGTAGGGGCAAGTATTTATAGCAATAGAACAAATTCTTTCAATAGGCCTGCAGATGTGTCGCAAATAGCTTAGCTAGAGGATTTATTCAGAAGTACAGTACGTCCAGTTTAGTTTGAGTTGGGCTTACTCATAGGTAAGGACATATGTTGCAAAGTCACCTGCAATTTATGACAATCCTATAAATAAATGAAGTTCAAAATGTTCTGTTCACGACAGCCCTGCTCTTGTAAACTCAAACTGTGGTTCTTTTAGAGAGTCACCCTATCTCATATTTTCTCATATAGGGCTGCATATTGGTGTGGAATTTTAACCACCCATTTCTGGGTTTTCTTGTCTGGATTGCCATATATAGGCAGGGCTCTAAAAGTTAGGCAGCTACACTTGCATATTATATTCTCCTTTGTGGCCTCACAAATTAGTCTTGACAACTTTTAATCAGTGGCTCAGTGCACTCTCTTCTCTGGGTATGCAGGTATTAGGTGAAGCCAGTACTTAGGAATGTTTGTAGGAAGTCATTAGACCCAGCAGCATTTGCCAGTGCTCTCTGACTGTGCCCCTTATGTTGCTTGCATGCTGACTGTGGTCTGTTTGGAAAGTCACTAGATGTGTTTGTAGTTCTTCCTGCTGCACCCAGATGTAAGCAGAATGGTATTTTCTGTGGCAAGTGTGGTATCACATATTAACAGAACAAAAGAATCAGCCAAACCCTTGCCATGTCCAGGTGCAACTAAATGCTCGTCATAGTCTTTAAAATGCACCAAATCTACTAAGGATTGCAGCCAACGAGAGGAGGCATAACACAGTTTCTCTTCCCTTTTTGTGTGTGTGCTTCTGAAAGGAGTAATGAGTAAAGGGGAACTCGTGCTCGTCTTATGGGAAACTGCATGAATGGTTCTCATGTGAGCAGAACACACTCACTTTACCCACAGCTGTAAAGAGATGAAGAGCCGCACAACAGAACGGATGAATGCAATTTTAAAGGAAAAATATATGTATTACCTGTATAATATGGCATTCAATGCAGCACAATGGCTCACGTTTACAATGACGTAACACGGCGTTAAGACTTTGTCATGGTTATACTCCAGCAAGTTGGGGATGAAATACCACAGATCCTTTCACTCACCAAATAAATTTAGCTTCTATTGGCCCTTGGCTTCTTATTTACTTTTTCTACTCAGTTCACCCCTTAAAATTATTTTAATGATTGTAAATATAAAGTCTGTCCACTTGCTCTGTTTTCTGCTAGTAAAAGACCTGTTTACTTTTCCGAGGATGGTGACAATTCTCAGATAACAGGTGGATTTATACTTTCAGAACTGGAGAGTTAAGCTTCAAAGTTTCTTTCCACCACTATTTTTGGAGTTAATTCAGGTAAAGATTAAAACCATTAAAGCACATCTGCCTACCCTTCTGTATTTCATCTCAGAGGACACCATGCAAACAACAGTACTTCTCATCAAGTCAGATCTTTTTCCACCCTACATTTCTGCACTTTGTTGCTTATTCTCTCATTAAGAGATGTGGAGATCTCAAGTGTTTGCATACCCTTTTTTTCCACTTTGGCTGGTCTAAAAAAAGCATTGCCTTAATACATTTATGACTTTTGCTTTGATTCACGAAACCAGGCGAGCTAAATTAATGGGGAAATTGTCAAAACGTGAAAGGGAAAAGGCAGCTGAAATGAGAGAAACAGTAAAAACATAGTCAGATGGCTGAGAAAGGTTATTATGGGTCATAATTTTTTAGAAGTGCATTTCACTTTTAATGTGCCTTTCTGAGACTTGTTGCTCATATGCTTAAGTTATTGCCTGTAACTGGGGTTTAGCTTATACTGTATCTGTTACATGTCTGATGAGATGATGCTAAGATAATTCTGAATAGCATGCCTGTGATACTATTTTCAACAACTCTGAAGAAGTTTAAAAGCAATGTAGAAGAATAAATGCTTGAAGAAGAATCAAACTGCCTTGCCTTGCACTACTGCAACATGCAGTAGATACCCAGATGGTTTTAAACAGTTAATAAACTGCTACTGATGTGGAAAGATATAGAACAGAGGTTCCCAACCTATGGGACCATTTCATTTGGCCCGCGTCACCGCCACCACTGCACTGGAAGCAGAAGCGGACACATTTATGACACCCGTAAATGTGCCTGCGGCTATTGTAAGTGCATTTATGACAGCTGTGGGTGCGTTTTGTGGTAGCGTTTACAGTAGGGGAAACTACCAGTCCAGCCCGCTCAGCTGCCGGGCAGGGCGGGGCGTGGTCTGGCCTACAGCTAAAAAAAGGTTGGGAATCCCTGGTATAGAACTTCTCAGGATGTAACTTATTGATAAAACAAGCCTTGAAGAACCTACTGGTGGTCTTCTGAGTCACTCTGGGAGATGTGACACACATGGGTCTTCCTGTGAGTAATGTGCAGAGTATCCTTTATCAGGATACTGCTTCATACAGAGCTGCATGTCTATCTAGTTTGCAGGGCATACAGCTGTTCTGTATATATTGATTGGACTAAGACTATCATTTCCCCTCCAAAATAAATACAGTATAACATCAAATAAGAAGAGGTACCTTTACTTACAGTTATCATTTGTAGTTACAGTCAGTAGAAAAAGCAGAGGAAATAGAATCTGCAGCATGTGAAGAGAATCTCCATGTTTATTTTAGGAGGTCAGAGAAAGAGGAGACTACCAATAAAACAATGGGAACAAACAAACAAAGAGGGCGTGGGGGCTTTTCTCAATTGCCAGAGGTGACGGAAGAAGTTTACCAGTCAAGTTAGTGGCAAAGTATAATCACATCAGGCTCTGGATCCCCCTTTCCACTGATACCCAGTGTTACTGCATGCAAGATTGTTATTATCTCAACAAATTCGATAGCTGTATCTAACCTTGCAACGATAAGAGCATCTCTTTAGCTTTCTGAGCCAATTTGAGCTGAGTTGGTGTGATGGTCCAGCTGCATTAGTAACAAAAGATGTCATTGTTTGCTGTACATCTTTTAAACCAAATAGGGTACAAAACAATCAGACTTCTATCTGTGCTGTGAAGGGGAGGAGTGAAGAAGACTGAAAGCATTGCAGGAACAGGTGTGTGGGAGGAACTGATGCTTCCTCATATGTGATTTTTCTTTGAGAAACCACTGAGTGGCTGTGGGTTGGGGGTCCTGTGTTATCTCGGGAACGACCACCTTTGGTTCTGGATGGGGCAGCTTTGCCCCAAACAGACCCGGTACGTAACTTGGGGGTCCTCCTGGACTCGCGACTACTCCTCAAAGAGCAGGTGGCAGTCGTGGCCAGGAGGGCCTTTGTACAACTTCGTGTGATTCGCCAGTTACAGCCGTTCCTAGACAGGGACTCCTTGCTCATGGTCACACATGCCTTGGTCACCTCCAGACTTGATTATTGTAATGCGCTCTACATGGGGCTGCCCTTGGTGACCATTCGGAGGCTTCAGCTGGTCCAGAATGCAGCTGCACGACTAGTGTTGGGATGCTGGCGTTATACCCGTGCCTCACCGCTGCTGAGGGAGCTGCACTGGCTCCCAGTTTGCCTCTGGGTGGAATTCAAGGTGCTGGTTATTACCATTAAAGCCCTTTATGGTAGTGGTCCAGGTTACTTGAGAGACCGCATCGTCCCAAGGACATCTACCCGGCCCACCAGAGTGGACCGGGGAGGCTCTCTGGTTGTGCCATCAGCCAGAGAGCCACATCTCTCTGGCACTAGAAGGAGGGCCTTCTCAGTGTCCGCTCCGGCCCTGTGGAACCTCCTCCCGACAGAGCTATGCGTCCAAGTTATAATGCCTAGCTTTTAATTAAGTATATATACTTAATTTGCTCCCCACTTTCGTCTGCCCAAGCTTCACTTCACATACCCACCATCAGCTGATTTGGAGAGGTTCTTTAATGAAACGAGGTAGCCAGGAACTGCCCAAGAGTTTTTGTTCAAAGATTTATTGTAGATATACTGTACTAGATTAAACAGTGGGAGATCCAAGGTACAAATACAACTGTGACAAAATTATACAGAGAGGAATGGAGTCGGCAGGTTATGAGGGCTAGGAATCCTAAAAAAAAGCAAGGGAGGCAAATGGCACGACCAGTTCGTCACGAGGGAATTTAGTTACCTGTAGTTGACGGTGTGTCCTTGTAGCACTGTAACCTGGCAGTCCTAAGAGATCTTGAGAGCCATCCAAAGAAACATGTGGGAGGCAAATTTAATGTAAAGAGTTTCTTCTTCCTCCATGTCTAGGCCAGACGTGAAACTGCCAAAATGAAGGCAACTTTTGGCGAGTTCATTCTGCAGTTCCTTCTGCCTGACCTAGTGTGAGAAAGATTAGCTGGCAACATGAGGTGGCTGTTACCAGGGTGCGTCCGACTGTGGTTCAAAAATACCACAATCTTTGAGGAGGCTCTTTCCGTGTACCCCATGTAAAGAGCTAATCTGACATAATTTTGGCTTCAGACCAGCAGCAACCAGCTTGTGCTAACAACCCTTGCTGTGTTAGCTAGTGAAACGCTGTCATGCAGTTTAGTTTGTATAATGCTTCCGAGAACACTTACATAACACAACCTGCAATAATTTTGTGGCCTAGCAGACAAAGAGAATTGGGGCTGGGTATTTTTCCTCTATTTTTCTTTGTTTTTGCACTGGTTTAACTGTTTCCGTAATTTGTGCCTAGGTCTGTTGTCACTTACTTCCCATTTGCATAGATTATTATGACAACTTCTCCTGTAGCTGCTCACAGTAGAAGATACTTTACCCCTCAGTCCTGCAAATGGTTCTTCTGTTAATTTATTATGCTGGATTGACCATCAGGCTATTATTGAAGAAGACTGGCTTCCAAGTCTGCTATTAAGTTTGCTTCCAAGAGGGATCTAGGTTTCTGCTAAGTCTCTGATCTCCAAAGACATCTGTGTTGACTGACCCTGTTCATGTCATAACCTATGGAGGTGACGTTAGGATATGGGAGACGATTCTGCCCTACAGTTTTTAAGAGCAGAGATTTGTGAGTGACCACTAGGTAACTCAACATCAAGAAAACAAAGACAATGGCAACAGGCCCTATCAGTCCCTGGAAAATTGATGGGGAAGAAGTAGAAGCAGTGACAGATTGTACTTTCTTAGGATCAAAGATCACTGCAGATGGGGATTGCAGCCATGGAAATAAAAAAAGCGACTGATTCTTGGGGGACAAGCTATGAGAAACCTGAGAAACATAGTGAAAAGTAGAGACATCACCTTGCAAATAAAAATTTGCATAGTCAAAGCAATGGTATTCCCGGTGGTTGTGAGAGCTGGACCATTAGGAAAGCTGAGCACAGAAGAATAGACGCCTTTGAAATGTGGTGTTGGAGGAGAGTTTTGAGAGTCCCCTGGACAGCGAGGAGAACAAATAGGTCAATCTTAGAAGAAATCAACCCTGACTGCTCCTTAGAAGGTCAAATAGTAAAGATGACACTAAAGTACTTTGGACATCAAATGAGATGAGAGGATTCACTTGAGAAAGCCTTGATGCTGGGAAAGGTGGAGGGCAAAAGAAGAAGGGGGCGGCCAAAAATGGGATGGCTAGATAATATTGTAGATGCAATGGGCACAGAGCTGGGAGGGCTGAGGAAGATGGTGGAGGACAGAAGTGCCTGGTGAGCAATGGTCCATAGGGTTGCAAAGGCTTGGAATCGACTGTGCAACTGAACAAGAAAACTAGGTAACAGTATATGAGCTTGTGTAGATGGACTGGGGATGCAGTATAGTCCATTGGTGTTTTTTGTATTGAGTGGAGTGGCCATCCACAGTCTAATACCAAGCAAATTAAGGCATGCCTTGCTATCATAAACTTGGTTAATGAATCATAAGACAGCTGTGTCCTTTCTGGGTCTCTGTAGTCCCTTGCTAAAGAGTTTTCAAGCTCCTTTCTTAAATTCAGTAAGCTGCTTTCTCCCATTGCTCACAAAGTGTGGTTTCCTGTATGAGACAAGCTGAGAGGTCTTGATAAAGTATTTGTTGGTAGCTGTAGTTCTTTGCTTCACTTCATCTGTGATAAAGAGAACTTAAGAAAGTTACTTTTTAGACAGCATCTTAAAATTCTCAATTCAATGTGTAGTCCCAATTAGAGTAGAAACATTGATTAAATGGGAGTTGTATAAGTATTGACTAATCATTCAGTGAATCTCCTCTAGTTGCATCCAGCCATTAGTTTTAGGTCTTAGAGTTCCCACTCCATAGTGTGTACATTTCTAGACCTTGGGAAAGTTATGTTCTTAGAGTTCAGTTCCAAGGATGAAGTTTGGAGCTGTACTTCAAAAGCATAGCTTTCCAAACTCCGAAAAGTTGGGGAAAGATGAACATTTGTGAAATACAGTATTAGATGTTCTTGACATACAGTATCTTGAATGGCAAGTCTTGATAGATCATAACAGAGTCAGCAGGAAGAAGTACCATCTGTCTACCTTCCCAGAAATCTCAGAGGATGTTAGCGAGTTAATCTGAGAAGTGTCAACATTTGATGTGGACTCTGATTTTGTGCATAAAAGAGGGACAAAGAACAACTCAACAAAAATGGGGAAATGAAAGAACTTCCTGCTTTTGCACAGTTATACTCATCACTGTTGATCAAATAATTGCTCAGTAATTGCCTGGCATGTTGCTAGCAAGAGCTGGGGCGAAAATATTTTGCTGTCAACAATTGAGGGATGCTTCTGTGTAAGGTTTCTTATATGCTTGGTGTGAGCAAGGAATGTAGATTAGAAATTGCAGCAATAATTTGAACAAAACAATAGTACCCTGATAGGTTCCCCCCCCCCCCCCAATTCCATTCATCCCAGGACTGAGAGAATTGCTGAAGTGTGTTACTTCCTCTTAGAAACATTTTTGAAGTAGGATGGAGATAATTCAGGGCAACCTGGTGTTCTTTCAGCATTTCTGTAGAATAAATGTACACAGCATAGTACTTACTTTGATCTGAATGCTAAAAAGTATACTTAGTGGAACAAGCTCTTCCTGCTTGACTTTTGGGGTGGAGGGATATTTTCTCATTAAGGGCTGTATCTTTTCAGAAGCAATATGTGTCTGTGGAGGGCACATGCCATCAGTGGGTTGGGCCGGAACTGGCCAAACTCTGTGCCAGAGGCATATTTTGTCTTTCCTTTCTCTCTCCCTTGATTAAGATTACCTTATTCCTATGCTCCTTTGAAGAACATGTATATAGAACATATATGGAAAGCCTGACTAGAATCAGATGAAGAAGGAGTGAAAAGTGGTGGAAGAAAGTCAACAATTTAAGATATGCAGATGCCTTCTTCACTCTCTTCTCCCTTCACTTCTTGTTTTCACTGGCCTACCATTTTCAAACCTTCATGTCTTCACTTTAGGCACAATTTCATGTGTCCCCCACCCAACCCCTCCAAGGGCATTCGAGAAACAAAATGGATGCCCCTTTGAAGCTATTGGGACAAAATGGTTACCCCATTGTGCAGGCAGGGCAAAATAGCCGTCCGGCCCTCAAAGCTGACTGAGACAGCGTGACTCAGCCCCCAGCTTGAAAAGTTTGGGAACTCCTGGCTTAGAGGGATGGAGACTGTCCAACAGAATAGTATCTACTGTATAACGAAGCACCATCAAAATACCTTCCCCTACTATCAGGTTTGGTATATAAATAAACTCTAGAAAGCAAGAGTGAGTAATCCTCTGTCAGGATTAGCTACAGCCTTGCATCATGTGGACACAAGGATGTGGTGCAAGAAAAGTTGAATCAATGCTCAGTGTGATTGGGCTCATCAGTGTCCGTCTTTTCTTCCTGGATCCTCCCCACACCCCGTTCCTTTACTCTTCTATCAGGGTAAGTGGAGTGTCATGTGGGAATAGTTGTGTCAAGAAGCACAAGTTGTAATGAAGTACAAATCCGCCTACCTTTCCTGCAAAAGGGGTAGCTGCATGCCTGTTTGTCTGAAAGTGGCATTTCTCAACAGAGACCTCACAAAGTCTCTGGGGTGCACACACACTCACATCTGGAACACCCAGCTGTAGGAGTAGCCACTGTGTTGTCAGCTATCTCTTCCCATTTAACTACTAATATTCACTTCAGTGCTATTTCAGCACCAGAACAGTGTACAAGATTGCACCCTATGAATGCTGCTAAATGAAGAGACTAATCAACATCTAAAACATAGGTGTCAATGTGCATTAACTAGTGAAATAGTACAAACAGTGATACATACGCAGTGGTACTGTAAAAAGTTCAGTTTGAACAAGATTTGAAATTATTTTTACCTGGTCCGTTTTGTATAGTTATTATTATTACCAGATAGAGATTGGATTGTTTTCATCCTTGTGTTGATTCTTGTTCAGTTGTCAAGTCTGACAACACATGCATGCATACCACTGCATCCTAATATTCAGTTTGTACTATATCTCTCTCTTGTTTTATTCCTACACAGAAGAAGACCTTGCTTCTTGTGATGTGCTGATTGTGCATGGGAAAGACACAGGTGAATGGTGTCAGTATCTTCAGAGCCTCTTCCAACCAAGCCAAGAAGTCCAGAGCTATCAAGTGGAGAGTACAACTGCCCTTTCTAGTGGGGATTTGAACCTCTTCAAGAGTAGCAAATGCATTGTTGTTTTACTATCACCTGAATTGGTACAGACCTTCTACACCCCTGCTGTCCTACAGAGTTTGCAACATGTTCTTCGGCCATCACGCAAAGTGGTGAAGCTTTTCTGTGGTGTCTCGGAATCTGAGTCTTATGAAAAGTTCTTCAAAGACTGGGCCCAGTGGACACAGCTCACCTATTACGATGACTCAGAGATATATGTTGCCGCTGTCATGGAAATTATTTCAGAAGGAGGTAAGCCACTTTGTTAACATATTTATTAAAATGTCTTCTTGGTTGTATATGTGGCTTTTCTTCATCAGTCTTTTCAATAAGAAGTTCCTCTTCATTAGTAGATTAACTTAATGACACAGTTCCAGGCAACCCTGTGAAGTATTATAGCATTGCTGTGAATACAGTCAAACCTCGCATAAAGAGCGTTTCGCTTAAAGAGTCATTTAAAGAGCAGAATTTTCTCTGAATGTTCACTTCACTTAACAAATAAAACCAATCAAAAACTTGCTTAACAAATAAATCGGGGTTCGCAATCCCCCCCACAATTGGTCACTTACAATGCTGTTTCACTTAAAGAGCAAACTCGCTTAAGGAGCAATCCCGTGCAATGCATTATGCTCTTTAAATGAGGCACCACTGTACTGCCAACTGCCAAAAAGCTCAAATCAAGCCTAAACTTTCACCGGGCAATTGTACTTTGGGCATAACACGAGAAGACAAAACTCACTGGAAGAGACAATAATGCTTTAAAAAAAAAAGTGGAAGGCAATAAGAAAAGAGGAAGGCCACAAATGAGATTGATCGATTCAATGAAGGAAGGCAAGGTACAGTGGTACCTTGCTTAAAGAGCATAATGTGTTCCACAGGATTGCTCTTTAAGCGAGTTTGCTCTTTAAGCGAAACATCATTGTAAATGACCAATTGTGACTTTTTGGGGAGGGGGATTGGGAACCCCAATTTATTTGTTAAGCGAGTTTTTGTTTGTTTTTATTTGCTAAGCGAAACGAACATTCAGAGAAAATTCTGCTCTTTAAGCGAGTTACTCTTTAAGCGAGGCACTCTTTGTGCGAGGTTTGACCGTATTTGTAAGAATTGAGGAGGGCTATGAATGACTAGACTAGTGGTGGTGAACCTATGACACGTGTGCCAGAGGTGGCACTCGGAGCCCTCTCGGTGGGCACCCTGTTGCTGTGTTGGCACTTTGTGATAAATAAGTGGGTTTCGGGTTGCAGTTCGGTCACTCAGTCGCTAAAAGGTTCGCCATCACTGGGTTACACCATTGGAGGTCATTAATTCGTAGGATTCACATAAGTCAGAAGACACTTGACAAAACGTAACAACAGAAACATGACTGCTGTAAAAGTACAGATGTCCAGATGGCTGACAAGCTTTCTTCATAAGAATTAAATGTTGGGGAATATTAAAGTGTAGGTTTCCATTCCTGGAGATGTATTGGAACTGGGAGAGGCTGTTTCTAATTTTTACCACAGCCCCTCATATCTCTTCAAATACCCAGCAATAGAATGATGAGAAACCATCAAGAACTGGTGTTTGTGTGCTACAGAGCTCAGTAAGTGAGGAAGAAAGGGTTAAAGACATGGCTGGCAGGGCAGGTGTGGGGCACCAGCGATGTGGTGACCCCAGCCTGCTGGCTAATTTAGTAAGAACACTATCTCTCTCTTTTAATCTTTTAAAAACTTTTGTCAGTAGTATTAATAGTTTTTTAAAATTGTTTTTAAAACTGTGATTGGTTTTATTTTCTTTGAGCCACCTAGCGTTTGGCAGCAATATAAATCAGAAAATAAATAAATAAAATAAAAATAAGGCTGGGGAAAGGGGGGAGGGCGAAATTTAAAAAAAATATGGAAGCGGAACATTTGACTTTTGTCCATAGCTTAAACACAGAAGAGGAAGACTGGTGGTAGTGTAAGAATATGTGGGTTTTGTGGATACTATCCTAAACAGCAGTACCTTAACAAAAACGACAGTTCGGGATAAAAATCTAGTTTTCTGCAAGCCACAGAAACCATCTAAGAACCACCACCTTTAATCTTCAGCTGTGGTGATCCTTATCACCTAGTTATTTTTGCACAGATGTCACTGCCTCCGCTGTGAGACAGCTATGTTAATTAGAAACAGGGCTTCAATTAGGATAAAGCAAGGAACATGTTCATGTGAATACAACAGTAGATGGCCCAGTGAGTTAGGTGTCTGGCTGCAATATGATTCCCTGCAGTACCGTGTAAGACAAGAGCCAGGCTGTGTAGCGTTGTGCAAGTTGCGCAGTCCCAGTGAACCCTCAGAAAAATGGAATAGGAAACCACTTCTGACTGCTATATACCTTTAAAAAACATGGAAAGGGTCACGGTAAGTTGGAATTGCCTTAGTAGCACATAATTATAATGGTGACTGTGAAAATAAACAGTAATACCTCTGGCCCTATTCAGTTTTCTTTCTTCTTGAAAACATACACTTTTCTTCTTTTGAAGGATGACACAATATTCTTCTCCCTCTCTGTAAGAAGCGCTGGAAGAGAGGGCTGCTTACCACAGGTGCAAAATGGTTAGTTATGTCACTGATTAGAAAGTGTTTCAAACTTGTGGTAGTATATTTGATTCCCCCCCCCCCCACTCTTTCTCCAATGGCTTCAGACAAAAACAAAATTTTCACCTCATTTCCAGGTATAATTTTTCTATATAGCATGAAGAGGCTGTATATGCAGAAATATCAAGAAAACCATGTTCTCACATGACCCAAATGGAGCACATAAATTCCACTGAGTAAATGGGACCTCTCCTATTATAACTTTCATGGAGTCTGTTTACACCAACCTCTGTTTTTTGGACTTCAATTCCCAGAAGCCTAAATCAATTCCCCAAAGCACTGATTAGCCAATGTACTGACTTAGGTTTCTGGGAATTAAAGTCCCACTGTGGGGCCTAGGCCCCACATTGGGGACCACTGGTCTACATGGACATATAGTCTACTTTGGGGAGGGGTGGGTGGGACAGGTTGGTCTGATTTGTGGCTCAAACAATGGCTACGGCCAGAAGTGCCTTTTATCAACTTTGATTGATTGCTCAGTTGTGCCCCTTTCTGGACAGGAACTGCCTAATAACACTGGGCTCATCCATTGGTAATATCAAAAGCAGCCTGCTGCAGTGTTATCTACTTAGGGCAGCACTTGAAAACAGTACAGAAACTTCAGCAGGTTCAAAAATGCAGTAGCCAGACTGAATTTTGGGATTAGTAAATTCAGCCACATATCCTCAGTCTTGGCTTGTCTGCATTGGCTTCCTGCTCGTATTTCTGCTCAATTCAAGGTGCCGGGCCTGGAGGAGCATCTAAAAAATGGCATTGCCAGTAGTTAGGTAGGAACCAGCATCTATTTGTGACATCAGGTGTGGAAAGTCGTCAGCACCAGCATGAGGGACAGCTCCCAGGAACACCTCTTCACCCCCTCTCCTTGGGCTACCACATAATACTCCAGTCCAGAAGAAACTGGGGTTCACAGTCCTTCAGTCACTTGACCTACCCTGAGGAGTTATGGAGGGATAGAACAAACAGAAACAATGAGTGTGGGTTTAATAGTATTTTTCAGACAGAGCAATGACCTCTGCTAAAGAAGACTCCATGGGCGCCACATTTTGAGAAGAGGGTTTCTCACCTATCAAAACACCATCAGCATCATCTCTGCCATGGGAAAATAAGGGAGCCCTCGGTGATTACTGAAGGCCCATTGGTGACACACGTCATGCCATTAGTTCCCTCCCACACAATGATGTAGTGGAACCAGTGTTTACAGGGCTGAAACCCCATATTTTTTTTATTAGCAGGAATTATCACATCACCCACCATTAAATTCAGGCTTCCTTGTTTCTGGTGAGATTATCTAATGCAGAGTATTTGAGGGTTCATTTTATCTTGACTGCTTAAGAGTCATTACTTTTATTTTTTCAAAGTAAAAATGCCCTGGTAGAAACAAACACTACAAAGACTTGTTTTCTGGTATGGTTCAGTCGAGCTCCCTTCATTGTTGGGTTTTGCAGATGGCTCTGGCCACTTGGATGGTCATATTAAGCATTTGCACATCCACATTTACCACTGTGCCATTGCCTCATACCCTCGAGCCTAGTAGTAATCCTTGTTCAATAGTGTAGCGTGCCCCGGGCAGCACTTTTTGGGCGTATGGGTGTTGTTGGACTACAATTCCCAGAAGCCCAAGCAGGAGCAGGCGCCAGCATCCTGGGCAAATTTGGCTTACGCCTTGGGCAGCTGAATCTCATGCTACGCTACTGTCCTTGTTGCTAGTAAAATCTGCTCTGATCCTTTTTTTAAAAATTTAAACCTTAACAGAAAATGTATCTGAAGTGCGATCTAAATTGTACAAGTATTAAAAGAAAGGTTATTCTGTCCTCTTTCAAGCACACTTTATATCACTTTGATCGATCAATCAGTTTTTTTGTTAGATCACCGCCAAGCACCTCCCCACCGCAGAAATGTCATTTCAACGTGTCACATTTTTCCTCAATATCTTTTTTGTGTATTCCTGCTTTGGTGTCATTTTTCTGCACATGTTGTATGAAAACTGTATCCACCTCGGGAAGTTGGCATATTCATTTTTAAAATTGCTTTTCCCTCCTTTTTGGGGGTTCGTGTGACCTCTTTTTAGTGTTTTTTGTAAAATACTTCATAGATTATGTTTCCGAAGTCCAATTCCAAATCTGAAAGTGTCCCCACAAAGGTTAATCTTTTCTCTTTCAAACACACTTTGAATCATCTGAATTGGTTGGGTAGTTTTTTTGCTAGCCCCACGACAACCGACCACCCCAGCAAAACTGTCACTTTTCTGATGCTAATTCCGAAAGTGATTACGTCATCACTTTGCATTTTTGGCTTTTGTGTTCTACCAATTCTTAAAGTCGCCGAGATGATCTTTCAAATGACATAACCCTTCTTTTCGTGGGTGCCTTAGTTTTGGTGTTACAGCTTCTCAAAAGTACATGATTTTCGTTACATTGCAAGAGCTGTCAGAGCAGCCAACCGAAAGGTAAGACGTTCATAGAATTCATGTCAAAAACTTGGCTTATACTCAAGTACCGTATATACGGTAGTCTTTTTTTCTTTCTTTTTTGAGGAGCCATGGCATGGAAGGAACTTGAATAAAGCATTAATATGCTCTCTCACCCTCTTATTGGTATTGCTTCACCTAAGATAAGGAGAGAAGTAGCAGCAGAGACTGAGAGAACTAAGCAAGAGAATGATCCTCGACATCCCCTGAATAGATCTGAGCCTCACATCTGCTGGCTCGGATCCAGGAAAAGCTATAAGGCAAGAACAAACATTCTTGAAGGTACACGAGAACAAAATCAAATTAGAAGACAGAGGAAGGAACTCACTGGACAAGGAACAACAATAAAGGAGGATATAGCTGAGGAACTCAACCTCCTCTACGACTCTTGGAGGACCTTGAATAGGCTGAGGGTTGGCATGCCTAAATCAGAGGTTTGCAACCTTCTTCTGCTGTGGGCCGGTCACACAGGTGAGCGGGCTAGAGTGTGGTTCCTCCCCCTGCTTCTGGTGCTTCCAGTGGTGGCGGCAGCATTCATTGTGAGATCTTGGCTATTTTCACTGCTTGTGCCACTTCCTATGGCGGCAGGAGTTAGGGTGGTGCATTTTTGCCACATTCTCAGGAATTTTGCCGCATTTTTGCGGTGTTTTTGCTGCATTTTTGCTGGGTTAGGCCCATGGGCAGTGGTGGGATTCAGCAGGTTTGCCCCAGTTCACTAGAACTGGTAGCAGAAATTCTGGCTGGCCCTGCCCATCCAAGTTTTGAAATAATGTAGGGCTTTTCCCCTGGCCACCCTTACTATACCACACCCACAGAGTAAGTAGTAAAAAAAATGTGAATCCCACCACTGACTGTGGGCTATAGATTGTGAATCCCTATCCTGAATGTAAGACCTACATGCTCAAGTGGGCCCTACTGGCAGACAACAATACGCTGTGTGAATGTGAAGAGATACAGAATCCGGCTCATTTACTGGTCTGCCAACTACTGCCAGAAACATTCACCGACAAGGACTTAAGTTTGGCCAACGACAAAGCCAAGAAAGTGGATTCAGTTTGGCAGTCCAGGATTTGGTCAGGACACATAAGAAGAATGCTCTCTCATGTGCCTTATTCACACTATGTCGCCCTTCTGAGGTCCAGAAGACGTTGGAAATTGAGACACTTTGTACTAGACTTCTAGCTCCAGGATGGAAGGAGCTTCATCTCACCCTAACCCTTTGCAGTAGGAACAAATTCAGTCCAGCCTCATAGCTTTATCAGGCTTTTTGAAACGAAAGCCCTCTCCCCCAGCTGAATTACTGATCCACAAAACCAAATGCACCATATTTAATTCTTGTTTATTACTTGTAAGTAGAAGCAATTGAACTGACTCTCTCATTCCTTTCAATTCATTACTGATATAATTCATTACTGAAATCCACCAGTGGATTTCAACTCCCAGAACCCTAAGTCAGTACATTGGCTGACCAGTGCTTTTGGGGAATTGACTTAGGCTTCTGGGAATTGAAGTCCAAAAATCAAAGTTTGTGAAACACTGGAAATCCAGCATCAATCTTTTGCTGTAACAGGTAGTTCCAGTTCTCAGCAGCGTACCATAAATAACACTGTCTTTATCTGGTGTATAGGGAAACTCCCCAACAACTCTTGAGTAACCTCTTAGGTCTCTACTCACTTGACAAACTGATGTAATGTAACTTTGTCTCCTTATTTGTTCAGGCTGCATATCCTTTCTGATCATTCAGCTTCAAATACATGAACAGTTCAACTTCCTTTTAAGGGACTTCCTAAAAGTTAAGCAATTATCCTGTAGATGAACTGCTTTTGCAGTTAACATTACTATTTTTGCTTTTTTGCAGATTCTGGTTGTGATTCAGCATCTGATGCCAAAGTGGATGATGACAGAGACCCACATAGTTCACGTGATATTATAATGATCCCGCAGGATAGGACCAGACTTGGAAGTTTAATTGCAGTGCAACCAGATCGCATATGCTGTGGGGTACAGTATGTCTCCATTCCTTCTCAGTTGTGATGAGAGGGCAGAATTATTATTATTATTATTATTATTATTATTATTATTATTATTATTATTATTATTATTATTATTATTATTATTATTATTATTATTATTATTATTATTATTATTATTATTATTATTATTATTATTATTATTATTATTATTATTATTATTATTATAAACATGCTGCTCTTTATCTAGGTGCAGACAACAGTTTACTTCATCTTAAAATGTAAGTTGGATAGCCAAATAAAAATAGAAGCAGAATTTTGTTCTGAGGGGTCTCAGTCAATTAGAGTACCAGCCACAATGGAAAATGAGTACACAGTCTCCGTTTGCACACCTGGTAAGTACCAAAAGTAGCATTGCTTTACTAAAATCTGTCTGTGTGGCAAATTTTTTAGCAGAATTGTTCTTCATCTAAGTCATGCCATTTGGTATTAACCAACATATTAAGCGAAAAAACACACTGCCTCTTATGAATGCTCCAAAAACAAAGCCTAGTACAAGTTATTTACATGAGGCCACAAACAGATGAGTAGTAGAATGTATAGAGCTAAAGCAGTATGATTAGATATTGTTTCCTGTTTTTGCACTTCTATATAAAGTATGAAATGGGGGCTTTTGTGTCTTGTGGGTAGATACATGAGCTCCAGATGTGGAGAGAGCAGCTGCCACCGGAAGCAGAAATTCACTTCTGCTTCCTGTCCCCCCACAAAAAAAGGTTTCCCACAAAGCAGTTTCAGAACTTTTATTTTATAATAATGGATAAAGGATTGTGTCTTCAAATAAAAGACTATATTTTTGTGATACATTCATTTTTAAAGCAAATTATGGTCCAAAACGTACGTGTATGAAGATTTATTCCACAAATCCTGAGCAAAGATTTTATACCAGGGGTGTGTGTGTTTCTCTCACTAAACGTGCTGATCGCTTGCATTTATATAGTTTAGTGTACAGAAAATATTACAAATGTTACTGTCCCAATATTGGAGCAATTCCTGTATTATTTTTCAGCATAGTTTCCCCCCCTCACCTTAAATGAGAATCTGCTGTAATTTTATAGATCTTTCTCATTATAAAATTACAGCAGATTCTTATTTAAGGTAAGGGGGGCTATGCTGAAAAATAATACAGGAATTGCTTCAGCATTGGGACAGTAACATTTGTAATATTTTCTTTACAAGTCAGTGCGAATCGGGTACACAGAAAGAGCCTCCTCAAAGATTGTGGTATTTTTGAACCCCAATCAGGTGTACCCTGGTAATGGTCACCTTGTGTTGCTGGCTAATCTTTCTCACACTGGGTCAGGCAAAAGGAACTGGAGAATTAACTCACCAAAAGGTGCCTTCATTTGTCAGTTTTACATCTGGCCTCGACACGAAAAAAGAAGAAGAAGCCCAGATTTTCTTTCTCCTCCTAATCTATATCTTTTTCCTCTACCACTTGAGCTGCTTCTTTTTTATTTATTTGTATTTTTGCACACAAATGTAATTGCATCTCTTCAGGAGGTGTGATTGCTTGTGTTGATGAAGAAAAGCCCTTGTCACCAAATTAAACATTTCAATTTTTACAATGTCTGATACTCAGTGGCCTCAAATTTCTATCCTGTATGTATTTCCCTTGTCATAAAGACAATAGAGATAGATTTCTGCTTTGAAGCATTTGAGCATGTTAACACAATCCTGATTCAAGGTCACATTGTCTTCTAGACTTGTCACCTGGCATTATATGCCTGCGATTGTTTTCTGGAGATTTAATGATAGTTGAAACAAACATCACCTATTATACCGTCATGGAAGAAATTAGCAACTTGCTGACTTCTGCAGCAAATCCAGTGGAATTCATGTGCCAGGTAAACTGTTAAAATAGCTTCTGAGGTGACACTGAAAAAGACTCGAGCCGGTGAGTCTCCTGTGAAGGACAGATGCATGTTCATTTCGAGATATCTAATCCGGTGTGATAATAAATGTCATTGTTTTGGAGCTTATCCATCAACAATTGAAATTTCAGGTTCCACATAAGGTTCAGCGATATGTGTATGAATTTGAATTGAAATGAAAGCACTTAAGTCAGGGGTTCACAACCGTTTTATGCCATGGGCCTGACCACGTCCCCCCCTCCAGATAGCTGAGCAAGCTGGACCACGCCCTCAGAAGTGAGCACATTTACTGCTGTTGTAAATGCGCCCACTCCCGAGTTTATGACAGCCATGGGCACATTTTACAGCTGACGTAAACACATCCACTTCCATTTTTGGGTGTGGTGGTGGTGGTGGGCCACATGAAATGGTGCCATGGGCCAGATCCAGTCCATGGGCCATAGGTTGTGAACCCCTGACTTAGGTCATTTGGCATATGTTAGGCACATTTTATTTCCAAGTAGGGTAGGGGGGAAATTGTATTCATAAACAGGAGCAGAGAGGTGGCTGATCATGGCAATTTGTTGGCCAGAATGGTGGACTAATTGTGCTTTTGTTTGATCTACTATGGTTTTCAGTGTCAAAACGCAAAGTAGTGGTTATTATATTGGATTGTATCAGAAGAGACCTAAGATTGCAGTACAAAAGGAAGGGGAGGCATAACATGTTTACAAATAGCATTAGAACACTGGCTTAGGGTTTTTCGGTAATCTCTTTTCTCTGTACCACAAAATTTCATCTTACAATTCTAGCAGTATACATGTTCACTGATAGCGAGACTTTTGTAAAGCTTTAGGATCTTAACTTCCCATCTAAGAACACCACCACTCTGAAATGAATTGCATCAACAGCTAACAGCAGTGTATCATTTTGGGAGACCACGAAGCTCAGAGGAAAGGTGTTTGTTGGGGAAATGGATGAGAGATGGCTTTATCACTCCTGCTAATCAAAATGTCCTGATGGATCAAGCCAAGAAATATTGGCTTTGCTATACTTCTGACTAAGCAACAGTTTATGTGGAGAGGGAGGGGTGACCCCAGAAATGGGGCTGGTTGAGTGATAGTGGCATGAGTGGGAAGGGAAGCTGACTCAGTTTCTTAAATGTTTTGCTGAATTACAGAAACTAATAAGCTTGGAAATAGGCTTTCTTACAGCTGAACAGACAGTACAGTAAAACCTTGCATAACGAGCGCCTCGCTTAGAGACTAAGGGGTGTAGGGGGGGCAGGGGGCGGCCTGCCCCGGGCGGCACTTTTTAGGCTATGGGTGTTCTTGGACTACAATTGCCAGAAGCCCTAGTGGGAGTGGCCGTTGGTGTCCACCAGGGGGTGGCAAATTTGGCTTGTGCCCCAGGTGGCTGAAATCAATGCTACACTTCTGGACTAACTTGTTTAAAGAGCAGAATTTTCTCTGAATTGTTGCCTTGCTTAACAACTAAAACCAACCAAAAACTCACTTAACAAATAAATTGGGGTTCACAATCCCCGCCCCCAAGTCACAATTAGTTACTTACCGTATAATACTGTTTTGCTTAAAGAGCAAACTCGATTAAAGAGCAATCCCATGGAACGCATTATGCTCTTTAATCGAGGTACCACTGTATAGGAATTTGTGGTGATAAGCACATGGCTGAAGAGCCAGTGGTTGGTTTCCCCACTGGGCGCTCCAGGACAAAAGACAACTTGGATAGCTTTGGGCAAGCTGCACAGCCCCAGAGTGCCCCCCAAAAGAAAGGAACAGTAAACTACTGCTGAGCACTGTATACCTTGAAACCTCTGGAAAGGTTCACTGTAAATTAGAATCGGCTTGATCATACATAATAATTATTAGTTGTGTTAGCAGACAACAGCAGGGTACTAAGGTGATTTAATGTCTTAAAATTAGGAGAAATTACTCATGAAACACATGGCAGGCTGAGAGGCAAGGTGTTAAAATTGAATGTACTTGAAATAAAACAAAATAAAAGCTAGACTTCCCTTGAGTTTATTTTAAATACAATTTACTATATGAATTATAAAAATTAGTGTGCTCTCCCCAGGGTGGTGGTTGTGTTTGCTAATTTTGTGTGTTTGTGCTGAAAATGGTTGAACTGCCTTAAATTGTGATGCCTTCAGATAAACAGCTTGAGAACAATAATAAGAGAGAATAGTGAATGTCCCATTTTTCAAATGCAGCCAGCACTTCACAATAAATTTACCCTAAATATTCCACTGCTTAAATTGTTTATACCTATTAAGGTGCCCTGTTTTTCTGATGCTCCCAAACAGCTCCATAACAGAGATATTCTTGAAATTTTCATTTGATGGACAACCTCTTGATAGAGTCAAACTCATTTTTAAATGTTTCCATTATTAATGAGTTTCCTCTGATATTTAGGCCTTTAAAATAGTGCCTTACAGCACAGAAACTCTTGACAAAATCCTGACAGAGTCCTTGAAAAAGAATTTGCCTAGCAGTGGTCTGCACCTCTTGGGCATCAACCAGCTGGAGGAAGAAAACATTACGTGTAAGTGCTTTGGGGTGGCAGGGGATAGAGGAGGGGAGTACTCCACAAATTCTAGCCTTCTGGCATCAGATAATATTGTATTCTGTGGGAAAGTGGTGTAATAAATTTCACAATAACATTTGGGAGAGGGTATGCCTATCAATCTTTCTAGTGTAAGACACTAGAGTTGAAAGGGGTGGACCAGATAGGGGGTCATTCAAATACCACGAGATCATTTTAGGGTGGGAGGGGGTTGACCAAAAGTCACAGAAAGTCATTGGGGGGGGGGAGTTGGGGTTCGGTGTGAAGTCACGTAACTCCAAAATTATCATTTGCTTTTCACATCCAGCTGGCCATAGATCTATCTTCAAACCACGTGATTTAGAGGGGGGTCGGTCAAAGGTCACAGAAAGTCACAGAGGGAGGAGGGAGTCAAAAAGTGGCCTATTTTAGGTCATTTGGTATTTGAAAGAGCCCTAGCCTGTGTGAGCCATTTGGAGGTTCTGGTTATTTTTGGTGTGGTGTGGAATGAAAGCTAACGCAGATGGGAAATTACTGTTGTAATATGATGTCCACTAGTCTCAGTTAGCAGCCTAGTTGCCCAGTTTGGGGATTAACAGAAGTTTCCAGATGGTCTTCAAAGGCAGCTTCTGTTCCTTGTGTATTTCATTGAGGACATAGTGGCAGAGGTGATTTTACCATTGGATTGCTCTGTCTTTTTTTTTAAAAAAAATCTAGGCCAGAGGGATGAAGAGCTACCAACTCTTCTGCATTTTGCTGCAAAATATGGGCTGAAGAATCTCACTGCCCTTTTGCTGACGTGCCCTGGAGCCTTGCAGGCCTACAGTGTTGCCAACAAATACGGTCACTATCCCAACACCATTGCAGAAAAGCACGGCTTCAAAGATCTCCGGCAATTTATGGATGAATACGTGGTAAGAGAGGCTCCCTCCCACTTGTGTTCAGAGGACGAGTTGGGCGGAAATGCGCTAAGGTTTAACTGCATGGGAATGGTCTCTTTTCTTTGAGACCATTCAGGGGCAAACCGCACGGTTTGTCCCTGAAGTCATGGCTTTTTTTTTTTTGTGTTGTTCGATGCATGCATCAGACAACGCTAAAAATCAGATAACGTCATGACTTGTGGAAACAAGTCATAACGTTATCCGGGGTATTACTGTACTTTGCCATTTTCATCCTTAAATGAGAATAGGCTAACATTTGAATATCATCTACTTCTTCAGCTGATAAAGATGTGCTTCCCCTGAATGCCTAACACATATGGGTGTCATTGTAATAGTAATACTGTAATATGAACGTGAGCTCTTCAGATAACCATCCCTAGAGTTACTCTAGGTCAGTGATGGCGAACCTTTTAGAGAGTGAATGCCCAAACTGCAACCCAAAACCCACTTATTTATGCCAACAGAGCAACAGAGGACGAAGGAAACACTCCCATTGGGCTGCTGGACAGAGGGGGTAGGGTGGACTCTGTGCTGGGGGAGGAAGGAAGTGCTCCCATTGGGCTGCTGGGCAGAGGGACGGGGCAAACTCTGTGCTGGAGTGACAGTGTGTGTGCCAACAGAGAGAACGCTGAGTGCCACCTCTGGCATGCGTGCCATAGGTTCGCCATCACTGCTCTAGGTAGCCCTTTTAGAACTAGAGCCTGCAAATATCAACAGGTGAGCATTTACACATCATAACTCTTAAAAGTCTAGGAGATGTAGTCCGAAAAGAAAAATTTCCAAAACTCTGATCAGTTTTCCTAGGAGAGGAAATGTCTTCTGTGGGCAACGCTGGACAAGATAAACTTGACAGAGGAGCTTATATATGCAGAAACTTTGTTGGTGGACTAATTAGCAGGTTCATGTTTAGCTGGAGTAGGTTTTGAAACTGAAACAATTGTTTTTGTCTTGCTTTCTTGATGTTTGAGACCACATACCTTTCAGGTGCAACAAGTCTTTGCAGGTGGTCACCTCTCCTCCTCCGAGTTTTATTGTTGGTCTCCATATCTGTGGATGGGGTATCACACTACTACCTTTGAATCCAGAGTTGGAGACTCATCGTGTAATGTTAGTAGGGACATGCTTTTGATTGGACTCAGTGACAGTCACCATCAACGTCTCAGAGAGTCCTGTTACTTGCCTTCCCTTTGTAGGAGACGGCAGACATGCTGAAAAGTCACATCAAAGAGGAGCTGATGCAGGGTAACGAAGATGATTCTGTTTATGAATCCATGGCTCACCTTTCTACTGACCTGCTGATGAAATGTTCACTGAATCCAGGCTGTGATGAAGAGCTTTATGAATCCATGGCTGGCTTGGTTCCCAATGCCACAGAAGACTTATGTATGTATACAGTGCTCATCTTGTTATCGTATTCCACATTTAAGATATACTACAAGATAGTGTGCATACATTTGTGTTAAGCTGAAAAACATCTCTGCCACTCTCATCAGAGGATGCTAATTAGGAGACAATTTGGGGAGGGGAAGTACAAATAAGGGGCAAAATGTGGAATGAATTTACTGATGTGTAGGACTGTGGATGCAATTAATTGCACCTAGTTCCTAGTGAAATCATGGCTTAAGTTCCATTGGTTTCAGTAGAACCCAAGAGCAATTTGTTTTAAAGACTGAGCCAACAATTTGTTGATGTCTTTTCCTCCAGATGTGGAAATGTTTCAGTCAGATGCCAGCAGCCCCTTTGCCCGGACAACAAAGGCTTACATGATGCACCGGTTCTTAGCAGGTGGGAATGGCCTTGATATCAATACCTTCTTTCCTAATAGTAGGCAGAAGCAAACAGACAATGGGGTTATCTGCCAATGACATTCTTTGGGACTGTTGAAGGAATGTATAGGTGTATGTGCGGTGGTCGTTTCGCTGTTACTGTTGTTGTCGATGTGTTGTCAATTCAGAATGTCCAATGAAAATTCCAACGCCACTTCATTTCTATTCTCACTTTGCGGCTCTTATCATTTCATATCTACCATTTTTTATAATCTCCCATATTCCTCTGCCTTCTGTTTTACCCATTGGCTGGAATCCATAGTCACAACTAAAGTTGTGATTTGGTGAGTAACCAAAGTTATATTGCTTCTGTGGGCTCTCACTAGTTGGGATTTACTACTGGATTTTAGCCATGAAGGCCTAAAGCCGAATCTCAGTTGAGGGAGATTTGTTTAAGTCAACACTTTTAATAAGTCCATGAAACCAATCAGAAAGTGTTACAAAGTTTTTAGTCATCAAGGTGCCACAAAACTATCGGTTTTTGCCACATAGGGCTCAACCCCACTGCCATTTTTCCAGCTGTAAGTATCATATTCTGTATGAATGGTACCACTGTTTTCTCCAATATACACATAATGTTCTTGCTTATACCAATTGGGAGAATTTTTGTATGTTGTTCCAGGTCTTTTTGTTCAGGCTAGCATGTGTTTTTAATTGCTTCCATTGTTGCAATGAATTTTAACACAATATCTGGTGTCAGTTTTATACAGTATGATTGATTGGTATCATTGCCTTCCATCCGTTGGATAGGCACGTTTTCCATTACAGTTCATAATGTTACCTACGAGACATGGGCGGAGAATGTTGCTTCTTGCCTCTGGTTCTTTGTGTTGGTGTGTTTTTGAGAGGAAGAAGATCGTGTTGTCGTTGATAGTTTCAGATCTTGGTACAGTAATACCTCATATAACATTAGTATCGAATAACACGAAAATCGCATAACATCAAGGAATCTGGGGGGAAGAATTGCATCAGATAACATTAAGATCCTATGGGATGCTTCAGATAACAACCGCGAAAGCCTGTGTGGTTACAATGTATCTCTATGGATCCCATAGAGGATCAGATAACACTAAAAATCATATAACACGAAGACTTGTGGAACCAGGTTTTAGTGTTATATGAGGTTTTACTGTACTTGACACAACAGGCTGGCTGTGAAAATCATGTTTTTGATACCAACCGTGTGTGTGTGTGTGTGTGTGTGTGTGTGTGTGTGTGTGTGTGTGTGTGTGTGTGTGTGTGTGTGTGTGTGTGTGTGTGTGTGTGTGTGTGTGTGTGTGTGTGTGTGTGTGTGTGTGTAAGGATTCCTTGTGAAAAAAGATGAAAGTGTTTATAATGGTTTTGCTTGGGTTTTGTTTCAGAGTTGCATTATTTCATATTTTGTGTTTAATGTATTAATTAAATCTGCTTTTTTATTTGTGTAAAGGAAGGGTTCCCAACCTTTTCAAGCCGGGGGCCGGGTCACGCTCTCTCAATCAGCTTCGAGAGCCGGACGGGCATTTTGCCCTGCCTGCATGATGGGGGTGGCGGTGGCGGCCATTTTGTCCCAATAGCTTCAAATTGGTTGCCATTTTGTTTTTTGAATGTCCTTGGAGGGGTGGGGGCCATCGGAAATTGTGCCACAGGACGGATCTGGCCTGCAGGCCTTAGGTTGGGAAGCCCTGGTGTAAACAGACAGAACAAGGAAATTGTAAACTACTTCTGAGTATTCTGTACCTAGAAAACCCAGAAAAGGGTTGCCTTACATTGATAGCATGTAATTATTGTTATTAAAAATTAAATGCAGAGGGTTGCTTGGATCTCCATGGCTTTGCTTCTAAGCATGAATTTGTCCCCTAGGTGTTAGTGCAGATGTGCCAGAACTCAAAGAGGATATATATCATAAGTGTCAAGATGAGGAAGTGTATCACACAGTGGAGCAGGACAATTTCCCTCAGGAGTTGGTTAACAGGCCACCCGTTCCTGTCCCAAGACCTGAACCCTCTTCCAGACAAGGGGACAAAGAGTCATACATTTACAAAGGTAACTGGATGCCGAATCAGAATCACAGGACTCCTGATTTGTGAAAACCAAGCCTAAGTGTTATAGCCTAGCGTGGGGAAGGTCCTCAGTTCCATAACAGCTGCTGTTTGAAATATTTGTCCCTTCCCTGAGCAAGGACCAAACATCATGCCTTGTTTTATTTAAATATATTAGTATTTTGTATGTTTTATAACTTAGATGATCAAAGGTACAGTATTTCCTCTGCCCTACTCATAGCTAGTAACACTGTGAGCTGACAATGACGAGAAGTGCAGCATCTTATTATCTGGCCATGGAAGTTGGCTGGTAAACTTCCCACAGATCCAGCTGATTCAGGGTTTAGTGCTAGGAAAGGGAGTTCTTTGTTGGGCTGCATAGATTGAATATTACTCTGAATCCCCTACACTAGCCTATGTTTCTAGTAGCTTCCCTGCAGAGATCTCTCTGTTCACTTAGAACCATGATAGTGAACCTTGTCACTCCAGATGTTCTTGGACTTCATTTCCCAGAAGCCCAAGTCCCTGTGAATCCACACAAATGGGTTTGCTGCTATTCATCCGGCCCACGCTGTGCCGCCCTCGTTGTTCCTGGAAGTGGAAGTAAAACACACCTGTATGGGCACGTTTTACTTCTGCTTACAAGTGCAGCGTGGCGCGAGCCAGATGAATTGCAGCAAACCCATTTGTGTGGATTAAAGGGGGCTTGGGCTTCTGGGAATTGAAGTCCAAGAACATCTAGCGTGCCAAGGTTCACCATCATGGACTTAGAATATACAGCTTGAGATAATTTTGGGTATTCCTTTAGCTTCTGCTTTAAAATGTATGTTTTCATTCCTGAGTTGTGTATTTTAGTTCAATTCTGTTTTATTTTATTTTTACTTTATCCTTATTTTTCAACTTATTGTTGTGTTTATTGTTGTGTGAAAGCTGTTCGAAGAATTAATATTCTGGAGTACATAAAAATCCTTTAATAAATTCTCTGGGTCTAGTGTTTGCAGGAAAAGATCAAGAAAGACCTGGAAATCTCTATGTCTCTGCAAGGAACATTAGGAAAGGTGAGTCATATTACAACAACTTTCCCATTGTCTGAAAAACCTGGATGTTATGACTTCTGTTAATCATTGATGCTAGTGATGGTAATCTTCAAATGAGAGAACTGTGCTGCTCTGGTCCAGTGAATGTGAGGAGTAGACTAGCAAAACAGGGAAAGAGTACAGTTGTACCTCGCTTAAAGAGCATAATGCGTTCCACAGGATTGCTCTTTAAGCAAGTTTGCTCTTTAAGCGAAACACCACTGTAAGTGACCAATTGTGGGGGGGATTGCGAACCCCGATGTATTTGTTAAGCGAGTTTTTGGTTGGTTTTATTTGTTAAGCGAAGCGAACATTTGGAGAAAATTCTGCTCTTTAAGTGAGTTACTCTTTAACCGAAGCACTCTTTATGTGAGGTTTGACTGTATTGCATAAAATGTAACAATGTACTGTAGGAACGTTTTAGCACAATTTTATTTATTTATTTATTCATTTCATTTCATTTGTACCCTGCCCTCCTCCGAAGACTCAGGGCGGCTTAACAACTAAAAATAATTAAAACACATACATAAAAATTAAAATTCAAGTTAAAAACACCAAGGAGAGAGGTGGAATATTTAAAAGAGTCAGGTGACCGAGTTGGCCGTCTGGCCCACTCCCCACACACGCCCCGCCAGCCAGGTCTTCACTCCTTCCCTAAAGGGCAGCAACTCCGTCTGTAGGCATAACTCAGTTGGCAGGAGGTTCCATAGGGCCAGAGCGGACACAGAGAAGGCCCTCCTTCTGGTGCCAGAGAGATGAGCCTCTCTAGCTGAAGGTACGACCAAAGAGCCTCTCCTGTCCACTCTAGTGGGACAGACAGATGTTCTCAGGGTGACGTGGTCTCTTAAGTATCCTGGCCCACTGCCATGCGAAAAGGAGGTCCTTTATTTGCCCCAATATGTCAATGGTGTAACTAGAGATGATTGGAGGCTATTTACAGATGCGGTTAATTTGCAGGTTTATTTAGATGACAGTAAAAAACCAGCATAATTAGGAAACAACTGGAAGTCTTCACCATGGCCTCAGCTGTTCTGCCCCATCCAATCTGGGGCTTTCTTACTCTCTTTTTTGTCAAACCTTGAAAGGCAAAAACCTGTTGAAATGAGGGAAACAGAAAATAGACAATGCAACAGTGAGAGAAATGTGAATTCACTAATTGTGAAGTCATACCAGGGAATTTGGCTTTTTTTTTAATCTGTTCACATTAACTGGCCACACAGAGCTGAGGAAATTTAGCTGAATGAGCTTGTTTGAGGCTTGTTAACATAGCTCTCCTGTAGTCCTTCAGTTCTGAGGTGAAGTTACAGGAGAACTACCTTCATAAGCTGTAAACAAAAAGTGAGTGTCCTCTTGAGATGCCAACCACAGCACACACTTTTCTGCACCCATTCGAGGGATCACCCTGCCTGACCCGGTGCGAATGGATCTGCTGCTGAAAAAAGGAGACGTCTGGGGTGGAGATTCCAGTCAGAACATTTGCTTTTACATCATGTAACCAATTTAAAAGCATGCAAATCAGACTCTCCAACTCTTATAGCATTTCCTGATTTTTTTTGGTCAGTGTAGTTGCAGCCTGAATCTCATTAAAAGCTTGGAATTTATCTAGAACTAGAAGAAAATGTGTGCAAAAATATGAATATTTCACCAGCTAATTTGTGTGTTTTATCAAAAGATGTTTTGTATCTCTAGGGCAGGGGTTCTTAAACTTTTCAAGCCTGGGGCCATTGGGTCACACTCTCTGTCAGCTTTGAGGACTGGACGGCCATTTTGCCCTGCATGCATGATGGGGTGGTGGCGGCCATTTTGTCCCAACAGCTTTAAAGGGCTGGCCATTTTTCCTCAAATGTCCTTGGAGGGGTGGGGGCCCACA
The DNA here is from genome assembly GCA_030440675.1 of Furcifer pardalis. NCBI lineage: Eukaryota > Metazoa > Chordata > Lepidosauria > Squamata > Chamaeleonidae > Furcifer > Furcifer pardalis. The sequence continues at coordinate 2,742,153 of CP126895.1, forward strand.
TGAAATGGTACTATGGGCCAGATCCAGACTACAGGCCTAGGCTGGGAATTCCTGCTCTAAGGGTACCATTAAGAATCTAAATACATATTGTACATTTTTAGTAATTCTTCAACACCTCTTTAAAACTGTCTCACGTTTTGATGCGAAAGAAGGCTATGCTGAGAAATGGCTTTGCTAAGCTAAGTTCCCGGCCATCCTAGGACCTAAACTGGAGAGTCTGTTCTCAAGTGCTAAACCACAACATCCACAAGCGTCCTTCATTAGAGGATAGAAATAGCTTTGGTTAAGCCGTATGACAGAACCACAGAAAACGCTTACAACTTCAAAATAAAAATGGATTTTTCTCAAGCTCTACGTTTTCCTTTTCTTCTCTTTTCCAGACCTGGCAGTTGCACCTTCAAACCAGCCTCAAGCCAGTATATACGACCCATTTGCGGGGATGAAAACTCCTGGCCAAAGGCAGCTGATCACTTTACAGGAGCAAGTGAAACTGGGGATGCTCTCCGTAGATGAAGCTGTTTTGTGTTTCAAGGAGTGGCAACTAAATCAGAAAAGGAGATCAGAATCATTTCGTTTTCAGCAGGTTTGTGGTGAAAAAATGCTTTCATCAGGAAAACAAAATAGTAGCCTTATGCTGAATCTGTTTATCATATCACCGTTTATCTTAATTCTTCATTCAGCATAAGATTTAACGGACGATAGATGGTCTATAAAAGCTTCTGCTATATAAACATTGTATAAAAGCTACAAGGTGCGTCATTCTTTTTACTGGAACAAACTAGAGACCAATGTGATTTATCTGTATAATAATTCATCCTTTATCTCTCTGTTATCATTGCTAGGAAAGATAAGCAATTGGGTATGTGAGCAGGAGAATGTTTTTGAACTCTGTTTGCTGTGGGCTTTCCCGCAGAGTATCTGGCATGCCACTATGGGAAGAGAATGCTGAAGAGGCAGACCTTCGGTCTGATGCAACAGGGCTCTTAAATTGTTAGCAATATACAAACATATAATCATAGAGACCCATAGAGTACCCATTGTGGTACAGTGGATAGAGTGACAGCTGAGGACTTGAGATCTGGATTCAAATTTCTGCTCAGTCACCGGGAGGATGGACTGGTAAAACCACTCCTTAAACATCTCACTTACCTTAAAAGCCCTACTAGGGTCAGCATAAGTTGGTTCTCACTTGATAGCACACATCAAACTTACGTATACAGTTGTACCTCACGTAAAGAGCGTAATGTGTTCCACAGGATTGCTCTTTAAGTGAAACACCATTGTAAGTGACCAACTGTGACTTTTTTTGGGGGGGGGATGGTGAAGCCCAATTTATTTGTTAAGCGAGTTTTTGGTTGGTTTTATTTGTTAAGCAAAACGAACATTCAGAGAACATTCTGCTCTTTAAGCGAGTTACTCTTTAAGCGAGGCGCTCTTTATGCAAGGTTTGACCTTATAAAGTTAAGGAAGGAGCATCAGTAAGATGTCCATCCTGTGGGATATTTCCTAATAGTCACAAATTATAGGAAAATGTGTGGCTTTTAAGAAAGACTCCACAAGACGAAGTTACCATTGGTGCTCCTTCTTTAATCTATTGTACATATTGTTATGTTTGTTTTGGGCTGTGTGATGACCTATACACTTCCTCAAGTCGCTTTGGGACCTCTCCAGTGCTCCCTTCCAAGGAGAATTATTTAAAAACCCCTCTAGGAACTCCACCAAAACTCACGGCAAGGAATATATGTCGATCACTCAGCCCACATCCGGCTGAAACAGACCTGGGACTTGTCTGCATACAGTGCTCAGCCAATTTAATATTGGAGAGGTAATATGGTAGCGTTAAAAGGAGGCTAGTGGCTTTACTTTGCCTTGCTCCTGCATCCCATTTCCAATGAACACTCATTGATTGAAGAAAGTAGCTTTATTGAAGTTGAAGCATGGTTCTTGATGAATCAGGTTACAGATTTCAGCATAGAAAAATAACCTAATCAAAACTGGCTTTTAGAGAAAGAATGCTTTCAGACATTTCTCCCCTAAGAAAAAAAAAATCTAACTACCTATTCTAAGTTTCCACATTGAAGACTTCAAGAGATAAGGTCTGTTGTGATGGCCTTCCTCCCCCCACCCCGATACTGGTGTTTCCTTGTTGACCACCAGAATCGAACTCTCCTCTCAAGCCATGTGCTTGACTCTCAACAGGTATGAGGTGATTCTGGCTAATTTGTTTACATCCAATCAGGTCTCAGTGTTGGGGTAAACAACTCTGGCTCTATTGATGAAGCATGGCACCTCCCTCTCTGGCTCTTCCCATCCGGGACCCAGGGAGTGAAAACAAACAGGTTGCCTTTTGCTAGTACAAGAAACCACATTTCTACTATAGTCTAAAACCTAATAAACTCCATCTTGGATATGTGAAGAACTTGGGGCCTCATTACATCACAGGCTGTCAAGTTGGAGCCAACTTAATACTGAGCCTAACAGAGCTTCCAGGGTGTCCAATGTGGTGTAGCAGATAAAGCGATGGACTTGGACTCGTGAGATGAGATTCCCATTTGACCACTGTACCCATTTTAAACCTGAAATGGTTCCAGAGTTCCAAACACAAGATGATGATTTATAAACCTTGGTTTTAGAAAGGAGGCTGGGGAGATAGTTGACAGTTTTGGCTACTCCATTCATCTTGATGTAGAGCAGCAAATGATAGTCAGAAAATTCTGGGTGCGTCAACTTTGAAGCCTACGTGGATATAAGTGCTGCAGTGCAAACTTCTCAGACAATTGGCAACCTAATTCAATAAACCCAACAGGCATCGTATTACAAAGAAAGATCACACTGCACACACCTGAGAACAATTCAAAACCACAAGGTTTTGCTATAAGTACCAATACTTTTTCTTTAGTCCCCTCCCTAAATCTAGATGTGTTGTGTATAAAAGAATGCTTTAACAGACTATTGGGGCTGCGGTGGCTCAGTGGTTAAGAAGCTCGCCTTGTCAGCTGGAAGCCCAGCAAGTCAGCAGTTCAAGACTGCTGCATGACGGATTGAGCGCCCGTCTCTGTCGCAGCTCTCGGGGGACATGAAAGGAGCCTTATTCGGGCATTCCCTGAGCAGAGCTTCTCCAGCAAAAATCCTTTCAACTCAGAATAATTTCTGACACAAAATTATTATTATCAGAATATTGCAGAAAAGGAAGCGAACTGAGACATTCTTCTCAACATAGATGTCTAGGAGTAGAATACACTGGGTTGTATGGGGCAGAAGCACCCAAAATTCATATTATTCTTTAACACATTAAAAATCCAGTATTTTCCAGATCAGAAGGCAAGTGCTTGGATGCACATGTTCCATCTGAAAGTCAGATTTTTTCCAGCCATCTGGATTGCTTTGTGCCCTATGGCTTAAGCAATAAATATATAGAGAACTTGTCAAGAAGCACCCATGGCAAGTGTCTTATGTGTAGCTGAAAATTAATTAAGTGATGAGAATAGGACTCAAGAAGGTTGATATCTTTTTTTCCCCTACTGGCAAAATTGGTATAATATTACAAGGAAATGATGGACCATTTTCTGGCACCTTGAATTATGGACACAGAAGCAGTGTCTCACGTTCGTGAACCAGAAAGTGGGAGAGAAGTTGTGGTACATCATCTGAGTCACTCTTTTCTAGGGCCACTCCAACAGTGCCCACCCGCGTACATATTACGCAGTTTAAAAGGAAGCACTTCTTCTTCCCTGTCTAGGCCAGATGTGAAACTGTCAAAATGTGCTTCCCTTTACAGAACAATATAAGCACAAATAGCCAGCCCTGCAGGTCCTGCCTCATAGCTGGGCATTATAGGAGATTGTATATGCCAGAAAAAAAAGACTCCTCAGGAGGAGGCATTTGTGGGCTAGATAGTTCTGGTGAGAAAAACCATTCAGAATGGTAGTAGTGGAACCCTCCAGTCCAGGGGTGGCCAAACATTTCAGGCCATGGACCAGTCATTTACAGCTGATGTAAATGCATTGATGACAGCTGCAGGTCATTTATGGCAGCGTTATGCGCATGTGCATTTTACTTCCACTTCTGGGGGGTGACATGGGCCGGATTAATTGGTGGCATGGGCTGGATCTGGGCCATGGATCGTAGTTTGGGTACCCCTGCTCCAGACAGCTTGCTGCTCCTATCATTCTGCCATCTATTGGCTAGCCAATGGAACTGTAAAGAGCAATGTGGCGCCCAGTATGGGTAGCACTGCCCTGCACTCTCTTTGCCCTGAGGCATGGATATGAGGCCCCACGAAGGTGAAGGAAGAGAATTAGTACTCCTTCAAAAGAAAGAAAAGGCTTAGAAAGGGAATGTTCAAAGAAGACAAAGATGTTGTCGTCTTCATAGTACCACCACCATGCCTTGGTCGTTGCCCCTACTTGCAACACTGCTGGCTGGCCTCTCTGGACATTCTCCAATGGAGTATTTCGGTGAAATGTCGCACAGTAAATTGCATGCATTTTTGAAAAGAAGAAATTAGTCCAGTATTCCGTTTGGATGCAGACAGATATTGCCAGTCTTATAAGCCATCATAGATACTTTATTCAGGTCCTTGAAAATATATTTTTGCATTTCTAGGAAAATCTGAAAAGACTACGTGACAGTATCACTCGACGACAAATTGAGAAGGAAAAGACTGGCAGGAATCAAGGTAAATGTGTAGCAAATAAATGGTTGTGCTCAGAACTCTGGAAATTGCAAGTTTCTGTAAAGCCAAGGTCTTATCTACTTAAACAAACAAATTAATATTTAAATGGTTTGGGAATTCAAGGTGTGAAGATTTGAAATCAGCAGGTAATAACGACAGCATAGAAGGGTAGTTAAGGTCTCCTTTGCTTCGAGATGGTGGTTCAGCACTGGACAACGTAGCTGTAACAGGAAACTGATTTTTCTTTCCATGGGGCTATTGTTCAGATCTGCTTGGGAATAAGCAATTTATAAAGGGTTAAGGATATGAGGTTATAAGGGAGGTAAAGAGGAAAATAAACAGAAGGATTTATGCCAGGGGCGCGGGGAGCATATGGAATATGGCTTTCGAAAAATCATGTTTCCTTCTCTACAAATTGCAAAAGAGGGACTGGGGGAGAATTGTAAAATGGTTAATGGCATTTTTCTACGTTGCTTTCCTCATAAGGCTTTATTATAGCCATCTACTTCATATGGCAAATTAACACCAACTTAAGATGTTTTAAAAATGCCTCCTCTAACATAAATGTAACTGAATAGCTCTTTCTGGCTCACTATTAACTAAACTGTTATGTGATGGAAAATAGAGAAATATAAAACCAAAGAGACTCCATCTTTGCCCTCTCAGTAACCTACAAAGTGGCGTGACATGATTCAGTTAAAACTTGCCTGCCTGTTGTTCAGGCAGAGGCAATAAACCCTTTCCTCATTAGAATAGAGGGCTTATAAGTGTACCCAATGGTAGAGGATAGATAAGTGTGAAGTTTTGGCCACTAGCCAATGTTAGTGTGTAGTTTGAATTCCTTTGTCCCTGGGACCAATACTAAGGTGTTAAGATTGTAAAACCACCGCATGGTCGAGGTGCCATGCATTTCCTGTTTACTACTGGGTATATAAACCTTTGTCTTTGAATCCTCGTGGTTCTCAGATTCTGAGTAGCTATACTATCTGTGAACCATTGCGCAATAAAAGACCTTTGAATCTGTATGATCTGGAATTGCTGTCCTGTCTCATCTCTGATATGACAATTCTACAACAGTTAAGCTTTTTTAAAACTAACTTTTCTATCTCTGTCCAAAGTACAAGGGTGGTGCTTTGTCTCAAAAACCCCAAATAGTTCTCCCTTTTAGCAGTTTTTATCAGAAGATGGACTATTCTGCATACATGCAAATAGGCTTTCGTGTTGGGATTGTGCAAAAATGGTGTTTGTCTTCCAGGTTTAAATTTCTATAGTAAAATCTTAAGTATTTTGTGCTGCAGATGGATCCAAAGCCTTCCTAACATTCAGTCATTACTTTTTTCCCCTTAGACTTAGAAATCACTGTGCCTGTTGGACAGTCCCAGAATATTCCCAAGAAACCAGAATGTGGCATATATGAATATAGTCCCCGGAAAAACATCGTCCCACCAACTAAGGAGATCAAGCGGGGGGACTGGAAAACAGAGAGCACATCAAGCACAAGTAAGACAGAAAGGCTTTAGGGATGAGAAGATTTTGACCAGGGGTGCCCAAACTTTTCGGGCTGTGGGCTGGTTACGTTCAGGGAGCTGGTTGTACGGGCGCATTTTACTTCCGCTTCCAGGCGTGGTGAGGGCTTCGTGGGCTGGATGAATTGGTGTCGGGGCCGGATCCAGCCATAGTTTGGGGAGCTTGACTCTCAAATTGTTAGGGATGCGTTCCCAGGTGACAGCCAATATTATTCTGTTTCAATGAACCTGAGTCAGTTACATAAATGCTAGTTCTGTGCAAATGCAACATTTGAGGCACCTAATCCAGCAACTGAAGGAGCCGTGTATTGTGTTTTCTTTTAAAGAACACATGTCTAGTGACTAAAACCCTGAAGTGGATGACTACACAGGTGCATGACAGTGTGTGGTAAAATTCCAAAACAAGGGAAGAGTCTGAATTGGGTTCAGGTTGCTGGCCTTCAGTGATCCGAAGAGATCCCTGCTGCCTTTCTACTCTCGTTATTACTAAGTAAATTAGTAGAAGTCATAAAATAAACATATGTTGCCAAATGGAAACAGAATTTAGTTTTTCAGTGCTGAATTTTGGATCTCATTTTGTGTGGATTAGTGGTTAAGACGCTGAACTTGATGACTGGAAGGTCAACAGTTTGAGACCTGAGTGCTGCATGATGGAGTGTGCTCCTGTCTCTGTCCCAGCTCCTGCCAACCTAGCAGTTCAAAAGCAAGAAATTGCAAGTAGATAAATACCTTCAGTGGGGAGGTAAACAACGTTCCATGCACTCCAGTGTCTAGTCATGCCTGCCAGATGTCCACGGAAACGTCTGCAGGCACAGATAGCGCTGACTGTTTGGCTAGAAACACAGATGAGCACTGAACCCTAGAGTTGGATAGGACTGGCTTTCATCAAGGGCAACCTTTACCTTTCTTGTCTAGAACAGGCTACACATATAGCTGCTTTTATGTCCCCACATGTATTAAATGTGTCCCTCTTACTCCCCTCACACAAACTGCAGAAGGTTTTTTTTTGTTATTTTAGTCTTTATTGAGTTTCATCCAATACCAAGTCTTTAATTTTCTTATGCAGAATTATATACCCATTCATCTCTTGGCAGAAGAAAATCCATTTAGTCTTAGGAAAGTAGGGGAAAATCTTCCCTGTTTATGTACAGTTTGATGGGTCTATTTAAACAGAAAATGATTATGTAGTTTATAATAATTGGATTATATTTTATGTTGATATTTTATTTAAAAATGAATATTTCAAAAGCTGTTTCCTTCCCACGGGATGACAAATAAGTAGGGTTTGCTAGTGGTAAAATCTCTACAGGAAGATCTCCTAATTCAAGAATCATAGATCTAAGAAGAATAGTGGCTTAGGACCTTAGCAGTAAACTTTGAGGTAGTTTCTGAAAAGAACTGAATGGATTGGCCCCATTAATAAAATGCTGGTGAATCACAAAAACATTGTTTTGTTCCTCTATCTAATCAGGTAGTTCAAGTACCCGTTCCAGCACACGAAGTTTATTGAGCGTCAGCAGTGGGATGGATGGAGACAATGAGGTAACTTAATCATTTTGCTTATCTTTGCTCTAGCAAACTCTGACAATTGTTTTGAACTAATTGGGCATTAAAAAATCTGGATAACTGATGTACAATGCATAATTACTTGAGTCTATCCTGCTTAGAATCGTAGGTAGTCAGGCAGAAACCAGACAAAGTTTGACCAAAAAAAATCAGAATGTGAGAAAGCGTAGAGGTAAGAGTTAAGCAGAACTGTTGATGCCGCAGTAACTGTAGTGGTTTTGCTGGATGCTTTGAGAGAACTAGGAGAAAAATGGGGAAAGCCTGAAATTGCTGGATTGAAGAAAAGTAGACTTTGGCCTTTGCCATCGGCCAGGAGACCAACGGCCAACAGTGAGCTGTACTCTGTTCTTCTCGGGAAGAATATTATGGACAAGGGAAAAACCAGACTTTCCCAAGTTTTTAACCCGAGGAACAGCTGTATGAAGCTGGCTTTCCTCCTCATTTCCCAAAAGTCAAAGAGACATATTTTCGGTCTTTCAAAGGTGTCACAGCGTGTATGCGATTATCAAGGAAATAGATTAATGTAGATGAGCATTTTGGCAAAAACTGTCTTCCCTATTTAAATCTTACTGTAGGATCTTGAAACACTAGAGATGAAGAGAAATTTTAGTCCTTGGCCTCAGCAAATAGACAACCAACTTACCATGTTACCTGGAAGGCCACCAAGAATACCGCCAAGAGTTGCTAGCAGGTATATTGCAATTATTGTTGTTATTGTCTTGATTATGGTCAGTGTCTCATTTAATGCCATGTGTTGGCATAACAGACTACAAATGATGTGTTTTTGGCATAGCAAATTACAAATAATCAAGTTCCAAAACTTCAAAGGGGCTTACAACCTAAAACGATCTCAAATGAATCTGTTAAAATCTTAAGAATCTTAACATGCCAGCATAACTGGAAAATAAAACAGTGGCTTACAAACTGGAAATGCTCAATATACATTCCAATCCCCAAGAAAGGCAATGCCAAGAAGTGCAATAGCTATAGAACCATTGTTACTATTTTCCCTGCAAGCAAGATGATGCTCAATGTGCTGCATCAAAGATTTTTACCTCACCGTCATACCTCGCATAACAAATGTAATTCGTTCTGCAAGGCTGTTCACTATGTGAGTTTTTTGCTATGCGAAACAAACTCGCATAGCGAAAATTCCTATGGAAAAACTTGCATAATGAACTTTTCTAAGGCGAAAACTCACATAGCAAAAAAAAATTGTTATGCAAATTTCACCCATAGAAACGCTCATTATGTGAGTTTTCCATAGGGAAAGTCCAACTGGCATACTGACATTTTTTTTGTTATGCGAGTTTTCTCCATAGAAACGCTTGCTATGTGAGTGTTTTCATAGCAAAAATTTTCGTTATGCAAGTTGGACCAGTTAGCGAGGAAGCCACTCGTTATGCGAGTTTTTCGCTATGCAATTCACTCGTTAAGCGAGGTTTGACTGTATATGGAGTGAAAAATGCCTGATCAAGCTGGATTCCTAAAATGAACATTAGAGATCGTATTGCAATTATTCGGTGGATACTGGAACATACCAAGGAATTTAAGATCATTCTATATTTTATAGGCTACAGCAAAGCTTTTGACAGTGTGGATTATGAAAAACTGTGCATGTTTCTGAAAGAAATGAGGTACCTTGATATTTGATTATCCTGATGTGTAACCTGCACTGCAGACAAAAACCTGCTACAGTATAGAATATAGAGAAAAAATAGTTTTCCATAGCAAACATTGCACCCAATTCAAAACCTATTGCCTTTGTTTGTGTCATGCTGTAAATTGATTATATTACAAAAATAGCAATAATAACTTGGTTTATTTCATTCCACAATTGAAAATTGAAATTAAGACACCAAGTTCCTTGACCTTTTTCCTCTGTGTTGGCTGGGAAACAAATGTTGCATAACATTCAAAATTATTCTTAATTTCTGTTCCCTCCCTCCAATATTTTTGCAGAGCTCCAAATGACAGTTCCCATCCTCCTCCACCTATACCCCCAAGAGGTCGCAAAGCCACACGCTAAATCTTGGGGATAATAGAAACTTGAATGAGGTGATGCATGTTTGTATTGTCAAGATTGACTCTTCAATGGAAATAACAGAAGCCTCTTTACCATTTGTTTACTCTTCATTCAATAAATAATTTTGGCATAGGATACTTTTTAAACTGAGCCAAAGCTGAAAGGACAGGATGTTAGGAACTCTTTGCCAAACGAGGCTTTTTCAAAGAAATACAGTTGTTACATATATATGTATGTATATAGAAAACCATGTTCTTCGTAAATTGTGAATAAAAATAAAAATTTATGTACAATGGTTCAATTTAAACATGGCTTTTCAGGTTCTGTGTACTTTTTTGAAGGGAGGATTATGAGGGCTGACATTAAAAACTGAAATTCACTTCTCATTTTATGGCCCATTTTTTTTTCATATGTACACACAAATGGGAAGAAATACTTTTTTTAAAAAAAAGACTTGTAGAACAATGTCCAAACAAGTGCTATTGTTTAAAGCCACCTAACACCAAAGGTTTGTGCTGTAGCAACTGCTGTGACAGCCATGTTTCAGCTGGAGCATGATTACTATACTTTGTATAGACAATGCTTAGACAATGCAGCCTGAACATTTTGGGCATGTCTTGGTGTTCAAGAAATTACAGATGTTCAGTTACTTTATGCACAATAATGATATAAACCAGAATATATATATGGAAATAACTACTCATTTGCTGGACCTTTTCACCCAACCTATCTGGCCTGTTATCTCAACCATCCATAGATGTCTTTGTGCATCTGACCTGGGAAACCTCCTTACTTGTTTATGAGCCATGAATGATCTAAAATAATTGTATGACATTTTAAATCTTGTGTTAACCCAAAGAGGTGCTTTGTTTCAACATATACATCCCAAAAGTTGGGGCTGGACCAGAAACCACAGCTTTGTTACACCACCACCACCACCATGTGAACTGTATGAGAAAAGAGTCCCCCCAAAGGATTTACATCTGTATGACATCTGTTCTACTTCTGATGTTCAGGCCGGGGGGGGGGCATACAAGAGGAATGCACTAGCATGCCCAAAGGATTCCCAAAATTTATAGAGTATTTTGTTGTACAGTCGCACAGTCGATTCCGACCCTTTGCGACCCCATGGACCACTGTCCGCCAGGCACTTCTGTTCTCCACCATCCTCCTCAACTCGCTCAGCTCTGTGCTCATTGTGTCTACAATACCATCTAGCCATCTCATTTTTGGCCGCCCCCTTCTTCTTTTGCCCTCCACCCTTCTTAGCATCAAGGCTTTCTCAAGTAAATCTTCTCTTCTCATTTGATGTCCAAAGTACTTTAGCTTCATCTTTACTATTTGACCTTCTAAGGAGCAGTCAGGGTTAATTTCTTCTAAGATTGACCTATTTGTTCTCCTCGCTATCCAGGGGACTCTCAAAACTTTCTTCCAACACCACAACTCAAAGGCATCTATTCTTCTGCGCTCAGCTTTCCTTATGGTCCAGCTCTCACAACCCTACATTGCCACTGGGAATACCATTGCTTTGACTAGCCGAATCTTTGTTTGCAATGTGATGTCTCTACTTTTTACTATGTTCCCCAGGTTTCTCATTTGCCTCCCAAGAATCAGTCACCTTTTTATTTCATGGCTGCAATCACCATCTGCAGTGAGTTTTGATCCTAAGAAAGTAAAATCTGTCACTGCTTCTACTTCTTCCCCATCTATTTTCCAGGGACGGATAGGGCCTGTTGCCATTATCTTGGTTTTCTTGATGTTGAGTCTCAAGCCAGCTTTTGCACTTCTTTCAACCTAATCGGGAGCTTTTTTAAGTCCTCCTCACTTTCTGCCATGAGGGTGGTATCATCTGCATATCTCACATTGTTAATGTTTCTCCCAGCAATTTTGATCCCAAATTGCGATTCCTCTATCCCTGCATTGCACATTATGTGCTCTATGTATAAGTTGAATAAGCAGGGTGACAAAATGCAGCCTTGCCTTACTCCTTTTCCTATTCCAAACCACTCCGTCATTCCATATTCTGCCCTAACTGTTGCTTCTTGATTCATGTACAGATTTTTCATGAGGCATATAAGGTGTTCTGGTATTCCCATATCTTTAATTACTTGCCACATTTTGTTGTGGTCTACTCAGTCAAAGGCCTTAGTGTAATCATCAATGAAACAGAAGTAGACTTGTTTCTGATATTCCTTTGTTTTTTTCCATGATCTATCTTATGTTGGCGAGGTGGTCTCTAAACCCTCTGCCTCTTTTGAACCCCGCCTGCAGTTCTGGTAATTCTCTCTCCACATGCTCTTGCAGTCTATCCTGTATTATCTTGAGCATCACCTTGCTAGTGTGTGGGATGAGCGCAATTGTTCGATAATTTGAATATTCTTTGGCATTACCCTTTTTGGGGATTGGAACGTATACTGATCTTTTCCAATCCTGTGGTCATTGTTGTGTTTTCCAAATCTGCTGGCATATAGAATGTAATAATTTGATTCCATCATCTTTTAGGACTTTGAAAAGTTCAACTTGGATACCACCATCTTCGCTGGCTTTGTTGTTTGCAGTGCTTTTTAGGGCCTTTTTGACTTCTCTCTCTAGGATGTCTGGCTCATGTTCAATGTTCTCATCGTTGTGATTATCAGGGGTGTTGTGGTCCTTTTTGTAGAGTTCCTCTGCATACTCTTTCCATCGTTTCTTAATCTCTTCTGCATCAGCTAACTCCTTGCCATCTTTGTCCTTTATCATGGTCATTTTTGTTTTAAACGTTCCCTTGATTTCCCCAATTTTTTAAAAAAAGATCTCTAGTCCTACCCCTGATATTGTTTACCTCTATTTCTTTGCACTGTTCATTCAGGTAGGTTTCCTTCTCTCTCCTTATATAGAGTATATGAACAATGTAAAAGATGGGAGAGTCAGTCTCTACCTAGGACTTGTTGTCCTCTGGCTGAAAGAGATTCCCAGCCCTGCTCTAGACACCATATTGGACTAGCAGTTTGAAAGTGCCATTCCACCACCCAGATCATAGTTATTGGTTTTAAGTGGGGAGGCTAAGGTTGTAGCCATTTGGTAATGCAGAAGAACGTTCTGCAAAGACTTAGAGACTTTCAAACTATTTGTGATTAAGCACTGGATAGTCTTGCTTCACTAACTGATTTTTGCAGCCACTTACTGATGCTCTTCAGTTATTGTACTGGATCAAGTAGTACTCGTCACCTAAATACCCCATTCTTTGTCAAACTGCTAACCTGCCAACCTTCCAGTCATTCAAGTGCAGTGTCTTAACCACTATGCCACTGCAGTCCCCTACATGGTTAGTAGATGGATGCAAAATAAACATTTTGGCATTACACATCTGCAAATGATTTAATTGAGGATTGTGTTCTGTTTACTCTCTTACAAAGTGGACTTGACCCACGAATGCTAACATTAAAATACAAGAGTTAGTCTTTAAGGTAGGGGTCCGGCTGGACATCACGCTATGGTAATTGAGTAGACTGTACAGCCATCAACTCAATGCCAAGTGTTGGTAAATAACCTGGCTCCCTAAAAGAGGCAACGGCTACAGGCGGATGAGTCCCTTTAGGTGGGGTGATGGTCCCCTTCAGTGGAGGAAATGCCACTGGAAACCATCATATTGGGCCCAACGGCAAAATGAGCAGAAAAGGAACCACTTCACTATTCTAATTGTCAACGGTCACGGAGGTGGAAGAGGCCATGCCAGATGGACTGGCTGTGAAGGTGCACCTTGTTAATATCCTCAAGGCTACAGCAGTCCATTGCATTCCCTGTGTTAAATCCTGCACGTCTTATTTCATACGTGCCGCAGAAGATGGCTCTGTGTGTGTGTGTCATTCCATTGCAAGCTGGGATCACCTTAAACAAAATCACGACAATGGCATTTTTCCTGTAAAAATTATTTTCAGGAAAAAATGTATACAGTACTCGGATATGAGTAGCAACCGACAAGTCTTTGAGATGCCACAACATTTTTGATATACAGTAGATTTGTTTACTCTATGCCTGCACAAATTAACACGGCTGCCACTTCAAAAATGTTCTCTCTGATATGCTTGCACTTGCACAGAATTATGGTAACACGGCTATCCAGTGGTGGGCAGCAAAAACCAAAAAACCCTACTACCACACTGTGGGCGGAGCCAATGTCATGGACGGAGCCAACATCATGATTTCATGGACATGGGCAGAGCCAAAAGTCATGGGCAGAGCCAAAATAAAACCCCATAAAAATAAGTAAATATACAAATTCAAATTAAATAGACATAAAACTACATAAAAACACATAAAATACACATTAAAAATAAATACACATTAAATACACATTAAATAGACATAAAAACACATACACATTAAATACACATAAAACACATAAAATTACACATTAAAAATAAATACACATTAAATACACATTAAATAGACATAAAAACACATACACATTAAATACACATAAAACACATAAAATTACACATTAAAAATAAATACTCATTAAATATACATTAAGATACACCCACCCACCCCACACCCAGGCTGTAGGGAGCTTCAAGCTAGCAGCTGCTCTTCCTCCTCCTGGCTTGGGAGGACAGCAAGGAGGCTGCCAAGGGTCTTAGGAGCAGCCAGTGGTTCCTCCATGGCTGTGCGTGGCTGCCCGACGCTCTGCTCTGTCATACTCCAAGCAGCAAATGGCTGCTTGGCTCAGCAGGCAGAGCGCTGTAGGCGTGCATGCACGCCAAGCGCTGTAGGCGTGCCAAGCGCTATAGGTGTGAATGCACGCCAAGCGCTGTAGGCGCACCAAGTGCTGTAGGCGCGCATGCATGCCAAGTGCTGTAGCCACGCCAAGCGCTGTAGGTGTGCCAAGTGCTGTAGGCGCGCATGCACACTAAGTGCTTGGCAGCATGCACAGTGGGGAACTGGCAAAAAGGTAAGCCCCCAAGGTGGTTTCCCCCAAAAGCCACTACTGGTTCTCCTGGACACTGGGAAAAGCTACTACCGGTTCTGGTGAACTGGTGCGAACCTGCTGCTACCCATCACTGCGGCTATCACATCAAAGATGTTGACTCTTTGATATGCTTGCAAAGACTAACATGGCTACTAATTAAAAATGTTTACTCTCTGATATGCTTGCACAGACACATGGCTGCCACTTCAAAAATGTTCTGATATGCTTGCATAGAATTAACATGGCTACCACTTTCAAAGATGTTTACTCTGATATGCTTGCAAAGACTAACATGTTTACTCTGATATACTTTCACATACTAACATGGTTGCCACTTCAAAGATGTTTACTCTCTGATATGCTTTCACAGACTGATATGGTTGCCACTTCAAAAATATTCTCTCTGATATATATGCTTACACAGAATTAACATGGTTACTACTTCAAAAATGTTCCCTCCGATATGCTTGCACAGAATTAACACAGCTACCACTTTCAAAGGTGTTTACTTTGATATGCTTGCAAAGACTAACATGACATCCACTTAAATGTTTACTCTGATATGCTTTCACAGACTAACATGGTTGCCACTTCAAATATGTTTACTCTCTGATATGCCTGCACAGACTAACACAGCTGCCACTTCAAAAATGTTCTCTCTGATACAGTACTATATATGCTTGCACAGAATTAACATGGCTACTACTTAAAAAATGTTCTCTCCGATATGCTTGCACAGACTAACATGGTTGTCACTTCAAATACAGTCAAACCTCACATAAAGAGCACCTCGCTTAAAGAGTAACTCACTTAAAGAGCAGAATTTTCTCTGAATGTTCGCTTCACTTAACAAATAAAACCAATCAAAAATTCACTTAACAAATCTGGGTTCACAATCCCCCCCACAACTGGTCATTTACAATGGTGTTTCAGTTAGAGCAAACTCGCTTAAAGAGCAATCCTGTGAAATGCATTATGCTCTTTAAGCGAGGTACCACTGTATGTTTACTTTCTGATATGCTTGCAGAGACTAACATGACTGCCACTTCAAAAATGTTCTGATATACAGTACTGTATGTGCTTGCACAGAATTAACACGGCTACCACTTCAAAAATGAATGATTTGATCCACGAAAGCTAACAATAAAAATAAAGCAGTTACTCTTTACAGTGCTACAGTGTTTATTTTATTTTGTTTTCTGATATACTTCAAAAATGTTCTCTCCGATATGCTTGCACAGAACTAACACAGTTGCCACTTCAAAGATATTTACTCTCTGATATACTTGCAGACTAACACGGTTGCCACTTCAAAAATGTTCCCTCTGATATGCTTGCACAGAATTAATTCTTGGGAGACAAGCTATGAGAAATCTGGGGAGCCTAGTGAAAAGTAGAGACATCACATTGCAAACAAAGATTCGCATAGTCAAAGTAATGGTATTCCCTGTGGCAATGTATGGTTGTGAGAGCTGGACCATTAGGAAAGCTGAGCGCAGAAGAATAGATGCCTTTGAGATGTGGTGTTGGAGGAGAGTTTTGAGAGTCCCCTGGGCAGCGAGGAGAACAAATAGGTTGATCTTAGAAGAAATCAACCCTGACTGCTCCTTAGAAGGTCAAATAGTAAAGATGAAGCTAAAGTACTTTGGACATCAAATGAGAAGAGAGGACTCACTTGAGAAAGCCTTGATGCTGGGAAAGGTGGAGGGCAAAAGAAGAAGGGGGCGGCCAAAAATGAGATGGCACCAGGAGGAGGGCCTTCTCCGTGTCCGCCCCGGCCCTTTGGAACCTCCTGCCAACTGAGTTACGTCTACAGACAGAGCTCCTGCCCTTTCGGAAGGGCCTAAAAACCTGGCTGGCAGGGCAGGTGTGGGGGTCCAGGAACATGGGGTCCCATGTTGGGTGGCTGATATGATGGGACAGCCACCCCTCCCTCACTCTTTTAAACTTTTAAAATCTTTTTAAACCTTTTAACCTTTTTAAATCTTTTAGATTTTTGTAAATTCATGGTTTAATTCTTTTTTAATTGACTTTTAAGTAATTTATGTACCTCAAGGTTTTAATTTATGAATTTTCTGTAAGCCGCCTAGAGTCAGGTTCGCCTGATTAGGGCGGGATAATAAATCTAAATAAATAAATAAATAAATAAATAAATGGTATAGTGGATGCAGTGGGAACGGAGCTGGGTGGGCTGAGGAGGACATCAGAGGTGCCTGGAGGACAGTGGGGTCCATGGCTGGGGTCATCATTGCAAAGGGTCGGAATCGACTGTGGGACTGAACAACAAAAATGCTTGCACACAGACTAACACGGTTGCCACTTCAGAAATGTTCCCTCCGATATGCTTGCACAGAATTAACACGGCTACCACTTTCAAAGGTGTTTATACTCTCTGACATGCTTGCAAAGACTAACACGGCTGCGGCTACAAAAATGTTTACTCTCTGATCTCCTTGCTCAGAAGACGTCCCCCGGCGACCACTCCAAAGAGAGGCGGCGGAGCTCCTTCCTCCGCCCCCCGTCCATCACCCCCCCTCACCCGCGCTCTCGGGGGGGGGTAGAGAAAGCGAAAAGGGGGTCGTCGGGACCAAGAGAGAGTTTCGTCGGATAAGGAAACGAGTCACAACTCCGCGCCGAGGCCTAGAGGAAGAGGACGGGCCTTCCCTTGCGCCTGTCGGTGCGGAACCCTTGCAGTGGCAGCCCGCGTTTCCCTGGGGAGGGAGGTCGGGAGAGCACCGGCTGCTTTCGTTTCGTGGGGACCCCCCCCCCCTTGCCGGGGTTGGAGAGAGTTTTTTGGGGTGTGTGTGAGAAGGAAGGCTCCGTGTGCGAGGGTGGCGGGGTCCCCCTCCTCCTCCTCTTACGCGTGTTGACCCTTCAGGTTAGTCCTTCGGCCATTAAAATGAAAGGACATTGCCCCCACCCCACCCCACATCATATGAGGTGGTTTTGGGGTTGTCGCTTTTGTCGAACGGGGACAAATAATAACACATGACGTTTTAAAGTCAAAGACATCCTGAAGTTATTTGGACGTCTGACAGGTGGCTTTTAAAGTCAGGGATCTGTGGTCAGACCTGAAAGGTGGCTGTGGCTTATTGGGAGAGCACCCCTTACTACGTGGAGGAGGGCAGGGGGGGGGGTGGTGGTGTGGGGGGGGGGTAACGTAGCTTCACACACAGTACAGAAGAACCATCTCAGGCCATTTATTATTATTATTATTTATTAAATTTAATACCCCGCCCCAATCGGGAGAACCCAACTCTGGGCGGCCCACAATCAGAATAAAACAAGAATAAAACAAGAATAAAACCATCACTAAAACGTCAAAGTTAAAATAATCGGAAGATTAAAACAACACAGGGATAGATACCAATAAAATCCCTCATCATAATTTACCTTATGATAACTTCTTGAAACTGGTGCTCAACATAAGAATGTGCCCTATATCCAGAGGATAAGATGCAACAAGCACATTATACCAGCTTTTGAACGTTTTCTCTGGGTTCGCGTGCTGATTTCTCATCTCTTCAATTTCAGTTTTCTATTACGCATTATGATTTTTCACATCTGAGCAATTTGAAAACCTGTATTATACATTATCTCTGTATTAGTCAGAGATATGGAAGAATAATAGCAAAGCTCTGCTAGTTGCATTTGCTATTTCTTCAGAGCTAACAAGCCATTAGAGTTCTAATCTTTAGCTCTAGAATCCATTCTATATGGTTCAATGAAACTAGATTTCTCTAATCAAACAACAGTTAAAAAGTTCTATATAGTAAGAACTCAGTCCTTTGTTTCGATCTAGTGTTAGATTAGTGGTATAGCTGTTATTTGGATGTAGGCATCCTTGGGGAAAATTCGACTTAATAGCATAGTTGTCATCCTCTTCCTTGAAACAAACCTTGCTGATATGACCAAGGCTCAGTAGATTACAATCCAACATTCATACCTAAAGTTATGTCCTACTAACTCAGTGAGGTTATAAACACGTACAAGGTCCTACTGCCAGTTTGTGAGATGCATAGTTCAGTGCTGTTCATGTTTCTGCAAAGTCAGATGGCTTAGTGGCATTTATTCGCAAGCATGTGTACATAGGCTTGTATCCTTAGTATGAGCCTACTATGCATATCTAAGGAGAATAAATTGTTTTGAATTTCCATGGATCTTCTAAATCATGTTGCATCATTTTGACCTATCCTGGCCACCTGTTTTGATATACAGTACTGCCTTTTCTTACTCATTGACAATCTTTATGAAAAACAGTGTACCTAAGCAGATTTAGTGGTTGAGCAATGCATATCACAATCCAGTTTCTGCGAATATATGTTTTGGTAAGGAAGCAGATCTCTGTGAAAAGGAAAAGATGAGTGAGTGGGAAAGAGGGTTCTCTTAGATCCAGCAGCCTGATGAAATAGAGAACTATTTTTAAAAATTATATACAGTAGTTAGATATTTCTGGTTTTGGATGTTTGAAATAACTTGTAATGTAGTTATGAATCTATCCATAGGTTTGGTGTAGTATCAAATAGACTTTACTGACAATTTGAAGAGTCATTTTCTTACCATTTAAAAATTTCAGGTTAAACAGAATGCTGTGGGTGGCTATTTCAACCGATGTTCTGTGTTGCACGTTTTCCATATGCAAGTGAGTTGTTTCCTCACACAAGCATTCCAATAAATTTGACTTCTTACTAGATTGTTGGAAGAATATTTAGTTTTGAAACGTAGAGCCTAAGTTTCACTTTATCAGACTACCAGTCAGGTTATATTTGAGATTCATGAGGATAAAACCCAATAAGGATAAAATCCAGTAAGAATGTGATAGAGTAGATGGTTGTCATTTAAACATATTCTTTGAAAAGTTGGAACCCTAATAGCTTTAAGAAGAAATAAGATAGCTTTAAGATTAAATGTCCAACTGGATAGGAATATTTCTACTACTGATACATTATACACTTTTTGGAATAGTAGCCTTGTTAGTCTGTGGTTCAGGCATATCGGAAAACAAAATAAAAAACACTGTAGCACTTTAAAGACTAACTGCTATATATTGTTACCTTTCGTAGATCAAGTCGACTTCTTCACTTAGTCTTTATTTGATGGGCATTTCAAGTTTGGTTGTTTCTTATACAAACAGCATCACCTGTCCCTTGATAGTAATAGTAAACATTGTTTTGTTTTTGTTTTTAGATAACTTGCTATGAGTAATCCAGAGATAAAGAGAAACAACTTCCTAGAAGTCAAATTTGTAGCAGATGAAGATGTAATGAAGCATATTTCTGAGAGTGCTGGTATGGAGTTCTTGGCTATAGAAGCCCATCTTGTTTTAGTAATGTTAAAATGAGATATAGTACCAGAATTTGCATTTAGATTTTACTCCCAAAGTGCCTGACAACGTTGTACGTTCTTTGGTGTCTTTATGATACAGAGTTGTCAAAAATAAAGTGGTGTGTGATTTCTTGCTGCACAGAGAAAATTTGTTATATTGCACAACCTCACTCAGTCTTGAAACGGACCAAATGGGGTTTGACTTCTGTGTCAATGTTTCTTTGAGCTAAGGGAAATCTGTGTGCAAAAGAATGTCATATATAAAAAGGCTCTAGGTGGGGCTTATGTATGAATAAAGATCAATAATAATAATTTCATGTCAGGAATTATTCTGGGTTGAAGGGATTTTTGCTGGAGAAACGCCACTCATGATGCTCAAATGAGGCTCCTTTCATGTCCCCAAAATCTTTCCCCACCAAAGTGGTCCTTATTTATCTACTTGTAATTTTTTGCTTTTGAACTGCTAAGTTGGCAGAAGTTGGGAGAGAGACAGGCGCTCAGTTCGATGTACAGTACCCAAGTCTTGAACTGCCAACTTGTCAGCCTTCCAGCTAACAAGGGGAGCTTAACCACTGAGCCACCACAGCCCCTAGTAATAAACAGTTGTGCTGTAAGTGTAAATGCAGGGGAGGGGAAGACGTTAATAGCAGCACTAGGAGGCTGGATTACTGTTTGTGTTGCTCAAAGCATTATTGTTTGTACTTCCAGGTCAAAAAGCACGGAAGAACAAAACTCAACATACGCTTGATGTAAAAAGATGGGTGAAGAAATCAAAAGGTGGCAGTGATGACGAGGCCCAAGATATTTTTGAAGAGCAGGATTATTTGTCTCTTTTAGGGATAGATATCCAAGGTACGGCTGAGAGAAATGGGGCATTTGGAGAACATGGGACACCACAGACCTAATAATGAAACAGCCAGCTGTGAAATAACTCTAGTTTGTATTGAAATCAAAACTGAGTCTCACAGTTGGCCTGCTCATTTTCACTTCTAAATTTAAATGCTGATCAAACGCTTTGTAAAATATACGCCTATTGTTCTCCAGAACAAAACTATTGTAGCCCCCTCCCCTCAAAATCTTGCTTCTGAGAGTTTTCTAGTATTGTTCTGTGTTTTTCAGGGCCTTTGAAAAATGGCTCTGGTGCAAGTGGTGGGGATGTTTTCTCATTCCAAACTCCGAAACACTCTAAGAAGATGGCAGAAATGGGTATGTATTCTGTCCTATTCTAGTCTTTGTGCTCCTCAGCGTGAACAATTACATTATTCATGCTCTAAAAGGTTCGCCATCACTGCCCTAGCCGGAGCATGTAGACAACACAAGAGTCAACTTGGGTACCAGGAGCAGCACTGCCCAGGACCAGAGAAGAATCTTATTCCTCACTACCAGAAGGTTGCAGCTTCCAGGAACTAAGGGGGTTTACCCCCATCCACTGAAAAGAAGGACAACATCCTGTCATTGTTAGGATACCCTGTTCCCCCACCCTGGGCTGAACAGGCCAAGCACTCTGGACTTGGAATACCCTTGGCACAAAGCGATTTTACAAACTGCCCGCATGAGTGTGCTGTAACAGTATGTGTGACATCAGCCAACCTATCATTTATATCTGACTGGTATGTTATATGCCTGCTTATCTGATCTGGCATTTCTGTTTGCTTTACAGCCTCTGAACTAGCTCATCAGGCAGAAAGGCATGCGATCCATGACAGTTTAAAGAATTTTGATGTGGAAATGGGTGTTTCTAAAAACAGCAAAAGTAAGTTCTATTAAAATACATCCAACAAAGCAGTTGGTGAACAAATGTTGATTCAGTGGCTCGAATTAATGACTTGGTCTGGCCAGACAGGGAAATTATGCTTGGGCTCTACAGATTTGCTCAAGCCCCTGTGTAATCTTGAGGATCTATATATGAGATTTGCAGATCATTTAAGAGATAATGAATACCTGTTTAAGAAAGATTAAGGCAACAGATATGATAATTTCATCAATTTTGATACAATTTCATATGCCCAGCAGTATGAGATATGCAGTAGGCAGTTTAAATATGTTAGTTGAGTTAATGGGGAAGCTGTTGTCTTTAGCTAGTAATTTATAACCCAGTTTTGTTCAATTTTCAGAATATTCTACTTCAGGTAAAGGCCAAGCAGAGGTAAGTGGCAATCCTGTTAACAAGAGTCACCGTTAATATATTTCAGGAAGAGCGAAGAACGTAGTTTTCTTTACATTTAGAATTCCTTCTGTGGTTTCCAATTATCTCCAGCAATGAAGGAAGATTTGCTTATTATGCCTGTCATTGTGTAATAAGAACTGCTGTTATTATTTTTTGTGGCTTACATCAGTCTTTTTTTGGCCATGGTCCACCTAAGCATCTCTAAAATCCTGATCCTCCCCCTGACATATAATTCTTATTATTATTCAAAAACTGAACTCCTATTCACGAGGTGGAAGCCTAAAAGGCTATTAACTATGAATAACTCATTTACAAATTGCCTCCTTAAAAATCAAATTGCCCTCCTGTGGGGAACGACGGGCTTACATTGTTTGAGCCCATGCAACCTGAAAAGGTGGAAGAATTTAGGACTGTGCACCTCTGCCCATGATATATTTTAATACTCAATTACAGTAGTAGCCTAATAATTTGAACATTTTCAAAGGGCAGAGACATTTTAAGTATGTATGTATGTTGCAGCAAAAACAATAGGATTTTGCAATCACCTTAAAAGCTAGCATGTTTTATTTAATATGCCCCTCCATCCCTCATGTGTATAAATGTCTGCCTCCTGAGGCTACAGTCAGTGCATGTAAAGAAGTGGTCTGTAGTTCACAGATGCATATGCCAAATAAAACATAGATGTATAAATGCATCTTTGTGGTAAGTTATGCACTCTGTATATAACTACAGAATAGTCCCCCCCCCCCCAACAAGGCTACATAAATTTGTCTGTATAATTTACATTTTAAGAGAAATGTTACATTTGGTATTTCTTGTGACCTGCAGTGCTATATGAGCTGCCCAACTCTGCCCTCCCTTCCGTGTTTAATACATTAATTAATTGGTTTGTACCTATTGTTACATTGCAGTTATATCAAACTGCATATTTATTATAGGCATATTTATTAGACAGGTTTTCCCTCTGTTTACACGTTTGAGATTGGTACTTTTGATGTTTTTTTGTGTAACTTGTTTGCTGATGTTATGGACACAATATTTTTATTTATATATGCTAATTATTTTTCTATTGTAATAATAATGTAAGCTGTTGTAGTGACTGATGCTACAAGTGGAATATCAATTATGTATTGCAGCACTTTTTTTTTGAGAAGTTTAGACAGTTTAGGTATGAAATAAATTTTAAGAATAGCTTATGACTATATGATGCTTCATTTCTTTATCTTCTGTGAGTTAATGCATTCTGTGTGCTTAAATGTAGGCTCAGTCTTAAGATTCATACGTACAGTATTTGGAACAAGCTAATCTATATAGAGTCAAAAGATATGTTTCAAAATTAGTACAGTATAACATGGATTCTAACCTGGCTTTGCTTGGCCTGCAAATCAAATAATGAAAGATTTCAGAATTAGATTTCTGAAAAATAAATTTAATTTCTGAGTTTATTTGTAGTCATATAATTTAGATTTTTTTAAAAATAGAACAAATTTTATTTCAGAATAAAAGTAATATTTTTTACTCTTTTCAACAGAGTAAAAAGAATGATTGTAAATCAAAAACACCTTACAGACTCAGGAAAAGAATTTCAGGTAAGAGGTACTGCTTATAATAAACTGAAGCTTAATATATTTTAATGTCATGAACATTCTTTCTTTGCCTTTTCAGAATATTTCTAAAAAGCAGCTTTCTGCCTGATATTTCAGTGTTAAATCTAAAATATAGTAAAACAGCACTGTGTTATATTAGGTTCTACACTTCTTTTTGTCAATCTAATTCAGGGGTGCCCAAACTTTTTGGGCCATGGGCCGATCATGTGGTTCAGGGAGCTGGTCACTAAGGCCTGGGGGCCGGGGGCAGCCCCCGACACCAATTCATCTGGCCCATGAAGCTCCCATTGCTCCTGGAAGCGGAAGTAAAACACGCCCATACGGGCACGTTTTACTTCCGCTTCCAGGAGCGACGAGGGCTTCGCGGGCCGGATGAATTGGTGTCAGGGACCACACCCGGCCCCTGGGCCTTAGTTTGGGCACCACTGATCTAATTCCTACCTCAGTTGGCTTAACTGCACAAATGATCAGTGGCAATACTGTAATGGCTGTAACACAATTTGCATTGTGTTGCGTTGGCGCTTCCAAAATTACGTTAAAATTTCCCATCCAGCTGAGTAAATGGCTGTTGAAGATCTTTCTGCTTATTTCATCATCTGCCTCAAAAACAAGGGGCTATTGTAAATATAACTGTCCTAGTAGAATTGAATGCCATAGATGATTTTTTTATTGTGTCTAGCTACTCTTTTACTTATTTATTTCATGTAATCTACTTCTGTGATTGAATTTTGATTTATTACTTATTATCACAGATTTCTTTATCTATTAAGTCATTTCCCCACACAGATATGGAAGCCTGCTCTGCAGAAAACATCTGCATCTTTGATTTTTAAATTCAGCAAACACGCCATTATGTCTATCTAAGGGCTTAGGCCTGTGATGGTGAACCTTGGCACTCCAGCTGTTCTTGGACTTCAATTCCCAGAAGCCCAAGTCTCTGTGAATCCATGTATACGCAGTAAACCCATTCGTGTTGATTCACGGGCTTCTGGGAATTGAAGTTCAAGAACAGCTGGAGTATTGGCCTAGGCAGTGTGGAAAAAGGGGAGAAAAATGTGTTCTGTGGACAGTTCTGTTGAATGCTATTTCTCTAGCTATTATATCCAGTGTAATGTTTATATCCTTTCTTCCATGATAAGTAACCAACCCTGTCAGGAGGTTACAAATAGGACTTGAGTGTAATAACCTCCCTGCTCTGTTTTCTGGCATTTTGTATGCTTGACTGCCTATTGATAAGCGTCTCCTTTTCAGCTTTAAACATGTGCTCTGAGAGTGAAAGCGACTATTCTGCTTCATGCTCTGAAGAAGAAGAGGATGATAGTTGTATAAAAACAGCTGAAGGAGCTGCTCGTTTTGAAATGCCAGCCAGACCCCAAACGTCTTCTGCTTCCTTTAGTAAAGAAATCCAGGCTAAGAGACCAAAGAGAGACATTTCTGTGAGTGAAATTTTTGAAATTGTAGCTGCATTAGTCTGTGTTTCAAGCATATCAGAGAGTAAACAATTCAAAACAAAAAGACAGGAAAATGTTGTGACATTTTAAAGATGAACTGCTGTATTTTAATGCTAGTTTTCGTGGATCAAGTCCACTTTAACAGTAATACCTGTTCTTCAGTTTCATAACTAATATGAAGAATAGGTATTATTAGTTGTAAAAAAAACCCACGTTGACTTTTATACATCTGTCATGCTAACCATTCTGTACCTCTGTACCTGATGTGTATAAATTGATACCATGAAGCCTCACTCTTATGTCTGATAAAGTGGACTTGATCCACGAAAGCTAACATTAAAATACAGGAGTACTGTATTTTAAAGTGCCACACCATTTTTTGTATTTTTTGTTTTGTTTCTTGTTCTTCAGGTGCCGTATCCATTCTGGATATTGGCTATCATCCTGGTGATGGTCTTCCTGTTCTTAACTTCTCAGAACAGTTCTTCTGAGGACATGCCACACCAGTCTCTCAGGTTCTTCAGCCATGAAGTCCGACTACATTCAGGGCTTCTCTTCCCAGGGATCTTCCCTTGTAGAGTGAGTTGGAGTATTCTATACTTTATGTTGCTCCCCATGATATGCCCAAAGGTATTGGAGCTTCCTTTGCTTAATGGTTTTGAACAGTTCTTCTTCTTTATCCATCCATTGCAACACTTCTACATTAGACACATGGTCAACCCATGATATCCTTAGCAGCCGTCTGTAGATCCACGTTTCAAAAGCTTCCATTCTCTTTTCAGATGCTTTCGTCTTGTTTTGTTTATTCTGATATTCCTGTGAGTGTGGATGCAGTTTAATTTGTTGTCATTTTTTAAAAAAGAAATAATGTATTTTAAAAGCAGCTATATTGATGTTCAAGATCAAAGCAGATCCACTTAAGTCTTTAACACAACATGTTTAGGATCTGAATTGTGGCCAAACTGGTCCAAACTAGGTTTGATGCTACAAGCTTAACTCTGCTGACAGATGAAACGCAAGCCTTTGAAAGGACTTGGCCTGGACTGTGGTAATAAACATACAGTTAATAGAATAACACTTAATTCTAAGAATGATACTCAGAAGCAAGGCTCATTATACGTAATGACATTTACTCCCAGTTAGTTGTTCAAAGGATTGCAACCTTGTGTTGTGTTGGCAACACAATAAGAATAATTGAAAGAATACTTGTTGTCTTATAGTTTACTTTTAAGGCATATCTTTGGCTAAGACATCAAACTTACAGTACAAGACAGATTTTTGATGTTTCCTTAAGGGCTTTTTAAAAAAAACCTAAAAAAGATGTCCTTATTAAGGTAAAATTCTATAAAATGGGGAAAAATCAGTGCCATTTTTCTAACCAGTTAGTATACATGCAAAAGTAGTTTGAAGAGAAGCCTGTTTTTTCATATCATTGAGCATAAAATAGAAGGGCATTAAATGTTATACAATCCAAGGGATATTTTCAGTTACACTCTAGTGTACACAGATTGGTTCTTTTCTGTTTTAAAATCTCATCCCATATTTTTCCTTGTTGTTATTCTTTATTTAAGTTAAGCCATCAATTAGCTCTCCTCATTACTTCCTTGGTAACGTTTTTGCAGGAGAGAGTATCTAATTAGTCTTGCGTATATGTGCATTTTCCCCCTCAGGACAATTTGGTGGAAGAGTATTTTGAGGCACATAGCAGTTCCAAAGTTTTAACGTCAGATCGAACGCTTCAGAAGCTGGAAAAGAAAAAACTTGATCAGGTACAAGTGTTTTAGTAGAAAAAGTGTGAAGATTGTACTGCCATTTTGCATTGGCCAGCATCTTGTAAGCTGTTTAGAATATATTTTCTGATGAACAAGCTATTTGATGTGTAATATAATACTGTATCACTTTGCGTAATTCACGTAGTATGCCAGACATCTTCTGGTTCTCCCCTCTCTATTAAACAAATCACATGGTGTATGTAATTGATGTCCAGTTACAACAAGATGGGAATGCTGTTAGTTGTGCCCCATCTGTTTGGGACATTAGTTTGGCCTCTTTTGCCAGGGTTTTCTTCTCCTTTGAAGGCCCGGTTTTATGTTATGGGGACTCAGGGCTTTCTTGCTATGTAAATACTCAGGTAGTCTCTATAGTGTATTGTTTGCTAATTGCATATACTCCTAGGCAGAGAAAGCTGTGGTTATCACCCATGGAATATCCTGGTTTTGGATTAGTGTGATGTACTGTTTGTTATTTTTGAAGGCTGAAAGCTCCCAGTACCTCAAAATAATGTGGCTGGGTTTACTTTCTAGAACAAGATCTATAGAAGGCATTTTTAGTTCCTGATACATTTCTAAATATAAACAAAGGGGTAGATTTTAATTGTGAAACTTCTAATGCAGTGTTTCCCAACCTCTGGTTTTTGGACTTCAGTTTCCAGAAGCCGAAGTCAATTCCCCCAAAGCACTGATCAACTAATGTACTGAGTTGAGCTCCTGGGAATGGAGGACACCCCCCCCCCGGTGGGGTGTGGGCCCCACGTTGGGAACCACTGCTCTAATGTTACATTGTTTAAGGATTAAAGTAATTGTTGGGTTGATGGGGAAATAGTCCATATATTTCCTTTTCCTAACCTGTTTATAGTCTCCTGTTAGAAAAACATGGCATTTCTTTCCCCGTGGCTTCAGAATTTCAGGAAATATTACAAAAGGTGTACAAAATGGTACATGGGCACCTTTTTGAGGGCTTTTGTACCATTTTGTACTATTTTCTGAAATTTTGAAGCCACGGGGAAAGAAATGCCATGTTTTTCTAACAGGATAATAAACACATTAGGAAATTGAAATACATGGACTATTTCCCCATCAACTTGACAGTTAGTTTAATCCATAAACAATGTAACATATGCCTAAATCAAATTATTAATTCCTGTTAATTTAAACCCAGTGAATAAGTGGTTTGACTGACCACGGTCTCATTGATTTATGGGTGTACTGTAGTTAGAACTACAATTGGATTTAGGCTACTATTTATAAGTTAGCATGCAAGATTATATTATTTGATCTAACTTAGATTTTACAGTCTGGCCAGGTTATCCTGCTATGGTAGTAGAGAAGCCCCTACTGCCAGTGACTCAACACCATTTGTCAGGGGGTGGTAGTAACCTGACAACCCTGAGGACTAACAGCCTTGGGTGCCAAAGTCCACAGAGACGGGTGATGGTCCCCAAGTGGATTAGATTCCACTTGAATCCATCTTGATGGAGGGCAGCAGCGTCATCAATCCTGGCCTGGGGCCGATGAGGACTTTGCATGCCAAAAGGGCTCAGGACCAGAAAGTGACTCGCGGAGCTGGATCAGTGGTACTGGTGTCGCACTGTGATGCAGAAGGCAAATGGAAGGCTACTGCCTTAGATTGTTCTCAGGACAATTTTCATGGCTGATCACCATGAGGATTGCCAATATTTGGACTCAGCTATGACGCAAGGTGATGGGGTCTGGCCTCCATGTCACTCCCCCTCCCTGCTGCGGTGCGAAGGACAGATGAAAGGCCACTGCATTATATTCTCAGGGAAGTCTTCATGGCTCATCACCATGAGGATTGCCAATATTTGGATTTGGATACAACAGAACAAGAAATAGATTTTACAGAGCATTTTATGCGTGTTTACTGAGGTTTTGGAGATCAGATATTAATATGGGTTGCCATGGGTGAGGCGAAACTTGATGACATACAACAACAAGAAAAAAGCCTATTCTATTTGTAGACACAGATTGTTGATGTTTGACATATCTTTCTTAAGTGTGCTTTAAAAAAGAACGAAAGTTTTGTAGCAAGCAGTATATGACTCATCTAATGGAAGAGAGAGCAAAACCAGAGCAGGAAACTATGTATTCAGGTTTTGATATCTCTCAATTAGATCAGAGTTTGCTAGAAGGAGAAAACACTTGTTACACTCCTTTCATGAAAATTATAGTTCCTTTAAGGGTAGAAATGATCTTCGGTTTCATTATTGTATATACTCTATACATAGGCATTATTTTTAAAGGCTGTAAAATATTTTATATTCTGATCTTCATAATATAAATTTTTATTGAAATCTAATTGTAGAAATTTTATTAGTCATTTGATGCAATCTATGACGGCGTGACCCCCTGTCTCTGTCCCAACTCCTGCCAATCTAGCAGTTTGAAAGCAACAAATTGCAAGTAGATAAATAGGTACCACTTTGGCAGGAAAGGTAAACAGCATTCCGTGCTTGCCACATGATCATGGAAAAGTCTGCAGATGCAGACAGAGCTGGCTTTCTGGCTATAAACGGAGATGAGCACCAAACTCTAGAGTTGGATATGACTGGCTTTCGAGCAAGGGCAACCTTTACCTATTGTGATTAAGAACTTCATTAGTATAATATTAACTGTGTTTAAAATTTATACTTCTCTCCTGCAACCCTATATAAAAGCTGTCTTCCTGCTTCTGATACAGGAGTCTCTGCAAAACCTCTTGAGCAAAGTACCTGTTGCATTTGCTGCTGAACGGGAAGAGTTAATAGAGCAACATAAAATGCTCTTTTATAAATGGATGTTGCAGTTGCAGTAAGTATCCCATATACACTATTTCTATCAGAACAAGTTTGTGGTAAGGTTTTGTAGACTTCAACATAGTTTGCTGGCTCGTGTAGCTTTAATGCAGTTACTAAGCTCTTCCTCCTAGTGGAAGCCACTAACTTTTCATGTTCCCTGAACCTCCCTTTCTTATTGTTTCCTTTCCAAATCAGAGTTGCAAGCAAGATTTCTTTCTTGGTTTGTGACTCGGATAACAACAAGGCAGGAATCAAAATTTGGATGCTATGATAAGGCTTTGATTTCTGGTTAGTTTAGCCCAGCGATGGCGAACCTTTCAGAGACCGAGTGCCCAAACTCAGCAGGCTGCCGTCCATGCCTCAGAGGGGCGGGGGAAAGGAGAGGAGCTCCCATTGGGCTGCTGGGCAGAGGGGTGGGGTGAACTCTGTGCTGGGGGGAGGGAGGAAGTGCTTCCATTGGGCTGCTGGGCAGAAGGGCGGTGCAAACTCTGTGCTGGGGGGACAGCGTGCATGCCCACAGAGAGGGCTCTCGGTGCCCCCTCTGGTACATATGTCATAGGTTCTCCACCACTGGTTTAGCCTTTCTGTTTATGGGTGGAGTGAAGAACTATTAATATGTAGCTTATTGACACTAAGCTAGAATTTATCAGAACCAAACATGGCCAGTGATTCTTTAGACCAGGGGTGCCCAAACTACAGCCCGCTGGTCGGATCCGACCCCCAACGCCAATTCATCCAGCTCTTGCCGCGCCTGGAAGCAGAAGTAAAACACATAAACACATGCCCAGAATGCCGCCGTAAATGCACCCACGGCTGTCGTAAACGCGTTTACGACAGGCAGGGGTGCATTTACGACAGCGTTCTGCGGACGTGCGTTTTACTTCCGCTTCTGCTGCAAGGAACCATGTGAATGGCCCGCTGAATCACATGACTAGCCCACGGCCCGAAAAGTTTGGGGAGCCCTGCTTTAGAGCTCAACCATGCAAATACATTTATGATATAGGATTGTTAAGAGCTGACAGAAGAAATGAGAGCACGGCTCTCTCATATTTACAACAAACAAACAAACATATTTAATTGTTTGAAGAATGTAGTATTATCAGACAGCAATAGTAAGGTGTACTAGACTTGTAAACTTTGGGTTTTTCTTTTTCTTTCCTGCAGCCTGGGATTCAATATTGTGGTATATGGTTTGGGTTCAAAGAAAGATTTGTTGGAGGATTTTCGAGTATCTTTACTTCAGAATACTATACATATCGTTGTGAATGGGTTCTTTCCCAACATTACTGTGAAATCGGTAAGCAAAAAGAAAATGATTGGCATAAATGTCCAGTGCATATTGTGTGGTCATAGGTAGCTTTTCCATTCCATTCCTCAAAACAGAGTAAATTAATTTTCATCTCTTACTATGGGAACACAGGGACAGTTCATACTTTGGATATATTTAAACTATAGGTATGCCTTATTTGCTTATTCCATTTATATAAAAGCAAGTTACTATTCTGTTAACTTGGAACTGAGCCAGGGCAACAATTAGTCCCTGGGGTACTTTGAAGACTAACACATTTATTATAGTGTGAATGGTTGTGGATTACAGGCTCCTTCATTAAATGTAACATAAGTCAAGAGTCTTTTTAACCCAGTAGTTTTTCTGTTTAATTCCCCTTAAATCAGGGAATTAAACAGAATAGGAGATGAGTAATTGAATGGGCTCTTGATATTGTGTGTGTCAATGTTGGATCTTATAGTTATTGCTACTATTTAAAAAAAAGGGGTGGTGACCTGCCAATTTTCTGTACCAGATTCTGAATTCTATAACAGAGGAAGTACTGGATCATGTGGGCACTTTTCGTAGTCCCCAGGATCATTTGGACTGGATCTTGAAAAGATTTAGAGAAGGTAAAGTAGATGGACAAATTTTCTAGATTTGTTTACTCTATTATATATTAAAGGGGGGAAACGTGGATGAATCTAGTGATTTTAAGGGCTCTAAGTGGTATGGGTGGCATATATGTATAATTTGTATTGCTGGAAATGTAGTACCGTATTTGCTGGCATATAAGATGACTTTTTCCCCCCTGAAAAACATGCCTCCAAGTGGGGGGTCATCTTATATGCCTGGTGCACTTCAGTTGGGATAGACATACCATAGCTGCCCATAGTGGCCTCCCAATGCTCACCCACCTCATTCTACATACCATCCAGATGAAGAAAGAAGCTCTACATTACAATTGTGTCTCCCTTTCAAACTGGTGGGGGAAAAGAAAGGGTTTCATTTACTGGTACCTTCTGCCCTTATCTCTCTGCTCTGCCCAAGATGGAGGAAAAAGCCATGCTTCTTTTTTGCAAGGGAAGCAAGAGGCTAGGCTAGAGCAACACTTCCTGCCTCAGTGCAATTGACCTGCCCACCCACTTTACCTACAGCGCCACCACTGGTGGGTGGTGCAAGTACAGTTCTAAAAAATCAATAAAATAATTAATATTACTGTATTTTAATTACTGAAACTCACTAGCAGTTGCTACATTTCCCACTCTTGGCTTATACTTGGGTCAATCTATTTTCCTGGGTTTCAAGGTCAAAATTAGGTACATCGGGCTATATTTTGACAAAAGCTGCTCTGAGTGATAAAACCAAGATGGAACCCCAAGGGGTTTTGACCAAGAGACTCTGCCATCGCTAGAAAATTCAGATTCCTACTCAATCTGTGGCAAATCCCATAAAGTGCTATGGATGCCTATGTTCAGAATACAGACAGACCTAATTGATAGAATAATTACAAATCCAAAATTTTTGCACCTACATTAAGAGTCACAAGTTCCATCCAGTTTCCACTGTCCTAACAGTTACCCTTCCAGTTATCCACCTTCTTCCTCCTGCCCTCTTCCTCAGACTGCCACCTCAGTTCTAGAGGGTCTCCCAATGTTCAGAAACAAATTTGGGGGCATTCAGTGGTCTATGGCGGATAGATGGAAGGATCTGTGGATGGTTAAGTTTTACATGTTATTTCTGCTAAGTGTTTTTATTTATGGTGTCAAGAGATTGGTTTTGAAACAAACCAGCCGGCTTGGTTGTGCTTGATACAAATACCACAGTATGAATTAAAGCTACAGGCCTTTTATTTTCCATCTGAATGTTCAGAATATATATATGTTCCATTGCTAAGTAATTATGAGTCCTGGATTCCCAGAAATGTTGAGTTGATTGGCCTAAATACAGTGGAACCCTGCATAATGAATGCTTCGTATAATGAAAAATTTGCATAACGAAGAGCATTTGTACTAACCACTATACCCCATATAATGAATTTTTTCATTATACGAAGCAGTGCATCTCAATGGGGAAAATCATACAACGAAAATGCCTATGGGATGCATACAATAAAAATGTTGTATGATTTTCCCCATTGATTTTCATTTTACAATGCATCCCATAGGGATTTTCATTATACGAGGCATGCTTCGTACAACGAAAAAATCCCTATAACGAAAGACATCATGGAACCAACTTTTTCCGTTATGCGGGGTTCTACTGTACCTGTTATGCGGGGTTCTACTGTACCTGTGTCCTAATGTAAATTATTACTGTGATCTTTGGAAATAATCAGCAGCCACAGAGACTTTGTCACCATCAGACTGTTCCGAAATGACAACTGCCAGTCATTGTTCTCATATTGCAGGAGAGAGAGAGAGAGAGTCTTTCTTGCCCGTTCTTTTAACCGTTGTTTTGTGGTGCTCTGTGTTTGCTAGATCCCCTGCTGGAGCTCTATTTGCTTATCCATAACTTGGACAGCGAGATGTTGAGAGGAGAAAAAAGCCAGCAAATCATAGGGCAGTTGTCATCGCTTCCTAACATCTACCTTATAGCCTCTATTGATCATATTAATGCCCCACTCAGTGAGTATTTTGGACCTTTCAGAGCTGTGAAGGTATTCATTCTATGGTAACCTCCTGTTTTCTTTTTTCATCTCTCTATGGCTGGCTTCAAGTATGATTCCTAACCATAGTTTTCCATTTCATCAGAAACAGGCCATAATACTAATTTGACAACAATGTTGCCTAAGACTAGTGTTGGCCTCCTTAAAACTTTAGTGAAAAGCAAATTATGGACTTGCCAACAAACCATTGTTTGTTTTGGGACAATAAGCAAGGATCTGAAACCATTTTAAACTAGGTTTGCAAACCATGGTTTGTGTCAGCAGGTGTTTCCTACAGCCTCTAAGCTCTCGGACAAGTGACAGATGGCAGTTTAGGGCTATTGTTACACCATTGAGAGAGAAATAATTATCTCTTTAAGAGGGGGCGCTCCTTTGAAAAGAGGAACAAGTTTAGAAAGCTACTGTCGTAAATAGGGAGATGAGGTCATTTATAGGGACAATAAGCCATAGAGTATCTGGTTGTTTTCCAGTCTGGAGTCATCACCTAGTCTGGCCTCCCCATTGTTTTGCTTGCCTATGCAGAGACGAGTCTGAAGAGGAGAACGGCTTACTTGTTTGTAGTCTACATACAAACAAGAGCCCACATTTTCCACAATTCTCGCTCACATTTAGACCTTACATGCAAGCAGAACCTTTTTCGACTTGTCAATACTTCCATGTGCAAAGAAAGAATGAGCAAGGCAAAATGCATTGATGATTCCAGATTAGAGAATGAGAGAACAGGAGAGTACTAGACAGTAGTTTAGTACATCTAAGGCTGTAGAAATGAGCCTAGCAGGGCTTCCGTGTTCTAGGTATCATACAAGGAGCATTGTGAAGTGGTTGTAAAAAATAGCCACTTATTAAATTTGTTCATTATTTCATTTTTGTTTTATGTCTTTTTCCCAGTAAAACGTCCTGATGCAGCTTAATATTGCACAGTGAAACACTTTAAAGTACCTCTTCAGCTGATTTTTTTTAACCTAATAAAGATTGTTACAATAAAGTGATTTCCACTTCCTCAATTTGTATCATAGGCCTGATTCAAATAAATACACACACCTATCGTGGAAAAACATCTTTATAAGAAGCAGACTGGAGAGTCTATCATGTTCCTTTTCTGGATCTAACTCAGAAATTTTCTTCATGTTAAACAATTCCAGAATTAGAAGTTTCCTAAGAAAGATAAATAATTCAACTTTTAATTCACAATAGAATTGGATACAATAATTTGTAAATATTCTTCCTGTTCCCCATCTGAGTCTGAATATTAAACTTTTTTCCTTCCTGTTTTGTTCTTGTAGTATGGGATCAAGCAAAGCAAAGTATGTATAATTGGTTGTGGTATGAAACCACCACATACAGTCCTTACGTAGAAGAAA
The DNA here is from genome assembly GCA_030440675.1 of Furcifer pardalis. Taxonomy (NCBI): domain Eukaryota; kingdom Metazoa; phylum Chordata; class Lepidosauria; order Squamata; family Chamaeleonidae; genus Furcifer; species Furcifer pardalis. Next base: position 2,777,313 of record CP126895.1, read on the forward strand.
CATCCTATGAGAACTCATTCTTAATACAGAAGTCTGGCTCTTTGGCTTTAAGCTCCCTCATACACGTTCTACGTAGCCTCACTCCTAATGCAAGGTAAGATGTTATCGGGGACTAACAGGATTGGCTTTGCTATGAGCAGGAATCTAGTTTTTAAGTTAAAGGTCACAAACCCCCAAAGCATTCCAGTTAGAGATATAGAACTTTTATCACAGACGGGAAGAAACACCTGAGCCCTGTGGTTTTCCTAGCACCACAGAATTCATATCATGTGATATTTAGTACAACACTTGAAAATGACCTAAATACACTCACTAGTCCCAGTTAGAGTCAGTGGCTGAAATCCTGTTGCACATCTACATGTGTGCAGTGATGGTGATGTCATCAGCAACAGTAGCAACTTGTCACTGATTAATGGCTTCCTTTTGTGATTTTGGGGTGTATGTGACTGTTACATAGCGTATGAACCACATAAATCCTATGTAGGTGATGTCATCTTCATTGTGCATGTGGAATTGTATAACAGAGTTTGAACCACTGAATCTGTTGCCAAATGGCGAGTCAGCACCTATGTAAATCCCATTGATTCAGCGACGTACTCTAGCTGGGACTTCACGTTGTGGACCAACATTACTTGTTGTAATATGATGGAGTAGTTGTCTTTAGCCTGGTGGTTTCCATGTATCTGAAGCAGGGTTTCTGACCGTAGTGCCTAATATTGGTTGGAACTAAATTTCAAACATCTGGAGAGAAGTAGGCTGGGGAAGACAGCCATCTATCATGTCTATTATACTTCCTTAAAAATTGTATTTTTATCACTTTCCTTCCCTGTCAGAACAGTTGTTTAGATATATCTAATGTTCCCCAGAGCATGTACACTTAAAAATAGGTTGAATAGTGCATGGCTAATTTAGAGAGCCAGTGTAGTTTAGTGAATAAAGTGTTGGTCTAGATATCAGAAGACCAGCTGCTTGTCAGTGAAAGCTCATTGGGTTATAGCAGTGGTAAACTACCCTTTGAACATCTCACATACAGTGCAACCTTGGTTAACAAATGGCTCGGTTAACATAAAAATTGCATAACAAAAGGAAATCCATAGAAAATAGTGGCTTGGTTTACATATTTTTTTCCGAACAGATTAATTGGTTTTCAATGCATTCCTATGGGAAACCGCATTTTGGTTAATGTATTTTGGTGCATTACTATGGGAAATTGCATTCAATGTATTCCTATGAGAAATTCAGTTAAAGTAATTTTCGCTGTAAGAAACTTCCCCGAGAACACATTAATTACATTAACCGAGGTACCATTGTACCTTGAAAACCCTCTTAGGTTTACTGTAAATCAGAAACAACTTGGGGAGCAACAATTTAGCATACCCATATGAGGAGGAAACCTCTGCTCAAAAAGACATTCCTATTTTGGAATAGATGAGGCTGTTTAAAATGCGGGTAAGATCCTAAAGGGAACCGTGGGGGCCCTAATGGTTAAGATTCTGAACTTGATGATTGGAAAGTCAGCAGGTCAGCAGTTTCAGTCCCAGGTGATGCACGATGGAGTCAGTTTCCACCTGTCCCAGCTCCTGCCAACCTAGCAGTTCGAAAGCAAGAAATTGCAAGTAGATAAATAGGTACCACACCAGTGGGAAAGGTAACAGTGTTCCGTGCACTCTGGTGCCTAGTCATGGCTTTTTTCTGAATTCAATCAGGTCTCCTTCTACAGTGTTGTTTTCTGAAAATGAGTTTCTGTTTTACTTTCTACTGGGTCTTTTTCTTCTCAGAGGGATTTTCAGACTTTTGGCAGAGTATCAGTTGGAAAATCAAGATAATCCTTCATGCCCAGGTGAGCGATATGCCAGTTCTCATAAATTCATTTTGGTTCTTTTTAGAGGCAAAACTAATGTGGTGGTGGTGGTGGTACTATGAAAATTGATGCTGCTCAAGGAGCACATTTCGTAGAGTATTTATTGGTATAAATATACTGAAGCTTCCATTCTAAGAAGAGGCCATTTAGTATTTAGTTCTCAAAAAACAAAGCAAAAAACAAATGCTATTTGGTGTTTTGTGATTGCTCATCAAATGTTATTAGATGGGGAAACTACCAGAAGACCCAGAGAAATGAAATCCCAAAGGTATAAAGAGGAGAAAGACCATCTTGCACATTTGATGAGCAATTTGGCCAGGAGTAATTTTACTCAATTGCACCGGGGTGGGTGGCTGGCTGGCTGTTGGATCACCCTGGTTTTTTCTTTAATCATTTCCAAGTTTGGCAACTCTTCCTGCTAGGAATTCCAGGACAAGATGGAGACTTCCATGGTCAATTGATCAGTCATTGGCAGAAATAAGACAGTAAGGTTCTGACTTTCTTCTGCTGGACCTCTTGATGGCTCTCTAGAATATTAGTTTTTTTAAATTTAATTTAATTCTCATACTTTTATGCCACCCAATTAGGAAACCCAACTCTGGGTGGCTCACACAATATTATGCAGTAAACACAATCATACAATATAGACAACAATTATACCATATTCATGCTACAAAAGCAACCTTCATCTATGAAGAATTGAGAGCCGCTTCAGCTTCATAGTGAAAGGACAGAAAGTCTGTATTGTTCTTGCTCAGGATATTATTTTTAATATTGCCAATACCCTGTTTCTCTTCCCTTACCAGGCCTTCCCTTCCATGATTTTTACCAGCAGTGCCGGGAAGCCTTTCTGGTCAACAGTGACCTAACTCTTAGAGCTCAGCTCACAGAATTCAGGGATCATAAGCTTATTCGGACCAAGAGAGTAAGTGAGGTTCTGTTGCCACTGGGAGAAAGGGATAATGTGGTTGGAAGCAAGATTAAATTATGGGATGGTATAAATCAGGGGTCCCCATCCTTTTCTTTGAGTCAGATTTGAGGGACAGACGGCCATTTTGCCCTGGTTGAAAGATGCGGGTGGCCATTTTGTACCAACAGCTTCAAAAAGGGTAGCCATTTTGTTTCTCAAATGCCCTTGGAGTGGTGGTGCCCACATGAAATGGCATTGCATGCCGGATCCAGATGTTGGGCCTTAGATTGGGAACCCCTGGTATAAATGTTAGGGCAGCTAATATGGAGATTTACTTCGCCACCATTGATGCTGCTGAAAGAAGATGGAATAAGACATATAAGAAACGACGAGTATTCAGTTAACCTTCCCAGATAAGACTCCCCATGCTTATTTATATATTTAGGAGCCCTGGTGGCACCATGGTTAAAACTGCTGTACTGCAACCAAAAGGTTGTGAGTTTGATCCTTGCCTGGGATCAAGGTTGATTCAGCCTTCCATCCTTCTGGGGTTGGTAAAAGGAGTGCCCAGCACGTTGGGGGCAAAATGCTGATTAACTTGTGAACCACCCAGAGAGTGCACTAAGCTATATTGGGCAGTATATAAGTGTGATTGCTTTGCTCTATCTATCCATCTGTCTATCTATCTGATTGATTGATTGATCAATTTCTATACCGCCCATCTGGGATATTTTCCTACTCTGGGCAGTTTACAAAAGTTAAAACCAGAAATATACACACAATAACAATTGATGGTATCCAAGGGTGGCATAATCCAATTATACACTTACTTAGATTTTGAGGCTGAGGGCCTCCCCCCCCCTCCATCATCACTTTCTGTGTGTGGAGAACTGGGTCTGTAGCAGAATATTCTGGTTTGCATATACAGTAAAACACCGGATAACGCTAAGACTTTGTTCCACAAGTCTTGGTGTTATCCGATTTTTAGTGTTATCCAATGCATGTTAAAATCCTATGGGATGGATGGGATAATGTTAAAGCTCCATAGAGATACATTGTAACCGCACAGGCTTTAGCGGTTGTTATCCGATCCATCCCATAGGATCTTAACGTTATTCAATCCAATTCTCTCCCCCCCCCCTGAATACTTAACGTTATGTGATTTTAGCATTATCCGAGGTCAACGTTATCCGAAGTATTACTGTACAGTAGAACCTTATACAACAGTCACCCTGTATAGCAACGAAATCGCATAACAATTAGGTTTTGGGGGCAAATGGCGTCCCTCATAACAAACCACTTAGCAAAAAAAAATTCTTTTTCTTGTGTGATGCATCCCATAGGGAAAATCATGCATCGTATAGCAATTGTTTTGTACAACAACGAGCCCCGTGGAATGAATTAAAATTGTTGTATGAGGTACCACCTAGTTTTAAAATGTAAGCAAGAACCTTGGAAAATTAAAATAAAATCAGTTTTCATTATAATAATGCATAATGCACTGTAACCTCCATGATAATACCGTAATTTTACTGATTAAAAACACTTTGCCATTGTTACATCCTGGAACTAATGTACATGGTATACTTATTTTCAGGGTACTGATGGAGTGGAATATTTATTTATCCCTGTGGATGCTGGAACATTGACTGACTTTTTACAGAAAGATAATGAAGTATGAAACCTCTCGGATATCCAATGGCAATTTTTCTTGGCTGCTACCGGAATATTTCCTTCAGGACTGTCAGTTTCCAGATCTCAGGAATCTTATTTATGTGTAATAATGGGAGTAAAGTGTCTTGTAATCAAAGCCCATCTTTTAGGACTGTCTGGATCTTCTCAGGTTCCTTTTTTGTATAGTGCCTTCCTGCTATCTATTCCATTAGAGGCAAAGAAAATATTACTTACACATAGTTAATGTGCCTTCTGTTCATAAAGCCTGTGGAAATCAGGGTTTACCTGGGGGAGCCTATGCTTGAAAAAAGAAGGGTTGATGACTGCCAGAACCTAGTTTATATGTTTTCTAGGAAAGAATGCATATATTACAGTACAATATTTTTTTAAAAAAATAAATGTTTACTCTTGCATAAAAGTTAGATGAAAATAACAAACTGCTGGAATTGACAAAAAAATTAATGTTACAGTTTCATGATATTGTGGGTCATTTTGTCAAAACATATTTTAATTGGGAACAGTGAAATTTCTCTTTCCAAAAATAAGTCATTAAAGTTAAAAGGTAAAGTAGCAACTTACTTTATTAGTAAAATATAACATGTTAATTTTAACCAACCTTATTAACACTTGAGAACAGAAGTACAGTAATACCTCGGATAACGCTAAGACTTGGTTCCACAAGTCTTGGTGTTATCCGAATTTTAGTGTTATCCGATGCATGTTAAAATCCTATGGGATGGATCAGATAACGTTAAAGCTCCATAGAGTTACATTGTAACCGCACAGGCTTTAGCAGTTATTACCTTTAAAGCCCTATACGGTAGTGGACCAGGATACTTAAGAGACCACATAGTCCCAAGGACATCTGCCCGTCCCACCAGGGCGGACAGGAGAGGCTTTCTGGTTGTGCCATTGGCCAGGGAGGCGTACCTTTCTGGCACTAGAAGGAGGAGGGCCTTCTCTGTGTCTGCCCCAGCCCTGTGGAACCTCCTCCCTATAGAGCTACGCCTGCAAACGGAGCTGCTGTCCTTTAGGAAAGGAGTGAAAATCTGGCTGGCAGGTCAGGTCTGGGGGATGGATTGATCAATTTCCCCAGCTGGCTGGCTGGTTTGACCCCCAGTGCGTCTCTGCCACAATGCCCATTTTTTAATCTTTTTAAATTTTTAATCTTTTAAAAATGGTTTTAAATTGTTTTTTGTGGATGATATGTTGTGAATCGCCCTGAGTCGCTTCGGGGAGGGCGATGAACAAGTGTGAACAAATAAATAAATATCCAATGCATCCCACAGGATCTTAACGTAATTCGATGCAATTCTCCCCCCCGATTAACGTTGTGGGATTTTAGTGTTATCTGATGCAAACGTTATCTGAGGTATTACTGTAATGATATACTTTTTTAGAATAGTTGTACCTCGCTTAAAGAGCATAATGCGTTCCACGGGATTGCTCTTTAAGCGATTTTGCTCTTTAAGCGAAACACCATTGTAAATGACCAATTGTGACTTCTGGGGGGGGGATTGCAAACCCCAATTTATTTGTTAAGCGAGTTTTGGTTGGTTTTATTTGTTAAGCGAAGTGAATATTCAGAGAAAATTTTGCTCTTTAAGCGAGTTACTCTTCAAGCGAGGCGCTCTTTATGCAAGGTTTGACTGTATTCTGGATATAAATGCTTAGATGTTATATTATCAGCGAGTCTGAATTTTTACAGCTACAGTAAATGTTATTTCAATAACTTCCAGTGCAGCAGATTTTTTTTTTAAAGGGTGGGGTAACCTGACAATGTGAAAGCAAAATTGTAGGATGGGCTTAGGCACAGGTGATTTGTTCTAGCAGTTCCATCCTAAGCAGTTGAGTATCACCAAGGTTAGTAGGGGCTATTCTCAAATTAGTATGGATTTATTGTAGTTGTAGTCTAAATTAAGTGTATCTCTTGAGAGCAGGGGTGAAATGTAATGGAAGAAAGATGGAGGCACAATATAGGCATTTCTAGATAAAATAGAACAATTGAGTTGGAATGGGTCTCTAAAGCCATTTTGAGTCTAACCCCCTACTCCAGGGATAGCCAATCTTGGTGATTCAGTACATCTTCTGTTGTACTTTACTATTAATTCTGCCCCAGGTAATTCTGCCCCAGGTATGGCCACTTTCTTGGTGTGAAATGACATGAATGCTGTGGCAAGGGAATGTGTTGAAGCTGACATGACAACAAAAATCATGTATATTAATGAGACATGTTTGTTTGCCCTTTAAGACTTCATACACTTACACAAGTCTTATTAAATACCTAGGAGAAATAACCTCAGATCAGCATTTTGCTCCATACATGACAAGAGGCAGTAGGCTTGATTGTTGTACAGGAATCTACAAAGGGTTCTATTTTAACACCACTTACGAATACAGTAAAACCTCGAGTTACGAATAAAATCAGTTCCATGGACTTGTTCATAACTCGAGGCATCCCTGTAGGGATAAAGAAAAATTCCCCCCTACCCACCAAAAATCAAAACAGTCCCGTGCCACCCTCCAAAAATAAATCAAACCACCCAAAAACATCAGCATTGAAAGGAAAGCATGCATAAGCAAAAACGCTGTTCCTTACCTTAAAGCAGCTTTGAAAATAAACAGATAACCCAGCAACAAACAGCCATTTTGGCACTGAAAGTCCAGACAAAGAACTCTCTAAGCATTACCTACTGCTACCTACAGGGCTCAGAAAGGCTGCATGTGTGCAATGCACTCTGGGGAATCAGATTAGGTAACCTGAAGCAAACCCATAGGGGAAATGGTGTTTTTTGCTTCACTCGAGGCAACACAGAGGGAAAAGAATTAATTTGTAAATCGGGGCATGTTCGTAACTTGAGGCATGGATTTCAGTACGGAACCAATTTGTAAGTTGAATTATTCATCATAAGTAGGGGCATTCGTAAATTGGGGTTTTACTGTAAGCCTATACAGTATCAAGGGGAAGCAATCTAATTTTATCAGGATTTTAGTCCGCTGTTCTTGCATGGTTTCAAAATTTACAAGACTCGTATATCATTTGGAAGGGAATCATGCACAAATGGAGGTACCTCTACTCAAGTTGTTGCTCTTATGTACCGTTGTTACCGCTAACTTGTGTTGACCTATGAATGAGAAATCTCCAGAATGCCCTCAACAGTTCTGCTCAGCTCTTGTCAACTCAGGCCTTCATATAGCCAATCCATCTCATGTTTGGTCTTCCTCTTTTTCTGTTCTGTTCAACCTTTCCCAGGACGTCTTTTCCAGCGAGTCCTATCTCAAGATTTACTAAAAGTATGGCAATCTTAAGTTTCATCATTTTTTGCCTCCAGAGGTAGTTCAGGTTTGGTTTGCTCTATAGGACCCCTTTGTTCATCTTTCTGCAAATCCAGGATATCCACAAAGCTCTCCTCGAGCCGATCGTTGATCAAGACTGACTTGGCAATGCCTGATCTTCAATGAAAACTAGGCTTCATTTGATTACAGAAGATCTCGTAGGATGGCAAGAGACAAAACTCAAGAGCAGTCTGTCCTCTACTGATTTCCTCAAATCCTCACAGCCATCTATCTCCACAGTGATTTATCTTACCCAAGCATATAAAAAAGTTCTGTACAGTGTTCTAAGCTTGACAGTCACTGTTTTTGTGTAGCTCCCTTGGACTGAACATGCTTGCAAACATTTTTGGTTTTGTGAATTTAAAGACGATTCACTTGTTTTATGCACCACCTTTCCCCCTCCAAGTTATGCCTTTGAATTGCTGGTTTTTTTTAGACAACAACCTGGCTTATAACCTAGGTCCGTGATGGTGAACCTTGGCACTACATATGTTCTTGGACTTCAATTCCCAGAAGCCCAGGCAGCCTGTGAATCCACACGAAGGGGTTTACTGCGATATATCCGGCCCGCGCCACCCTCATCGCTCCTGGAAGCGTAAAACCGTATGGGCATTTTTATTTCCGCTTCTGGGAGTGACACGGTTTCAAACACAGTCAGTCACTGGCTATGCCTGTTAGGATTGAAGGCTACAATCCAACAAAATCATGCTCTCCGATTTATAAGTATCCCAATGAATATCTAGCATTGATAACCTTCCTCTGTATAAATGGATCTTCACCTTATGACCCTAAGCTTTGGAGGTTAACTAATAATTGGCAACTGGAAAAAAATATTAACTTTTATGACACTCCCATCTATCAAATGCTTATCCAAAGATGTTCAACTGATACAGAAATACATGATTTAAAATTGTGTTCATTAAATACATTCAAGCAACTCCGTTGTGAAAGCACATCAAAGTTCTTTAAACTCTGACAAGGTCATACCCAGTGTACCACTTTCCACAAGCATAAACCCTCTTCTTTCCAGTGGGGCGCTCTCTGTGGGATGGCAAACTGGAGATTACACAAAACTATCGGGGTAGAGTGTACTGTTTTTGCCGGGGTGGGGTCCAGGATATTGGCTCACATGCTTTGTTACCAGGTGAATCCTTCCTTCCTTCCTTCCCCTTGACTAACCTTCTTCTTCTGCTGCTAACTTTTCACTTTGCTAGCATGGTTTCCTAGCACACAACTGTCCTACTCTGCTGGTTTTTACATGTTTTATTAGAATTGTTTTTAATACTACTGCAAGCCATGAGTGGCAACGCTGAGGGGGTTGAATAGAAATGCTGACATAAGCAATTATATTACGCAAAATCATTTAATTTGCTTAGCAATTCAGGTAATCAGATTGTCTGTATATGGGATGTGATTTATCTAGATATTTGGGGCACAGGTACAAAACAGAAAAAAACAAGAATGAAGAGAAATGGAATTTTTCAATGACAATAAAATAAACTTCGCAATTGTTAACTCTTTCTAGGTAATATTTCTTGTGTGCAAACTTCTAAAAAGAGCGAGCAATCCAATTTTCCTCTCCATCACCATGTGCTACAGATGAGAGGGACGCTGCGGCTGATGTGCGGCTGTAATTAAGTCAATACGGCCTTGGGTAGCACTTCCTTTCACTGCAAATCTCAAGGAAAGGGAAAACCAGCAGGAGAACCATACCCTAGCCACACTAGCGGTCCCTCCTCTACTGCCCCATATAAGCGCTTAGTGCACTCTCTGGGCGGGTCACGAGGTAATTAGCATTTTGTCCCCATCATGCTGGGCACTCACTTTACCAACCTTGGAAGAATGGAAGGCTGAGTCAACCTTGATCCCCTTCAGGGTCGAACTTACATCAGTTTTAGTTGCAGTCGTTTGTGGCAGATTTCACCCACAAATTTCGAAAGCAATCTTCTCAGTTTATAAAGTTGTAAATATTACCAAAACCAGAGGACTAAAACCATTGTTTCTCTGCTGCCTGAGACAGGAAGAATAACCTAGAATCACCTAGAGCAGGGGTCAACAAACTTGGCTCTCCAGGTGTTCTTGGACTTTCAATTCCAAGAAGCTCTCCTTGTTAGCTGGAAGGCCAGCGAGTCGGCAGTTCGAGACTTAGGAACTGCATGGCAGTGTGAGCCCCCGTTTCTGTCCCAGCTCCTGCCAACCTAGCAGTTTGAAGCAAGAAATTGCAAGTAGATAAAATAGGGGAAAGATCTTGGGGACATTCAGGCGACCACTGAGTGGAGTTTCTCTGGCAAAAATCCTTTCAACCCAGAATAATTTCTGACATGAAATTATCAGGAAGCAAAAACACTGCAGAATTTTAAAGACTAACTGCTATATTTTTATTGTGAGCTTTCGTGGATCAAGTCCACTTCTTCAGACACAGGAATGAAATAGCAAGGCATGAGCTTATATACACCCAATACAGAGTCCTAGATGATTAAATCAGAATGACATCATCATGCAAATCAATACAGCTTCCCACAGCTGGCAGTCGTAGATGATCTGTACTAATTTGCATGGTTGTCATTCTGATTTAATCATCTAGGACTCTGTATTTGGTGTATATAAGCTCATGCCTTGCTATTTCATTCCTGTGTCTGAAGAAGTGGACTTGATCCATGAAAGCTCACAATAAAAATATAGCAGTTAAGTCTTTAAAGTGCTGCTCTGCTTTTGTTTTTGCTTCCTGATATGCCTGAAACATAGACTAACATGGCTACCATTCCAAACGACACGAAATTATTATTCCAAGAAGCCTGAGTCACCACACCTGTTGACCAGGGCTGCTGGGAATTGAAGTCCAAGAATCTCTAGAGAGCAAAGTTTGCTGACCCCTAGTTTAGAGAGATAATACTCCTGATTAAATACTAAATTCACATACAGTAATACCTCGGATAACGTTTACCTTGGATAACGCTAAATTTGCATAACGTTAAGCAATCTGAGGAGGAGAATTGGATGGAATAACGTTAAGGTCCTATGGGATGCATCGGATAACAACCGCTAAAGCCTGTGTGGTTACAATGTATCTCTATGGAGCTTTAACGCTATCCGATCCATCCCATAGGATTTTAACATGCATCGGATAACACTAAAAATCAGATAACACCAAGACTTGTGGAACCAAGTCTGAGCGTTATCCGAGGTATTACTGCACTGTAAAATCAGGAGTCCTCAACCCTTTTAAGACAGGGCCCCAGGTCACGCTCCCTCAGTTAGCTTTGGGGGCAGGATGGCCTTTTTGCCCTTCCTCCACATGGCACTTCCTGGCGTGGAGGCGGTGGAGAGCCACATGAAATGGTGCTGCAGGCCGCATCCGGCCCACAGGTTGAGAATCCCTGCTGTAAATTGTATTTACTCCTCTTGCAAAATTATTTCTCAGGAGGGAAACAAGTTCCATAAGAACTTATTTTCTCATTCTCGTCCATCGATTAAGATTAACAAATGCTCATCAAAGCAATTTGAATTCCGGGAAGAAGACCTGCACTAACAGCAGACTTGCTTTGGGGTTTTTGAAACTGAATTTCACCTCAAAACCATAAAAACAAGACAATTCTGAAGGTTTGATGCCCCTTGCCTTCTTTCCATCACTCTACCTCATCCGGGCGTCCCCTGAGCAGAGTTTCTCCAGCAAAAATCCTTTCAACCCAGAGTAATCTCTGACACGAAATTATTATTATCACTCTACACCAGTGGTTCCCAATTAGTGGTACACATACCCCCAGGGGTATGCGAGATTGCATCAAGGGGTACGCGCAGCAATCTCTTAACTAAAATATTAAATCCTTAAAAAACAATAATGCAATAACAATTGCCAAAAAAATATTCAATTTAATTAAACGATCAGTAGGTAAGTCAATCGTATGCATCAAGCGCTTTCTCCCGCGGCGGCGGTTTTCCCCGCGCCTCCTGCGTCACCCGATCGCGACTGCCCCCATGCCCATCTATTTGCTCGTCATTGTCAACGTGCACATTTGTCACATTAATGAAACATGTGTTCTCTGTCATTAGAATGTCTTTTGATGATAATAAATATAAAATACACCTGATTTCATTTTTTATTTAACGTTTCTGCAGTAAGGTGTACGCAAGTTTGAGGTCTTTCTTGAAGTGGTACGTAGAAAAAACCAATTGGGAACCCCTGGTCTACACTATGTAGTTTTGGTGGGAAGTTGCTTCTTATAAACTCTTTCTAGCTTGGGGGTGGGGGAGGGGGGAGAGTTGTGGACCCCCAGACATTGCTGGAGTTGAATTTCCATCAGTCCTAGGCACAATGGCCAATGGCCTGGGACAAGGGGAGCAGTATTTTGTAACTTCTGAAGGGCCACAAGTAATCCACCCTTATTCTAGATTAACAGAGAAGTTTGGAATCGGAGCATCACAATATTTCCAGCTTTGGTCTCTGAAGAACGTAAGAGGGCTTTATTCGGAAACTGGAATTCTGAAGTCCTATCTTAAAAAAAAAAAAAATGAACCGCAAATTTATCTACTTTTCCACAATCAGAACATTTGTCTGAAAAGTTTATTTTTTAAATTTTCTGAACACTTAAAGCCACACTGCTTTAGGTCTCACACAAGTGTCCAGAGGGAACTAAACAAAAATTAAACTGTTATAAATTACAAGTTTTTGCTTTCGAAAGAGCTTCAGTAAACAAAAAAAAAAACATGACACATACATCGCAAGGAAATCCCCAACATTTCATGCAACAGCAGGCAAGATGTAAAAAGCCACCTAAATTCACACATTTGTACACTGAATCATCAGAAAAAGGTTTTTTTTAGTAAATCTGTACAACCAAATACATTTGGAAGCTACATCTAAGTTACATCATTTAATGTTTTATACATTTGTTACCCCTTTTAAATTAGCAAGTAAACACTCCAAACTAGGGGTATGTGGCTGAGATAGGAGAAAAGAGGAGAAATAAATCATTGCAGACATTCAGTTATTTTTAATCTAGACCTCCAAATGTTGAATAAAAACAAAATGTATCATCTTCATTTAACATTTTTGCTTGCTAACTGTACAAAAAAAATGCAGTGCAGAGAATTCCACCTTTGTATATTATTTCTTTGGATGGCTCTCAAATGTAGCTGGGAATTCCTTTAAACGATGGAACAAATGGAAAGTTGGTCCTATTGAAACTGATATTGCATGCAAGTACAGTTCTGTTCTCACCATCTGAATAGGTGATATTGCAAGTTATCCTGGTACCACCCAGCATTTCTTTACCCTGTAAAAAGAGCACTAAAACTTGGGAGAGAAGTAATCTTCCCAGAACAGTAATTTAAGTATACATAAGGAATCAGAAATGTTTTAGGAACCATGTACTTGACTTTCCTTTTTAATTGAATAGAACAAATGCTTAAGTACAGTTTGTCCTCTTCACTGAAGAGAGCTAGTCTATTTCATCTTTATGAGCTAGTTTTTGGGGAGAATAGCATGTACTGTGGCAACCTTACTGAGTACGATCCAAGCATTTGCTGCGAACAGTTGGAGGAAGTCAGTAAGAACTGGGATCAGTGAAAAGAGATGTTTCTTTAAATGATCCACGTGAGAAAGAGAGAGAGAGAGAGAGAGACCCACAGAGTGCCCAGTGTTACAAACACACCCTTTTCTTCTTGCGCTTTTTTTTTTGGTGTGCAAGTTTATATACTCGGCCCTAACCCCCACCCCAACCCCCAAATATTAACTGTTCCAGAGTTCAGTTTCCTTAGTCGATTTTCACATTGGTGTAGATTTTTCTAACAAAGGCACTTGTTCCCATATAGCCAATAGCTCCTGCAAAAAGAAGACAAATACATATAATTAAGATTCAATTCATGACATTTAATAAAGCAGCAGCCACTATGAACGAACAACTCAACTTAGTAGGCTGGGACGCCCAAACTATGACCCATGGGCTGAATCTGGTCCCTGATGCCAATTCACCGGGCCCACACTGCCCTCGTCGCTCCTGGAAGCGGAAGTAAAACGTGCCTGTATGGATGCAGTTTACTTCCGCTTCCAGGAGCGATGAGGGCAGTGGGCCAGATGAATTGGCATTGTGGGCTGGATCCAGCCCACTAGCCATAGTTTGGGCACCCCTGGTTTAAGCAGAGAAAATGTCAGCCTAAAATCTATCTCATCCTGTTGCAAAACAGATTGCAAGGTGCGTTTTACTAACGTTTCCGGTGGGAGGAACCACATGACTGGCTCACTGAACCACGTGACCGACCCGTGGCCCAAAAAGGTTTGAGCACCCCTGCCGTAGGTTATGCTCCTGAATAGATAAACAGTAATACCTTGGGTAATGCTAAGACTTGGTTCCACAAGTCTTGGTGTTATCCGATTTTTAGTGTTATCCGATGCATGTTAAAATCCTATGGGATGGATCGGATAACGTTAAAGCTCCATAGAGATACATTGTAACCACACAGGCTTTAGCGGTTGTTATCCGATCCATCCCATAGGACCTTAACGTTATTCGATCCAATTCTCCTCCCCAGATTACTTAACATTATGCGATTTTAGCATTATCCGAGGTATTGCTGTACACAGGATTAAGCTTTATGAGAAAAAAATTATGATCTGTACTCTTATGAAACAGATAATTGGTGATTGGAACAAGAAGGTGGTCACTTCCAATTTTGCTCTGTCCACAAGTTGCATCCGCCAACTTAGGGCATGCATATATTATGTTCAGTCTTCAACATAAGTTTCTACTCATTTCCATCTGAAGCTTAAACATACCCACCCACGGGCTGAAGTCCTTTGGCTTAGTCTAGTATTTTAAAGGAATTTATTTTTAAGATGCCCTAAAGCAGTGTGTTCCCAACCTTTGGCCTTTGGACTTCAATTTCCAGAAGCCTAAGTCAATTCCCCAAAGCAATGATCAGCCAATGTACTGACTTAGGCTTCCGGTAACTGAAGTCTTCCTGTGGGGCATGGGTCCCACATTGGGAACCACTGCCCTAAGGCTTTGGTAAGTACAACATGAGAAATGTCCCCTCCCGACATTAAAAGAGCACAACTATCCTTGGAACTGACAGACTGGCCTTTTGCAAACATACAACCTGCAGATCTGAAAAATAACTAAGAATCTATTTTTCAAGAACATATCAAGCTAAATTGCTTTGAAAACAACTGGTTAAAATATTAATATTATTTGTGGTACAGATAATTTTAAATATATTCTAAACTTACCACACATTATTCCCAGAGCTGTACTAAACACTGCCATATATCCAAAGTAAAATGATGTTTGAAATAAACCATACATCCTGTGGGGAAGAGAAAATGCAGATTTTTAGGGTATCAAAGTTGCCAATAGAAATTTTTTGTGAAGCTTATTTGTGTTGTTTTTAAAATGGAAGAAATGTCAAAGGTTACGTACTTTGTCTTGAAAAAGTAGTAATAAAAGGAATACATGTAAACGTAGATTGCAGTCGAAGCAGCAGACAGAAAACTTGTCCATTGCCTGAAAGAAACATAATTTCTAAACAATTGGGGAGCAAACAGTTTGACAAGCAGTTAAAATGACATTCCATGACACTCATCCAAAAAAAAAAAAAAATTAAATTTAAAATTTAATCAGCTATTTTCTGTCATGTATTAAAATTTAAACTGGCACAACTACTTCCTAAAGTTCAACTTTCTTTATATTATTCCTCATACAGAAGCATATTGGTTATTTATGCTGGCATAAAATACAATAGCATAAAGCATACTGGTGAACCACTATTAGTTTTCAAGCCATCGTTTATACTGCTAATAATGTGCCTAGTCATTGGCATTTACACCAATCTATAGGATTCTGGCCTAAGAATTTTATAGTCCTCAGTTCTATGAACGTGTTCTGCTGGAATTACTAACATTTCCAATTTCTGTCTCTTTCATGTATCAATAGGCCAGGATGCATTTAATGTTGGAGACCCGTCATTTAAATAAGAAAACTATTTTTCCAGCCCTGAGTTGGTGAAGACTGAAGAGTTAACCTAACACATTTTATTGATAATGAAGTTAGGGATAAACCTGGTTTAAAATAATCTCAAGCTAGGTTGAGATAATCTCAAACTAGGTTACTGCAATGTGGTCTATACCGACCACATTGAAGAGGGCTTGCCAAATGAACTTAAGAGCAGAAAGCAGCAACTGCAACTGATGATAAAAACCCAAAGGTCTGACCATACGACACCTGTTCTGGCCTCACTGCAGTGGCTGTTGATAAATATCAAACAGCTGCCTTTAAACTGTAAAGTCTTAAACAACTTCTGACCCAGAATTTGAGGAATTCCTTCCTCATTGTGAACATGCCTGTACTATGAAATCAACATCTAAGACCTTTCATTGACCATGACAAAGATAAATACAGTAATACCTCATATAACATTAGTATCGAATAACACGAAAATCGCATAACATTAAGGAATCTGGGGGGAAGAATTGCATCAGATAACATTAAGATCCTATGGGATGCTTCAGATAACAACCGCGAAAGCCTGTGTGGTTACAATGTATCTCTATGGATCCCATAGAGGATCAGATAACACGAAAAATCATATAACACGAAGACTTGTGGAACCAGGTTTTAGTGTTATATGAGGTTTTACTGTACAGTAATACCTCGGATAACGCTAAGACTTGGTTCCACAAGTCTTGGTGTTATCCAATTTTTAGTGTTATCCGATCCATGTTAAAATCCTATGGGATGGATTGGATAACGTTAAAGCCCCATAGAGATACATTGTAACCGCACAGGCTTTAGCGGTTGTTATCCGATCCATCCCATAGGACCTTAACGTTATCTGATCCAATTCTCCTCCCCAGATTGCTTAACGTTATGCGATTTTAGCGTTAACTGAGGTAAACGTTATCCGAGGTATTACTGTACTTTTGAATCGTGCCCTTCAGTCTATGGGGGCAATCTCCCCATTAAGGCCATCATGGCACATACATTATCTTCCATTCAGTGACAGGAGAAGATGTTCCTCTATTCTCAAGCATATTTTTTGGAAAACTGGCTTTATGCCAACTGAATACCACCCCTGACCACCCAATGATTTGTTGGTTTGGGGGGAGGTGCAGCACACATTAAAACAGGGGTGCCCAAACTACGGTCTGTGAATCGGATCCGCCCTCTGGACGCCAATTATTCCACCCCACACCACCCTCATCACTCCTGGAAGCAGAAGTAAAATGCTTTTTACTCCCACTTCTGGGAGCGACAAGGGCAGCGTGGGCCGTAGTTTGGGCACCGCTGGTTTAAGCAGAGAAAATGGTAGCCTAAAATCTATCTCAGCCTCTTGCAAAACATATTTGTTGCAAAACAGATCGCAAGGCATGTTTTACTTCCGCTTCTGGTGGGAGAAACCACATGACTCGCCTGCTGAAATACGTGACCGGACTGCAGCCTGAAAAGTTTGGGCATTACAAGCATACTGGCTGTATAAATCTTTTTTAAAAAGAGGCACATAAAAAACTGAAATAACAATAATAACCGTAATAATAATACTTACCACCTATAATCTTCTGCATTCAGTAGAAAATATGTACATACGATTGTCACACACACAGTAACTATGCAGAGGATAACGAGCACTAACATCATAAAACCATAGACGTAATAGATTTTATAAGCCCAGAATGAGGTGAAGATAAAATACCTAAAGATAAAGAAAGTCTTATTTATTGTACAGACATGTACCTTTAATTAAATTATGCTGGCAAGCACACGGCTGATAAAACTATCTGCAAGCTTTTCTAAATGGAAGACTCACATTTCTATGAAAATAGATCCAAACGGGAGAATCCCACCCAGACAAACAATTACAGCCGGTTCCATAAACCTGTGGGAGAAAAACAAGAGTTAACCTTCTCATTTGAAGAAACGCAGTAATAAAAATCACTAAACAGTGGGTTCTTTGGAACTCAATGAAATCAATGGAAGGTCATATAAGGATACATTGGTGGTTCACCAAGGTCATTAAGCACTTCATTAGGATCCAGATTTTGGGAGTCTCAGCTCTACCAGCATCTGGCAAAAATGAACTGCAGAAGCTTTGCTGAGTTCGCTGTGTTTTGTAAGCAATCAGTGGTCTGGCTCAGAGCACCGGTCATCTGCAATCTACTTAAACCCAGTGCCAATCACTGCTAGCTTTAAAATGTGACTGACTCTAAATCCTCCTCAATATGTTATATGCACTCTGTCTTGAGTTCCACACGGCTGCTGCTCAGACAGACATCTGATGCCATAGTCAAATAAAGATCCACAGATCCTGGTGCATATAGAGCTATTTGTTTAATAAATCAAGATGCTGAAATGTTTACAGTCCTGCTAGTAAAGAGAATGAGTAATTTTATTTATGGTGTCCCACAAGCAGTAATGTCATGTGGAATTCAGCCGCCTGAGGCTGAAGCCAAATTTGCCGCCGCGCCCCTCTCCCCCAGTGGATGCTGGCACCTGCTCCTGCTAGGGCTTCTGGGAATTGTAGTCCAAGAACACACATAGACCAAAAAGCGCCGCCTGGGGCCGGCGGCCCCCCTAGCCCCCCCCTAGTGATGCCACTGCCCACAAGTCACTATACAAAGACAAATTTTCATAAGAGATATCTTGGAACGTGTTTGCCATGAGTGAGGGAGAAGGCTTGGTGTGTGTATGTGTTTAGAAAGAGGTGGCCAACAAGTAGATATTTTGTAAAAAAAATTATAAAAATTTGAGATGAACATTTTGTACATAAAGTTATGTTTAGCTACAATTTCCCATTTCCCCCATATGTGATAACTTTTGGGACACACTGTATATTAGAGGATCAATGTGGTTGTATACCAAGGAGATGAAAGGTGGATCTGAGTAGAAGGTTACAGACTATGATAGATAAACAAAAATTGAAAGTGGGAATAATTGTATTAGATGTATTTAATTTGATTGCATGGGATGGCCAATATTAAAAATGTTGAAAGAAACATTAGGATTTGGATAATGAGTTAAAGGGGTGGTACATCAATTATATTCAGAAAATATTGCAATGGTGTTAATGAATGACAGTATGACTGAACAGATATCTCTAGATTGAGATACTAGACAAAGAAGTCCTCTTTCCCTGATATTTTTTGCTTTAGTTATAGAACTATCAGTGATTCTTAGTGGAGAAGATAACTTAATAAGGGGTATAGGCTTTCAGGATTAATTTAAGATTAATTTATTTGATGATTACAATTTACTAACAATAATATTTAAGGTTATAGATCGTGTTAATAATGTGGGGTGATAACAGTTTTACAGATAAATTCATTCAAGTCAGAGATAACTGTTTAATTAAGATAACGAGGAAAAGGAGACAGTGTGAGACAGATGTTAACATATGTAAATCTATTAAGTATTTGGGTATAAGGATTCCAGAAATCCTACAATAATTAAAAAGAGGAAACGTTTGCTAAATTGAAGCAAGAGATTTTTAAAAATTATATTTGCTGACATATAATACGCATTGGAGTATAAGCCGCACTCCATTTTTCCAGTGTATTTTAAGGTGGGAAAGCGTGTCTAACACATTGGCAAATACGGTAATAGCAGTTTGTAAAATGAAGATTCTACCCAAGATTAATTCTTCGTTCATAATATTACCTATTAGGTTAGTTGAAGAAAAATTGAAAGATTAGCAAAACATGATTCATAAAACTTGTAATGAAATGGAAATAGAAGCACAAAATTAATGGAGATAAAAGAGCAAGGATTAATCAAAAGAGATGATATAAATTTTAAATGTTAGAAGTGTCAGGTTTCCCCAACATAAGCTTATATTATTTGGTTAGGCAACTGAGATATATAGTATACCAGATATTATTTTTCAGTCTAATGATTTAATATGGACAAGATGGCAATTGCACAAGGTTGGTCAGGATATTCTTTTTAAAAACAAAACAATAAGAACACTGTAAAAAAAACCTTTTAAAATGTTACAAATTTAGAATAAGTTTAGAAAAATATTTATCTGAACAATTTGTCTATTATATCCCATAGTAGAGAAATTTCCAGATACTGTAACTTGATGGACAAATAACTTCAACAGATACAGAAATGCAAAGTAATTCTATTTCGATTTTACCATTTTTTCTCAGGTATTGGACGAGGAACAGCATTGACTCGACAGGGGAAATTTGGCTGACCCGAAAGATTCCGGCCAAGTATTGTTCCAACGAGGTTCAAAGGAAGAATGACGAAGAAACAGATGCAACACACTGCCACCTGTAAACTCATAGTCACACAAGAAAGAACGATATAAATGCATCTAATGTTAAACCCAAACATCTATTACAGTAATGCCAGCTTATTTATTCTACAAGGCAAGACAGATATTTTTAAACCTTCCTAACCTTCAGTCTAATATTATAGCTGGGGGTTCACAGTGGCTGTAATACACCAACAGGGGTTCTCAACCTTACCATGCCATGGGCTGGACACTCCGCCTCAGAAAGCTGAGTGGGCTGGACACGAGGTTCCCCCCTACCACAAATGCTGCCATAAACTGTAGCAGGGCATAGTGGCGCATGCATGGGCGTGTTTGTGCATGCGTGCATGCATTTACGGCTGTCGTAAATGAGTCCGCTTCTGGAGTTGTCACCACAAGCCGGATGGAATGGCGTTGGGGGCCAATATACCCATTTGTGTGGATTCACAGGGACTTGGGCTTCTTAGAATTGAAGTCCAAGAACAGCTGGAGTGTCAAGGTTTGCCATCACGGTCCTATGGCCTTAGCTGCTCTCTTTCCCATGGAAGAAGGTATACATTTAAACTAATATAAGTCTGGCTTAAGCCTATTTATTTATTCTTAAACCTATTTAGGTTAAATGTAGTCCAACAGCTATTGGATACTTTTTTAAAGGTCCAAAAGAAACCTATGAATTACATAAAAGAGTTTGTAAATCATAATTATATCTGGGATCATATAAAAAATGAAGAGACTAAGCAGCGCTGTTGTTATCAAATAATTAAGTTTGAGCAATACTTCTGCAAAATTTCTGCTTCAGGACCTTCTATGTATAAGTACAGTATAGGTGCATTTGTTCCACAGAGAGCCCAGTTAAAACTGGACACTTGTTTAGGAAGGGGAGGGTGTTATATGTCCCAAAATTAACCCAAAACTGTGACGAAGAAGGGCTTAGCGATCAGATTATTAAACAGGCATCCAGTCCATGGGAAGTAAGAGGAGAATAAAACTCTGAACAATTCCATTCAGTGAAGATGGAGGCAAGTGCAATCAGTGATATATTTGACACAAATATTTATTTAATTAATCAATTTATTTATTTATTTTCATTTGTACCCCACCCTCCTCTGAAGACTCAGGGTGGCTTCACAACTAAAAACAATTAAAACCCATACATAAAAATTAAAATTCACCCAGGAAAGAGGTGGGATATTTAAACAAGCCAGGCGAGCGAGTTGGCCATCTGGCCCACTCCCCACACATGCCCTGCCTGTGCAAACTGATGCACATACTCTGCACATAGGTAATAACACTTTTCAACACTTGCTTTATGTCTCCTGGACTTCAGAACAGCAATCAACCCAGAGTGTCCAGCCCTTTGTTGAACAAAATGTTGTAAAAACATTTTTTCTGGAAAGTGATCCAGACAGCCATTCTACTGCCCTTTGCTGCTCCTTAGCAGAAAAGGACCAGTAAGAGAATAAGGTAGGTGTACAAGACTAGGGTGAGCTCAGAAGCGTTTGAAGAGGAAGTGGATACAACATGACGGATAGCAAATTGTCCCCATGGGATTATTCATGTCTGGGTCGACCCAGGGCTTCCATCTCTGCCCGAGGCTGCTTGCCTCCTGCTTCTGGAAACCACTACCAACTACTTTTCAACAGAGTTCATTAATGACCTGACACCTCTTAGGAGACCAGGCCTAACAGAACCACCCCTGAACACCTTGAGCCTAGGATTCAGCCAAAGAACCCTATTAGCCTGTTTCTAAATTTCTGGTACTGGACTAGGACTTTTGTTAGTCTGCCCTTTCTTGGGATCTCTATTCAAGACTCCTTTCTGCATTCCTCCAACTGGAATGAAAATGCCCTCCAACATTGATACTAAGCAGATGTAATTTTTGTCACCTCTAAAACTATCCTCAGGAGTATTTTTCCCCATTCAATTGTGCCTCTCCCTTTTTCTTAGTACAGTAGGACCCCGCATAATGAAAAATCTCCGTAACATGGAGCGGTTCGTTATGCAGATTTTTTCGTTATGCAAAGCACTATTGGCGGTACCCAGCATAATGAGAAAAAAAGTTCGTTAACCGGGGTTTACATTAAGCCGGTATACCCCAGCTACCAAAAATCCCGCATAACGAACTTTTTTCGTTATGCAGGGTATCGCCCATGCTTTGTTATGTGAATTTTTCACTATGCGAAGCGTTCATTATGTGGGGTTCTACTGTATATATGTGTGGAGGGACTATGACAGTGGTGGCAAACCATTTTGGAGACAGATTGCTCAAACTCAACAGGCTGTTGTCTACACCGCAGAGGAGTGGGGCGAACTCTGTGCTGGGAGGAAAAGTTCCCATTGGGCTGCTGGGCAGAGGGGTGGAGCGAACTCTGTGCTGGGGTAATGGTGCACATGCCCACAGAGAGGGCTCTGAGTGCACCTCTGGCACACATGCCATAGGTTTGTCACCACTGGATTATGAAAACACCAGCGTTTTCTTTTTCATTTGTAACAACTTCTGAACCAAACTGCTTTTCTCAGAATGCTGCCAAGTCTTGTTAGTTTCTTACTTTCAGTTTCTAATTTTCCCTAGTATTTTTGAAGTTATTTTTAACAAACAAAAAAATTCCATTCAAGCAGCTCTATGTAAACTTTGCCAAACCCATTGCAATCATTGTGCATATTTTAATTTTGTTTCTCCAACAGAATTCATTTGTTGCTTAACTTTGTATGGATGTAATTGCACACAATTGTTATGGTTCAAAGATCCTTTACAAATGAGACTCAAAATATGCATGTGTTCATTTATGTTCTCTAAGAATACATGAGGTAACACTATGCTGGATCATCCCTAACACTAAGTTAAAAGTAAAGAAAAGTATTCTCATCCCTCAGAGGCATATATACCAGGCATTCGCAACCTACAGCCCACAGGCCAGACCCGGCCCATGATGCCATTCCATCTGGCCCTCCATGTGTGATTTGCTGAATTTTCGGCAGCTTAAAAGCAGCGTATGGCATTTCCAAGGTGGGGGGAGAACAGATGCCTGTCGGGTCATTAGCAGAGATGGCCATTAGAGGGCGCAAAGCATGGTTTCCCATAGGAATGTACTGAAAACCAATTTCATCTACAGTAATACCTCGGATAACGACTGCATCAGATAACGCTAAAATCGGATAACGATCTGCTAGCGTTATCCGATGCATCGTAGCAGCAGGGTGGCTGGAGCTGTGGATCCTTCCCCTGCCTGGCTTGGTAAGGGTCTTAGCTACCCAGGCGGGGGTGGTGGTCTTCTTAATAGAGTCTTGGATAAGGGAAAATTAGAATTCTATTCTGTGGGAGCTTGACCAGCTTAAAAAGGTTGAGAATCCCTTATACTGGATTTGTGTATAAGATGCACCCCCCCCCCCCAAAAAAAAAAAACCACACTGGGAAAAGTGTGTCTTATACTCTGATGCGTCTTATACACTGACAAATACAGTAATTCCTACATAATCTGTTAGACCTTTTTAGTGCTAAATGGATTATTAAACCAGTTTCCAACTTTTCTATGGAACTGTTCTAATTAAACATTTTGAATTCAAATCGCTAAAGCCTGGAGTACTAATTAATTGTACTCACCATTGTCCCAAAGGGAATAGCCCTTGATGCATGATAATAAATTGCGATGAAATTAATGAAGAAAGCTGTGCCACACACCATGGCAGGAATAAGGAATGCCCCAATGAACATCTGCTTTATCCATCGCCTTCCTGAAAAGCAGAAAATCCCAGTTCATCTTTGGTTCAGATGATCAATCCATTCTAACCCCAAAGGCACTGTTTGGTGAGATACAGCTTAACTGACAATGTTTATTAAAGAAAAGAAAAGCAAACTGTACCATGAGGATATATACTGCTATCAAGAGCACAAAAGTTGACTTTAAAAGCCCCAAGTATATTCTCAGTTACATAAGTCTGATATTATTATCTAGGTAGAAATAGTGCTTTCCTCTAATTTTTTCTCTGTAATACTAAAGGTCACACATCAGTGCAATAATTTTACAGACCTTTCTTATGCAAACTGTAAGAAAGCATTTTAGAGCACAAGAAAGAAACCACTGAAGCAACACATGGCTATCTTTGTTTAGTGTGACACCCATTTAATAAATATGTATTAAAAACCATATAAGGCAGAAAAACACACAAGAATATTTTAATAGAAAAACATTTTTTTAAAAGCCAGTGCAGGAGTGAACTGACAAACATTGTTCAAGTCTATCAAACATTTCTTTACATATACTATTAAGTAGGAAAACACTTCCTATTCATGGTTCATGTGGTTTTGCATTTCAATAGAACACAACTAACACTTATGTATCAGCCATCTAAGTACTGTATCTGGTTTTCCCTTCTATTGTCATGTCTTTTTAGCTTTTCTTCTTGTTCACAAAGGCTCCTGATGTGTAACTGATACAAGAGCAAATGAAAGCTGAAAGCAAAATATCACTAAACACCAAAAAAAAAAAGTTATGGCTACCAGAAGCTCAGAATATACATTCGGAGGTATGAATATACCACTGAGCATCTCAAAATATGGTCTAATATCCTTGTTTCTTAAGAAGGTATGGCTTAAAAAAACCCTACCAGCTTTCCAGAACTGAATTTTTGTTTTAAGTAGTAACTTGCTAAGACTTCAAATGCCTAAGAATCATAATGATTTCCCCCCTAACATAACCAATAATGATTCAGTGTGGCTGGAGACTGATCCTGGTAGGAAAATCCTCTGTTATGCTGCAGGTAAATTTGGGAATACTTTCCCTGCTTGTGGGAAAGCTGGCTTATTTTAAGCAAGACCAACGCTACAGCTACAGCTGACAGCAAGACGAAGGCAATGCTGAAGCTGCTTCATGCAGTCATTTCCAATAATTTGGCATCAGGTCTATTCTGTGAGGCTGCTAAAGAGCCCAAACAGAAGCTCAGTTGTTCAATCCTATTTTTCACCTCTTATACCTAGAAGTGAATCACAATGAAGAGCATCATCAGATACATCAAGCAGTGCCTTGATCATCAGTTAATCTCAGTGTTTCATGTGAAACAACTTACTGATGCATATTTGATGACTTTCAAACATTGAACAAAACACAATACAGTAATACCTCATATAACATTAGTATCGAATAACACTAAAATCGCATAACATCAAGGAATCTGGGGGGAAGAATTGCATCAGATAACATTAAGATCCTATGGGATGCTTCAGATAACAACCGCGAAAGCCTGTGTGGTTACAATGTATCTCTATGGATCCCATAGAGGATCAGATAACACTAAAAATCATATAACACGAAGACTTGTGGAACCAGGTTTTAGTGTTATATGAGGTTTTACTGTAGTAATCTCTCAAGTGAACCAATAACTGGTTGAAAGGTTGCACCCAGAGAGTGTTTACTAATAGCTCCCTATGAATCCAAACAAGGGTCCTCGGCTCCTGGCTTTGATCCTATGGTAATCCATGTTTTTATAAAAGACCTGCATGGAGAGTGTGAAAGGTATGTTCTCTCAAAATTGCAGATAACATAAAGCTGGCTGGGACAGTATAACAGACGGCAGAACCAAGATTCAAATTGATCTTGACTGGCTGAAACTCAAGGCATCTTCATTAACAAGAGGAAATTCAACAAAGAAAAATGACAGTTTTGAATTTAAGTTAAAAAACTCAAAAAATAAATATAGGATGGGGAAGATCTCATTTGGCAACAAAACAAATAGAAAATGTAGTATCTTAATGGGTCGCAGGCTAAACATGAATTCATAGTACAGTAATACCTCAGATAACGTCTGCATCAGATAATGCGAAAACCGCATAACGTTAAGCATTCTGGAAAAAATTGCATCGCATAAAATTAAATCCTATGGGATGCATCGGACAACATTCGCTAAAGCCTGTGCCAGTTACAACAAATCTCTATGGAGTTTTAACGTTATCCGATGCATCCCATAGGATTTTAATGTTATCCGATGCATGCATCAGATAACATTAAAAATCGGATAACACTAAGACCAAGTTTTAGCGTTATCTGAGGTTTTACTGTACAATGTAGCTGTTAAAAGCAATAATGTAACATTTGGCTCAATTACAGACAGACCAATTTAGGATCAAAAATGACCCCACTGTTTTGTGTTGCCAGATTACATTTGGAAGACTGTCCCCGTATTGGATGCAACTTCTGAAGTGTATTCAGAAACGCCTGCCAAAGAAGGCAACGACAAAGGCTTAAAGATCAAGCCTTACATGAAGCTAGAACAGCCTCTTATATCTAGACTAGAAAAGTTAAGAGTTGTGACCCTGTACAGACCCTAAAACAAAGTTTCCTTTCAGGGTTAAATATGCTCAAAGGACCAAGGAAAGCACTGTGGCATCTGTGACACTAATTGAATGACACGGTTTTCTCTTTCCCATAGACTTCTTACACCTCAATGTCAAAAACACGGAGTCCTTCCAGATAACCTGGAATAGACAAGGAAGGCTTTGCTTGGGAGTGGAGGAATGATTTGGCAGCTATAGGGCAGCCCAATTAAGCCACGAACGTTGCTACTGCAATACAATCTATTTTAGGTTCAAGCAGATTAGAAACTTTCTGACATTTTGCCTCTTGAGTAGACTTCCTCTCTCTCATAGTGATGGTTTCTCTACTACTTTCTTAATGTACCTTTTACTGCTAAATTCAAATGTTTATTTATTTATTTAGATTTATTATCCTGCCCCAATCAGGCGAACCCGACCCTAGGCAGCTCACCAAAAAAAAAAAAGACTACACAAATGAGTGCAAACCAAAACAAACAATCCCACCATACTCCCACAAACCAGAAACCGAACCAAATCAACTTCAAAAAAAAAAAAAAAACAACCCTATAAATTTACAAAAAAACCCTCAAAAAATTAAAAGATTTAAAAGCTTAAAAGCTTAAAAAAGTTTAAAAGAAGGAAAGAGGGGTGGCTATCCCATCAGATCAGCCACCCAACATGGGACCCCGTATTACTTGAGCCCCACACCTGTCCTGCCAGCCAGGTTTTTAGGCCCTTCCGAAAGGGCAGTAGCTTTTGTCTGTAGGCGTAACTCAGTTGGCAGGAAGCTCCAATGGGACCATAACTATGTGTAAAAAATACCAAGACAAACGACGGTAATTGTTACTCTTATATCTAGCTGGAATTCAGAAAATTTACAACACTGTAATACGGCAGATAATCCCATAAAGCCAACAGCAGTGTCTGGGGCAGGGAAATGTACCAGTTAAATTCCCTCCTAGTTATCTTTAATAGGATGCAAACAAGAATTGTAATTAAAAGGCCTCACCTCCTTGTCTGGCATAAAGGCTTCCTCCAAAATAACCATTCACTGGGGATGTTGCCGCATAAACAAAAATAGCTGTACTTAGCATTGATCCTCTCCTAAAAAGAGACACAGGTATTTTTGGCTACACAAATGACTGTCTGAAGACTACTAAGCAAACAAGTTATAACAAACACACTATATAATAAATGCTGAATGTTTAGATTTAAGACACAATTACCTACAATAAGACATGTCCAAAGAGAAAAATACACTGAAAGGAAATTCTAGTTTAAAAATGCAAATACAGTGGTACCTCATACAATGATTTTAATCCGTTCCATGGGGCTCATTGTTGTACGAAACAATTGCTATACGATGCGTGCATCGTACAGCAATTTTCCCTATGGGACGCATCATACAACGATTTATTTTTGCTAAGTGGTTTTTCTGGTTGAAAAATTATTGTACGATTTTTTCCATAGGGAAAATTGTTATGAGGGATGCCCCCTTTTTTCCAAAACCTAATTGTTATGCAATATTGTTGCTATAGGGGGCAATTGTTCTATGAGGTTCCACTGTATGCTATATTTGGTTAGACACAAATATTATCAACATGCTTCAGATCACTGGACTTGCTCACTGCTATTTGATATAAGCATTAAAACTATAGAAAAGCATGCACACATGTACACACACACCCAAACCCCTGTTGACAAAATATTCCCTAACTATTATGCTCTCATAAATTATCACTGTTTCTTACAGCAAAGGACTGGTATCATTGTCATTGTTAGTACTAGCACAGCCACAACCACACTATCATTTTAAGTTTCTCTTCATGTTCAGCATAATATAATGATGACAGGGCCCATCTAATAATATTTCCAAAATCACAATCTTTCAAAGTGTAAAAGAATCTGGTAAGGAGAAACAAATAGGCATAAACTGGGTCATCTGTGTTCCTCTAACCACAGTGAGCGCAAACATTTGCACTGCACATACCAGCTAAGTCAGGAGTTCTCAACCATTTTAAGCTGGGGACCTGGTCCTGCTCCTTCGGACAAACTTCGGGGGCTAGATGGCCATTTTGCCCTTCCTCCACCACATGGCATTTCCGGATGTGGCGGTGGGGGCCCACATTAAATGGCACCACAGGCCGCATCCGGCCAACAACACCGGGATGCCTCCCCAGGCCAGGGAGAAGATTCATCTCAGCTACACAGTCCCTGTGGGCTACAAAGGCTGTGCTGCGGCCCTGCCAACAACACCGGGATGCCCCCCACCCCGGCTGGGCCGGCCGGGGAGAAGATTCATCCCAGCTGCGCAGTCCCTGCAAGCTACAAAGGCTGCACTGCGGCCCCGCCAATGCCGCCAACAACGCTGGGACGCTCCCCCAGGCCTGGCCAGCCTGGCCGGGGAGAAGACCAACACCTTCTTGATGTTTTGATGTCTGGACTTAAAAACTGCAGTGGCGGCAGGACTCCGTTGCCCTTTGGGGGATTGGGACTGCAGTTTCAGCGGGGCGGGGAGCCGATGGGCGCCAAGGACTAACATCTGCTCAGCATCATGGGTCCACCCCGGGACCAGGGCTCAGAGGGCCTCTGCACCTGTGCACGGCAGGACTTTGCCATCAGTAGAGAGACCTTGGTATTGTTGTATTGATGTTTTTCCTATGTATTTTTGAAATGTTTTATATGATACTGTGTTTCTTTTTGACTCCCACTCATTTTGTATTTGTGACTGGGGATTCTTTGATATGTTTTGTTATCTGATATTGTGTTATTAATTCTGTAACTATTATATATTGTTTCATAGTAAGCCGCCCAGAGTCGCTATAAGCAAGTAGGGCGGCATAAAAATGGAACAATAATAATAATAATGGGCTGCAGGTTGATAATCCCTGAGCTAAGTGCACTGGTCACATTCAGACTACCAATGGTACCACCACAACCCGTGACACCATGGCAGGGCTGCAAATAGTTCCAGGCTGTCTTGCCTCTTTAATCCAAGTTGCTATGTCCAACAAAGCAATTTACTTTTTCTAAGTAGCAAGATGTTTTTCCGGCTGTTCATACATACTGTATCACATAACTGTCTTCCCACATGCTAGATTGTTTGGTTATTCTCACGATAGGGTTTAGTCTAAAATGGAAAGAAATGAGTAGACTTTGTCTGGTAGTGATTAAGAGGAGCATTGGTTAAAAGTTGCCCCTTCCAAATAAAAATCTGCAGGTTTCAGAATCCTCACAATGTGATTGAGTACAAAAGGGAAATTGGCAGGACTCTAGAAAGAAAGAGTAATAGATCGTGTCCTGCTTTGTAAGGATGGCAGGTGCCTGTTTTCATAGCTGCATAGATTTTTTTTATTATAGAGAGGAAATAAACTTCTCAAATAATAA
Organism: Furcifer pardalis; assembly: GCA_030440675.1. Classification (NCBI taxonomy): domain Eukaryota; kingdom Metazoa; phylum Chordata; class Lepidosauria; order Squamata; family Chamaeleonidae; genus Furcifer; species Furcifer pardalis. Next base: position 2,807,037 of record CP126895.1, read on the forward strand.
TCATAATGCATCAGACAGACTCCAGAAGTACTGTTGAAACGGCTTTGATCAATAGCAAGTGAAATCAGACCTGTCAAGTGGGAATTTGAACTGAGCAAACTGCAGAGGTCAAACAGAGAGCATTAAAATCAGCAACACATGCCTGATCAGTTAGGCTGAGTAATTACCAGTTTCCTTAAGCAAACATCTTATTTATTGTTTTGAAAGATAAGTGTTTGACAGTAAGTAAAAATAAAAGTTAAAGAGATTAGAAGCCCCAAGTTTAGCATCTATAAAATTCAGATTTCATTGTAAACAAGGATATGTTGTTGGTTTTCTCCCCTCACAAAAAAAATGTCAATATTATTCTTTAACCCACTCTTTCTGCTGGTTTAGAAATAGCAGTTTCTCTACAAACATCCCAATTCACCTGCAGTGGTTCAAGTGGCTCAAGACGCTGACTGGAAGGGGGAGGGAGGTCAGCAGATTGATTCCCGAGTACTGCAGGACAGAATGAGCTCCCGTCTCTGTCCCAGCTCCTGCCAACCTAGCAGTTTGAAAACAAGAAATTGCAAGTAGATAAATAGGGACCACTTCGGTGGGAAGGTAAACAAGCGTACCGTGTGCCCCAGTGTCTAGTCATGCCTGCCACATGACCACGGAAACATCTGCAAAAGCAGACAGTGCTGGGTCTTCAGCTTTGAAACAGAGATGAGCACTGAACCCTAGAGTCGGATACGACTGGCTTTCGAGCAGTCGTATCCTTACTAGGAACCTGGCTCTTCAATCCACAAAACTATTCACTTCTTTCATTATTTGTAAAGTCAAATGTAGTTTTTGAGTCCCATAAACTTGTTGGGATCAATGGGGCTGAATTTTCTCTATACACTCTCTGTTCTCTGAACTATGTCACTGGGACAGCTACAGGACACAATCTGGCAGTACTTTTTCATCTTCTGGGAGTAAAGTGTTTCCCCCCAAAAATGAATTCTATTTGAAAGCTTAAATAGGTTTCCAGAAATAGCTCAATAGATTAGAGGGCTTATTGACTCACAGGTAAGGTTTTTGAACTATGATGGAAATAGGAAGCATTACTCACTCTGTGTACAAATCCTCCAGCATCGCAACAATTATCACTATGAAAGAAACGGCAAAGATCTGGCAACCAGAACCAATAAGGGATGAGAATATTAAAGGATGACTAGATGGTCTGAAGACATCTCCATGAACCTGTTTCCACCCATATTCATCGCCCAGATCTCTATCCTGGGGAAAAAACACAATTTGGACAAAAGCAGATTAAATACACCTAGGGGGAAAAAGCTTCTGTCTAGTGGCTACCACGAAGCAAAACTAATCAACTATAATTCCAACATGGGCAATTTTCTTTTGAGAATCACCACAGACAAGTGGGGAGACACATGAAACTTGGTTTCTTTGAAAGGAATGATAGAAACAGACAGTATCTCTGAAACCTCTTTTTAATGCTGGCCTTTGGTAATGGAAGAGTCTGGATTCTTTATTAATAACTAGTACAAGCTCTGCAAACACGACCATATGCATTGCAAACACAATTTGCATGCTACATTTTCACTGCTGAATGTGCTTATCAGTTATTCTTTGGCTATATTTTCTTGCATTCTGAATGCTAAGTTCCCAGGTTTACTTGTCTGCATCTGCATGTAGAAATGAGAGAAGTGGTGTATCTAACATACAAAGCCTCTCTCTAGCAATGTTAGAATAGATGAGCCAGGGGCTCCCAACAGGGCCGTAGCCAGGATTCTAGATGTGGGTGGGTGAGTATTTTTTCAGGATGGTCAACAAAGCCTCTTTTCAGTGCATTCCTATGAGAAACCATGCCTTGCCAGGGTGGGCAAACTGCTAACTCACAGTGGGCCAAGCCCCCCATGTCCCCAGCTGGTTATGGCCCTGGTTCCCAACCTTTCCATGCCAGGGACCAGGTCACGCTCTCTCAGTCAGCTTTGAGGACTAGACAGCCATTTTGCCCTGCCTGCACAATGGGGGGTGGCCATTTGTCCCAACAGTTTCAAAGGGGTGGCCATTTTGTTTCTTGACCTCTAGTAGACCTCTATTTTTTCTTGGATATCAAGCACCAGCAGCCAAATCTAGCATGGCTGCTAGTCAGGGATGACATAAGTTATGGGCCAGCAGCATTTTCAAGGCCAAAGGTTCCCTGTTCCTGAACTAAATATATGGAATACAGAAATCATTAAGTCACTGATAAGAATAACAACTGCATGCCTTCAAGTCAATTCTAACTTATGACAATCCTTTCTAAGGTTTTCTAGGCAGCGAAGACACAGATGTGGTTTCCCATTCCATTCTTCTGCAGGCATCCAACTTGCCTATTGCTATACAGGCTGGCTCTTCTCCTTAAGAGACACAATGGGGAATTAACTGCCCAAACTCTGGCTACACATCAGATACCTAAAGGCTGAGCTATCCAGTCATCTCATTAAGTCATATTAAAAGCCCATTATCTTTACTGTCACATGCCAACTGGGCAACGACTTATCCACATGTTTCATCTTGCAACAAAAGCATTCATCCTTTCTCTATCTATCCTGAAATTGACTGCAAAACACACATTTTCAGCCAGAAAAATCAATTTTGGTGATGGTCCTTTGACTGAAAACAACAACAGGCTACACATTTTTAAATAAAAAAAGACTTTTTACCATATCATCCATTTCTTCTTCTTTACTGTATCGTGCGTAATCTTTTCTCAGTGTCCTCATTAAAATCATAGAAACCAAGCCCACCAGGAAAATCACCATCATGAATGAATTGAAGATGGAAAACCAATGAATCTAGAATAAAAACAGAGATTTTTTTTTTGTTACCAGGTACTATTGAGACAAGCTGCTTATCAGCTGAATAAATCTTGCCACTTTATTTAAGTACAGTACTGTATAATAATAAGTCACTCCTGAGATGGAATAATGTTTTAAGGGGTGTTAGCAACTTCCTTAGAACCTCTGAAGCAAAAAGAAACCAATGTAAGAGTGGGGAAAGGACTGTTTGGCAGTGAGGAGTGGAAGGTGCTGTAAAAACAGTCTTGATGCTACATGCTGCCTACATAATTCCCATCCCAGATATATAGCAATGAAACCAAAAGAGCACACAAGGCAGCAAGAGCAAGGCTTACTTATGGGAACCCCGAGATTTACAGAAGCATTTGGAAAAAAACTTCTAAAAACACAAAGGAAACAAAAGACAGTTGAAGAATAACAATGTTCAACACCCTGAAAAGAAGCCTTCTTATTAAGAGGCTAAAGCACACAGCCTTTTCTGGTTCTACATTGCTCTATATTGGGGTCCCCAAACTTTTTGGGCCATGGACCAGTCATGACGTTGCAAAAAAGAGTTGGGATAGAGAAAATATATTTTTAAAAAATAAAATTAGAGAATTAAAAGATGAAAGGCATCAAAGGCAGCTCCAGGCACAAAAACTTTTCCATGCGGCTATTCAGCTTACGTCGATACCGCAGGTGTTGTACTTAATCCAGCAGTCCTAACCAGTTTATTCACTACATTTCCCCATTTTAGCAAGAAATGAGGCACACAACACTGCACGTAAAAGTGTTGCCTTTTGTGACACCTTGATGGAAAAAGACCAGCTATCCTAAAAGCTCACACATGGTTTTGTGGTTTTTCTTTCTTTTCGGTTGGCCTAACACAAAGCTAGATTTTAGACTTTGTCTCACGGCCAACATGCCTGCCTCTGTGACCTGCACAAATATAAGCTAAGAAACATCAAAATGAAAATCACACAAATAAATCAATCTATCTTGGTGTAACTGATCAAGAAGACATACTCTGTGTTGAAAAAAAGATGGATCCAGGTATTTATCAAATCTGTCTTCAAATTTCACATCTGACCTTTTCCATTTCACCTGGAGAAAAATTACATTTGACAAATGGTTAATATTTGATTACAAATCTGCAGATCCCTAGCAAAGGATGGCTGGGTCTGAATGTCAGAACAAGACAGATTTTCATCAGAATTCTAGTTTTGTGTATATAATTGCATGTTGATGTGCACTGTTTCTTTTTTGCATGGCCTTTACAGTTCATAGGCGTTCCCTTTATGGCTCCACTCCTCGAGAGACTAAATAAATTGCTGACTTGTTTGGTCCATGGCTTGTTTAGCTGTTGTAGGAAGAGGCGAATGGGAGGGAGGAGACAGGATGCTTGCTCTCATACAAGCTGGGATTCTGAACTTCTGGCTTGTTAAGACATTTGCAAACACCAAACTTCACCCCCAAGTATGAAGGAAAAACATGTATTGACCAAACAAAAGAACTGAACAACAGAGAGCAATGAACAAGTAGTAGGGTATATAATTATCTATGATTTCTCCCGACAAAGATCTGCTGCTTTCAAATTCTCATAATTGATATATACATAGCAGGTGCAATTTTCTATCTCTGCATACTTAAAATGTGAAAAAAAAGTTCAGCCAGTTCAGGCTGTGAACTTTTTCTGGCTCTTGAACCCAACAAAGAAAATAAACAGACAAAGCTTTTCTTAGGAAGGAGGTAGTAAGAGCAAGCATTACTTGTTGATCATCTTCATGTCATTTGCTACCAAAACAAGGAATAGTAGAAGAAACATAGGCAAGACAGAGTAGTTATTCTACCAACTGCATCTACAATGAAAAAAGTATCAGATGTGATGTCCTTTTATGCCATCTTTACTAATATATGGCCCCTTTCATGGTCTAGATCAGGGTTCTTCAAACTTGGCTCTCCAGATGTTCTTGTACTTTAATTCCCAGAAGCCCTGATTAGCAGGTGTGCTGACCTGGGCTTCTGGGAACTGCAGTCCAAGAACACCTGGAGTGCCAAAGTTCATTATCACTGCCTTATGCTGTTCCTGACAAAAAGGGGTAGTGAAAACAAAAGGCACAACTTTTGAATGAATCATTGAAGCAGAACCATCTGTTGCAGGGTGATTCTAGACAGCATGGCCTTGCTCTGTGCCAAATTAAGAAGTACTAGGGAAATACTTTCAAAATTCTAATTTTTGTCTTAAAGAAACCTTTACACTCTGCCCTGTCCCATCATCATGTTTTGCTACCACCTTTTTGCAGGTTTCAAATAATTTGGGAATAATTTTTCAAATATCCACCACTCCTTCCTGGATAGAAATAATTCCTGATACATATTTTTTTTAAACTTAAACTTGATCCATCCTATCATTTAGAAGATATGGAGTCTTAGAGATGCTTATTTTACAGAGGACAATTTAGATAGAACAAGTCATTGTTTGTGGATTTTAAAATCAGCTTTATTCAGTTTAAGCATGTTTTTATTCCAAAGAAGTAACTTTCCTGTAGTTTTGTACCTGTTAATTTAGCAATAAGTCTCTTTGAGGTAAATGGGGCGTAACTTTGTGCAAGAAGGTTATGTTAAGACTGGAGCCTTACCACAGGAAGAAATTGTCACTCAACCTCGGATTACGTTGGCAGGCACAATCACTTGCAGATTAAGTATCCAAAAGCATTCTCTTGAGTTGAAAATAGGTAATTCTCAAAAACAATGGCATTGCAATCTTATGTAATCCTACTCAGAAGGATATACTACTAAATGCAGGTATATACTATAGTCTAGACCAGGGTTCCTCAAACTTGGCTCTCCAGAAGTTCTCGGACTTCAATTCCCAGAAGCCCTGATCAGCAGATGTACTGACTTGCGCTTCTGGTAATTGAAGTCCAAGAACACCTGGAGAGCCAAGCTTGCTGAACCCTGGTCTAGACTATCCAATGGTTTCTCCCAATGTAAATTCAGGTGTATTGTGTGTTATTAAACTGCCATTTTAAAAAGACAGGAAATTGAATCCTTAAACAAATCCCTGGTTTATTCATGTGTGACACTGCTTCTGTGTCCAGAATTCAACAAACCAGGAAATTATCTGACATTGCCTGACATTGTTTAGTCCAAACATGTTAAGTTTATCAACACATACAAATTACTTACTGAGTAAGACATTTGGATTTTGGTGTTAGGAACCAGTTTAACTTTGCCTTCACTTGTCAGATTCACATCCACAATCCTATTTCCATTATAACCTATTTCAAGTTTTTTGTATGTCCACAGATAATAATCTTCACCATTTTCATCTGCTTCACCAACAATGCCTGGAAAAGGTATAGGTGAGGGGTTGTGTTATATAACTTCTGTGAAGAAATACACCCCCTCAGCATAATTGGCTTGAACTATAAGCTAGACATTTGAAAAACATCAATATTAGTTTCAAAAGAAAAACTAAATTGTTGCTATTGAACAAAGGCAATTTGTGAGCATTTTCTACATTACCACAAAGTAACCCACCTTCTACATAAAAAACTAAATTACTTAACTTAAAAGCAGTAGCAGAGAATGTATTCTCGTTCAGCTAATCACATAGAACAGTCATGGCAAACCTTGGCATTCCAGGTGTTCTTGAACTTCAATTCCCAGAAGCCCAAGTATGCGCAGTAAACCCAGAAACCCAAGCACCCGCAGTAAAACTCTGTGGATTCAGAGATTTGGGCTTCTGGGAATTGAAGTCCAAGAACACCTGGAGAGCCAAGGTCATGGACATAGAGGAACAAGGAGCCAGAGAGTATCAAAAGCACTCTTCGGAGCACTAGAAATTCAACTCAACTTCCCCATCTTGAGCTTCTCTACATTTTATCAAGTTATCTGCCTTTTGATTAATCAAACTGAAAGTTTTATTAATTAATATGCATTTTATGAATTAATATGAATTGCTGAATTAATATGCATATGATTTAAAACATGGAAGTATAAATCAGGTTACAAAAATTATGTTATTTTTGAGTCAGGGGATGGAAAACTAGGCATTTTGTCTTCCTAGACCTAGAGCAATGATGGCCAACCTTGGCACTCCAGATATTCTTGGACTTCAATTACCAGAAGCCCAAATCAGCACTCCTGCTTGGAATTGAAGTCCAAGAACATCTGAAGTGCCAAGGTTTGCCACCACTGCTCTAGCATCTTCAGTGGTGGCAAAAAGCAACAACAGCTGTCCTGGTTGACCCCACACTGAGCTCAGAATAATGGAAATGATGCTCCTCTCCTTTCTTTCCAAGTATTGGAAACAGGAGGATATTGCAAGGATTTGTCCTCAGCTGTGCACTGTGTTTCAATGACATCACAAGCTCAGTGGGATGTTTGATGGCAAGCACAAATCTGGTCATTTACTAAAAGCAGCCAAAAACCACTAACCGAGGTTATACTGCTGATAGCAGTTGTTTGGAAGATATAAACAGATGGCTTGAGGGTCAAAATGTCATTTGGCAAAGGGGTTGGTAAATGAAATTAAAAAGACAGGGTAACCCCTGACTCCCTAGCTGCATGTCAGCAAGGAACTAATCATCTAAAATTAATGAAAGAATGTTCCCCACCCCTTCTTGCAAACACAGCTGCAGGAAATGTGAAACAACTTGCACATTTATAGTACTGCCAGCTTTGCCTTCTAATTTGACATTAAAATGTGTGCTGTAGGCTAAAACTGGATCCATCATCATCACAAAAAGCATCTATGGGATGGCACGGTCCAACTTTCATCATTTTAGGTTGGAACACCAGCCACCATAAGTGCTGGACAACACAGATAGCTCAAATACATGTATGACAAGTTCTAAACTGGATTCTGTAATATGCTAAGCATGGACTTATCTGTGAAATCTCCAAAACTTCAGTTAAGCCTAGAAAGTAACAGCTCAATTCCTAGTTTGGATTAATTCCTAGTTTTATCCCAAGCATTATTCTATTTGTCCACAATTCTATCTTTCAATGCTTTAAATGGTGTGGCAGTTTTCTATGATTTAAGCTTGCTAATATCACTGAGTAATTTAAAGTTGAGTAGATGGCGAGCAGAGAAAAACCATTCTTGTAGTGCTTTGTTTATGAACTGGTTCTGTAGTTCGGTGACAAAGCATAAGGGTCCACATTTCAGGTGGGACTGGGAAACCGACTGCCAAAAACTATGAAGAACTGCCACAAGCAATTAGCAACAAAATCAGCCTAGATAACCCAAAAGTTTGACTGCCTCTGTGGGGAAATTGACACAACATGGAATGAGAAATGGACAATTTATTCGCATTACCTCTTCCGCATGTGTATACTAATGTTCTACTTTCTGTTTGGTTTAACTGTGATTCTATATTAATAGTGTCTTGTATGTTGTCCTGTTCAGAAATAAAATGAAAGCATTTGCATTCTATGCAGGACAATTATGGCCATGAGGGGAGCAACAGGGAGATCTGTTTCTCTAATTATGGCATTTGCATCCTGTTGCTATGGAGGCATAGAATACTTACTATATCTCCCACCACCGCCCATGTTTGTGAGAATTAATGGGAGCTGTACGTCATCTGGAGGGGTCACAGCAGCTGTGCTATGCTACAGGAGTCTAAAACTAGGCACTTGGTGGCAATTGTTTTCTCATAAGACATTTCCACATGCTTTTTTTAAAATCCACTCTGTCCACTCCAGCATATAGCAGAGTCCACAACCAGAGAAAGGAAGTAAAGTAGTCTTAATTTCTAATTGCTGCTAATTCTTTGAGGTGCACATAGGGGACACTGACTAAACAGCAGATCTGAAATAATGCATTTTTACTTTTACTGAAGTAAGTAAGAGCGAAAAGTGAACTGAAATACAGTCAAACCTCGCATAATGAAAATATTTCATTCTGCGAAGCTGCTCACTACGCAAGTTTTTCACTACACGAGGTTTTTTTCCACATAGTGAAAATTCCTACGAAAAACTCGCATAGCAAAAATTTTTATGGAAAAACTCGCATAGCGAAAAATTTTCGTTATGCAAGTTTTCCCCCATAGAAATGCTTGTTATGTAAGTTTTTCCATAGGAAAAATCCAACTCGCATTGCGAAAATTTTCGTTATATGAGTCGGAACGCTTTTTGAAATGCCCGCTTGTTATGTGAGTTTCCCGCTAAGCGAGGCATTCGTTAAGCAAGATTTGACTGCAGTTGGCGGAGAGCAGGAGGGAAGGTGGAACAGAGAAAAATAAGATGAACCACAAAACTATATGCCACTTAGTAGAATAGTTTTCAATGGTGTATACTATGCAGAGTAAAGTGTCTTACCCCATATTGGCAAATCATCTATGTACATCTGATACCAATAGTGATTTTTGATAGCATAAACAAATGCATCTCTTGTTTGCTTATCCAAATCAATTTCACAGTATGTGGCCTGCATCACATCCTCTGTGGAAATTAAAACAAGGCATCAACAATGTATTATCTATGAACTGATTTATCTTAATATTGATATTAGTATCATTTTATACAAGGTACAGTAATACCTCGGATAACGCTAAGACTTGGTTCCACAAGTCTTGGTGTTATCCGATTTTTAGTGTTATCCGATCCATGTTAAAATCGTATGGGATGGATCAGATAACGTTAAAGCTCCATAAAGATACATTGTAACTGCACAGGCTTTAGCGGTTGTTATCCGATCCATCCCATAGGACTTTAACGTTATTTGATCCAATTCTCCTCCCCAGATTACTTAACGTTATGCGATTTTAGCGTTATCCGAGGTAAACGTTATCTGAGGTATTACTGTATCCACTATTCAAACATAAACTTTGTGTTGATCCATAACCAGGCAGTTACATTTTACTACTGTCAAACGCTACTCACCCACATATATAATCAGACTGTGAGCAGAGTTTTCGCTGCAGTGCAGCAGTTTAAGGGGACTGTGGTGGCTTAGTGGTTAACATGCTGAACTTGATGACTGGAAGTCTGGCAGGTCAGCCAAAGTGTTGACCCAAGTGCTACACGATGGAGTGAGCTCCTGTCTCTGACCCATCTCCTGCCAACTGAGCAGTTCGAAAGCAAGAAATTGCAAGTACAGTATACAAGTAGGTACCACTTTGGTGGGAAGGAAAACAGTGTTCCGTGCACTCCGGTGTCCAGTTATGCTTGCCACATGGCCACGGAAACATCTGCAGATGCAAACAGCGCTGGCTCTTACTCTGTAGACAGAGATGAGCACCGTACCCTATAGTCGGATACAACTGGCTTTCGAGCAAGGGCAACCTTTACAGAAGTTTAACAACTGTGCCACAAGGGATCTTATATCAACCAGAAGCTGCAAGATCAGGAGCAAATGGACCAAATTATCATTATTATCAAACAAAGTCAGTAACCTACACTGCTGCTGCTTCTTTATTTGTGTGCATAGAGTATAATTATGAAAGGCTACCTACCAAAATATAGATACAACAATTTTCTTAATTAGATAGCACTCTATAAACTTAGCTGTAAACCTCAGCACCTCAACAGTCACAAGGATATCCAGTCTGAATTTGACCATCCAGTAGGGACATTAACTGAAGATGTTGCAACCCTTTCTATGAAGGAATTTATTTGTGGAGATTGCGATTACAGTATCTTCATTCAGACAGTACTTTTTTTGGACCAGATACCTCTTCCAATGAAGCATGGGCATAAGGGTTTGGGGTGCTCATTTTAAAAGATAGGCTTCCTCATTACACTGTCTTTGCTTCTGTACAGCAATCATGCACATTGTATGTAGAACTGCCAAGTTTATAATTAAGGCATCAGCTAAAAGAATCCAATACAGTATATCAATCAAATTGGGGTATCCTGCAAGGGAGATTCACTTATCTGACTATCGATATGCATGTATTAATTGTATTAAGGCACCTTCTCCAGTTTACATTCCTTTTAAAAGTAGCTCAGGTATGTACATCTTGTGTTTTATTGGTTTTTATTGCACTCCATTGTATTGTACAGATTTTAATTCTTCTGCTATGTTATTGACAAGGTCATAAGACTAATCAATTAATAAATATTCATTCACTCTTACTGCATACAATTGTGAAAACAGAGAGCTTTGTCTTTGGAATAGCTTGCTTGGAAGTCACTCTTCAAACAGCATTTTAAGTAAAATGTTACTAGATTTCCAGCTTAGTGTTCAGAATTTAGCTTTAGGTAATTAAATTCAAGTTCAGTAATTTAGTGGATGGTCTGGCACCTGAAATCAAAAAGTCTTTCTCACCTCCCACTGATGCAAAGCCTGCTTTTATCTATCACCCAAATCAGTGTGTCAGGACCCATGGGTTTTTCTGGAGACAGATCTGCACAATGTGTGGTTGTAATCTGGACATGTATTGCAGAAGTGCAACACATTACTTCACTGTAAATATGTTTGGATGCACACGATGTTCCTTTGTGTCACAGTCCATTATATTTAGAAGCTTTCAAACCACAACAAACAACATTAGGGATTTGCCACAATAATACATAAGAGCACTACATTCTTTCTTCATGAAACATGCATTGTGAATTCCAACAAAGTTTATTTGTAGTGAGAAAAACTGGGGAAAAACTGACAGGAAAAGAAACCAGATGAACTAGTACATCAGTCTCAAGAACGCACTACGTATTTTGTGACACCATCGCTCTTGACAATCTCAGATGACATATCCAGAAATGTGGCTCGGTGTTCTAGAATGATAGTTACTTTCATCTTAGAAACACTGATTAACAAGCTACACAAAACAGCAGGAAAAAAGTCTTCAGGGAGAGTCTCTGATAGAGACAAATTTCTATGTTGATTAAGCAGGGCTTTGAGATTCAAGAAATCCCTGGAATATTACTTTTTTACATTGCAAACAAACCCTTCTCCTACCAGTCAAAACAAAAGAATATTTGCATCAATTGAGCTTTAAATTATACAAATGTTCTTTTGGGACTGTATATATTTTGTTTGAAAAGAACACCCTGATACGATTAGAAAAGAGGCCCAGAAATTTCTGATAGATTTCTGGCACCAAATCAATAAAACAAGCAGATCTTGCCAGTGATCTCTTTTGCTGGGTAGATTGGTACCTAGGTAATTGGGGGGGGGGGGGAGAGAGAGAGACAGAAGCCATACATTTTGTTTCATTTCCTGAGTTCTAAAACATCTAGAAACTAGAAGCTGAGAATAATGGAGCAAGAAGACAAATAGCTAGAATGCAGGCCTAGGAAGATTAATGCAGGGTCTGATCATATGCAAGTGACAGATTATTATCAAACCTAATTTGCGGCAATCACTGTACTGAAGAGAGTTCTTTTCCAAGACTTTTGTAGTAATGCTGCAATCTTGGGCCAGGAAGGAAACTCTTGACTTTAACAAGTTAGCAAGGGTCCCTAAAATCAATTCAGTCTTATCAATGGAGGCAACTAAAACATGGACTGACCTGGTTTTATCTGATGTCTTTAAGTTCTTGTGGCTGAGGAAATATATCAAGTGCCTTGTCAGGTTTAAGCCCAACCTAAGATTTCAACAACTATTAGTTAGTTGTCAACATATGAATGAAAAAAAAAGTTTAATGCCTTTGGTTAGCCATGGAAATAAGATGTCTGAGGAAGACTGCTGGAGTGACTAGAAGGGATAAAATCAGGAATGAGATTATAAGGGAAAGAACTGGAATAGAACCAAACCTAAACTATATACAGAGACAACAAAGTGGCTTATTCACTTAGAGCAGGGATTCTCAACCTGCGGTCCACAGGCCGGATGCATCCAGCAGCACTATTTCATGTGGGGCCTCAACCGCCTCCACCACAACAGGAAGTGCCATGTGATGGAGGAAGGGCTGTCTCTCTTGATTGTACTGTATTTTTACATTGTATTTTATTTTATTGTTTTGTTTTTTTATTTTTATGTAAAATTTATTGATTGCATTATCTGTGCTGCATCTGTTGTTATATTTTTATATTATGCTGTATTTATATTTGAGATTGTGATGTTGTATATGTTGCTTATGTTATGTGAGCCGCTCTGAGTCGCCTCAGCGAGGTGAGTAGAGCGGCATATACGTATAACAACAACAACAATAATAATAATGGCCATCTGGCCCCCGAAGCTGTCTGAGGGAGCGTGACCCGGCCCCTGGCTTTAAAAAGATGAGAACTCCTGGCTTAGAGAGAAGGTCTTGGAATTCCATACCATACAAGGCATATGTGAAAAAGTTAGAGTGCCTACATAAATTTCAACAGGCTCAGGCCTGCTTCTAGAATGGAAATTGCCGTAGTAATCTGTAGAATGAGAAAGAGATGGAGAGCAAGGTCTTTGTTGATTTGCTTGGCCCTCTCATTGACTTTCAGTACCACTGATCCTGGTATTCCACTGTTCAAACTGAGTTCTGGAAGTCCTGTATTCTGACAATGCGACTCCTAATAGAATGATGGTTTCTAGAAGATGGTGCAATCCTGCACAGCTCATCTACAGAGTCCCACAATTCAGTCCTGAACATGTGGAAATGATTAAGCGTGCACAGAATCTAAGTAAAATTAATATTGGAGGGGTATCAACTGCCAAAGAATGGTTTTGTTATTAGTAAACTTCTCAACGTAAGAACAGGATTCCAAAAGAACGTTTTAAGAGCAGGACAGTAACATACAATTATAGGAAATCTTTAGAAAAACATTTTTCTTACCTTTAAACTTAATGTCCAGGCCACTGAATTCTAATTCAACTCCTTGAAGTGCTTCACCCAGTGTTTCATGGTAGTGACCAATGCTTTTTTTTGATCCACCACAAAAAGGGAGAGAGAAGTATTTATACGTCTCCTGGCGATTGTGATATGGTCCTACAGTATTCATCCATAAAACAACTTCTTCTTTATCTTGGTACTGAAAAAAGAAAAAAATATTATAAATACTGTATATACTCGACTATAAGTCGAGGTACCTAATTTGGACGACTAAAACTAGGAAAATAGGTTGACTTGAGTATAAGTCGGGGGTGGAAAATGCAGCAGCTGCTACTGAGTTTCAGTGATTAAAATACATACAAATACGGTAAAATTAATGAATTTAGACATTTGTGTGGGTATGTTTTTGAGTGTTTACACTGACCTGAGTATAAGTCGAGTCCCATTTTTGGACCTCATTTGGGGGGGCTAAAAACCTGACTTATACTCAAGTATATATGGTAGGTGTATTATATAGTACACAAAAGGAAGATAATTTCTTGCATGCTGTCAAACCTAATCTAGAGAGTACTTAAGTTGGTTACCACAAATAAAAGTTAAATTAAAGCTAAGTACAGTCCAAGTTGGTTGCCATTCATATACTGTCCTTAGAAGACCCCAAAATCCTGCTCCATTTCTAGTATCTTTATAAATTCAAAAACTAGGAATAGCAGGAATGATTTACCCTACAAAACGTACGATCTATGTTCACTATGGAAAATTTACTGCTCTTATCCTCCCTTTAACAAACCATATACAGTAATACCTCGCATAACAAATTTAATTCGTTATGCAAGATTGCTCCCTGTGCGAAACAAACAAAATTCCTATGGAAAAACTCACATAACGAGCATTTTAAGGGGGAAAACTTGCATAGTGAAAAATTCGCTATGCGAGTTTTCCTCATAGAAATGCTTGTTATACGAGTTTTTCCATAGGGAAAGTCTGACTCGCATAGTGAAAATTTTCGTTATGCGAGTCGGACCACTTAGCAAAAAACTTGCTCGTTATGCGAGTTTTTCGCTAAGTGAAACGCTCGTTATGCGAGGTTTGACTGTACTCAAACGCACTGTTCACCTCCTCAAATCTATTACAACTTTAACAGTGATATAAGTTTTCAACAGAATTAGAGTTTAGTGGACTCAAAGTTCATCCAGTCCAGCACTCTGTTCAATTCAGGAAACTGCTCCAGCACTCCTGACAGCCAGCCACAGAGCTTCTATTTTGGTATCTCCAGCAAAGAGAGTTCCCCCACCTATTAAGACAGCCTATTCCACTGCGAAACAAAATGCACCCCCCGATTACACATGTTCCAATGAAAGCTAATGCTACCCAAGAGAGGATGTTATAATTAAACGTGACTCCCTATGATTTCCACTCTAAATTATCCACTAGGGTAGTGGCGGCAAGCCTATGGCATGCGTGCCAGGGGCGGCACTCAGAGCCCTCTCTGTGGGTACATGCGCTGTCACCCCAACACAGTTTGCCCCACCCCTCTGTCCAGCAGCTCAATGGGCATGCTTGCTCCCTCCCCCCAGCACAGAGTTCACCCTGCCCCTCTGCAGCACGGACGGCAGCCTGTTGAGTTTGGGCACTTGGTCTTTAAAAGGTTCGCCACCACTGCACTAGGGCAGGGATTCTCAACCTGTGGCCTGTGGGACAGATTCAGCCCACGGCACCATTTCATGTGGCCCAGCACCACCACAACAGGAAGTGCCATGTGGTGGAGGAAGGGCAAAATGGCCATCCGCTCCCCAAAGCTGTCTGAGGAAGTGTGACCCAGCCCCCGGGTTTAAAAGGCTGAGAACTCCTGCACTAGGATAAAGGCACAAGGAGAAACTTCTGACCTTCTGACGGCATTAAGGCTGAGGGCAGATATCAGTAGCATTAAAAGCTTGCCAGAAATAAAAGGAGTGGTCTCTGCCTCTAGTTTCTCTGTCCCAGAAGACACAGATATTTTTCATCAGGTATTTCTCATCAACTGTAACTACATTGCTGCTAGAGGTTCTGCTGAATTTCATGTTGTTTATAAAGATGCCCTGGTTTCTAGTCTGTCAAGATTTGGATCTTTATCATGCCATTTGTGTTTTTAAATAGGAAATTTTGAGTGGGCTTAGAAATTGTGAGGGATATCAGAGAGTAAACAAAACTAAGGCAAAAAAATTGTGCCACCTAAAAGACTAACTCCTGTATTTTAATGTTAGCGTTCGTGGATAAAGTCCACTTCATTTTATACATACTGTATCAGGTAGATATACACAATGATTGGCTAGCATAACAGGTAAGTCATTTTAAGATGGGAGGCTTCAAAAGAGAAAAGCAATGAAAAAACATCAAGCCCATGGGGAACATAACAGAATGAAAATTGTTATGGAGAAGTCCAAGAACAAACATTAGTTTAAAAATAAATATACACATGCTGTGTTTTCAAGACCAAGTCAACAAGGTGTCAAAAAGAATTAAATCCAGTTACAGTATCTCAATAAATCAAAAGAATTGTTTTCACTTAATTCCTTCCTGCTTCTTCCAGCTTTTGGGAGTAGCAAGGTTTTTTGCACAGCACTGTCATTCTGGAAAAAGAACACTAAGTTTGCAAGTGAACTACACAACAGTTTGGGTTATTTTAAATTGGGGCGAGTATTAACTCCTCATTCTCTGAGTTTCCATGTACTATTTTCCAAATACAGTACTGTAGTTGTGTTGGTTGGAGGTCCTTGCAGCTCCAGGTGTCTTCAAATATACACAAACAGAAACTGCTAACTTTCTAACACTTTCTCCTTTTCAGAGGAAAAAACTAATGGAAATATTTCAACTGTCATCTTTTCACAGAATTAATGAGTTGGAAGGGACCTTTTAGGGCAGAGCTTTCCAACCCTACAGCCTGTGGGCTAGACCAGATCCACAGCACCATTCCATCCGGCCCGTCACCACCGTCACCGCACCCAGAAGTGGAAGCGTTTAGATCAACAATAAAGCATGCCCTCGGCTGTTGTAAACGTGGAAGTGGGTTCATTTACGACAACCATAAATGTGCCCACTTCTGCTTCTGGGGTGTGTGGTCGGGGCCGTTCAGCTGTCTAAGAGGGCATGGTCAGGCCCGCGGCATAAAAAGTTTGACCACCTGCCTGCTCCAGTATTTTAAATGACCTGTCAGGGAAAGTAAATAAAACAAGTTACTTTAAAGCTGAAATATGTTAAAAAAAACAAACAAACTAATGAAATTATCATACCTAGATATATCATTTGTGGCACACTTATTGTCTAAAAGAGGAAAAGACGATATGGAGGGGGGGGAGAGAAGATAGAGAGAGGGTGAAATTCTGTTGCACAACTCCACCAGATGTAAATGGTAATGATATTGTCAACTTGAAATGTTAATATTTAATTTAAATTACTTTAAATTTAAATTTTCCTATCACCCATTTAGGTTCTGAGGTTTACTAAAGATCTCTTTTGCCCTGGCAAAACCTGGGCGTCTTGGGTAGGTGGTGGTTGGGGAAATTATTTAATATGAGAAAATCACTGCTGGAACAAGTCTTGATCCTATAGCATTTCAATCATTATCTTGAATACCAATTGACGCTTATAGCATCTGAGGCTTGTTCTCTTTTTAAAGGGAATTCACTAAAATGTTTTTCTTAGTCATTTGGATAAGATTCTCTCTCTCTCAGTTCAGGTCACTGTTGTGATTTATTTTATAAACATCAAAGAAAATGGTATCTATAAATGCAACAAGACCTTTTTCACACTGTAGCATTAGCAATAGCATTTTACTGAAGAGGGTATCTTTGTAATGAGTCATATAACAATTTAAATACTGACTTTTCATGGACTGCTTCTGAGGTATTGTGGCTTATTGGCATTTATACCACATATAAATGTTGGCATTACACCCACTGCTAGAACAAACAGAAGATAATGCATACAATGGAATTCTCAATTGGCTCCTTGGTACAGTCTACCAAGTGTTCAAGACCTTTAGTAAATGTCTAAGATGAGGGGAAGACAGATGATGAATAAGAAAAGAAGTAGATTTCAATCAGTTGAAGGCATTTTCTGTAAATACTGAAACAAATTCTTTCCAGCTACCTTATTTAGACATAGGGTAAAACCATGCGGGTCCTTCTGATGTGGTCTGGTACAGAATAAATAGGGTCAGGTGAGGTCAGGATAAGGGGTGACATGCCATTTGGTGTAAACTTTGCATTTAATGGCATAGCAACATCAAACAACCATACAGTATTTCCAGTACTGTGAAATATTATTTTGCCTTGTGTGTAAAGTAATCAAGAAATTGACCATAGCGAAGATTACAATTGGCACTTCACACAATGGCAAAGAATCTTAATTTTTTTAAATCTAAGTGTTTCAGTGCATCAGCAAAGGTCTAACAAAGGGAGGGGGGAACCATTTCCTCTGATCCTCCATAATGGAGCATGGGAACTGTTCAATTTGCCAGTGTACTCAAAGCCACTCCATAATGTTGGAAACTGAAAGCAGAAGGAGCCTTGGTAGTTTGATTTTTTTTTGGTCAGGTCCCAGTGAATGTACACACTAGAAATGGACCAAACTAGAGTGAAACTACTTGAACCAAAAAAGTAGAAGCCTATGACAAGGGCGCAAAATGTGTAAATAGAGGCATTCTGGGGATGCTTTGTCTGCCCCAGTAATCAGATTGCCCGATTGTCAGAAGAAAAGGCAAAGCAATCTAACCCAGCAGCACACCAAATGGCTGGGCAAATGCCCATCTGATTGACCCCAAAGTTCTTCTTCTTCTTCTTCTGGTCTAGGCTAGATGTGAAACTGCCAAAATGAAGCCACATTTTGGTGAATTCATTCTACAATTCCTTTCACCTGACCTAGTATGAGAAAGATTAGCTAGCAACACAAGATGGCCATTGCCTGGGGTAAGTCCAATTGTGGAGGCTCTTTCTCTGTAACACTCACCCACTCCCAGTTATTGAAACTTATTCAGCAAATAACTCAGGAGTTATGGTTATTCATGGTTTACAAATTGTTTAACCATGTATAATATTGTCGGCAAGTATTTTTGTTGCATGTATCTTCTAGTCGTCATGCATCTTCCTAAAATGTGACCTTTGTTAAAAACCATAATAAAGTATAGGGGAGAATCTGAAAACAATGCTGTAGCACTTAAGAGACAATAAGGTAGAAAATCATTTACAGTCAACCCTCGCATAAAGAGTGTCTCGCTTAAAGGGTAACTCACTTAAAGAGCAGAATTTTCTCTGAATGTTCGCTTCGCTTAACAAATAAAACCAACCAAAAACTCGCTTAACAAATAAATTGGGGTTCGCAATCCCACCCCCCAATTGGTCACTTACAACGGTGTTTCACTTAAAGAGCAATCCTGTGGAACGCATTATGCTCTTTAAGCGAGGTACAACTGTATATATGTTTGTCCAGTTAATGTACAAAGACAATGATTAGCATTTCCTGAATTCTAGTGGGATGGAATAACTAGCTAGATTTTTGGAAACCCACAAATATATAAAACTTAAGTTTTCCTTTAAAATCAGATTATTTTCAAACAGAGGATTTGTTTACACAATTATCCCAAAGCTTTGCAAGCTATAAATTGTGAAGTTATTAATATATGTTAAGGACAAATACTCCATCCTCTTCTTGCTGTCTCCTCTTGTTGCACATCTTTTGTGCAAAGACTCTGCCTTGTTTGAAGAGAGTAAATTATTACATCTCCAACAGGGAATCTGGCTCAATGCCGATATAATATTATAAGGCATGAAAAAGTGCATAAAACAATGCTGCTGCATCAATCATGTCTAAAATACCAAAGACAGAAGTTTAGTAGACTTATTTAATAATGTTCACCTCAAGCTGTTAGATGATCAGCTTGATATTCAGTCATCCAAGCCATATCTCTGTAAGAGGCTACAGCTTCAGAATAAGTATGACAGTATTTTATTCTAAGAACCTTCAATTAGCTGAACTACACCACTCAAACAAATTTCAAAGATATTCAGAATGTATTTGACAATTTGTAAAAGTCATTGAGTCTGTTACATACAGCAAAGGATGGTAATTCTATTAGCCTTTACGAAAATGAAAAGGAAGACAAAAAGAATTCTAATACACTACTTTAAGAATTCTGCATCATAATCACTTAAGAATGCTGTGCAAACATTGAATCCAAAGCACCAAGCTCACAAGGAAAAAAAGGAGACATTGACAATACCTAAGTGTACATAACATTCTATTGGCATCTTAGATCTGAGATTCCAAAATTAAAAGGTACTCTTGTGGTAAATGTTGCCTAAGAAAACACAGAAAGTTGGGAGAAATTGACAAGAATGCTACTATTTTCCAAGCAAATACTAATCATTGTACATCCAAGTACAGTACTTTCAAGATTATTGGCAGTTTAATCCATGTGAAAGTGGATGGATCTAGCACGTAACAGGAAGCACACTTACTCCTTTCTTGTTCTACTGCTTGGTGATCTTTGAGCTGCACAATATACACACAATCACTTTCTTCTAGTACATGATTCTTAAAGACCAAAAAACTATATGTCTAGTCTCATTTAAGAACTAACTCATTTCTAATGATGCTTCTATACATGCATCTATATACACTCATTCACTTATATGCTGCCTTTCTCTCCACAGGGGACTTAAGGTGGCTCACAATCCAATAAAAACTATAAAATAAGAAAACTTTAAACAAAAAAAATAACAACATTAAAACCACTATTAAAAACAATTTCAAAAACATTTTAAAAATATAAATGGAACAAGTCCTAAGCCCACCAGTATCATTTAAAATCATGCCTGAAAAGAAAAATCTTTGCCTGATGATGGAAGGACAACTGAGAGGGGGGCAACTTGGCTCTTCAAGTGTAGTGAATTAAAAAGCCCCTAGAAGCTACTACTGCGAAGGCCTTCTCTCAAATCCACATCAAAAGAGCCTGCCAGGGTTGTGGATCTGAAAGAAAGGCATCCTGAGAAGCTGAGGAGTTTCATATGGGGTTAAACTTAGTTGTATTACTTTCAATGCATAGCAAAAGTTTGAGAAAAGGTTATGTACTGTACTGTACTATCAAATTATATCACAATGCAAAAAGTAGACTAGAGAACTATGAAACGTAGAGCACTCCGTACTATAACCTATCCAATCATATATCTCAACTGCCTATGTAATGTTCCTCTGTCTCAAACCTGGTGTGTTTAAATTGCCTCCTGTCCACTTCTAGTCCTTCCATCTACTGCTCTGGTAAGACCCAGCATGCCAACTGGATACAAACTGCTGGGTTTACCTTACATTTGCCCTTATACTCATATGTACTGCAATTAATACTACTGCTTCTTGTACAATATCTACAAAGACTATCACCTCCTTTCAGTCAATGCTCTATTTCATTTTCTGACCTTCTTTTATCTTAAGTTTCCTACATCAACCCCAGAACAACAAAATCATACAACTTGCCTTAGATCACAAATTATTTCAAATATATTTTTACAATTACTTCCTATTCCTGTCTACACTCAGTGAATTCCTCACTCAAGACTTCTAAAAACTTTACAGCCTTAGTCCCTATCTGTTTCTATTATAATGCACACTTATAGATTTGCTCTTCTAACATGATCATTTTGAGGCATCTTCTTTCACTGACTCTACATATTCTCCACCAGTTGACCCTAACGTCTTACTTCTTTCAAAATGCTTGTATGGTTTCATCTTTCTTTAGACTTTGACTCAAAATCCTGTTATTGTTGGCTCTTGCTGGTAATTTATAACTAACAGTATCTCAGTAGGGTTAAATATTTTTCCTATTTCCACTGCTCCACCTATTTTCATTTACTTCTTGAGAGCTGAGTGACAAACTCTTTGAATCAGAAATGTATTTAATCTATATTGTTCAATCTATAACATACATAAAACCAGTGCAAACATTACAGCCACCAATACTTGGCAAACTCCTGTAAGCATGTAACAGGAAGTACACTTACTCCTCTTTAGTTCCACTACTTGGTGATCTTAGAACTGCACAACATAAGACTCTAAAACATCAGTATTTCCTGAGTGAAATAAAATTAGGGCAATTTCACCAGCCAATAAAAAAATCATCCTAAGTTTTCCTTCAACAGGCCAATGCTTCCTTCCTACCTATGACCAGTCCTCACTAAAAAAGGACAGAAGAAGTGGCTCAACCATTTGCAGGCAGGTTCAAGCTGCAAAAGAAACCTAACTACTTCCCCCTCAGGCCTTGATCCAACCACTCTAGAGCTCCACCTTCACCCACCCTGGAGAAGTGGCGATTACTGTGCTCCAGGATCTGAAACACCATGTTTTGGGCACCCCTAGGAAAGCATGGGCACTGGAGTGGCTTAGTGGTTAAGATGCTGAAGTTGACAACTGGAAGGATGGCAGGTCAGCAATTTGAGACACGAGTGTTGCATGACGGAGTGAGCTCCAGTCTCTGCCCCAGCTCCTGCCTCTGCCCCAGCTCCTACTTACCTAGCAGTTCGAAAGCAAGAAACTGCAAGTAGATAAGTAGGTAACACTTTGGCAGGAAAAGTAACAGAGCTCCGTGTGTGTATAGTCATGCCTGCCACATGACCACAGACTATGGAAGGAGCTCACAGGACAAGGAACAACATAAAGGAGGATATAGCTGAGAATCTCAACCTTGTGTCACTTGGGGGACCCTGAATAGGCTGAGGGTTGGGGTCTTTAAATGCAAGACCAACATGCTCAAGTGGGGGGCTGCTGGTGGACTACAACATGGGCTGTGTGAATGTGGAAACAGAATCCGGCTCGTTTACTGGTCTGCCAGTTACGGCCAGAAACCTGCACCGACGAGGGCTCAAGTTTGGCCAACGGCAAAAGCCAAGAAAGGGGCTTCATTTTGGCAGTCCAGGGTTTGATCCGGATACACGAAGGAACCACGGAAACGTCTGCAGACACAAACAGAGCTGGCATTTTCGGCCGTAGACGAGCCAAGAGTCGGAGGAGGAGCCCTTCTTAAGGAAAGCGCGACGGGATCCCCGCCGGCCCCATTTTTACGGGAGGAAGGGAAGGGGTTTGGGTCGAGGGTCCCCCTGCTGCTGCTCTCTTCCAGCCACCAAGGTCAGGCGGGCGGGAGGCCACTGGAGGCCCGATCCAGGCTTCGGAGGCAAAGGGGCCGAACCTGGAGTGGGACGCAATGAGGCAGGGCAGGGCAAGGCAAGCTCTCCGCGGAAAGGCGGCAACACACACACGCACACACCCCCGGCGTCCCTCACCGTGTGCTCATGCTCGTCGGCCCGGCCGCGCAACACCACCAGGGCCGCCACCACGCACCACAGAAGTCCGGCCGGCGCCATCCCGGTCTCCACCCGCCTCCACCGAAGAAAAGGAGGCGCCGCTTCCGCCGTCCTCGCCACGTCATCCGGGCGCACGCCGGAACAATCGCTGTCTACGGCGGCCGCCGAGGACCAAAAGCCGCGGCGCGCGAAAACGCGAGCGGAGGGGGGGTGGGCGGGGGAAAGCGCGCGCGCGCTCTCGCTCTCTCATTCTCTCCCGCGCGGCTGAGTGACGTGAGAGCTCGTTCTGTACCTGACGGCCAAGCAGGCGTTGTGCGCCTGCGCGCCGCCCCGGAGTAGCACGTTGTCCAAGTAGCGGTGGGAGGTGGGGCGGGGATACTGGAAACAGCGAATTGCGCCTCCGACGGGGAGGAAACCGGCGTGGCTCTTAAAAGCCCGAGAGGCACGACGTCTATCAGCATTCTCCCCCGGACTGTTAGCTAGCCATTAATTAATGTGTTTCGTTTTATTAAATTGAAAATGGGTCACGCTAGTAGTTCCTCCCCCTCCCATTCCTTCCTTGCCCGAAAATAAGACCTAACCGGAAAATAAGTCCTAGCATGATTTTTCATTATGCTCATACATAATATAAGCCCTATCCTAAAAAAAAAAAAGCCCAAGTTAAGATAGCCAACTGGACACATTTGCAATTAGTACGTCTGTTGCAACAAACGGCAGATGTATTGAATTATAAAACAATATTAATATATAATTAAATTATTGTTATAATTAAATACAAATAAATAATATTATTGACATTAATACTTAAATGATAATATAAATTACATTTTTTGTTATTCAGTCGCACAGTCGATTCTGATTCTTTGCGACCCTATGGACCATTGTTGGTCCTCCAGGCACCCTCTATCCACCATCTTCCGCAGTCCACACAGCTCTGCCGACTGCATCCATAATACCATATAGCCATCTCATTTTTGGCCACCCCCTTCTTTTGCCCTCCCCCTTTCCCAGCATCAAGTCCTTCTCAAGTGAATCCTCTCTACTCATTTGATGTCCAAAGTACTTCATCTTTACTATTTGACCTTCTAGGGATCAGTCAGGGTTGATTTCCTCTAGAATAGACTTATTTGTTCTCGCTGTCCAGGGGACTCTCAAAACTCCTCCAACACCACATCTCAAATTTATAAATATCCAAGCGGGCACCTTTGGATGAGTCGTAAACTTCCTACATAAACATTAACTCTAGATTTCTAGCAGAATAACTAGAGTACAGACACAACGCATGAATAATGTGTGCACTTGATAACAAAGGGACATGGTTGTGTCTAATACGAATCTTCATAATTCAATACATTGTCTGTTGTAACAGATATACTTACCGGTAATAAGACATTCCCTGAAAATAAGCTCTTATGCATCTTTTGGAGCAAAAATATAAAATCTGGTCTTGTTTTTGGGGAGATACGGTAGGCATGTGTGGGGAGTGGGCCAGATGGCCAACTCGCTCGCCTGGCTCGTTTAAATATCCCACCTCTCTCCTCGGTGTTTTTAACGTGAATTTTAATTTTTATGTATGCTGCAAAGGTTCAAGTTAAAGCTTTTAAATGAGCTTTTTTAAATTCTCAAGTATGAGATAATAGTCATGAGATTAGACGTAGGCCTAGAGAAGGAAGGGCATGAACTAAAGTGAATCTCTGAAGCACTCTAATCCTGCATTTCAGATTTCTAACTCTATTATATACCTGTATTTTAAAGATCTAGTTCTATGTAAAAGTTATAGATATAAAATCATTGTCTCCGATAACAGATGCTGATCTCCGTCAGCTAAATTTACTTACATTATCACTGTAGCTAGACCTGTTGATTAGCAACTTGAAATTCCTATTTCTCTGTTAACGAATCATTGTCACTTTTGTCATAATCTGTATTCTTAGTTGGACACAACTGTCACCACCATGTTATAAATATAAGTACAGTAAAACCCCGACTTACATATGCCTCAAGTTACATAAAATTCAACTTTCATAATGATTTTTGCACTAAAACTATGTCCTGGTTTACATAAATGTCCCGATTTCATAACACAATTTCCTATGGGTTTGCTTTGAGTTATGTAAAAAAAATCATTTTTCTTATGGGGTTGCTTCGATTTACATAAATATCATTTTCCTATGGGGTTCCTTCAAGTTAAGTAAAAAATTCATTTTTCCTATGGGGTTGCTTCTAAAAGGTAAAGGTTTTCCTTGCTTGAAAGCCAGTTGTATCCGACTGTAGGGGTCAGTGCTCATCTCTGTTTCTAAGCCAAAGAACCAGTGCTGTCTGCTTCTGCAGACGTTTCCATGGTCATGTGGCAGGCATGACTAGACACCGGAATGGTGTTACCTTCCCAGCGAAGTAAAAAACAGACTTTTTATGTAAGTAGGGGTTTTACTGTACATATTTGTAATCCCTGTACTGTATCTGAAGAAGTGGATTTTGATCTGAAAGCTTGCTAGGAGGGAAATCGGATAGCCTTTAAAGGGCTATAGTATTTTTGCCTTTCCTTCCCCAGCATACTGAGTCAGGTTAATACTGCGACTGCTTTGGAAATTCCTAAACTTAGGCATCATAAATGTACGTCTTTATTCAGTTCAGAAACTGAACGTGGTTTCAAAATTTCATGCCAGGATTTTTAAAGGGTGAGTACAAGCTTCCAGGCAGAGGCTAAGAAGCTGAGCTCGATGACTGTTAGGTTGGTAGGTCAGCCGTTTGAGACCTGAGCGATGCATGCTGGAGTGCGCTCCTGTCCTGTCCCAGCTCTTGCCAACACAGTCTGAAAGCACAATATTGCAAGTAGATAAATAAGTGCCACTTCAGTGGAAAAGGTAACAGCGTTCTAGTCGTGACCACGGAAGCGCTCCATTTAGTTGTGAACGGAGATGAGCACCGAACCCTAGAGTCGGGCACGGCTGGCTTTCGAGCAAGGCGGGGCCCCTTGTCCTTAGTCTTACAAGGGGTAGAGCGATCTATCTGTTATAGCTCTATGATGAGTCCGTTGCTCCGCGTCTCTCTGAGGAGACAACCCCGAGGGACGGTCTTGGAGGAAGAGGGCGCCACGTGACTTCCCCGGACCTATCAGAGCCCGGAGCCCACTCGGTCTTCCTTTGGCCTGACAAAATGGCGACGGTGCCGGCGAGTCTTCCTCAAGGAGGGGCGCCGCCGGCGTCCCCGTCCCTTTCCTCCCCGCCGGCGACCGCGGCTTCTCCCACCGCCCCTTCGCCGGGGTCGACGCCGGCTCCCCTTCCGGTGCCGGCTCCCCCTGCTCCTCCTCCTCCTCCGCCCCCTCCTACTACCCCCATGGCGGCGCCCTTTCCCGGCGGCCGCATGGTCAAGCTGCACCCGGTGGTGCTCTCCTCCATTGTGGACAGCTTCGAGCGGCGCAACGAGGGGGCGGCCAGGGTCATCGGGACCTTGCTCGGTAAGGAGGCGGTTTCCTTTTTTCGGGTCACAGCAGGGCCAGCCAGGCAACAACGCGCCGTTCCCCAACTTTGTGTTTTTGGACTCCAATTCCCAGAAGCCACTGGTCTTCATCTCCACAGTCTCGAACTGAAGACACGGGAAAAGTTTGCACAACGTAGTGGTTACTTGTCAAAGTATATCCAGCCCTCTGGAGGAAGTCTCTGGTTTCAGTGTTAGCTATGACCTGAACACGCCAGATGTCAAACTCTTCCTCCCCCCCCTCTGATTCAAGAGCTTTCAATAGAATGGGGATGATGATGATGAATCAGTGATGGGATGTAACAGGTTCTCACCAGTTCTCCAGAACCGGTAGTAACTCTCCCCAGTGTCCCAGAGAACCTGTAGCAGCTTTTGGGGAGAACCACCTTCGGGGCTTACCTTTTCACTGGTTCCCCCACTGCGCATGCAATGCCAAGCACTTGGTGTGCATGCACGCCTAGTGCTTGGCACATATGCACGGCTTCCTTGCTGTCCTCCCAAATGGGGAGGAGGAAGAGAAGCTGCTAGCCTGAAGCTCCCTATTTTTATTATTTTGCATTTTTTCTTTGGCCAGGACATCATGTTAGCTCCGCCCACACTGTGATGACATCACAGGGGTAGTAAAATTTTTGACATCCCACCACTGATGATGATAATAATAATAATAATACACTCAAACCTCACTTAAAGAGTGCCTCGCTTAAAGAGTAACTCGCTTAAAGAGCACAATTTTCTCAGAATTTTTGCTTCGCTTAACAAATAAAACCAACCACAAATTCACTTAACAAATAAATCGGGGTTCGCAATTCCCCCCCCCCACACACAATTGGTCACTTACAATGGGTGTTCCACTTAAAGAGCAAACTCGCTTAAAGAGCAACCCTGTGGAACGCATTATGCTCTTTAAGCAAGGTACCACTGTAATAATTTCATGTCAGAAATTATTCTAGGTTGAAAGGATTTTTGCTAGAGAAACACCGCTCAGAGAATGCCCAAATGATGCTCCTTTCATGTCCCCCAAATCTTTTCCCATTGAAGTGGTCCCTGTTTATCTCCTTGCAATGTCTTGCTTTCGAACTGCTAGGTTCGCAGGATGCTATATGGGGATAAGCAGACAACTTACCTTATGGGGCTGCTAAGATAATGTGCATGAAATGCGACAGTGAGTGGGTAGTAAAATAAACCAATCTGACAGATTCAGAAACCTTGTTTAGTTGTAACAGTTGACACAGGTAGCCTCCAACAAGTTGCCCCTTCTTGGCCTATTTAACAGGTAATTCTAAATGCCAGACAGAAAAAGGGTGAGATAAATGCACATCTGATGCTGTTCACTATTATGGCGCTGGCACAATGGCAGATGTGTTGACTTGGGCTTCTGGTAATTGAAGTCCCAAGAACACATGGGGGGCCATGGTTGAGAAACCCTGGCATAAGGGATAACCAGAAGATGAAGCATAGATCTGTATCATACTTCCCTCACCAGCGCACCTCAGCTTAAAAGAATTCCCCTCAGCCCCAACCTATAGCACCTATGTAGCTATGAACAAACAGGAGGCTATATTTTCATGGCTTCATTAACAGAGATGTCAACTTCTTTTGCATGTGTGGATGTGCTCCATACTGGAGTAGCATATTCTGTTGTGGAGACGCTCAGGGCCAAAGCTGATGTGTGTAGTGTGGATCGTTGAGTTTCCCATTTATAGTTTGTGAGTTTCCTGATTATGTTGTTCCTTTTACTGACTTTGGGTTTGGTATTCAGGCAGTGCTACTTAAAGAGAGTGGCCTGTCAAGAATCACACTGAGGCATTTTGGTGTTAAACAATGCTGTAATCGGTTCCCTTGTTGTAAATGGAAGACCCTTTAGGCCAGCATTTTCCAATGTGTGGCCCTTCAATTCCCAGAACCCTAATCCAGTAAATTGCTTTGGGGAATTGACTTAAGCGTCTGGGAATTGAAGTCCAAAAACCAAAGATTGGGAAACACTGGTCTAGATGCAGAGGGCAAGATATACTTTGAGAAAATTACAAAAGAGTTTTGTCAAACCAGCTTAACATGTAAAGTGCTAAATTTTAATTCCTGAAATTTTCTTTCTAAATAATTTATTGAGGCTACAAACAACATCTATAAGTATCGAACCACCCTACTCAAACTCATGGTGAAACCAGATCTCATAAGCTGGTACAAATCAGAACCACTGAGTTGAATCCATCCCCCCTGCTCAATGAAGGAATCCATGTTGCCAGAAGTCTATATAAAATTCTTCTCTGTGAGATGTTGACAGAACTATTAGTGAAGGGTGAGAAAAAAAATTGAATAGTGCTATTTTCTCAACAAGTTGAATGTAATGCATTTTTCTGGTCAGGTTCTTGTCAGACCTATATCTTAAATAAAGTACCTTCTTCACCTGATCCTTATTTAATTTCACAGGCACAGTTGACAAACATTCGGTGGAAGTTACCAATTGTTTCTCAGTTCCTCACAACGAGTCTGAAGATGAAGTGAGTGGCCCCTTGTTTTCCAAGCTATATTTTGTTATTACTCTAAACTCGGTGAAAAACTGGAATGGAAAACTGGAACATTAATTAGATCAAGGGATATTCAAGTTAGATCAAGGGATATTCAAGTTAACAATCTTGTGACTCTGACAATATAATAGACTTGAAAATGTAATTACTGTACAGTATATACATTAGAAGTTAAAAACCAGCAACCAGATAGGTGCTTATTATGAAGCTGTACTAATTACATCGTTTCAGTATTGCTGGGATCATGCATTATGTTCCATTGTTACATACAGTAATACCTCGGATAACGTTTACCTCGGATAACGCTAAAATCGCATAACGTTAAGTGATCTGGGGAGGAGAATTGGATCGAATAACGTTAAGGTCCTATGGGATGGATCAGATAACAACCGCTAAAGCCTGTGCGGTTACAATGTATCTCTATGGAGCTTTAACGTTATCCGATCCATCCCATAAGATTTTAACATGCATCAGATAACACTAAAAATCAGATAATACCAAGACTTGTGGAACCAAGTTTTAGTATTATCCGAGGTTTTACTGTATTGTACTAGAAATATTTTAAAGTGTTTTAATAAATGCAACATTTACCAGTGTTATCTTGACAACTTTTAATGATAGGGAATGTGAAGGCTTTTATAGGCCACAATTTCTTAGGCTTTTGTAAAGGTCTCCCTAGTGGGTGGCATTCTCTCTGTTTACAGCCAAAGAGCCAGTGCTATCTGCGTCTGCAGTCATTTCCATAGTCACCTTGTATAAATAAGATGCTTCCAGTTGTAAGCCTTCTTGACTGAAATTGCTGACAACTGCTTTATGACTTGTCTGGAAATCATACATGAATGGCTGGTGTCCGTGTGCTGCTGCAGTGGCCTGTCTGAGGGGAGAACAGATTTTGAATAGGCCTCTCATCAGAATGCTTGATATTATTTCATCCTTAGGAATTTTTCATACTATAGAAGTATTTCTATAAGTTGGGAAGCAAAATAAAGCCATTGTTGGTATACAAAAAATAAATAAATAAGATTTTTCATAAACTTTTTATATTGGGATGTTAGCTCCCAAAAATTGAAGACAAAGTAAAATGTGTTGCTGCCTATTGCCAGATGCCATTACTGACTCTAAAGAATATTATACAGTAATACCTCATATAACATTAGTATCGAATAACACTAAAATCGCATAACATTAAGGAATCTGGGGGGAAGAATTGCATCAGATAACATTAAGATCCTATGGGATGCTTCAGATAACAACCGCTAAAGCCTGTGTGGTTACAATGTATCTCTATGGATCCCATAGGATTTTAACATGCATCAGATAACACTAAAAATCATATAACACCAAGACTTGTGGAACCAGGTTTTAGTGTTATATGAGGTTTTACTGTATTATAAAAATTAATTACATTTTGCAAACTATTCCAGTTTATATTGAAGACAAATTCTTTTTACAGTGATAAGGAATACTGAGTAATTTTATCAATCAATCAATCTTTATTACAGTCGAAGACCAGCCTAGTACAGCAAAAAGAACAGAAGTTAAAGTGAGGCTACTTAAAATATATTTTTAAAAGAAACATTTCTGCTCAGAGTTAAGGAGTAGTAAAATTAGTACATAAGATTAATAATGTTACAACTATTACTGATGTGGCACTAATAGTTTATTTAGCTAAAGGACCTGCCAGGATTGGTCTGATCTTACACACTGTGACGAAGAACCTGGTAGTGTTGTGGACAAAGGAGAGACTTTCATCAGATAACAGCCAGTGTGTGTATGTACTGTTTGAGCAACCCGGATACTTGCAGAGCAGGGGAGATATGAATTCGTTTCAGATTTCTCTATAGAAAGGGCAGGTGCAGAGAACATACATTTAAGAAATAAAACAGATTAAGAACACAGTTAAAACGGGCAGATAAAAAGAAACAATAACTTTCCCAATCA
The DNA here is from genome assembly GCA_030440675.1 of Furcifer pardalis. NCBI lineage: Eukaryota > Metazoa > Chordata > Lepidosauria > Squamata > Chamaeleonidae > Furcifer > Furcifer pardalis. The sequence goes on from CP126895.1 coordinate 2,837,804, forward strand.
AAAGCCAGATAAGTGTGAATGAAAAGACCTTTGATTCCCATTGAAAAGGCAACAGGAGACGGTAGTCTATGCTCTCTTGGCAGAGCCCTTCAAAGCGTAGGACTGGCCACTGAGAAATTCCTCTTTTACATCCCCACTAAAAACACCTGCAGAGGTAGAAGAGAAGGGATTCTGCTAAAAAAGTTAAAAGCTACGCAGGGTAATAAGGGAGAATACAGACTTTCAGATGGGCTAGAAAACTATATGATGCAGTATAAGACATAAAGTTTTAATTATACGTGGAAAGAACAGAGAGTGAAGGCATAATGGGGGGAAACAAACTCCTTGTAACCAACTACTGTATAGTTACAGTGTTTTGTACCGGCTAAAATTTCTGATCTCGTTAAAGACAGCCATATGTATAATGGTGTAAATCAGTCAGACTAGGATGTACAGTAACCAAGGCTACATCTGAAGGTTATTTGCTTGCTTACTTTCTTCTGTTCATTTGAACACTTAAAATGTTATACAAATAATAAATATTAACAATATTTCATTAATAGGTGGTAAGCTAATGTGCATGCCATTTCTAATACTTTTTGTAATACTGCAGCACCCTTAGTGGGTTTATTGTAGATCTGCTTAATTCACTGACAAATGTACATGAGGAGGATGCTTATTTAGAGACAATGTGCACAGAAAGTCTTGTACTCATTGCCTATATTCTTTAAGGTATCTTGTTCTCTATTCTATGACTTATACCCCAATCATTTTACACTGCATTTCCTTTTCGAGGCATGAATGGAAAACAGGTATTCTGTTTCTTTATAACCCTCTTATTTAGCAGCTGTTTATAAACCAGAGCAAAAGGTCCATACTTTACAAAGATGCTGTCACAGTAGATGGAATTGTATTAGCCTTATACGTTTAGCTTTGACTACTACAGATTCTTATATTTTTCTTGCTTCTCAGGTGGCAGTTGACATGGAATTTGCCAAAAATATGTATGAACTGCACAAGAAAGTTTCTCCTAGTGAGATTATTTTGGGATGGTAAGTTATTCATCTTCAAAGAGTTTCTGTTTGCAGAGTTGGCTGAAGGAGGACTTTTGGTCTGTACAAACTGGTATACTAGTAGATAATAAAAAAATAATTGTTGGGTGGCTGCAGTATGCAACTTCTTTGCCATAAATCAAGGAGGGAACTCTTTATGTGTGTACAGCTGATTTTTACTGTGTAAGATCTGGCTCAGATCTAATAACAAATCATGATTTATTATGTAACAAGGTAAGCTTCTGAGTGGCATACACCTCTGGCCTTTGCTCTGCCTTGCACGTACTAATGAAAAATGACATTTTCTCTTTTTGAATTTGTTTGAATTTGGGCACTTCTGGCTCATTTCAACAATGGGTAGTTAACACAAGTATTGTACTCTTAAAACAAATAATCACAGTTGAACCAAGGAACCATAGTTAATTCATAACTGGAAGTTTTCTGACTCTTGAACACAAAGAAAAGGGATGTGGACTGCTCAGGCTTCAGGCTTTTTCTCCTAACAGACCATGGTTTGCTGAATGGCAAGTTTAAAAATCAAAGATGGCTATATCACAGAGAATTTCTTAGTGAAATAAATTCCCAGTCACAAGCTTTAAAATTGAAAAGAGTTAGTACATTCAATCCTTGAAGAATGCAGTTTGGAACTGTGCAAATCCACTGATTAGTGTTTCTCTCCCTGAAGTTCCTACATGATCACTCTTGTACTGCAGTGATCATCTAGGTCAGGATAGTGATGGTGAACCTTGGGACTCAAGGTGGTCTTGAACTTCAATTCCCAAAAGCCCTGATCAGCAGGAGTGCTGACTTGGGCTCCTGGCGCTTGAAGTCCAAGAACACCTGGAGTGCCAAAGTTAGCCATCACTGATCTAGGAACTTTAGGGAGGAAGATCAGAGATTTCCCATTATCACAGTGCTGTGGTTACTTGTGGGTGGCTTAAAGAACCCTGGATGGCTGGTGTATTTGCTTTTGCTAGAGTGGCCAGGTTCCTGCATGGCAGTAGCAGCGGGCAGAGGGATAAGCAGTAAGTGCCACCACCAGCAAACATTAATTTTCAGGAGTATTGTGTTGAATTGGTGGCTTTCAGTATATGTGGGTTGCAGTTATTCTACTTGTTTTCTTAAAGGTATGCAACAGGACACGACATCACAGAGCATTCCGTCTTGATCCATGAATATTACAGTAGAGAAGCCCACAACCCAATTCACCTCACTGTGGATACCAGTCTGCAAAATGGGCGTATGAGTATTAAGGCATATGTCAGGTATTTTTTTAAAAAATGTCACCATTGTACTTGCTTTAGCTATATTTGAGTCACACAACAAAAAACTGACATTTCTACATAGATGCAGTCATACCTCGCATAACGAATTTAATTAGTTCTGCGAGGTTGCTGGCTATGCGAAAAATTCGCTATGCGAGTCTGACTCGCATAACAAATTTTTCACTATGCGAATCAGACTTTTCCTTATGGAAAAACTCGCATAACGAGCATTTCTATGGGGAAAACTCGCAAAGCGAAAAAATTCGCTATGCAAGTTTTCCCCATAGAAACGCTCGTTATGTGAGTTTTTCCATAGGGAAAAGTCCGACTCGCATAGCGAAAAATTTATGTGAGTTAAACCGCTTAGCGAAAAACTTGCTCGTTATGCGAGTTTTTCGCTAAGCGAAACGCTCGTTATGCGAGGTTTGACTGTACTGTATTTTAAAACCAGATTGTAAAAGACAAGGTGTCGTCATTGCAAAACAGAACTTACATATATTTGTCCAATTTCTCTGTCGAAATACATCCCCAAAGTAGCTTACAAAATAAAATCATAAATTATGATAATAGGTTTAAAAATAATTTTAATAAGTTATTATTTAACAAAATCATAATAATAAATAAAGCAATTTCTCATACACCTGCAAAAATTCTGTTCTCAAAGTGCTTGAAGAATTACCAAACTTAAAAGCCATACTCACAGCTTTTGCATTTGTTTCTACTATACTAGCTGACTATTCTTCAGTATCCCCAGCTGGTCATGGGGCTATGTGCAAATTATTGCCTTGAAGTCTCACTATTGTATCTGAAGAAGTGAACTTGATCCACAAAAGCTAACATTAAAATATAGCAATTAGTCTTCAAGGTGCATCAATGGTTTTGTCTTTTTGTTTTGTTTTGTTTCTTGTCTGATATACTTGAATAATATTTCAGTAACCATACCTTCAAAAACAAATAATTTATTATCTTAATCATTTTAAGTTGTTTAAATGAAAACCATTTCCAGGAATTGTGGTTTTTGCCTCTTTCCCCCTGCATTTTATTGGGGAAAAACATTCTTAATTTCACCTGTGCTTCTCTTTCATTTCCCATGATTGCCTTTTGAAACTGATGATCATTCATCTTCAATTTTAGAAGCACCCTTGCTGTATAAACCATTGGGCAGCTTTTTTTATTAATACAAGAATTGTCAAATGGGAAGGGGATCCAATTAATAAGGTGGAAAGGGGGAATTGTATGAGGAATGTCATGCTGTTCTAAACATGGGGCTGCTATATTTTAGGCTACCCCTCCTCTGTGTATTTCTCTGTTCTCCTTAGTGTGACCTTTAAAAAAATAATTCTCCTTTCCTACTAGTGGAATTCAGATACATGGAGGGTATATATTTTCTTATGCTTCTTTTAATCAGTCAAGTGATGTAGTGATAATGCTTCCTATATAGAAGTTGCTCCAGACCTGTTTAAAAGTCTTATACTGTACTAAAAAACCGCCCTCTTTTTCCTTTAGCACTGCAATGGGAGTCCCTGGTAAGACTATGGGAGTAATGTTTACTCCTCTCACTGTGAAGTATGCCTACTATGACACAGAGCGAATAGGTGGTAAGCACTTTTTGCTTGTGTTGAAGACATGTTTGAATGAAGAAAGCATTTTGTGCCTGTCTTCTGAGTTTCTTTTCTTCTCTGTTGCACCCAAGAAATGGAACCTAGTGGAGAGCTAGATAGACTGGCAAGCAGCTATGCATTCTTTAAATGCTGCCTTCCAGGGGCCCTAAATTCTTTAGAGTAAACTAAAAATGCTGCAATCGGGACATAGTGAAGAAGCCAGTGATGCTACTCATTGTGTGATGCCAGAGTAGCCTTATGTTCACCAGTTTATTTTTATCTTGTATTAGTGGGATATATGTGCTAGTCATACTTATGGGGAGAAAGTTAAACATTGACCTTAGATGCCATTGTGGTAGAGACAGATGTTTCTGGCCTTTGTCCCTAGCTATTTGTGACTCCACTAATGAAACGACTGGTGAATGAAGGTGTCTGTACACAGGATGCTTCATAAAGATCACCTTTGTCTTTGTTCTCTCTGTCTTGAAATAAGAGGACTTAGGAAGCCTGCATTAATCCAGAAGTACAGAGTTAAATTGTAGCTTTATTAGTCTGTTTATTGAACATTAGGAGGGAAGTCACATGATAAACTAATATTTGAAACTGTGCAAGTAATAACACATTTGTAATCAGATGGGTCAAATATAACAAATGAAGATTACTACCCTTTGAGTTCTATTAATGACCCAAATAAAACTAAACACGGCTGTTTTTTAAAGTTTGTGAGCTGGCTTGGGTCCCTTCACTGGAAGGAAAACAGCCGTGGTCTGCTAGAGGAACAGTTGGTTCAGCCTTTATATGCTGTTCCTGAATTGGTTGACATATACAGATTGGAATAGCAACTTTCCAGTCTGGATATTTTTTTTAAAACACACGCACGCACAGAATTACAAACATTCATGTAGCAATTAAGAGTGAGATATATGTACAGTGTGCGTGCGCGCATGTGCTACATGAATTTCTGTAATTAGACAAATAGCAATATACAGTACTGTGTAACGCAATGGCATTAAAGAGTAATTGAGGTGAGAGAAGGGAAATTTTGATGGAAGACTATGAGCAATGAAACACCATTTTATAGTTACAGTGCTTCTATATTTATACAGTAAAACTTTGCATAAACAGTGCCTTGCTTAGAGACTAACTTGCTTAAAGAGCAGCATTTTCTCTGAATGGTTGTCCTCGCTTAACAACTAAAAACAACCAAAAACTCACTTAACAACTAAATTGGGGTTTGCAAACCAACCAACCCCCAACCCCCCGCCAGAAGTCACAATCAGTCACTTATAACGGCAGTGGTGGCGCTTTTTCCAAGTGTTTCACTTTAAAGAGCAACTCGCTTAAAGAGGAATCCCATGAAATGCATTATGTTCTTTAAGCAGGGTACCACTGTACTGTATTTGGTATTTGCCTGTTAAGCTATACTGTCATCAATATCAACTTAGGTAAAGGTTGGCCTTCCTCGAAAGCCAGTTTGTATCTGACTCTAGGGTTCAGTGCTCATCTCTGTTTACAGCCAGCACTGTCTGCATCTGCAGACATTTCCGTGGACATTTGGCAGGCATAACTAGATGTCGGAGTGCTCAGAATGCTATTTACCTTCCCACTGAAGTGGTCCCTATTTATCTACTTGCATTTTCTTGCTTTCAAACTGCTAGGAGCTAGGACATAGATGGGAGCTCATTCCATCGTGCAGTATTCAGGTCTGGAGTGCTGGCCTGCCGACCTTCCAGTTATCCAGTTCAACGCCTTAACCACTTGAACCACTGCAGTCCCTTCAATATCAGTTTATAAGATTGTAAAATACAGGAAAGTAAACTAGAAGCAATGTTCAGATATCTCCTTAGTTCTTTCTAATGTTAATGTTGAGTAACTGATCACCATAGCTCGGTTCTAACTGCCTTATTTTGTTCTCTTAGTTGATCTCATCATGAAAACATGTTTCAGCCCGAACAGAGTGATTAGTTTGTCCAGTGATCTTAAGCAAGTAGGAGGAGCATCTGCTCGGATTCAAGATACCCTGAACACAGTGCTTCAATATGCAGAAGATGTCCTGGTGAGGCCATTGCAGTTTTCCTGAAAAGAAATCCATTGTATATATCTAATTGCCGTTCTTTCTTTATAAATGTTAAGTCCTGTCACTGCTTGTCTCTCCCCCGCCCCCAGTCTGGTAAAGTAGTGGCTGACAACACTGTCGGTCGCTTCCTGATGGACCTCATTAACCAAGTTCCAAAGATCTCACCAGAGGACTTCGAGACAATGCTAAACAGCAATATCAATGTAAGTCCTTGGAATAGGCTTGCATTACTGAGCAGGGCTAACAGGGAGGTGGACAGACCCAGGGTTGGTAGTAGTGTGTGTGTGTGGGGGGGGGGGGTCTAGGACACACAAAGACATGCCTCACATTCTTCACACCTCTACCGTCCCCTTCTCCCAGTTTTATATGGGTTGGTTGCAGCTGGAATGCTCCCTCAGCCTCTCTGGTCAGCTCTCACCCCAGCTGCTTAGAGCAGGGGTTCTCGCCCTATGGCCCATGGGCCAGACCCGTCCTTCAGCACCATTTCATGTGGCCCACGTCACCGTCACCACCAGAAGTCGACACGTTTACAACAGCTGTAAATGCACCTGCGGTTGTCATAAACATGTTTAAGACTGCCACGGGCGAGGGAGAATCCTAGCAGCTGTAGATGGGGCAGCTGTGTGATTTGTTGAGCTATAGGAAGGTCCCTGACACCAGGAAGTGCACATGTACTACAGAGCAACTTTAGTGACAGTCTCGGATTACTCCGTTTAAGAATGCTGCAGATGCCAGTCTAGGAAATACAAAACTATTGAACAGACATTTCAATACTTGGGATGCATTGCTAGGTCAGATAAAACTGATTATTAATAGTCACTCCTGACTTTGTGTTCTGTTTTTCAGTTTGCAATATAGAGGCACAGTATCTGCACAAATTAATGTAGAACACTGAAAAAAATGGACTTTAAAAATAACTAAAGAACTCTTGAGTTATATTATATCCTCTTGGCATAAATATAATACCAAGATATATAACTACTTGTTCAATACACTACAGCTTAATTTTTTAAAAAAATTTGCAGTTAGTGTACGCAGTTCTAAATGAACTATACAGCTACATAACAATAATACATTTAATTCAGTTAATTTAATTTAATTGTTTGATTTTTATGCCGCCCCACTTGCCTAAGTGACTCTGGGCGGTTAACAACAATACAAAAAGAATATAAAATATACAGTTACAATTAAATTAGCATGACATTTAACTTTACTTACCAAATATACTTATGTTTTATGTAATCTTACACATGTCCCTTTCTTCTCAGGACCTGTTGATGGTGACTTATTTGGCAAACCTCACCCAGTCACAGATTGCCCTCAATGAAAAAATCATAAACCTCTAATGCCTTTGTAATCAGTATAACAGCATGAAGAAAAGTGGAGTTGTCACCATGTAATCCAAATGGTGTAGCTGGACTGTAATGCTTCCTCATCCCTTCCCGTCCCAGAAAAATCTGACCTTGAAATGGACTCACAGAGTTGAAGACCTTTCTAGTAAAAATGAACTGGTAACGTTCATATTGTTCACTCTTATTCAAATACCCCTAATACAGTCATATTTCTTTGAAGAATGTTTGGATGTTAATAAACCAAATGAGTAAAATCCAACTTTTTAAAATTTAGAATTTATGTACAATTGTAGGAGAATAGTAAAATCCAGTAATAGGCTATCTGCGCTATTCTATTTTGTTTGAATCCGTGCCAGTAAATGTCTAGTACTGTATTTCCGAATTGAAAAAAAGTATGACCGGGCTTTAAAAGGCCACAAGAAGAAAAGGCTACTGCAGGGTGAAAAAAATGCGAGGCTATAATAACGTATGTGGTATTGGTTGCTTTTCCAACGGCATATGGGATAATGCTTGAGGTCTCACTAAGATTCAGTCTTGGTGAAATGAGGCACATAGATAAGATTTCATGCAGGCAGCAAGGGCATTGTCAGAACAAGAACGAGCTGTAATTTGATCTGTTTAGGAGAACCTGTTAAATCCATTGGCAGTGAGCCATTACTCCAGGTTGAGAATTAATGTAAAAACACATCATTCAACACGAGGTTGTAGACTGAAAGCCAGCAGGCTTGGGGCACATAGCGTGTTATGCCATGTCACGTACAACCTCCTTGTGGGCAGAAATTGTGGGTCTATGCTTTGCAGACTTTGGAGAGTTCAATTTAAAAAGTAATTCATTGGATTGCTTGCTACCTTGGAGTAACCAAGAGGTTGCTATTATTGCTGATGGTTTCTCTGTGAGTAATGCATTGTATTGACTATTACCAATTTTTTATTTTTGCCTTTTTATAAGTGGCAAAAATAGAAACAAATATTACTCCCGGTGGTGATTGCAATATTGCAACCTGAAAATATGTATAAAAGTACAAGTGAAAATTCAGAACAAATATTTTTAACAGAATTTTTTTCCCATGGGGATTCTTTGGAGCTCCTTCCTCTGCCAGCGACGCTGCACTTAGTTGGTGGCAGTGCTTTCTCATCACATCACCGTGCCATCGTTGGCCACAGTTGTGGCACAGACTAACCTCCCGTGTGGCTCCATCACTGACCTCACTGTGTTAAAAAGGAAGATCCAAAGAGGAAAAACTATAACCATTTTTAGCACAGTATTGTTAGTTTAAATTGGTAAGCTGCTCTCTACATGATTAGGAGCTCAATGCAATATACATGATAAGGGTTATGAACTTCAGCTGATTTCAAATAACATTTGGATCTCTTTGTTTTAGGTTGATAGAAGATCACATCTCTGTTACAAGTCTTTGTTTCTTTAGAGAAAACAAAATTATGTAAAGAGATACCTTGTTTTTGTGAGGTCATTCACAAGTGCATATGACACTGAATCAAAGGCCTGCCTATTGCCAATCCCCGCCTACTCTGTTAATATTAAAAACTTGCTTGGACTCTGTTGACTTGTCAACCAGTACTCAGTAGAGCCAGTTCCTGTTCACAAGCCACTGTAAGCGTTCATTTAGATAGTGAAGATTTGTAATCAGCTTTTAGAGGGTCTGGCCCTGAATCTGGATTAGTTCCCAGGGTATTGTACTCATTGTCTTCTGCCAATGTTATAAATTGAAATTTTAGTTTAAAAAAAACATGGAGGAGATAATGACTCTGAACCACTTTTGAAAGGAGATGGGGACAGACAAAAAAGGATAACTGATGGTTAGTAGTTAATTTTATCTGTCTACTTTTTTCATTGTCACAAAATAGACCCATATTGTAGCTAATGTTTTTCATATGGCCCATTTAAATTTCTGGGATAGGTAAAATTGTTTGTTCTGCCTTCAGCACATTTTACTTGGGCTTGAGTAAAGCATTCTCAGCTCTCTTGTACTTTGAACTGGTGCCTTCGTGATGAGCATGACTATTTCACGTATTGCATGCTTCTCACCTCCCTGAACAGAGGAATATTTAAACGAGAACAATGTTCAAATTTGGTTTCCCACTGGAAAGTCACAAGGTTTTTTAGTGATATTTTTCATTTTGACACACAAGCAGAGTAAAGACAAAGAGGCAGGCCCTACAAGGGTGCAGATGTGCTACTTTAGACCAGAAACCCCAAGGTAAGGTAAAGATTGCCCTTGCTCAAAAGCCAGTTGTATCCAACTCGAGGGTTCAGTGCTCATCTCTGTTTATAGTTTGCAGACATTTCCGTGGTCATGTGGTACGGAATGCTGTTTACCTTTCTACCGAAGTGGTACTTACTTATCTACTTTTAATTCCTCACTTTTGAACTGCTAGGTTGGCAGGAGCTCAGACAGATGGGAGCTCATTCATTGTGCAGCACTCGGGTCTCAAACTGCTGACCTTCCAACCTTTCAGTCATCAAGTTCAGTGCCTTGACCTCTAAGCCACTGCAGTCCCTTTCAGCCAAATCATAGATCCTGTTGCATTACACTGTCTGTCCCCTACTTTCAGCTGTGTATCACTTCCAAAATTTGATGCATGTACTGTATGTATATCAAGCATTCAGACAGTTGCCAATTTCCTCTAGTTAGAAAAATATCAATAATTGATGATCTGGACTGCTTAAATAATAGTAAAGCAATAACATTAAATCTGTTCAGCAAAGGTTCTGGAAAGCATATGATATACACCTTTTGTTTTAAATTTGGAGGAAACGCTGACTTATCTTTTCTCCTTTGGCGTTTCATAAGAGGGACTGCAGACCCAGGCTACACGTTAAACTTTCGGACTAGCTAAATTTAACAGATTGCTTATAAAGGAAGTTTTGCATGCAATTTATTGTTGAATCAAAAAAAGATCTTATCAGAGCATGAATATCTGTTGCAAGGCTATCTGTCCAGTATATCAAGCTTGGATAAGACAATCAAAGCCACTGTGTTCACTTCTGTTTCCAGTGAACATGATCCAGTATATCTCTGATGTATGCACCTTCAGGGCAGGAGTGAAGAGTCACTTTCACAAATATGATAAAATATTAGGAGGGAAGCTGATGAAAATGCCATCTGAAGAAGTATTAAAGGCAGTTCCTCATTCAGCATCTCTGCTCCAATCTATTAAAAGAGCAGATAACAAGCAGTGGAGCTTCAGGAGGGTTGAGGTTGAATGGTCTATTGGTGCCATCAGCTCCACTTTACCCATAGGAAAGTAAAAGAAGTACAGTAAAACCTCATATAACACTAAAACCTGGTTCCACAAGTCTTGGTGTTATATGATTTTTAGTGTTATCTGATCCTCTATGGGATCCATAGAGATACATTGTAACCACACAGGCTTTAGCGGTTGTTATCTGAAGCATCCCATAGGATCTTAATGTTATCTGATGCAATTCTTCCCCCCAGATTCCTTAATGTTATGCGATTTTAGTGTTATTCGATACTAATGTTATATGAGGTATTACTTGTACACTTATTTTACTCGACATGTGAAAGTTAAGCTCATGTTCTCCACTTCTCTTTCCTTTATACCGTGCCTTTTCCCAAAATTGTAGTACTATACAGAGAAAACCATTTGGTAGATTTGTCTTGAATTTCAATGTGGCAGACATGTTAAAGATACATCAAGAACTCAAGAAGAATTTGTTCTTGTATTTCAAGAACATAAACCTGGGGCTGATGGGGACTTTGTCTGCCAATAGAGTTCAGGACCAGAAAGTGACTCATGGAGCTGGATCAGTCCTGGTGTCATGCTGTGATGCAGAAGGCAGATGAAAGGCCACTGCATTATATTATCAGGACAGTCTTCATGGCTGATTGCTATGAGGATCAGCAGTATTTGGATTTGGATACAACAGAAGAAGCAGCAGCTCCATGTTATTAGCATTAATGGAGCAGTCTTCAATTGTACAATAATCAGGCCACTCACTTAAGTAGGGTTTCCATGGTTTGACAGAAGGTCTCTGATATTAGATGTTTCAGGCCTGTCTGGTAATGCCTGTGATTGCATCTACGGCCTTCTGGATTATAAGAATATATTCTTCCACTATACAGGACCTTGCCTGAAGTTTCTTAGGACAAGCTTACATGTAAGGTAAAGGTTGCCCTTGCTTGAAAGCCAGTTGTATCCAACTCCGGTTCAGTGCTCATATCTGTTGATAGCCAAAGAACCATCACTGTGCATTTACAGATGTTTCCGTGAACATGTGGCAGGCATGACTAGATGTCGGAGTTCACAGAACACTTTATCTTCTCACCGAAGTGGTACCTATTTATCTACTTGCAATTTCTTGCTTTCAAACTGCTAGGTTGGCAGGAGCTGGGACAGAGATGGTGCCTCACTCCATTGTGCAGTACTCGAGTCTCACAAACTGCTGACCTGCTGACCTTCCAGTCCTCAAGTTCAGCGTCTTAACACTAAGCCACCACAGTCCTCTAAGCTTGCATGTACATTTCCATTAACTGATTACTTTAATATTAACTAGTGTATTGTGTGAATGTGAAGAAATTAGTTACTGTCAGGTAGAGATAGATCAGTGATGGGGAACCTTTTAGAGACCGAGTGCCCAAACTGCAACCCAAAACTCATTTATCACAAAGTGCCAACGCAGCAACAGGGGAGGAAATAAGTGCTCCCATTGTGCTGCTGGGCAAAGGGGTGAGGTGAACTTTGTGCTGGGGTGACCGCATGGGTGCCCACAGAGAGGGCTCAGAGTGCTACCTCTGGTACGCATGCCACCACTGAGATAGATGTTTCATAGATGGTGTCCCCTCCGATCTGGGATTTTTCAGTGAAGTCATTCACAAGTTGAGGTAAAAGTCACTCAGTGCTGGTTTTAGGGATGCATGAGTCCAACTCCCAAGTAAGACACCTGCATAGTTGTTATATTTTAATGTTAGCTTTTGTGGATCAAGTCCACTTTAACAAAGTGGACTTGATCCACAAAAGCCAATGTTTATAAGTTAGTCTTCAAATTGCTAGAGCATTTTTGTTTATTCTCTGATATGCTTGAAACACAGACTAACACCGCTAGTATTCCAAAAAAAATTCTGCATAGTTCACTACATTCCTACAGCAATTTGGATTTCTTCTTTGCCCTTATAGCGCTGGCAACAAAAAAAAGGCACAGCAAACTATAAAATTAGAAACAAAACAAAAAAAGACAAAAGACTGTCTGACAAAGGTAAAAGTTTCCCTTGCTCAAAAGTCAGCCGTATCCGACTAGGGTTCAGTGTTCATCTGTTTCAAAGCCGAAGCGCCAGCGCTGTCTGTTTCTGCAGATGTTTCTGTCGTCACGTGGCAGGCATGACTAGACACTGGAACGCAAGGAACGCTGTTACCTTCCCACCAAAGTGGTCCCTATTGATCTACTTGCAATTTCTTGCTTTCAAACTGCTAAGCTGGTTAACATTAAAATAAAGCAGTTGGTCTTTAAAGCTCTGATATGCTTGAAACGCAGACTAACACGGTTCTCATTTCAAGAATTTCAGCTATAAAATTAAATGTTTCTTTTAAAGGACACTAGTCTGAAATGTATGGCAGGGGTATTATGGGATGCAGCACCAGCCCACTCTGCACACTGGAAGCCGCATAAACGAGGCGGTGGTGGTTTCTATTCCACCGGAAGAGGGACCTGGGCCGGCTATTTTGGCCGTGGATTTTTCTGCATATCGTGACACCTCAAACGAAGCACTTCTAAATAGCCATATTTCGGAATACATGTTGTTAGACCCGCAGGATGACGCTATCCATCCCCTCCGTGTGAGGGGGGGGGGGAAGAAGCATTGCTCTTGAAAGTGGAGCCCAAGAAGAGGGAGAGCCAAGGCTAGGCTCCTACTACAACTAGCAGCTTCTTCCTCCCTGCTTTCACTTCCTCGTCCTCCCCAAAAAAAGGCGGCCCCCGGGAAGAGGCGGGACAGGTTTATTGGCGAGCCTCGCCCGGGCAATTACATCTCCATTTTGCCGACGGTGCTGCGTCTCGGTGGGGTGGCCGGAGGGGGAAAAGAAGCCTGCTGCTGCTGCGTTTATATTATTGGCCGTGTCTCAAGTGAGTAAAGGGCCGGGAGGGAGGGAGAGGGGGGCCCCTCCGCCGCTGGGGGCAAAAGGAGGAGCGAGGCATCGTGGCTTTTCTGCAACCGGAGGAAAACTACTACTACTGGCGCCTCCCTGCACAGTTGATGCGCCTTCCTCACCCCCCCCCCCGGTGCAGCACCTCAGTAGATTTCGCTCCTTGGGCGTAGGTGGGCGGAGGGCTTGGCTGAAGCTGAACCGAGTTAAAAGTCCTCTGGCATTCCTTAAAGGAGGAGAGTTGCCAGAGTTACTTTTTTTTTTAAAAAAAGTAGTTAATTACCCAGCGGGTAAGTTCGGGTTGTAAAACAACAACACCCCCCTAAGCCTGGGAGTGGTAAATTCAGCCTTAACAGCTGCGCCTCCCGTCGTCGTGTGCAAAGCAGCCCTAATCCCCGGGGCGGGGTGTTGTGTGTTGTTGTTACTCCCGGCTCTAGTCTAGGCTAGGGAGTTTGTTTACACCCTCCCTCCCGGATCTGGGTGTGTAGAGTGAGCTGCTTGAGAGCATCATTCTCTCTCACACACACACAGAGGACATAGTATTTCTCTCTCTCTCTCTCTCTCTCTCTCACACACACACACACACACAGAGGATGTAGCATTATTCTCTCTCACACACACACAGGACGTAACATTCTCACACACAGTGCACGTAGCATTTCTCTCTCACACATGTGCACACAGAGGACTTAGCATTATTCTCTCACACAGAGGACATAACTCACACACACACAGAGAGGACATAACATTTTCTCTCACACGCAGAGGCCATAGCATTATTCACTCTCACACACACACACAGGACACAACATTATTCTCACACAGACACAGAGGACATAGCATTGTTCTCTCTCTCTCTCTCTCTCTCTCTCACACACACACCATTATTATTATTTCGCAAGGGTGTAAAAACCTAGCTGGCAGGGCAGGTCTGGGGTACCGGAGGCACAACAACCTCAGCCTTGCTGGCTGGTTTGACCTCCCCCCCTTCCCTTAAATTCTTAAGTTTTTAAATCATACAAAGTTTTAGTCATAGTTTTAACTGTGGATTTTGAGAGCTTTTAGAATTTTAACCTGTATTTTTTTGATGTATTTTGGGATTTGTTAAACCGCCCTGGGTCGCCTTCCGCGAGGAGGGCGGCGTAGAAATTTAAATAAATAAATAATTCCCCCACTCTCAGACACACAGAGGACATAACATTATTCTCTCTCTCTCTCTCCCCTGCAACCTCTAAGTCACCTCCTGCTCTCAATGTCGACCAGAGGTCACTGACCCATCTACTGACCAGTTAACTTCTCTCTGTCACATGAGAGGCATCACTTTCTCTTTTGCCTCTGGCAATGACACATTGTGGGCTGACCCTGATGCATGAGACTTCTTTTTCTTTGTGAAACTGCCAAAATGAAGGCACTTTTTTGTGTGAGTTCATTCTGCAGTTCCTTTCGCCTGACCAACCAGGCTCTTTCTGTGGACCCCATGCATAAGACGAACAGCCTGCTAAACTGCCTCCTCCCAAACACAGACAAAAGTGCCCAGAATTGCTTGTCTAACTAAGCTGACCCTGTAAAGTGGGGGTTTTCAACCTTTTCGCACCAAGGGCCAGACCACGTCCCCTCAGCTGAGCGGACTGGACAGACTAGAAACGTGGTTCCCCTGCTGTAAACGCTGCCGTAAATCATGGCAGGCACAGGCGTGCTTGTGCAGACACAGGTGCATTAACGGCTGTAGTAACCGCTTCTGATTCTGTGATCATCGCCGTAGGCTGGATGATTTGCAGCCACAGGCCGGGTCTGGCCCACGGCCCGTAAGTTGTGAACTCCAGCTGTAAAGGTTGGAAGGGAAGGGAAATTCCCATTTGAATCTTTTCTTGTTCATTCTAGTTGAATACTGTACAATAAAAGAGGATTAAAACATGAAACTGGTGAGCTAGCAGACTTGGTAGCTCTGTGGTATTGAGGTTGGGAGTTTGTTTTCTCCACTGTGCCTGCTAGGAGAAGAGCTAGCTGGTGTACTTGTGGGCAAACTGCATGGTCCCAGGGTGCCCCCCCCCCCGAAGAAGGGGATGGTAAATTACTTCTATGTATTCTCTACCCAGAAAATTCCTGAAAAAGTCACCTAAAGTCAGAGTTGATATGACAGCACATACTGGAGAGCTAGTATGTAAATATGAAGAAATAGAGGAGTCATTTGTGAAAGCTGATTTAAGTGGAACGAGGATTAGTCATCCTTCACATTTAATGCTATATTACTCACTTGTTCATTTTCTACATTGAGTCAAAGAGAAAGGAGGAATGGTTGAGAATTTAGCCATTGTAAATACTGGTGTAAACTGACACGATCTACACCACTCAGGTTTACAGAAGACAACATTTCTGTTTGGATTTTGCAGTACTTCAAATGGTGTTCTTCACTCAAAAATTTAGCAATATATCTTTAAAATGTTTACTTTATGACAACATGTTTTTGAAATGTATGCATCTAGTTAAAATATGCTTGTGAATGTGTATTTTTGAGAAATTAAGCCAAAAGTACATATTTACATACACATTTCTATTTAGATATTTGTGCAGATTTAACTCACATGTACCTCGATATATTTTTTTAAATCTTGCACTGAGTGATGTCATTAAAATTGCAGTACAGTGGTGCCTTGCTTAAAGAGCATAATGCGTTCCACAGGATTGCTCTTTAAGCGAGTTTGCTCTTTAAGAGAAACACCATTGTAAGTGACCATTTGTGACTTGTGGGGGGGGGTTTTGCAAACCCCGATTTAGTTGTTAAGCGAGTTTTTGATTGGTTTTAGTTGTTAAGCGAGGCAACCATTTAGAGAAAATTCTTCTCTTTAAACAAGTTACTCTCTAAGCGAGGCGCCGTTTATGCGTGGTTTTACTGTGTAGTGAAAGTTAATAGGTGGATTAACAGTGCATTTAAGATTATAGAGTGTCAGCAATTGACTGCAGATACAGGAATTATGAGTCTGATTCCCCACTGAAGGAGAAGCCTTGTGTGGTTTTGATTAGATGACAGGGTCCCAGTTTGCCCCCAGGAGAAGAGAATGGTAAATGATTTCTGAGCACTTTGTACCTAGAAAAACCTGGAAGGGTCACCATAACTTTAAATTGACATGATGGCATCTAATTATTACTATTTACCATGGAGATTTATTCTTATGTGGGTTTTTCAACAAAACATGCCTCTGGGGAGCTAAAATGTCCCATGCTACTGCATGAAAGTTAAAAAATCTACACATAAATGCAGAAATGGGACAGAACAGGTCTGAGATCAAACACAGAGAGAATTGCCACAGACTAGGAATAGGCAACTCTTACATTACAATGCTTCTTGATAACATTTATTGTAGGTACATGTCTAAACATGTAAAAGGTGAATAACAGGTAGCGTTTTGGCAACTGAAAGACTAACTGGTCTGACTACTTTTATTTGACCTAACTTTTGTGAACTACAGCCTGCGTTGCCGGATGCGGCTCATAGAGAAGGTTGTAGTTTACAAAGATTTTATATTAAATAATATTTTTTAACTTTTTAAGATGTGAGTGTGGCAAGACTATTTCTTGCTTTTACTGCAACAGAATAACATAGCTGCTCATTGGAGAGTCTATGAAAGCCACAAACCTAGCAACTATTTGTATCCGTCCCTAAACTGAATTTGGTATCATATGTACAATGACCCTAACAGAGCAGGTGTTGAAGAGAGAGTCTGTGAAACGGTTAAGATAGGGGTTCCCAACCCCCACCCCACAGGCCTAATCTGGCCCGTGCATATCATTAATCTGGCCTGTGGTGGCTCCTGGGCACCTCAAGATCTGCCCCCCCACCAGAAGTTGCAGTATGTAACTGCAGTGGCGGCCGCGGTAGGAATTGCACCATTTTTCCAGGTTCTCAGACAAGCTCTGCCACATCCCAGGATGGCAGGAGGCATTTTGGAGCATGTCCGCTCTCTTTTGGGATTTTTCCAATGCTTCTCGGCTGCACTTCAGCAACTAGAGCATGACTGTGGGTGACTTCTGATGTCAGGCGGAACTTAGGATCTCAGTGCGGAACCAGGAAGTCACCCACGGTCATGCTCTAGCTGCCGAAGTGCACCCGAGAAGCGTCGGAAAAATCCCAAGCCAGAGCGAACATGCTCCAAAAAGCCTCTCACATTCCTGGGAAGCAGCAGCACCTGTCCAAGAACCCGCTAACGTAAGTAGTGGGTGCAGCCACGCCTCTGGCCCCCACAGCTGAGCGGGTGGTGGGAACTCGCCCCTGGCGGGAAAATGTTGGGAATCCCTGGCTCATCAGGACCAGGTATTCTTGGAGTTGGGTGGGTTGGGTTGGGAATGTAACCTAAAATGGGTGGCAGATTCCATATAATGTTAAGTACTGGCCCAAGACTAATAGATGTCAAGTACAATTAAGGATCAGTTGTGTCGAGTTTCTCTTCAAAATGCATGTTGTTCATCATTTGTACCAGTTGTGTTTGCAGTCAGAGTAGTGAACCAGATACAAAAATGTGTTGGTTAATTGTCTTTTTGAGTATTTTATTTCATCTATGGCAGCGGTGGCACACTGCTGATCAGGGCTTCTGGGAATTGAACTCCGAGAATACCTGCACCAAGGTAGGCCACTCCTGATCTATGGGATGGTGATTCCTAAGGATCTGTATCCCTGTTCAGGCATTCTGAAAGTGTGTAGAAGGCACTTTGAATGGAGGGGGATTATACTAGGACCCCTGTCCTTTGCCAGCAGTTTCAATATGCAGAAATGACTTTTGGAAGCAGAGGACACTGCTTTACCCATGTAGTCACACCATGATTGGTTGGTTGGTTGGTTGGTTGGTTCTTGCCATGGAGAGCCCACACAGACACAACAGGTGCCCCACTCTTCAGACTGTCACTTTTGTTTATGTAAACTGACTTATGGCATATTCAAAAGTGGGAACATTCCAGAATTGTGCATCATGCCCAAACCTATGAAAGCTGGCTGTTTTTTTTAACGCACACTGAAGAATTGAATTCCTAGCTCCTGGTTCTGCAGGCAGATGTCCATCTCACTGAGCTATCCAGCCAGCTATTTTAGTCTAGCCTTAATAATGTTATTTATACTTATTTTCTCCCATTCCTTTTCTCTTGTCTTTCCACATTCCTTCTGGCTACCATCTTTCTCTCATGTCATACTGTATTTTTCTGTTAAATTTCATATTCTTGCTGGGTCAGTTTACTGCACTGCATTGAAGACCACACGTTGCAGCAAAGAAAAAGAAAAGAACAAAATAAAAAGTAGTTGCCCAGGATCTCCTAATTGGGGTAGGACAGTGTTACCAGGGGCTTTTATTAACTATTCCTTCTGCTCTGTTTCATATACCGTAGTACGTTTCACATACTCACCCCGTTAACCTGTTTGTTGCAAATAAAATTGGGAACTTGTTACTGCCCTTGTCTGTCTTGTCCAGCAGGACTAAGAATAGTTTAGGGACATGTCAGTTTGACTTGAAAAGCACTAAGATAAGATAAGAGTTTAGACATTCTCAATCCAGTTTTTCCAGTAGTCACATTTAAGAAAAATCTACTAATTGTCTCATTATAAAGTATACTAACTTTTGTTTTACATCTTAATAGTGAGCAGATTCTGAAGAGAGAGAAAATGCAGTGCAAATCTGTTAAAGAGGAAACAGCAAATGATTAAAACTTTGGCATGTAAAATTGGAAAAACCTACAGTGGCTTTTGGAGGCTGCAGTAATTCTTATGTTATGTTATGTCATCTCTGACTCATGACAATCACATGAATGACACATCTCATAAATATCCTGTCCTCAGCAGCCCTGCCCACCTCATGTAAAATCAACCCCTGGCTGAGATCTTTTCCTATAGCAGTGATGGTGAATCTTGGCACTCCAGATGTTCTTGAACTTCAATCAGCAGGAGTGCAGACTTGGACTTCTGGTAATTGAAATCCAAGAACACCCAGAGTGCCAAAGTTTGCCATCACTAGCCTATAGGAAACCATTATCTCTTTCCTTCTGTCCTAACGGTAGCTTCTTGTCCACAATACAGGTTACACATTAGGTGGGACAATCAAGTATAAATTTGTGATATGATTTCTGAATCCAGCTTGTTGAAACACCTTGAGAATTACTTTGTTTGAATGGGAAATCAGAACAATGATCCTATAGTTACTGTACTACTTGCCATCTGCTTTCTTGGTAATTGGAATGTATTTTGAGTGTTGTTAGTCTGTGGGCCAGGATTTTGTTTTCCATATTTTGTTAGGATTCTGACAGATTCAATATCTTTGGCTTGAAATAGTTCTACAGTATTTGTCTCTCATCTCCCCTGGTGATTTATTTCTTCCCAGTGCTTTCAGAGTACCTTTCACTTCACTTTTGAAAACTGCAGTTTCTTCATCATAGGGTTTGTCTTTTAAGGAATCAGTCATCTCTTTATCTCTTCTGTATAGATCTTCAGTATACTGTTTCTGCCTTCTTTTTATTTTCTCCTGGTCAGATTGTGTGCTTGCCTGTTGATCATTCATCATTACTAATCTAAACTTAAATTTTCTTTCAATTTCCTGGATGTTATGAAAGAGATCTCTTCTGTTTCCTCTTTTGTTCTCTAGTTCTTTGCACTAATTGTTATAGTTCTCTTTGTCGGTCACGGAAAAACTGCATCCAAAGTTCTGACCCTAATTCTGTCACCTTTTACTTTTGCTTCTTTTCTGTTCTTTACAATTTTAAACATTTCTTCCATTATCCATCTAGGTTGATAATTTATGTTCAGTACCACAATATAGTCCTGATCTTATTTTGATAGCGAGAATTGATCATCTGGTAATGTCTACATGTCCAACTGACTATTTGGTTGCTTGAGTCATTTAATTAGAATAAACAGATTGTTGGATTCACAGAACTTTCTGGGTCAATTTCCTACTTAATTTTTATCCCTGAGGCCAAATTTTCCAACAACAATTGGTTCTGCTTTGTTTTTTATTTTTGTGTTCCAGTCAGCTACAATTATAAGTGTGTCTTGTTTTGCTGTATGATCAATTTCCTCTTGGAAGTTTGCATAACAGTATTCAACTTTATCTGCTTCAGCATTGATAGTTTGAGGATAGACTTAAAGGTAGATTATGTAATAGTTTTCTATGGGGTACTAATAATAATAATTTCTGACATGAAATTATTCTGGGTTGAAAGGACTTTTGCCGAAGAAACTGCTCAGGGGATGCCCAAATGAGGCTCCTTTCATGTCCTCAAGAGCTGGAACAGAGACAGGCGATCATTCTATCTTACAGTACTCATGTCTTGAACTGCCAACTTGCCGGCCTTCCAAATAACAAGGCAAGCTTCTTAACCACTGATCCACCACAGCCCCTCATGGGGTACTGATTTATATTCTTCAGTCAGACTTTGTGTTATAGTCCCTAACTGTCTGTGCTACAGTTTGTCTTGGCATTGGAGCTGCTCCATTTCTTCTGAGTTTGTCATTTCAAATCTAGAACACGTTGTAACTGTCTGACTGAAAACATCCTGTTCTAGGCCACTTTAGTTCACTGACACCAAGCACTTGCAACATTGACACATTCCACTTCTTTGCTTCATGGCTTCCAGTTTATTTTGATTGATGTATCTCATGTTCCATATTCCAGTTGTATGCATTGTGCAGCATGAGACTTTTACTTCACTGCACATCCGCCACTAAATGTCCTTTCATCTTTAATCTAATCTGAGAGATAGAGCTATTCGTACTTGTCCTTTGCAGCTGATTGAATGCTTTCAGACCTGGAGTCTCATCTTCTAGCACTGGGGTGGGTATAAGTCTGGTGCATGGAGTCTCTTCAAGGCAGCTACTGGGCGATAGCAGTAGCTGAATGTGACAGTGGCAGAGGAGGCAATGGTAGTGTGACCTCAAGATAACTTTTCTTACTACTGTGCAGAAAGTGGCAATGGTAAATCCTTGCAGAACATTCCTTATCATGAAAACTCTAATGCATTGTTTCCCAATGTGGGGCCCATGCCCCACAGGGAGACCTCAATTCCCAGAAGCCTAATGGTTTTATATATGTGTGTGTGTGTGTTATGTGACACTTTGATATGTGATACCTTAATATGTTTTGTCATGTAATACTGTGATACTGTATTGTATTGTTTATGTTGTTAGCCGCGCTGAGTCGCTTCGGCGAAAGGAGCGGCATACAAATCCAAAATCCAAATACAAGTCAGTCCATTGGCTGATCAGTGCTTTGGGGGATTGACTTAGGCTTCTGGAAATTGAAGTCCAAAAACCAAAGGTTGGGAAGCACTGATCTAATGAGACGGTCCAAAATGAAACCAGAGATGGTGCTGCCATTCTTGGATGTATACCTTAACACAATGAAGGGGTCTGAGTGTGTCAGTGAACCTGAGAGCAATGCCATCAGGACACTGGACTCCATTATGAGCCTGGACGCCTAAGTAGGGTCACCCAAAGTGGAATTATCACAGCTGAGACACCAGATTCACATGCAGCCACCCTCTTCGAATCTGAAGTAATTAAAGGTAGAGGTAAAGATTTCCCTTGCTCGAAAGCCAGTCGTATCTGACTCTAGGGTTCAGTGCTCATCTCTGTTTCAAAGCCAAAGAGCCAGAGCTATCTGCTTCTGCAGATGTTTCCGTGGTCATGTGGCAGGCATGACTAGACACCAGAGCACACGGAATACTGTTTACCTTCCCACCCAAGGGGTCCCTATTTATCTACTTGCAATTTCTTGCTTTCGAACTGCTAGGTTGGCAGGAGCTGGGACAAAGATGGGAGCTCATTCCGTCCTGCAGTACTTGGGAATCGAACTGCTAACCTCCCACCTTCCAGTCAGCGTCTTTGCCACTTGAGTCACTACTGAAATGACCAGAAAAAAAAGAGAGAAAGTAAGGGAGAAAGGTCACACAAGAAGCAAGGGGCGAGTATCTTCATTGCTAGATAAAGTTTTCAAAAGTTTGCTATAGAAAGGCAGGGCAGGGCAGGGATTAGTACACTGGATAAGTGTAAACCACAAAACTGGAAAGTACAGGTATGACTTGGCTCGTTAGCTGATTGTAGTTTCTGGATGCAAATTGCAAAGATCAACAAGGGATCAAGGGTTAAGTACATGGCTGGCAGGGCTGGTGTGGGGAACCAGTGGTATAGGGACCCTAGCCCACTGGTTAATCTATTAAATATTCTCTCCCTATTCTAATCTTCTAATCTTTTAATTTTTCATTTCTTGATTTGTAATCTTTTAAATTTTAATGTTTGTTAGTTTTTATAGGGTTTTAATAATAATAATTATTATTATGTTTAATTTTTTTATATTGCATTACTTGTATGGCTGTGATTGTCCAACTGTGAAGTGAGCCACCCTGAGTCGGGTTTAAAAACCTGAGTGGATGGCATACAAATGCAAAAATTAATTTAAATTTAAATTAAACATGGAAAATGAATAAACTTCTGTGGTTGTTGGACAACAGTCCTGGACTACAGCACTAAAGAATCAAGGAATCTACGTGTCACTGTTAGCATAGTTGCAGACCATCACTTTAGTTTCCAGAAAGAGTTTTGATTGTTGCAGGACAGGTCTTGGGGAAAATTGATCCCAAGGGCTGTGGGTCTTTCACAATCACTTTTTGCTTCCTGTGCGTGCCAGCAGACTCGAGAGGGAAGTGTGCCTTAGGTTGTTCTGAGCTTTGGAGCAAGCAGAGGCAATGTGAACTAGGCCAGAGCTACAGTGGGAGTGAGAACTGATTCCTCTAATATCACGGCCAGCTTTGCAGAAGATAGTTTTGTTTGCCACTTGGCCTCCTTCCAGGCTATGCATAGAGAAAATCTTTGAAGAGAACACCTGTTTCAAAGCTTCATGCAATAAGACCTCTCTACTCCCACATCAGAGGAAGAACACTTTCACTATGGCATACATAATGCATCCAGATCTAGTCACACTCAGAGTAATCCTATTTCTTGCACTGGGTCTGCTCTAACTAATCCTGGATACATCCCATTTTTCAGTCCCTTCGCTGAATTTGTTCCCAGTTTCCACACCAAAATTATTACTGTACTGTATATTCATAGCTCTAGCCTCTTGAAAAGTGTCATCTTTTGAAATGTGGGAAGAAAATGTGTTTACTGTTAAAACTCATTTGGCCTGCATATTTTGGGACCTTGGGTTGACTGTTCCTGAATACTGTGCAGAGATGTTTAAGATTAACTTGGCAGAGCTTTTTAAAATTAGAGTTTTGCTTATAAGCTAATTTTAACGTTGCTCCTACTAAATATGTTGTTGGCTCTTTTTGCTCTCTGCTTCATATTGTGTAACTGGCTTTGTGAAGGGTGTGGTCTCCCATTTTGTTTAGGATACTCTAGCATGCAAGGATTAGGGAGTAACTGCTATTATGAAAAGTAGTTCGCCAGATTCTAATAAAAATACTGTACTGTACAACCCATTTTCCTTCATAGTGGTGGAGTGTATAAGAAGCCTTCCAGATTTCTACTTTGATCTTAGCTTCTTTTATCAGTTATGTCTTTATCCCTTTCATATGTGGATATTCTATCCTTCTGCTCAGGAAGAAGCAATACATCTACTCCCACATTTATTTGTTTGATTATTTATTTATTTCTTCTTTCAAATTTCTATTCCGCCCTACTAGCGTAGGCGACTCAGGGCGGATTACAAAGGGTCATGAAGAACATGGAAAAACACAGATCATAAAAACAAGATTAAAATCTAAAAGCAGTTAAAATAACAGTTAAACAAGCTAGAAACAATTCCTTAATGTTGAAGAGGGAGAGGGTGGGTATAAGTTGTTAAATAAACCAGCGGTGTGGGGCCAATGAACCATCGCTGCCCCACACCTGTCCCCCCCCCCCGCCAAGTCTTCACACCCTTCCTAAAGGCCAACAGGTCCATCCGGAGGCACAGCTCTAGAGGCAGGCGGTTGCAATGTGTTCTGATAAATTAGTGCAAAAAATATAATATGACAAACAGTTCTTAGAAATGTAAACTATATATGAATTTCTGATTTCAGCTTTTTGCTGTAGTTCTATTGAGACATTTTGCTCATCCAATTAGGAACAAATATTGAATAGAACTGGCTTGCAAACATATTTGGAATCCAAGTAACATTTTTGTAATGAGTAAACTCATAATTGGATGCTTTTCTGCATAATTGGCTTAATGTTTTCCTAGATTGTTTTTTTAGTTGGTTTTGTATTTTTCAGATTTCTTTGAACTTTAAATATGATTTAAAAAACAGAAACAGCAATCATATTTAAGGTGAGATAGATTTTAGCAGTTATATCAAAATGCTTATCTAGTGTGAACTGTACTAGAACTTAACTTTGAAGCTGAGATCAAGATTCAGCAAATATTTTAAAACAGTTCTAATTGCCTTATGAAATTCACAAAGCACTTCTCACCATTTTGTCGTGCTGCAACAGTCTAGGCCTTGTTTTGAACTGGCCATCTAAAAGTACTCTCAGCTAGTGGTGGGCTCCAAAAATGTTTACTACCACACTGTGGGCGTGGTATGGTGGGTGTGGCCAAGGGAAAAGCCCTGTGTTGCACCCAAATTAGGGCTACTGTACTTTATTTCAAAACTTGGATGGGCAGAGGGGCTAGCCGGAATTTTTGCTACCGGTTCTGGCAAACTGGTGCGAACCTGCTGATGCCCACCAGTGCTCTCCACCTCCCCATCTTTAGATTTCCTTCTTCTTGCACATTCTTGCCTTCCACTCAGGTGCTAGGAATCTACCTGTCATTTCTTTCTACCATAGAACTGATCCATGCAATTTGTAATTTTACAGTGATCTGTTATGGTATGCCTGAAGTTAGAGATGAGTGACCTTCTGAGCCCCCATGTTTTACATCTTTGTCGGTCCTTGTTCCTTTGATAGGTAGACATTCAGCCAACAGAGCACTCAACAAAAGTGTTCAAATGCTTTTCTCTTCCCTCACAGGATGTCATATCCAGGATACCCTCCTTCAGGCTACCCTGCTTTTCCTGGTTATCCGGTAAGTGTACATTTACCTGTTGTTATGCCATTTCCTTGGTTCTCTCCATCTGCAGGACCTCCATGGAGCAGCTCAGCAAGGACTCAGTCTAGCACTTGAACCTTAGCTTTCCTATGTAACAAAGAACATTCTGTGAATGTTTTTTTGCATTTGGTGGTCTTGTTCTAGTAACTCATAATTAGGGAGCACAAGCATGCAGTGTGCTAGTGGGAAGGTGCATAACTGTGTGATTTGCACAAAGTTCACTGTTCTGTCATTTTCCTTGAGAAATCCTTGTCTTTTAGCCTGTCCTACTTCATTGGGCTGATGAGAGGCTAAATAGTGTTGATGGGGAGAGAACTGTATCTATCATGTTGAGCTCATTGTGGAATGAGGAGGGGAAGAAGGATATAAACAAATAATAAGATGGTAAAATCTACATTTTTGTGTGTCAGAGATTACTCTGGGTTGAAAGGATTTTTAGGGGATGCCAAAATGAGGCTCCTTCCATGTCCCCAAGTGCAGCTCTCGGGCTAATTTTAGTTCTCGGGCTAATTTTTTATTGTATTATTGGGGTCTTACTGGTTTTAAGTTTTTTTTATAGTTCTCTGGTGAGGTTTATGTGGCTTATGATGTGATTGTTGTACGCCGCCCAGAGTTGCTTGCCGAGCGGGCGGCAATACAAATGTGACTAATAAATAAATAATAAATAAATAAATATCAAAACCTTCCAGTATCTCTAGCTCAGCGTCTTAACCACTAAACCACTAGGGGAGTTGCTACATGATCACATTTGGTATATTGGCTTAGCAGCTACACAATCTGGGACAAGTTGCTTCATAAAGGAGACAATATATTCTTTCTATTCTTGTGCTGGGTGCACAATAGCAGTTATCTCAGGCAAGAAATGAAGATATGAAAAGACCCTTGGATGGAAGCAGCTAAGCATCTGTAATGAAATAAGGGTCTTACAAGTTATGTAGAATAAGGTTCTTGTTTAGTTCAGGTCCCTGTTTCTTTTTCTTAGCCTGCTTATTAGCCCTAGTAGCTGATAGAACTTGATCAGGCTACCGAACCAGTGTTGAATCTTCATCACCTGGTGTAACGTACTCAGCTGCTGGAAAGAAGCTAGAGAGTTCTATAAGAACAGGACTTTTTTGTGGGGGGGATTAAAAAAAAAAGGTGTGTGGGGGGAATGAAGAAACAAGATGCTGATTCAAGATGCCAGGATTTATGGACTATTGGAACAGAAGAAGTTGGTTTTCAAGTAAGCTGCAACAGTAGTGCTAAAATTAGTAGGATTTCTTTTTCTTTAGAAGGGGCAGAAAAACCCTATCTGTGCAGGGGTTTTTTTTTTTTTTGGTAACATGCTTGAGAAAATGTTTTTCTTTACCTCAAACTATTTCTTTGCCTATTATGTTTAAATGGAGAAATAAATAGACTTTGATTTTACAAAACAAAGTACAGTAATACCTCGGATAACGCTAAAATTCCATAACATTAAGTAATCTGGGGAGGAGAATTGGATCGAATAACGTTAAGGTCCTATGGGATGGATCGGATAACAACTGCTAAAGCCTGTGCGGTTACAATGTATCTCTATGGAGCTTTAATGTTATCCAGTCCATCCCATAGGATTTTAACATGCATCGGATAACACTAAAAATCAGATAACACCAAGACTTGTGGAACCAAGTCTTAGCGTTATCCGACGTATTACTGTATTTGGATTTGAGATACAATTTAAGATACAATTTAACTGGCAAAAAAAACCAAAAAAGGAATAACAATGAGCACTTTCTTCACCATAGCTTCCAACCTCTGGAATGAATTTCCAGTGGAGATTAGAACTGCCCTACATTTTTAACATTTCATAAGTCCCTAAAGACTTGCTTTTGTAAGCAAGCCTTTCAATGTTTAGAGGATAATGAGAACTTTGTCGTGTTGCCCCGGACTCTTTTTTATTGTTATTACCTCCCTTTATTGCTGTTGATAGGGTTTAACTATGAATCTTGTTATAGTCTTAAGATCATCTGACGCTCTCTGGTTTTGGTTCTTTGGGATATATTTGGTTATTTTAGGGGTAATTATTACTGTGATTTTTTATGCATTCTTCATGATATATGATGTTGTATTGAATGTTTTATGTATTGTAAGCTGCCCTGAGTGGTCCTTGCATGAAAAGAGTGGGATACGAATGTAAATTTAAAAAAAATACACTGTAACACTAACTTGGGAGTTATGGATTAATTGCTCCCTTTTTCACTATGTCTTCGCCCAAGTTGCTTTTTAATTACAGCAGCGCTAATGAAATGAGAACTTAGTATTTCTTAGTTGGATGAGTATTGTGAGAGTTTCATCTAGGATGTGTTTCTCAATTGCACTGCCTTTTGATTTACTCTTTTGGTTCAGCCTACAGGGCAAGAGTCTATTTATCCACCGGCCGGCCAGTATCCTTACCCTGCTGGGCCCGGAGGCTTCCCACCTATGGGTGGTGGTGCATATCCTGCTCCTCCGCCAGGATATTCCCCTGCACCGGGTGGGTATTCCCCTGCACCAGGAGGATACTCGGCAGCGCCTCAGCCTGGTGGGATGCCAGCCTATCCTGGAGGTAATATAAGATACTGTATGCTGTGGTTGGGGACTGTGGTGGCTTAGTGGTTAGGATGCTGAACTTGACAACTGGAAGGTTGGCAGATCAGCAGTTTGAGACTCAAGTGCTGCATGATGGAGTGAACTCCCATCTGTGGCCCAGCTCCTGCCAACCTAGCAGTTTGAAAACAAGAAATTGCAAGTAGATAAATAGGTACTGCTTTGGCAGGAAAGGTAGCAGCATTCCATGCCTGTCACATGGAAACTTCTGCAGACGCAGTCTCTTTGACTGTAAACAAAGATGATCACCGAACACTAGAGTCAGATATGACTGGCTTCTGAGCAAGGGAGACCTTTTCCTTTGGTTAAATGCCTGTATTCAAGAAGCAGAGCTAGGAAAAATTGTCGGTGCTGCACCACCACCAAAACTGAGACATGTGGTAGAGCTGTGGCAGGAGATGAAATAAAGTTTTAAAAACTCACCGCAATGAGAGTTCCAGGAGAAAAGTGGCTTTTAAGATTTCTTGCCAGGAACTGGAATGATTCCTTGGGTTGTTTTAGACATCATCTGAATGCTACATGCATTCACCTGCAAATGAAATATGCTCTTTTAACATTTGTCTTATTATTGCCACAACATCCGAGCAGAGCATGGAGCAGAACATGAGACAAGACTTGAACTGAGCGGCACATTCCTTCTCTGCCATTTAGTAAAGCTGTGCCTGGTCATCTGTGCAAAAAAGGAAACGTTAAAAGGCTGCAGTTCTATTTCAAAAGGAATGAAGTCATACTTTCTTAAGTATCTGCCGAACTGTAATACCTCATTCCTTAGTTATTGAGGGAAGGAACACACTACAAGTAACTAGTTGCTTGTTATTTTATCAGTAGGTACTTCCCAGCTCTTCCTAAACAAAGTGCCTTGTCTGGGA
This sequence comes from Furcifer pardalis, assembly GCA_030440675.1. Classification (NCBI taxonomy): domain Eukaryota; kingdom Metazoa; phylum Chordata; class Lepidosauria; order Squamata; family Chamaeleonidae; genus Furcifer; species Furcifer pardalis. Next base: position 2,866,770 of record CP126895.1, read on the forward strand.
GCTGATTTGTGCTCCAGGGAGTGTTAGCTGCTTCTTAGACAAGGTCTGTCCTCCCTAAGGGTCTTGCTTTAATATAGCAGTGGCTGCCCCAGAGGTGAAAAGGGTTTTTTGCTGCTGATGCGCCACTCAGTGCCCGTGTCCTAGTGTTCTGGATTCTGTGCCACCTGTGTTTGTTTCATGGCCAAGGGTAGCTAAATCCTGGTGGTCCAGGGTTAACTGGATGAATGGAATGAATGCTGTTTGAGTCCACCCCTAGAAACTGCAGATGGGTTTGCATTGAGACTGCTTACATGGTATAGTTGCAGTCAGTGGTGGGCTCCAAAACATTTTACTACCACACTGTGGGCATGGTATGGTGAGCTTGGCCAGGGGAAAAGCCTTGCGTTGCATCTGAATTAGGACTACTTTATTTCAAAACTTGGGTGGGCGGGGCCAGCCAGAATTTCTGCTACCGGTTCTGGTGCGAACCTGCTGAACCCCACCACTAGTTGCATTCTAATAAACCAGCCGGCCAGGTGCAAGATTGAATTCTTAATTATAATAATAATTTCATGTCAGAAATTATTCTGAGTTGAAAGGATTTTTGCAGAAAAAATTCCGCTCAGGGAATGCCCAAATGAGGCTCCTTTCATGTCCCCAAGGGTTGGGACAGAGGAAGAAGCCAGGGCAGGTTGAGGACCTCGCCGCCCCTCCCCCTGTGCCTACACCAACTGCCAGGGGAGGAAGAAGCCAGGGCAGGTTGAGGACTTTGCTGCCCCTCCCCTGTGCCCACAGCAACATATTGTATTATAATGTAATGTATTATTTGTAAGCCGCCCTGAGTCGCCACGGCGAGTGGGCGGCAATATAAATTTGAACTAATAAATAAATAAATAAATAGGTGCTCAATCCGTCATGCGGTACCCAGGTCTTGAACTGCTAACTTGCCAGCCTTCCAGCTAACAAGGTGAACTTCTTAACCACTGAACCACCGCAGCCGCGTAATACTTAATTTATAAACCTCTTAATCATCTTATTGTCCTTTTGATTTTCTCACCCCATATACCTGTCCCTAAACATTGCAGTCCTCTATAGTTCCTGATCTTTGTTTAATGAGTATTATCAACAGAGTGTTTAATATTGGAGCAGCCGCTCCCTGGTACACCCACTCAGTTAACAATAAGAGAATGTCTGTATGCTTTTCAACTCTTAGATGTCTTTGCTCAGGCTTTTCCTGAAGTGCAACCCATCCAGTTACAATTTTGCTGTTGATTTCTGTGATTGCATTTTCACTTTTTTCTTCTTGTTCTATTTACTGCTTTGAGAGTTCTACAAGGGAGGGATGTAGAAGTGCACGTTTCTGGCAATAATTGACAGACCAGGAAATGAGCTGGATTCTGTATCTCTCCACAGTTACACCATGTGTTGTCCACCAGCAATCCCCACTTGAGCATGTTGGTCTTGCATTTAGACACTCCAACCCTCAGCCTGTTCAGGGTCCTCTAAGTGATGTAGGGGAGGTTGAGTTCCTCACCTATATCCTCCTTTGATATTGTTCCTTGTCCAGTGAGCTCCTTCCCCTGTCTTCTAATTTGGTTTTGCTCTTGAGTACCCTCAAGAATTCTTGTTCTTGCCACAGAACTCTTTCTGGATCTGAGTCGGTGGGCTTGAGGCTCATATCCATTCAGATGATGTCGTGGGTCATAAACTGATGAAACTGATCTAAATGATTTTGTAATGCTTTCAGAGTAAAGTGGCTAAATAAAAAGGGTCCAACGCATTCTGCTTTCCTCTTCAGGAAAAACAAGCATTTGCATGGAATATATGGACTTGTTATAAATAAGTCTTATAATTATTATTATTAATTCAATTTATATGCCACCCTACTTGGTGAAACCAACTCAGGGCGGCTCACAACATACAATTGAATACAACGTAACAGTTCAATAAAATATAATATCATAAAATACAGTACAACAAAATAAATATAAACACAGTATATTCAGAGTACAATCCATAAACAATATTCAGTACAGAATAGATAATACTATATAATCACAATACAATACAAAATACCATTCCAATGTTAATCTACAGCCTCTCTTCCACAACCGCAATTAAGTCCTGATGCGGCTGTGGCGAAATCCTACCCCCTGGTGGTCTCTATGCGGTAGCGGGGCAAGTCCTGCAATCCCGGGATGCCTTTTCATATGTCGGCCGGGGTGGAGTCCCAGGAGACGGAGATGCTCCCAGCGCAGCTTTTGTAGGCGTCCGGGGCACAGATGTTGTTTGCCCCGCTGGTCTAGCCCCAGGAACTCGAACAGTGAATGGCTGACAGTGAGAGGAGAAAGGAGGCGGCTTCCACAGCGGTGCTTTTGTAGCCGGTCCACAGGTCGCTCAGGTGTTCTGGCTTCTCTCAGCCCAACTGGCTGAGAGCGAGGGGAGTGTTGGTGGTATTGGCGAAGCCGCGGCACAGTCTTTGTAGCCCCCAGGGACTGTGCAACTGGGACGAATCTTCTTCCCAGGCGGCCTGGCTTGGGGGGTGGGGGAGCGTCCCGGCTAGCCGGCCGAGGGTGCATCCGGAGCTGATTCTCCTCTCGGCCGGTTGGCCGAGGGTTCGTCCGGAGCATCCAGTGAGGGCGGCAGCAAGGTCTTTTATGGCCGTGTGGCCCTTGCAGCTGATTCTCCTCTTGGCTTATAATGCTATTTTAATGTATATACAGTCATACCTTGCATAACGAATTTAATTCGTTCTGCGAGGCTGTTCGCTATGCGACTTTTTTGCTATGCGAAACAAACTCGCATAGCGAACATTCCTATGGAAAAACTCGCATAACAAGCTTTTTTAGGAGGAAAACTCGCATGGCGATTTTTTTTTTGTTATGCAAGTTTTCCCCATAGAAATGCTCATTATGCGAGTTTTCCATAGGGAAAGTCGGACTCACATACAGTAATACCTCGGATAACATTTACCTCGGATAACGCTAAAATCGCATAACGTTAAGTAATCTGGGGAGGAGAACTGGATCGAATAACATTAAGGTCCTATGGGATGGATCGGATAACAACCGCTAAAGCCTCTATGGAGCTTTAACGTTATCCGATCCATCCCATAGGATTTTAACATGCATCGGATAACACTAAAAATTGGATAACACCAAGACTTGTGGAACCAAGTCTTAGCGTTCTCCGAGGTATTACTGTAGTGAAATTTTTCATTATGTGAGTCGGACTGGTTAACAAAAAACCCGCTTGTTATGTGAGTTTTTCGCTAAGCGAGTCACTCGTTAAGTGAGGTTTGACTGTACAATGTTCCCCGTATCCTGAGATTAGCAGAGCATTATGCAGCTGTTTAAATTAACATATTAAGCCATATTTTGTGACAAATTTGTATCTGAAAATATTTTGCATCCATTTGCATTATGTTACAAATATATTCTTTCCCCCTTTCTAGGTGCTGGGTTTGGGGTACCCGCAAGTGGTGCTGGGTTTGGATATTCACAGCCTATATCCCAAAATTATGGTGGAGGTGGACCAGCACAAATGCCAAGTAAATACTGTTATACTCATTTAAATGATGAACTTGTCTTTGGTTATAAAGACAGCGATGAATAATTCTGTTTTGTCGTCAATAACGTTAATTTCCAAGGAACAGATCTAAAATGGAACTTTAGCCCTATCCATACGGCCTGTATGGAAGCAGTGCCTAAACTAAGGAAGGGCTTTTTCCACACATTTCTAGCTGAGTTGGATGTTTGTTGTGGTTCTAATTCCTTTTTAATCCCGAAGGCAATCACATATGTTTAGGTTTTTCTAAGAAGATTATCCTGTGTGGACCCAGTGGATAGGTACATTAACAGCACCACAATTATATTATTTAAAAGGAAAAGGAAGGGAATTAGTGTAAACAGTTTTGGAGGCCTGGTTGAATATGAGAGTGCATAGACTTGTCGCATCTTTCTGATCTTTTTAGCCTTATTAGATTGTTGCCAGTGCTACTTCGTTAGCAGTTCTTACCCATTTCCTAACCATTGTTTGTTGACCTGATTGCTCCAGTCAGCCCTGGAAAGGAACTTGGAAATAATAGCAGGAAGCCCCAGATTATTGCTGGCAACTGCTCAAGTTCTTCTGTGGGAAGGAAGGGATGGGAAGAAAGAAAGAGCCTTCAAGAATCAAGACTGGGCGAGGAAAATTACCCAAATATAAGAGAACTGAGAGTACCATAAGGCACCTTTGCAAATTGTGCATTTTGTCATGACTTACTGTTCACGCTAATGCTTATGGTGGCAATCTTACCTCAGTGTTTTCTTTTTCCCAAGTGGGGTATCCTGGTGGACACACGCCTGCTCCAGCAGCTCCTCAGGTATGCCATTCTCTTCCACGTCACAAAACCTGATTATATCAATAGTTTGGTTTGGGCCAAAATGTGCATTGTTTTGTCAAAAAAATACCTAAGGGACAGTTTTGCAAATTGCTGTATATCACCATACACTTCAAACGTGAGAAATCCTTGCTCTACCTACAGAACAGCTTGGGAAGTCAATGAGTGTCCTACCTGAGCCCCTGTTGCACAGTGGTTAAGACGCTAACCCTACTTGGGATCTGAGTTTGATCCCAACTCAACTTTCCATCCTTCCCTGCTTGGTGAACTGAATGTCTAGCTTGTTAGGGGCAAAATGCTAATTACCCAGTGAACACCCACCCACCCCATATGCTCGAAATAAGTGCTATGGAACAATATATAAGTGTAGTTGCTACCTGTTGCTGCCCAGCCCAGTCTGGATGCACAAATAGTAGTTGGAGTTAGCACTGAAATAAAAAGAAACTGCAATATTTTAATTTCAAGCCACTTAATGGAATGAGTTCCTGTCTCTGTCCTAGCTCCTGCCAACCTAGGAGTTCGAAAGCAAGAAATTGAAAGTAGATAAATAGGGACCACTTCGGTGGGAAGGTAACAGCGTTCCATGCGCTCCAGTGTCTAGTCATGCCTGCCACATGACCATAGAAATGTCTGCAGAAGCAGACAGCACTGGCTCTTCGGCTTAGAAACGGAGACGACCACTGACCCCTAGAGTCGGATACGACTGGCTTTTGAGCAAGGGAAACCTTTACCTTTTACTAAGTACACTTGGATTACTTATGTTATTATAAGGGCTCATAATCACTTTAATTTTTTTAAAACGGAAGTCTTACAGTAGACAACTTTTCAAATTGTTAAGAACAGTGTAACAAGCTCATGGGGAGGGGTGGTTCTGTGGCAGTGGTTCCCAATGTGGAGCCCATGCCCCACTGGGGGGGCTTCAATTCCCAGAAGCCTAAGTCAGTCCATTGGCTGATCAGTGCTTTGGAGAATTGACTTAGGCTTCTGGGAATTGAAGCCCAAAAACCAAAGGTTGATAAACTCTGTTCTATGAAATATGAGATGACATTTGTTGGGGGTTTGAAGACTGTAAAATGTCAACAGCCTATGCGGTTTGCAGCATAACACTGTGCTGTCAAAACATATTTCCAAGGCAGGACCCTGTAGTTCTTATTGGCTCTGAAACAAGGATCCTGGAAAGCGATAATAACAGTCCCAAGTTAGAAAACACTGATAGCTTTTCAGAGTCTATGCTTGGACACTTTTCAGCACCAACCATTCCCAGCCTATACCCATTCTTATCTAGTTGCTTAAATGAGTACATGTTTTTCTGACAATCATTTCATTTGACTCCATATCAGCTGGAACTTCCCTGCCCTATTTTTTCCCCGTCATAATCCTGGATCAAACACACTGACCCAAATCAGTCAGCAAAGCCAAGCTCAGTATTCATAAGCCAGCTGTGAACAGCTACAATATTTCGAGATCTGGGTTGGGTGTAGGAAATTTTCATCACTCGTTAAGTTCCCTGACCTCGTGAGTTCATTGTCAAAATTGAATAAGTACTTCGTGTGAAGCAAAAAGAAAATAATAATATGGAAACTTCTTGCTCTCAGCCTGCAGCAATGGTTCAGAGTACACAAGGGACTATTCGGCCAGCTCATAACTTTGATGCGAACAGAGACGCTGAAATTCTCCGCAAGGCTATGAAGGGTTTTGGTAAGCGTTATTACATTTTGTGTTTTACGCAGTTTTAATATGTTTATCATTAATTGATTAGTCTTACGACCTTATCAATAAAATTAGATAAAATTTTAAATTAAATAAAATACAATACAATGCATAGACTGGTACCAAAGAGAAATATACCATGGATACCTTAGAGTCATTATTCAGTGAGGAGTCTGTGCAATGGTAAGCATCTTTAAATCACAACAACATTCTGCATACTCAAACGGACCTGGGAAATTAAGTCCCATCTGCATGCAGTTTTTTTTTACCGATTTGGATATCACGTCACCCGCTGGCTAGGCAGACCATGGTGTGTGCCCTCCACTTTCACCTTGCCCAAGGGATACGACAGAAAATGCTTTAGTGAGTCTTAGTTCTGGCCTAACACCATTGACAAGTGATGGGCAACACTGCCTAGTTAGATCGCTCATGACTCTGTGCAACAACAATGCTCTCACCTAGTGGGAGCAAAGAGGAATATAGACAGGAAAAATGCAATGATAAAATTCCAACAATATATACATGACAATTCAACAGATCCAAGATCAGGTAAATGAATTTCCTTGGCAGGATACCCCAATTTGTTCAATAAATTGGGTTCTTATAACCGCTGCCTTAGCAGTTCTACATACAACATGAACATTTGAACTCAAGAGGAGATAAGATGGTGGTGGTGGTGGTGGTGGTGGTGGTGGTGGTGGTGGTGGTGGTGGTGGTGGTGGTGATTGTTATTATTATTATTATTATTATTATTATTATTATTATTATTATTATTATTATTATTATTATTATTATTATTATTATTATTATTATTATTATTATTATTATTACTGTTCGACTTATATGCTGCCCCACTCGCGAAGTGCTACTCTGGGTGACTCACAAACATATCCTCAACACAATATACATCAACACAATGAAATAGATACAATTTACATAATAAAACACAATTTAGCACTAAAATAGCACATAGCAATTAAATAACATAGGAAATAAATAACAAAAAGTCCTTAGCCTTGGATCCCAGAATGCTGTTCTTTCCAACAGAGATGAGAGATATTTAAGCCTAATTGATGTACAGTAAAACCTCATATAACACTAAAACCTGGTTCCACAAGTCTTCGTGTTATATGATTTTTAGTGTTATCTGATCCTCTATGGGATCCATAGAGATACATTGTAACCACACAGGCTTTCGCAGTTGTTATCTGAAGCATCCCATAGGATCTTAATGTTATCTGATGCAATTCTTCCCCCCAGATTCCTTGATGTTATGCGATTTTCGTGTTATTCGATACTAATGTTATATGAGGTATTACTGTATATAATTGGCAATTAAGCAAAATATGAAAAATATTTTCAATGTCAAGAGATCCACATACACAGGTTCTTTCATAATATGGCAAGTGATGGAAGAGTCCATATTTAGCAATGGAAGTTTTTATATATAAACAAGATTGAGACCATAAATCAAAAGCTCCCCCACCCCTTCCTCGGATGGGATAAAATTTGCCTTCTTTCCCCCCTAGGTACCGATGAACAAGCAATTATTGAAGTTGTGGCCAATCGCTCCAATGATCAGAGACAACAAATTAAGGCTGCTTTCAAGACCATGTATGGCAAGGTATGGTTGCTTTGTGTTTTACTTGTCAGAAATAGTGGCAGATCAGCAGCAGCACAGCGAGTATTATATTTCTGAGCGAGGATAACAAGGTTTCTAAGATCACTTCTCTGTTTGAACTTCTGTTTGCGTCCCCAGTTTTCAGTAATGTGCTAACGGTCTGCTGCCTGTCGGAGGGCTTCCTTGGTGGTGGCTCCAGCTAACTGGAGCGCAATACCTGGGGAGCTGTGTTTGATTGACTCTTTAGGGACCTTTAAGAAACAACTGAAAAACTTTCTTTTTGAGGAGGCCTTTGGCAGCTTGTTGAAGTCCAAATAGGAGACCCTCCCATCGTTTTTTGCCACTCAGGCTAGTGGTCCTTGGTTCTGATGGGACTAGGTGGGTTTGGGTTGTTCTATGGCAGGAGTTCTCAACCTTTTTAAGCCTCGGGCTGGGTCACTCTCCCTCATAAAGCTTCAGAAACCGGATGGTCACCTTCGGCAAGGAGGGCGGTATAGAAATTTAAATAAATGAAATAAAATAAAAAAAATTTTGCCCTTCCTCCCCCACGTGGCACTTTCTAGTGTGGTGGTGGGGCCACATGAAATAGTGTCATGGGCCACATCCGGCCCTTGGGCCGCAGGTTGAGAATCCCTGTTTTATGGTTTTATGGGTGGGGTATGAGTTGAATAATAATAATAATAATAATAATAATAATAATAATAATAATAATAATAATAATAATAATAATAATTTGCATTGAGTTAACTTGTACTAAGTCAGTTGAATGAAACAAACATAATCGGGGAACAATTTCCAAAAAAGGTCCTACCTCTGAACCCGCCCCCAACATCCACTTTAATGTAATACATAAATTAGCCTTTGAAGGGATAACAGAATGAGAGATGAGCATCAAATGAACGTTAGTAGGCATATTTCTCTAAGTCAGGCATTTGGTGAAAGCACCAAAAACGCACAGAAAATGCAGTGAAAATGCGTGTTTTCACACAAGAACTCACCAAAAATGTGTGAGAAGAACTCTCCAAAAATGCGCAAGAACTCATGTGGAACCATGTGGGCCGTCTGAGAGGGAATGATCCGGCCCGCAGTCTGAAAACACTGAGAAAGCCTGATCTAAATAATTTAGGTATTTAGCTGTGGGGCCAGAGGTTGGGAGGTTGATTCCCCACTGTTGCAGCCTGGGTGGCCTTGAACAAGCTGCACAATCCCAGAGCAGCACCAGAAGAAGGGAGTGGTAAGCTATTTCTGTGTCTTCTCTGCCTAGAAAAATCTGGAAAGGATGACCATAAACCAGAATTGACTTGGTGACACACACAGTTATTTTTATTATTGTGCATATTTGGGACAAACTTACCGTATATACTCTGGTGTAAGCTGAGGTGTTTTTTTCAGCCTTGCTGCATTTTCCACCCTCAGCTTATCCTCAAGTCAGTCTATTTTCCTGGTTTTCTCAGGTCAAGATTAGGTACCTCGTCTTATATTTGGATCGGCTTATACTCGAGTATATACGGGTATCATGTATATGATCATTCTACCCTCTCTTCTATATTCGGAGCCAACCAGTTCTCTCACTATGTTTTATGGCTCTGCCAGTGTGATGTTCAAGTTATAGTGATAATGATAGTGTGCTCACATACAGTGTGTGCTGGGGGACAGGACTGTTTTCAAGGCGATGGCTCTCCTTTCAAGCAAGGACTAAAACTCTCTGAGCTGCTTTTCATGATGTGACTGTAGAGAATCTGTGGCTCTTTGACCTTCGCAATGTAACATGAGCTGAGTTGAAGTGCTAGAATGGGTATGTCGGAGTTTAAATGCCACAGGCATGTGACATAATTTATTCTATTTTGATGCTAGAAAACATTGCATATGAATTCTGTACTGAAAAATATATTTTCCTTAAACATTCGCATGATTCCTGAAATGAATTCTCTTAATTACTTGATTTTCTGTGTTGAAAATAAGTCTCACTAAATTCCAGTTAGCTGAATAGTTGTCAGGAATTGTAACATTATGGTCATTGTGTATATATGTGTGCATGCCTGCTTTGTAGAGGGGTGTATACTTGTGCTTCTGGAGTACAGTTTTGGGAGTTATATAAAACCAGGAATTCGCACATTGTTATTTATTTGGTTAAATGGATGTTTTTCTGACAATCCTTTCATTCCCACAGGACTTAATTAAAGACCTGAAGTCGGAGCTTAGTGGAAATATGGAAGAACTAATCCTTGCATTGTTCATGCCACGTGTCTATTATGATGCCTGGAGTTTACGGCATGCAATGAAGGTATGATTTTACTGAATGAAAAATATAATTTCATGTGATGAGGAAGTAAATTTTGTAATCAGTGAAAGCTTGCATTGAAATAAATCTGTCATATTTAATGATATCATAAGTATTTTTATTACATCAAAATTGACTAACGTAGCTCCCAACCAAAAGTTTTATGAAGTTTGCATTTAACGTTAAATATATGCGTAGCAGGCCTTCACAAGCAGTTTCTTAATAATTATTAAAAATGGTTTAAAAAGGAAAGAATTATTATAAGTTATGTCAATGAAATCTGTAAGTGTATCTTTTATCAAACACCATTTTCAGTCCACCTGTGGAGAATAAGATTTGAAAAGGACAGTTGACCAAGGAAAATTTCCCTCGCCAACTCCTGCTCTTTATTTTAATTATATTACACAGTTGTACCTCTTTTAAAGAGCATAATGTGTTATTTGTTAAGCGAGTTTTTGGTTGGTTTTATTTGTTAAGCAAAACGAACATTCAGAGAAAATTCTGCTCTTTAAGCGAGTTGCTCTTTAAGCGAAGCGCTCTTAATGCGAGGTTTGACTGTACGTACAATATTGAACATCTTTTAAATCCCAATATAACCTCTTATATTTTTTCATATTTCTTACGTAACTCATATTATTTCTCTAATACAAGAGTTTTCCACCTTTTAAAGGCTGGGTCATGCTCCCTCAGACAGTTTAGCTGGCCAGACTGGTGCTTCCCTTGCCATAAGCACTGCTGTAAAACACAGCTGTTGTAAATGCCTTTACAACTGTGGACACATTTATAGCTGTTTCCACTGCTTCCAGCAGCGGGAGCAAGGGCAGCGGGCCACATGAAATGGTGCCGTGGGCCGTAGAGCAGAGAACCCCTGCTCTAAAACATCCAAATTCATGTAGGCTGAACTCTTACATTAATACATTCAGTAAAGTACAAATTCTTCATCAGCTTGTCAAAAAAGCTATATCCAAAGTTTTCTATACTGACTTTTCAAAAGTACTGTACTCCATATCCTTTCCTTACTATATTAAAGAAATGACCAATCATTATCTAATAACCAGTTGAAATCTTACTTTGCAAATTTTGATTGGGCCCTATGAAGACATTCAGTCAGTGGTGGGCAGCAACAAGGGGGTAGCAAAATTGGGTGGCCTTCAGACGGGGGGGGGGGGGGAGCGAAATTGGGTGGCCTTCAGATGGGGGGGGGGAGAGCGAAATTGGGTGGCCACGCCCAACTCCCTGCCTTGCCCAGACTAACACAGATACCATTTTAAAAGTTTTATTCTGTGCAAGCATATCAGAGAGTAAACAAAACAAAAAGACAAAAACCTTGTGGCACCTTAAAGACTAACTGCTGTATTTTAATGTGAACTTTTGTGGATTAAGTCCACTGGCTCTTTGGCTATAAACAGAGATGAGCACTGAACCCTAGAGTTGGTAACGACTGGCTTTTGAGCAAGGGCAACCTTTACCTAATTACAGGAGGTCCCTGATTGGTATCCAAATTTGACATCAGGTGTTGTCCCTGCAAGTGGTTCAAGGTCTCCCTTGCTCAAAAGCCAGTTATATCCTACTCTAGGTTGCAGTGCTCATCTCCATTTACAGCCAAAGAGCCAGTGCTGCCTGTGTTTGCAGATCTTTACATGGACATATAGCAGGCATGACTAGGTCGCCCACGACATAGGCTCCACCAGCGGTGTGGTAGACAAAATTTTTGCTGCCCACCACTGCATTCAGTAGTACTAGTTATGAGATGTGGACAAATTGCTGGCGTGTAAATAAGCTCAGATTCATCAAACATTTTAGAATGAAAATGTGTCGCCCCACCTAGTGCGCTCATAACACAGCACTACCAGCATGAAGAAACAAATCTCTCCACGATTGACAAGCATATAGATTTTATATATCAGTGGTGCACCAATCTGAGTTGGTTTCTTATGTAAAAGCCACAGTCCATGTTATTAATGTAGTCCATATTCATTATTGAATCCCATTCACCAGGGTGATGCTTGTGGTCTCTTTAGTATATCCCATATCCAGTGGTGGGTTGTTAAAATTCACACTACCCCACCGTGACATCATGGATGTCGTGGGCGGAGCAAAAAAAATTAAAAAATTAAAAATGTCTGCGCATGCGTCAAACCTCCGTTTGACGCACGTGCAGTTCTTTTTTTTAGTGTGCATGCATCAAACCTATTTGATGCACACACAGTAAAAAATAGAACTGCATATGCGTCAAATGGAGGTTTGACACATGCGCAGTTCCCGGCAGCCATTTTGGTTGCCTGGAAATACATTTTTGGAGGGGGCTGGAGAGCCGACCGAACCGGTTGCTCGGGGGTTTACCACTATCCCCGACGACCCCTCCTGATGGGGTGCTACCGGTTTGGGTGAACCGGTCTGAACCGGTAACATCCCATCACTGCCCGTATCTTTACCTACCACCATTTTAAAAGGTTTGAGCAAACCTTTTGCCCATTCTTTCCACTCCCAAGATTCGTAAATATCAGAGAGCAAACAAAACAAAAAGACAGAAAGGTTGTGGCACTTTAAAGACGAACTCCTGTATTGTAATGTTAGCTTCCATGGATCAAGCCCACTTTGGCAGACATAAGAGTGAGACTTCATGGCATCAGTTTATGCACATCAAGTACAGCTCAAAAAGGATTCATAAAGTAACCTTTCGAAAGACAGATCTGGGGAAGAGGATCTGGTAAGTAGGTAGAGGAAGGAGGAAGAGTCTTAAGTGTCTGAGATAGAATATCTTTCCCCATGATTGTGGTACTGCTGGATAGCTCAGTGGTTTAGGCTGAGGTTGGGGGGTTCAATTCCCCACTGTGCTTTCTCTATGGGAATTGACTTGAAGATCCTTAGGAGCCCTTCTAGCTGTGCAGTTTTAAAGATACTTGCAGCTGCTGAAAAGTCTGTGATGCTGACATCAGAAGCAAAGTGTGGCTTTTCAAGGTTTCTGCAGTGCTTTCCTAGCTGGTTTTCTGGATATACTGTATGCATATTGCTTTGTTTTTCTGCACACAGGGGGCTGGCACACAGGAGAGTGTGCTGATTGAGATTCTTTGCACAAGAACAAATCAAGAGATTCGTGATATAGTCAATTGTTACAACACCGAATTTGGAAGAGATATTGAGCAAGATATCCGATCCGATACCTCAGGACACTTTGAGCGATTGCTTGTATCTATGTGTCAGGTGAGATAAACAACTGCCTTCCATCCCTTTAGCTTCTTACCTGGGTTTTTCCAGGCATCTCTCTGAATTCCCTTTGATTGAGGCAACATGTTATGACAGAGCCTTACTAGTGATTTCAGTGTATGTAGAACCACTGCTAGATGTCTGCCTGGGCTATTCTTGGAGGGATGTATAATTGGCATAAGCTTTGACTTCCATGGGGCTGCTGCTTGCATAGGCAGGACAGTGTTGTAAATGTGACATTCTTCTAAAATGTGGACAGGCCCTTTCCCCATAGCACGTGTGATAAAGCTGGGTGCAGAAACACAATACTCCAACATAATAAGTAAAAAGGTCACCCTTGTTCGAAAACCAGTCACATCTGACTCTAGACTTTGGTGCTCGTTTCTGTTTATAGCCAAAGGGCAAGCGCTGTCTCTGTCTGCAGACATTTCTGTGGACTTGTGGCAGGCATGTCTAGACATGGAGCGCACGAAATGCTGTTTATTTTCCCACACAGGTACACAGAAAGAGCCTTCTCAAAGATTGTGGTGTTTCTGGGCTACAATTTGGTGTATCCTGGTAATGGAAACTTTGTGCTACTGGCTAATCTTTCTCACACTATGTCAGGCGAAAGGAACTGCAGCATGAACTCACTAAAACGGGGAGCCCAAACTTTTCAGGCCGAAGGCCAGTCACGTGGTTCAGGGAGCGGCTCAATATGGCCCGGGGACTGCCCCCTGGTGCCAATTCATCCGCCCCACAAAGCCCTTGTTGCTCCTGGAATCAGAAGTAAAATGCGCCCATATGGGAGCATTTTACTTCCATTTCCAGGAGCGACAAGGGCTTCGTGGGCCGGATGAATTGGTGTTGGGGGCCATGTCAGGCCCCCGGGCCGTAGTTTGGGCACCCATGCACTAAAAGGTGCCTTAATTTTGGCAGTTTCATGTCTGGCCTAGACACAGAAGAAGTAGATGATTTTCCCACTGAAGTGGTACCTATTCATTTACATGCAATTTCTTGCTTTTGAACTGCTAGGTTGGCAGGAACTGAGACAGAGGCGGGAGTTCACTCTATTTTGCAGCACTCGAATCTCAAACTGCTGACATGCCAACCTTATAGTCATCGGGTTCAGTATCTTAACTGCTAAGCCAATCATAATACTTGTTCCAATTGTTTCATCAGATCAAGTGATCAGTTTCCCCACCCTGGTTCTTGTATTTTGGGTTAACCCTGTCATGTTTGCCTAAGCTAGCACTGGCAGTGGTGAAAGATGCTATGCTGCAGTTCAGCAATATCTGAAGGATTGTGTGTGCGCATGTGTGTTTACACACACGGTCAGTCTGGCATCTGCCGGAAGGTTAATGACAAATGGCAAGACCTGTTTTCTGCTTATGTACGTGAGAGTACATCTTATCAGTGATATTTTCAGTTGGCACATAACTTTTAGTTATGGGAGAATCTGGAAAGGCATCGTTATCTATGATTGGCTGCACTTTTAAGCAGCCCGCCAAGCACCTGGAAGGTGTGTAGTGGCTGGCAGGTTCCAGGCGGGGTCGCGTAAAGGGAACACTTACTTTTTCACCCAGTAAACAAAACTTCAAAGTAATTTTGCCTTTAACTTTGTGGTATCAGAGTGATGCAACTTTATAGTGTAGCTAACACTCTCCATATCCACAGGAAAGTGCAGTAAAACTCCTTTTTCTGGTTGTAGATTTTATCCTGAACAACTATTTGTGGCATTGAACTATTTGACATGAAAAAGAAACTTAGTGTAGCTGTGTGATTCATGAGGCTTTTTTTAAAAAAAGGCCATTATGCCTTTATGCCAGTATGGTAACAAGGATCTTGTCAAGTGGAAATGAAGGCCAAATTCTTCGGCTTCTCACACACACACCCCAGATAGCTTTGGGTCACAGTGAATGGCAAGAAGCGAAGTCTCAGAATCTATCTATTGCAGTGTGTAGAATAGAACGTCTACATGCCTTTGAACTGTGGTGCTGGAGGAGACTCTTGAGAGTCCCCTGGACTGCAAGGAGATCAAATCAGTCCATCCTAAAGGAAATCAACCCTGTTTGCTCCTTGGAAGGACAAATACTGAAGCTGAAGCTCAAGTACTTTGGCCACCAATTGAGAAGAGAGGACTCACCGGAGAAGGCCCTGATGCTGGGAAAGATCAAAAGCAAAAGGAGAAGGGGGAGGCAGAAAATGAGGTGGTAGTCCATGGGGTTGCAAAGGGTCAAGCTCGACTGCGACTGAACAACAACGCTCTTTGTGGTTCATTCAGCGCCAAAATTAGTCTAGCCAGACAGAGATGACAATCTATGCTCCTGTTTTCCCTTGCAGGGTAATCGCGATGAGAATCAAACAGTTGATTACCAAAAAGCTCAGCAAGATGCCCAGCGACTTTACCAAGCAGGTGAAGGGAAGTTGGGAACAGATGAATCTTGCTTTAACATGGTCTTAGCCTCTCGGAGCTTTCCCCAGCTGAAAGCTACAATTGAAGCCTATTCTCAGGTAGGTTTTGGAAGAGAGCAACAGCGGGAGTATTATTCATTCATTCATTCATTCATTCATTCATTCATTCAAGTATTTTCACTCTGCCTCAGCTATGTTGTTGATTTAACACAGATCCAGCCCCCGATGCCAATTCTTCTGGCCCACAAAGCCCTCATCGCTCCCGGAAGTGGAAGTAAAATGCGCCCATACAGGCGCATTTACTTCCACTTCCGGGAGCGACAAGGCCTTCGTGGGCCAGATGAATTGGCCTCAGGGGCTGGATCCAGCCCCTAGGCCAGAGTTTGGACACCCCTGATTTAACATATCTCTATTTTCTCTTTGCAGATTGCTAATCGTGATCTATTAAGCAGCATTAGCCGGGAGTTCTCAGGAAATGTCGAGCGTGGCTTGAAGGCTATCTGTAAGATACCTTTCCAGCATTTTATTTTTCCCTGCAAGGGTCTTTTCACAATTTAATTTCCAGTGACTTCTGGGTTTAACCAGATAGAACATTTCTTCTGCTTGTTTGTTTAGCATTTTAGCAGATGAGTGAGATATTGGGAGCTTCTCAGAGAGAGCCCTTGCTAGCATACATAGGCTGCCAACTCATTCCAGAAAGCGGGCTATATTCAAAACAACTACAGTGGTACTTTGAGTTACAAATGGTTCGAGTTACAAAATTTTCACGATACGAATGAAAATCAATTGAAAATAATGGCTCGAATTATTAATTTCTCCAGAACAGATTAATTTGTTTTCAATGCGTTGTTTCATGTTTCAAGTTATGAATTTTGGTTTTCAGTGCATTCCTATGGGAAATTCGAGTTATAAATTTTTCATAACATGAAAAAAAATGCCTTGGAACGCATTAAATTGGTAACTCGAGGTACCACTGTATTTAAAAGATCCCAAGGAACCCCTTTAAAGTACAATGTTCTGTACTAGATTTTGGAGTTTTTAAATTTTTTTTGTTTTAGTAAACAAATTGAAAGCTTTGAAACGAAAAATTGAAAGCTTTCTCTTCCTAGAGGAGCCCTACAGTAATGTGCTGCTGCAGGAACTGCTGAAGAGAATTCCCAGCAACCAGAAGCTGAGATGATGAGGTTCAGTGCCCCTCAATATCCCACGCCAGTAGAACAAAGGCTTCAAAATAAGATCTGCTCCATTTGTAGTAACAGATTTTAGAAAGACAATTACCTTAAGATAAGTCATCTTCCTTAGTGTAGTAAGTCACACTAGAGCAGTGTTTCCCAATGCGGGGCCCATGCCCCACTGGGGGGCTTCAATTCCCAGAAGCCTAAGTCAGTACATTGGCGGATCAGTGCTTTGGGGAATTGACTCCGGCTTTTGGGAATTGAAGTCCCAAAACCAAAGGTTGTGAAACACTGCACTAGAGTAACCCCATTTGAGTCAATGGAACTGATGGTGAAGTTGCTCCACCAAATCCATGCTCTAGTGCAGTGGTGGGATTCAATTTTTTTTACTACCTACTCTGTGGGCGTGGGCTGTGGTGGGCTCCATAAAAATTCACTACCACACTGTGGGCGTGGCATGGTGGGCGTGGCCAGGGGAAAACCCTGCGTTGCAGCCAAATTAGGCCTACTTTATTTCAAAACTTGGATGGGTGGATCCAGCCAGAATGTCTGCTACTGGTTCTGGTGAACTGGTGCGAACCGGCTGATGCCCACCACTGGGTGTGGGATGGTGGGCTATGAAATTTAAAGGCCGTCTTCCTTAGTGCCCAAACTTTTTGGGTGCCCAAACTTTTTGGGCCGTGGGCCGATCATGTGGTTCAAGGAGCACATTTTACTTCTGCTTCTAGGGGCAACGAGGGCTTCGTGGGTTGGATAAATTGGCGTCGGGGGCCGTACCTGGCCCCCGGGCCTTAGTTTGGACACCACTGGTGTAGTGGCTGCACAAACCAGTCTCTCTCACCAGCTCTGCATTGCTAATCCTTCACAACAGGAGCAGACTTATTCCCAAAATGCCTGCTCACTTTACACCAGTACCAAGCATGAGACTTCTAGTGCAATGTCAACAGTATGGATTGGGGGAATTTGCCATCAGCAGAGTTCTTGGCGTCCAAGACGCAGCCCGAGTCCATCCCCCAACATCCCTCTGTCCACTGCCCTACCAGGAACTGCTGCCTTCATTTGTACGGGCTCTATCTGAAATGGTTTCCATTGAAGGGTGTCAAAGCCATCGTCTTTGAGAGTTTGAATTAAGAGAAGCCCAGAGGTTGGTAACAGGGTAGAATGGTGATAAGAATGAGAGAGGGGGATGTGGACTTTGATTCAGTTAGGAGCTGCGTCTGAAATGACCCTGGTGCTGCCAGAATCTAATGGCTGTGAGCTCTGAACGCCAGCATGGAAATCATTTTAGGATTCCTTTCTTCCAGTGCAATGTGCTCTATATCGCCCAGCCTTTTTTGCAGAGAGGCTTTATCATGCCATGAAAGGAGCTGGCACAGATGACTCAACCCTGGTTAGGATTGTAGTCACTCGCAGTGAGGTAAGAGGTTTATTTTATTTTTTGTATCTTGTACTTAAGATGTATTTAAAGGCCTAATAACTGACCTCCATTTTGCTTCCTTAATCTATTTGGTGGTAGAATTATATCTATACAGTAAAACACCAGATAACGATTGGATCGGATAACGCTAAAATCGCATAACGTTAAGTAATCTGGGGAGGAGAATTGGATCGTATAATGTTAAGGTCCTATGGGATGGATCGGATAACAACCGCTAAAGCCTGTGCGGTTACAATGTATCTCTATGGAGCTTTAACGTTATCCGATCCATCCCATAGGATTTTAACAACCATCGGATAACACTAAAAATCGGATAACACCAAGACCTGTGGAACCAAGTCTTAGCGTTATCCGAGGTATTACTGTATTAAGCAATCCACTTTGTCCAATTTAATTACTTCCATGTTGGTCTTACATAAATGCCACTCTCTAGTACTAGAGTACTAATACTAGACTGCGGTGGCTCAAGCGGTTAAGATGCTGAACTCGCTGATTGGAAGGTCGGAGTTCGATTCCCGAATACTGGAGGACGGAATGAGCTCCCGTCTCTGTCCCAGCTCTTGACAACCTAGCCGTTCGAAAGCAAGAAATTGCAAGTAGATAAACAGGGACCACTTTCGTGGGAAGGTAAACAGCGTTCTGTGCACTCTGGTGTTTAGTCATGCCTGCCTTATGTCCACGGAAACATTTGCAGACGCAGACAGCACTGGCTCTTTGGCTATAAACAGAGATGAGCACTGAACCCTAGAATCAGATACGACTGGCTTTCGAGCAAGGGCGACTTTAACCTTTCTCCTGTTATTGGGATCTAAGGTGGGGATATAAAGTAGTGACCATAATAGGCGTGTGGTAGAAGCAACAGCCTTTGAAAACACTGATTCTCTCCTTTGGTCTAGATTGACCTCGTACAGATCAAAGAGATGTTTGTCCAGATGTTCCAGAAGACTTTGGGTACAATGATATCCAGTGACACAAGTGGGGACTACAGGCGCCTGCTCTTGGCCATTGTTGGGCAGTAAGGAAGGCTCTCAAACAGGAGAAGAACTGCTGAGGAAAAGAACAGACTCTCATTATATATAAAAAGTTATCCAAGATACTGCAAGTAAATATGCCTTGAGTGATTCGGAAGAGCTTTTATTCTGCACATATCATTGCCTTAAATTTTAGCACATCATGTACTTTACAATGTAAAATAAAGTACCAGCTGTCTACGTTACTGGAAGTGTGTTTATTTTTTTGGGCTTAAGTGTTGTATCCAAATGGCATGTAAGCTAGAATTCTCATTTTAGATACATTAGCAACGCTAATTCATGCACGTCTCAAGTGTAAGACCCACTAAATTCCTTGCAGCTTTCAGTGAGGAAAACGATCCCTATTAAAGAACATGTTATTCAAGTTTCAACCCTGACAACAGCCAAGGCAACACTCTTTATGTAAAGTGAAGGGACTGAAGGAACCTTATGAAGGATGAGAAAATTAAAGGGATGGCGGTGGGGGAATCTTACAAGAACCCGTGCAGACTGTGGCAGGGCAGTAGCTGCAGAACACGGAATGTCTGTTAGAGGGGGGGGGGGAGGAGTAAGCGGAGAGGTACACATGTGCATGCACAGAATGCTGCATCTTTGAAAAGGGTATTACTTGCTGGAAAACTGAGTAGGAGGACTCTACAACCTGATGTATTATATGTATTATAGGACCATGATGACGAACCTTGGCACTCCAGATGTTCTTGGACTTCTGATTCCCAGTAGCCCAAGCCACTGCGAATCCACACGAATGGGTTTGCTGCGATCCATCCGGCCCGTGCTGCCCTCGTCGCTCCTGGAAGAGGAAGCAAAATGTGTCCGTACTTCCGCTTCCAGGAGCGACAAGGGCGGCGCGGCGTGGGCAGGATGAATCGCAACAAACCCATTTGTGTGGATTCACAGGGGACTTGGGCTTCTGGGAATTGAAGTCCAAGAACATCTGGAGTGCCAAGGTTCACCGTCATGGTTATAGGACGTGTCTGGCCAATATAGAATCGTAGAATTGTAAAGTTAGAGAGGGACCCCAGTGGTCGTTCCAGTCCAACCTTTTCCCAAAGCAGGAAATCCACCGCTCAGACATCCATGATGGGAATGGGAAAAGGAGACTATCAAGAGAATGCCGGATACGTGGGCATATGAAAACGGCACTTCTTGTTAAAAGCAGCACTGGATTGTAGTTTTATTTGAACCAAACTGTCCAGAAGCTATCAAAAACTGAACATGCATTTTGATGTTTTATTTCTGCTGCCAACCTTATTCCTATCAGATTAATGAAGCAACTTCTGAATCAACATTTCGTTTTTCGTTTTATAACCTCTTTTTATAACATGCCTGTAGCTCTGCTCCGTCCAAGGATTCTTACCTATTGAAGCAACTTTTAAACAAGGAATTAAAATATCCAAAACAAATATTCTGTACAATGGTTTTCCTGTACAACTTAAGTCCATATATTAAAGATCTGCAAAATGAAAACATGCATACACAAAATACGAAGGCAAGCTTTACAGTTTCGATATGAATTAAAATTTACTATATACGCAATGTACAAAGTTCATTTAGAAGTAACTTAAAATTAACGATGCTTACTGTTACATTTTAAACATTCAAGTGTGGGGAAAGTCTCCGCAAGTTGAACAAAAAGGTTTCTACGTTAAAATATTTTCAAAAATTATGTTCAAGTAATAAACATTTCTATGTAGACATTTTCTGGTAGGTTTTAACAAAAAATATCTTGAACATGATAAAAAAAGTAGCAACATTATACCCGATACCAGCATTTAACATAATTACAGTATTTGCCGGTGTATAAGACGCACCAGAGCACTCCCAACGCACTCAATTCCCCCAGTGTATTTTAAGAGGGAAGTGCCTGTATACGCCAGCAAATATGGTATTTGCCGGTGTATAAGACACATTCCATTTTTCTGCTGTATTTTAAGGGGGGAAGTGTGTTTTATATGCCTGCAAATATGGTACTAAGATTTTTTGCAAAAACCCCCCCCCCAATTTATTTAAAACAGATTTGGCTTTAGATTGCCATTTTAAGACCACTGTAAAACATCATTGTAAAACTTATTTCAAGACAGTTCATAAGACCATTACCATAAATAAATAGGTGCACATCAGAAGTTCTGAATGAAAATTAAGAACAAAATATTGCCAGCTAACTCTACTCTGAAGAGACGTTCCCATTCTGTAAACATAAAGTGTTGACAATGGTTTAGAAAAAGTTAAAATGCAAGCCGTGTTGATAACTGCATCTTGTTCCTGTATCTTTCTACATATATCCGCTTTGACAGCACACTCTTAAGACCCAAGTAATCACTTTCAAGAGAAGGATCCTGGCCTCCGAAGCATTGTGGCTTCTCTTCTTGTAAGATCAGGTGATGATTTTGCTTTGCTTGGAGCACATGGATCTTTCTGGGACATTTGGGCTATTGCCTTATCAAAAAGCAGTCCTGTAGAAATTCTCAGGCGAGTTAAAAATTAAGAAAGCGAACGTGGTGGTCACTGTGCATTGTTCTTGACAGTCCCAGTGTTTCCATTGGCGTTTGTTGTATTCACAGAATTGATGCTGCCTTGCTGAAGGGCATCTTTCCTTGGCGGCATTCGCTCATTGATCCTATCCAGACCTTTGGCCTCTTCAAAACTGCAGATTTTATGTTGCGGAGAGAATCCTCGTATTGCTTAATAAAATGCAAATTTGACAAGTCATTAATAAAAAAGAAATGCTGGACATTCTACATAACTTCTAACAACTTAAGATTTAAAAGATGGATTTCAGAAAGCCAGTCTTAAAGGCAATTTTATGTCTTTACTCCCCCCTCTTTCCTTGGGAAATCTATAAAATCCTGATCCCCCCCCCCCTGTCATATAGAATGCTTATTATTCAAAAAGTGAACTCTTATTCATGTGGAGGAAGCCTAAATGGCCATTCACTGTTAATAACTCGAAAAAAAATCAAATTGCCTCCCTGTGGGGTATGTGCCCCATGTCGGAAACCATTGAAGAGTCACTGTTGGGTATATAGTTCAATTTTTTTCAGATGGCTTCATATTACAAGAAAGGAAGGTATAAATTTAACTTGTAGCACACGTTACAGCTTTGAAAATCAGTCTACGCAAGTTAGGGGTCCTTCAAATATCACGTGACTATTTTAGGGGGGGTGTCGGGGGTCGGCCAAAAGCCACGGAAAGTCAGGGGAGGAGGGAGTTCGGGGTGAAGTCACGTGACTCCAAAATTATCGAAAAGTTCCCGACGCAAGATCTTCAAAGCACGGGGCGGCTATGCTTTTGCTGTTTCTCTTCAAATCATGGAAAACGGTGAAACCACGTGATTTAGGGGGGTTGGTCAAAGGTTACGGAAAGTCACAGGGGGGGGGGAGGGGGTGTCAAAAAGTGGCCTATTTTAGGTGACGGTATTTGAAAGACTCCTTACTGGACTACAACATTTGACTCTTGCCCACATACTGTATTCTGTTGCTAGTAATACATCTATGATTCATTGCGGGGGGGACGGACGGACGACGACAATAAAATACATTTGTAGGTACTGATGGCCTAGGAGCAATTTTTGCTGCCAGTGGTCAGGCAACTGGCTATCGAAAAGGTAATTCGCTTGTTTCCCCCCACACCATATAAACCAATTTGCATGTTTTCTCCCTCCCCCCTCCCAAATCATGAAACACAAGCTGAGGAGCTACACCTGTGGCCTTTAATGCATGCTGCCACAGAATACATATAATTTAACATATGTGTAGCAAGACAGTAGCAGAGGTTTTAAAACACACAACTAGTTCTACTGTAATTTGTGAAGCCATTGTAAGAGTTCTACTATATCTGGATAATGGTTTTCTCATCTTCACTTCAAATATCTTTAAAGACTCTCCTGGGCATAACCTCTCTTGGGCAAACTGCCCTTGAGCCCTGGAATAAGTAGAAAGCTATAGAAGAAAAAAATGAATTTGGCTTTCTTGAGGTGCAAAAAATTGTTGTCGCAACTGTGCTAAGGCATCTATCTACCCTTCGTTTAACTGCTCCTACTATCTGATATTTATTTATATTTATTTAAATTTGTTTATCGCCCTCCTCCCGGAAGGGACCCAGGGCGATTCCCAGCACAACAGCATAGACATTCTTTCTTTTACAATTCCCTTCTTCTGAGATTGTGCAGCTGGCTGTTCTGGGAGGCACAGAGCAGAATTGAACTCCCAACCTTTAGCTCCACAGCCAGAGGCCTAACTCACTGAGCTATTTTACCGGCTGGCGTTCTCTTTCTTTATAGTATCTGAAATCCTGTGGATCAGAGCAATAAAGCACCTTAGAGCAGGCCCACTGAATCAATGGCGAGTTTGGTGCGGCACTTCCGCCATCAGTTCCGTTGTTTCAAACGGATTTAGTTTAGTTGCAACTTACCTTAGCTCAGTAAGTTGCAAAGAGTAGGCCCTTTTGGATCAATGGACTATATGGAGAGGTTGACTTTAAAAAGTCCCCATTGATTCAATGGGCCTACTCCAGGTTTGCTTACTACTCTAAGCAACAGGATTTGAGCCAATAAATGAAGAATTCTAGAAGTCTTGTCTGTACTTGTGTACTCTGGGTTTCTGACCAGTTTTTATGTCTCTGTGGCCGCATCTATTCTGAGGTCACAGACAGCAAGGGCTGTATCCTGGCATTATTTTCTAGTTTGGCTTCTATACTATCACAGCTGTACCTAGGCCCATGCTGGCTTGGTGGAACGCTGGGACGTGTCGCGGTGCACCCCTACTTATAAAATGGCACCCTTGGGTTGCATTTTTTTTTTTTTTGCATTTTCGGTGCCTTCATCACTCCCTGCCCCAGGCCCCCTCAAGGTACCCAGCACAGGCCTGGCTGCAGCCTCAGTTCTGAAGGTTTTCTTAACTTTAAGAATAATAGGAAGCAACTTGATTTATGATTCCAGGTTCCAAGGGATACCCACAGAAACTTAACTATAAAAGCACTGCCTCCCCTAAACCCTGCACACTTTGGCGTCACACCGTGCAACTCTGCGCTGGTTGAACAGATTTTATCAAACAAATATTTGCTGGTCACATACATTAAGGTAAAGCAAGATAAATCTGATTATAAGGTAAAATAATTTGATACTACACAGGCGAAAATCAATGTATGTTTATGCAAATAAAATTGTTTTTACAATTATAGTAAAAAGGAGCATAAACACTGACTGAGCAGCACTAAAAGATTAATGTCTGGATGGACAGAATCCAAGGAAGCATTTTATACACCTAAGAAAGCAATAACAGACGCCGCCCCTACCATGTTTATCAATCTATCTTTGAAAAAGGAACACATCTTCAAAAGTAGTTCTTGACGTGGTATAGCAGCTTTATGTTTCAAAGTAGAAAAGTTTCTTTGACACAGGCAAGCCTGTCCTTGGAGATGTTTAAGAAACTACTTGAAAGAGCCAACGACTTTTTAATATGGCTCAAATGAAGACCGTACTTAATAAAAAGGATAGGTTCATTATTCAATAGTAACTTTTGTAGTACCAAATGTTATGGAAAGTAATGAAAAGTCGCATGCCCCAATCCAGACGTCCAATTCAGCTACTCTCTGTGCACAGTGGAAGGGATGGGGGGGGGGGCAGGGACACTTGCATTATTTCTTCACTGCCTTATGTGGCAATGCCTTGAACATGCTCCTGAAACGCTGGGCAGAAAGGATTTGTTGAGAAACCATTGTCAAGAATATTAGAAACACTGCTTTGCGTCTCCAAGCTCATGCACGGGCCCCAATGTATTTGAGACAAACAAGGGGGGAAAACTTTATGATCACTGAAAGTATGCAAAGGAAAAAAGTGTGTAAGCACAGCATGCTGTTGTCATGCTAACAAAGAAAATCCCATTTCTCACAGCTGGGACAAGAAAACCCTATATAGCAATGATGGTGAACCTTTTAGAGACCGAGTGCCCAAACTGCAACCCGAAACCCACTTATTTATCGCAAAGTGCTAACACAGCAACAAGGGAGGGAGGAAACGCTCCCACTGGGCTACTGGGCAGAGGGGAGGGGTAAACTCTGTGCTGGGGGAGGGAGGAAGCACTCCCATTGGGCTGCTGGGCAGAGGGGCGGAGCAAACTCTGTGCTGGGGTGACTGTATGGGTGCCCAGAGAGAGGGCTTCGAGTGCCACGTCTGGCATGCATGCCATAGGTTCGCCACCACTGCTATATAGGAAAGGCAGCAATTATCACTGCAAAGTGAAATGCTGCATGTAACAAATGAATCAGTGTTGATTCATCTTTGGCAGAGCAAGTTGAAACTAAGCACATGACCCCAAAGCTAACTGCAAGATTCCTTCCCAAAATTCCCTCCCTGCCAACAGCAAATCCCCTGAGACCGTACCTTTTTCAGCCTCAAGGGCCTCTACTGTGGCTGTACAGAAGTGAGTAGGTGCATGCAAAATGAACAAGAAAGATGAAGAGTATAACATCGCATAGCAGAAGAACTTTTATTACTAGTTTGTTTTTAAAAAATATATTTTAAAATCAATGTTATTCCTTGTGCTTTTTTTTTTTTTTTTTTGGCTTCGTGGCTACAATTTAATAAATTCAAAAAGACAATTAACACAAGCTCTCAACAACATGGTAAAATCTTTACGGCACAACACTGTAGAATTTATCTATGGTAAATTATGGTATTCTATGGTACCAAGACTAATAACTTAAGAAAATATCTTCTCATCAACGTCATCATCTCCACGACAACCATTCATGATTGTTTCTTTACATATGATGATGGCATACCAAAATAAACATTTTACATGCAAACGATGAAGATACAGTTTTATGTTTATAGTTGGGCTGTATCTGGTAATAGGAAAGTGCCAGAATCAGAAGCTATTTAGCTGGGATCAAAGGAAAAGTTTGTCTTATTCAATACAATCTTGAAGATTCGAAGGTTTGGAAGACACCGGAACATAAATCAGCTCAACTACTGAACAATTTCTCTCTTGCAAATGATGTGTGTTATTTGTACCATCACACTTTCATTTCTTTTTCCATCAGGTGTTTTGTTATCTAAATATTTTCCTCAGTTAAGAAGTAATACTTTGAGTTTCAGAGACCAACCGAACTCTCAGAAGAATAAACGTACACAAAGACTGTAATTGTGTATTCATTTATAGAGCAAGGGTATCAACTTTATTTTCTCTTTTCCAGATAATCAGTTAGTATAGAAGCCTAAAATAAGGCAGTTTTATGTTCTGTGTACGTACTTAGAAAACCTAAAATCTATTCTTTCCTTTATAAATACATTTGAGCAATACAAACAAAATAAAAAAGGGTTAAAAACAAAGAGGCTTAGGTTTTGCAAGTGGGAATCCAAAATAAAACTAAATTATTATAAATGTGGCATTCAATATACAGTGGTGCCTCGCTTAAAGAGCATAATGCATTCCACAGGATTTCTCTTTAAGTGAGTTTGCTCTTTAAGCGAAACACCATTGCAAGTGACCAATTGTGGCTTGTGGTGGTGGTGGGGGATTGCGAACCCCGATTTATTTGTGAAGCGAGTTTTTGGTTGGTTTTATTTGTTAAGCGAAGCAAACATTCAGAGAAAATTCTGCTCTTTAAGCGAGTTACTCTTTATGTGAGGTTTGACTATAAGAAACTCTCACAGATACAGTCAAACCTCGCATAATGAGCGTTTTGCTTAGCGAAAAACTTGCATAACGAGCAAGTTTTTCTCTAAGTAGTCTGACTCGCATAACGAATTTTTCGCATAACGAGCGTTCCTATGGGGAAAACTCGCATAACCAATTTTTTAGCTATGTGAGTTTTCCCCATAGAAACGCTCGTTATGTGAGTTTTTCCATAGGGAAAAGTCCAACTCGCATAGCGAAAAATTCGTTATGCGAGTCAGACTCACATAGCGAATTTTTCGCATAGCGAGCAACCTCTCAGAATGCATTAATTTTGTTCTGCAAGGTATGACTGTAGTTAGAAAGCTAGAGTCTTCTCAGGGGTGAGTTAATTAGAGCAGTTGTATTTAATGGGATCTCTTCTGATTATAAGGGCCATGGTTGCCCAAACTTTTGGACCGTGGGCGAGTCACGCGGTTCAGCGGGCTGGTCACATGGTTCTTCCCGCCGGAAGCAAAACACGCCTTGCAATATGTTTTACAACAGGATGAGACAGATTTTACGCGATTTTCTCTGCTTAAAGCAGGGGTGCGCAAACTACAGCCTACGGGCCTGATCTGGCCCCTGATGCCAATTCATCTGGCCCGTGCCACTCTCATCGCTCCCAGAAGTGGAAGTAAAATGCGCCTGTCTGGGCAATTTTACTTCTGTGACCAATGATGGTGGTGTGGGACAGATGAAATGGTGTTGATAGTCTCATTTTCCCATCAGGCTCACAGGCCGTAGTTTGGGCACCACTGATATAGCCTATCCAAAATAGCTACTGAACGAAAGAGCTTGTCATGTTTTACAGAATTTCTTTAAAAATATTTATTTAATAGTATTTCACATTGGAAAGGTTTTACTGCTGGAGAAAAAAAGGAGATGTATACCAGATAATTATCCTATTCTTGCAGAAAGAGGAACTATACTCTTCTCTGTCAATACCTCTTCAATGGTGAGCGTGCTTTTTATTACTTCTTCATTTTTTCAACAGCCTGTTACACTCTCAGGTATCACAAAGATTTAAAGCAATGGCACAGCCAAAACAAAGCATATTTTAGGAGCTCTCTCAGTATGGTAACCCCACCCTGCCCTAGTCAATCACTATAGCAGCAAATATGATGACAAACTGAGCACAATACTTGTGAAATCAGCATAATTTCACAAAGTAAGCCAATCTGTTGCACACAAAGCCTGTTTTCATGTTACCAAGGTATTTTCATACATCATAATCAGATTTATCCATGCACTGATTGACCTTTTTTGCAATGTATGAAAGCAGAAAGACATATCTAGAGCAAGAAGATACATTTAACAGCCAATGCAAGGGAAGCTAAATTAGATCAGACAAGGCTAAGACAATTATTAGTCCCAAACAAATGATTCATGAAATAAATAGGACTTTCATGGATATTCAATTTAACAAGTCCCATTCATTCAATTCATCTACTTTAGCTGGGACTAACGGCTGGATTTGGTCCACCATTTTAAAGTCATAAACTTGTACTAAAATTGGGAACAGGTTACGAAATTTTATTTGTTAGAATTTATTATTTTTCAAATGGATCACACAAACAACTTCATGCACTCTCTATCATAAGTGTTATCTTCTGTAAGAAATTGGGGGGAACCAATGTTGTTTTATACATCAACGATATCCTATTACCATACTCATTCCCTCCTCTGTAATTTACAGGATTAATCATGCGACCATAAATAAAAATACAGATTAACATGATGAATCAAATCTGTGGGAATAAATCCAGTTGCTCTTCTCAACCAGAGTGGGCCCACTGAATTAATGAGACTTTTAAAGTTGACAATTAGAGAAGTCCTACTGATTGAGTGGACAACCTCTTTTGGGGAAATAATAATAATTAGGTTCAGTGGCTAATTGAGAGGAAGCTTCAGACTGGTAGTTTGCCTTATCAAATTAATAATCATATTCTTTGGTCCATAATAATATCTCTCTATGTTTATCACTTTATAAAATAAATTACATCGATAAAGGTATGTTTCAAAAAGTATATATAATGTATCATCTGTGAATAACCCATTAATAGCCAAAATCCTGTTGGTTACCATAGTAAACCGCATTAGAGTAGGCTCACTGAATCAATAGGGATTTACTGAATCAACTCGTCTATTAAGTTTCACTGATTTAAAGGGGGCTATTCTGACTTTCAATGCTAAATTAAGCAACAGGATTTTTAACAGTATATCACTATTATATCACAGTTTTTCTGATAAAGAGTAGAAAACATCTCAAGACACCTCCAGCACAAAAACTGAATGAAATAAAACTATATTTTTCAAAAAAATATAGTGGAAACTTGTTTCAGTTTCTCCAGGAAACATTTATACTCAAGAGCCAGGTCACTCACCAGCTCCACATCAAATTGCTTATGAAGGGATTGATCATCTAAGGATAGGGTTTTGGCCATCTGGAAAAACTCTTCTTAACAATGAGGTTATGTTCAGATACAAGATAAACTACTTTTTTATCACTGTGCAAATACATCTACGCAAGCACGGAAAGTTTGCGGTTTCCCTTTCTCTAGAGGTGCCAGGGTAAAGATGGTAGATGTTTACTTCCACTTTGAAATTAGCTACACTAGTTCAATGTGGCTTTTCAAGTCGAAAAATCTAGAAATGAACTTACACACTCACAAAACTCCTCTCCAGCCATCTTATTGCCATGAAGGGTGCAAAACCAATCCATCTATAAGTGTGTAAGATGATTAAATCCTGAGCAACAGCACATAGGGTATGATTGTGGAAGGCACGAACATATGGCTACCACTGTGACTACAGTTTTAATTGTATATCTCAGGAGTTCTCAACCTTTTAAAGTCAGGGGCCATTGGGTCACGCTCCCTTAGACAGCTTTGGGGGCCGGATGGCCATTTTGCCCTTCCTTCACCACATGGCACTTCCTGGTGTGGTGGAGGCGGGGGGGGGGACATGAAATGATGCCACAGGTTGCATCTGGCCCACAGGCCGCAGATTGAGAATCCCTGATAGATTTTATTTTAAGCATGCAGTAACTCCAACAAATTATGATGAAATTGCTCAGCTTGTTCCAGTTCACGCATAATTAGGCTCTGCCAAACTCATCTATAGTTTTTTTTAGGGGAATAAAACACAGAACAAAACTACTGTGATATACTATTTCATCTTCTAACCCATACTGTTCTGAAAGATTAATTGAACTAAAGCATGGCAAGTTAGACTATTATAGGCAAGATGCCCACTTCCAACCATTGCATGCATAAAATGTTCCCATCTGGTTTTTTAAAGGATAAAGGCATCAGTGCTCCATGTGAAGCTATCTGATGTACAATATCTCAATGACTTTAGTTCTAGACAACGACATGCTGTCATTTCTAAGGAAGGGAAAAATGATACCTGAATGACAGCTCTGACTATTTCTCTAAATTAAACTTATTTCTCTATTTCACACTTATTCCCATCATCTCCCTCTATACCAAGCAATATGAATTTGTGTGTATCAGGTTATCAGTAACATTTCAAATCATGTAACCATACAAATAACATAAAATAATATTGTATTTTAGAATCCTGTACAGTACTTTGTACTTTGAAGCTCCCACAACAGAGAAAATAAATATTAAAAACTGTGCGTTGTGTAAAGACTAAAGTAATGATTTATATATACATATATCAATGAAGTCCTGTTGGCTTGTTTTCAAATATGTACAAGACATCATACGGAGTCTGCTGAAATCATATGTGTTATATTTAAATTCTCTACAACCTACATAATGCTTTGAAAAGATCACAGTACAGTATGTAAACTATATACTGACTCTACTAATCTAAAGAAAAACGGGGATTGAGGAGCATAAGGGGTTAGATAATACAAGGAACATACACACCGTTCCCTATCATTAAGTGTTCACATTTAACAAAACACATATAAGGACATATAATATCTTAATTTAGAGACATTATATGCCCCCCAAGAGGATAATGAAAAAAAATGTAACTGTTAAACAATTAAAAAAAAAAAAAAGCTCTTGTAAACTTAAAATGTAGCAGAATGTTTCACAATCCAATGTACAAAATTTGAGTTTCTAAAAATGTGATTATACTAAATGGCAAACTGACTAATTTTAACAGACAGGAGAAATATCCAGAGACGTGATGGATTAGGTTCTGCTATTAAAATGCACTCAAATATTACAGAATTTGCATCAGTATAAAATATCAACACAGAAAACTATAGTTTTCTATAAAAAAAATCCCTCAGGAATGCTATGAAGCTTAATTTCGATTTTGACACTCCTTATACAAAAGTGAATTTCACATTAAAAAGGCATGAAGATTAATATTTCAAAATATTATTCTGGCAATAACAAATCAATAAACATTGATAAAATATTCAATGAGCCAGATTACAGGTATGTTTTGTGTATAGTTCTTTTTATTTCCATGCAAAAAAAAAAGGCACATTTAAACACCCTTTGAGTCTGACTTATTTACAAGATTTTCATTTTGTCCCTTTATTCTCAGCTGAATTTATAACAGTTACCAGATATTTTTCAATTACATTGGCAATCGTAATGCATGGTACACAGCAGCAAATGTAGTCAGCCTCAAAAACAAGGTGCCACAAAGCTGCTTGAACATAAAGAGAGACACACGTCTGAAATAGTGATTTAATTGTATACACACTTATACAGACATACAGAGATACCTAGAGAAAGACAGACAGGTTTAAGAAAGCAGCTACATCTGTCGTGGAAGGAAACGGCAATTTACATGGACAATTCAAGGAGGTCAGTAGTGTTACACAGAACATTTGACAAACAACACAAAGGAACAAACTTTGGCATCAATCACCAGGGTAAAAAACAGAGGCACACATTTATCTGTCAGAATGCAGAACTGCACTTAGAAATATGTAGCTATAAAGATTAACTTCCAAAAGGCAATCGACATTTACTACTTAACTTCTGCAAGAAAACTGTTAGAGGCATTAGTTAATACAGTAGTACCTCAGATAACGCTAAGACTTGGTTCCACAAGTCTTGGTGTTATCCGATTTTTAGTGTTATCCGATGCATGTTAAAATCCTATGGGATGGATCAGATAACGTTAAAGCTCCATAGAGATACATTGTAACCGCACAGGCTTTAGCGGTTGTTATCCGATCCATCCCATAGGACCTTAGCGTTATTCGATCCAATTCTCCTCCCCAGATTACTTAACGCTATGCGATTTTAGCATTATCCGAGGTAAACGTTATCCGAGGTATTACTGTATCACACTTATCTGATGTAGTAGAAATGACTATAGTTTTTTTTAAAAAACTACATTGCCAGTCCATTGACACCTTACATATAACTGGATTAACAAAAATATTCTATCAATGAAAGCTCAAAGGCTACAAGTCTAGCATGGTTAAAACGGTTTGCTTTTTGTTTTCTACCCTGGTCAAATACTGACTTTTTACGCTGCCTATTCAACACACAAAATGATGCTTTACCATCAACCGCTAAGACAAGAGCTGAAAAGCATAAGGAAATCCCTGCATGCACTGTGCGTGCTGTTAGCGAAGGGGTGAGACGCGCCCCATTCCATCTGAGGCACAGCAAGTTGCATAACATCATTACCACTTTGCAAGGTCTGGCGTCCTCCAGCCAACACACCACTAGGTAACATTCCCGTGGGAGTTAAGCCCTTGAGGGTCAATACATTTTCACTCTCCTCCCTAGGTACAAGAGACAAAGGAAAAGACATGCTAAGTATTACCCAGAGAGACAATCTGAATTCAGTTCCCACATACGAGATGAGTACCCAGTATGTTGGGGGCAAAATGCTAATTAACTTGTGGAAAAGACAGATTCTATCCGCACCTCATCTACCCCTTCCATTCTCACTGCACCAGGTGATATTTTTCCACACAGGGCAGGTGCCCATATCAGGGAAGAGGCATTTTAAACATATTTACTCCACAGAACTTGGTTGCTTAAACAACACGTTTGGTTTTTCCAATAAAGGCAGCCTGCACAATCTCCTAAAGGTTTAGAATAGGGGTTCCCAACCTTTTCTAGGTGGGGGCCGGGTCACGCTCTCTCAGTCAGCTTTGAGGGCTGGACAGCCATCTTGCCCTGCCAGTATGAGGTGAGCACCCATTTTGTCCCAACAGCTTCAAAAGGGTGGCCATTTTGTTTCTCAAATGCCCTCGGAAGGGTGGGAGGCACATGAAATGGTGCCATGGTCCAGATTCAGCCAACGGGCCTTAGGTTGGGAACCCCCTGGTTTAGAAAAACAAATTCATCCTGAAAACAAGAAACAGTTACTAATAACTAGGGCAAAACCTGGACCTTTCAAAAAAACAAACCAGGGAACGTGTAGTTGCTCCAAATTTCTTTCGTTTAGAAGAGATCACAGAACTGCATGAACCTAACCCGTACACTTTACTTAATCAAGAAGCCATGGTATGTACAAGGAAATAAGACATGCTGTACAAACTACTTTGGACTACAGAACCATCCCAAACCCTGCTCCTTCTAAGTGCCTCATATATTAAACTCCTGCTTGAAACTTAGGACCTGCGTAACCTGCTTCATTTCTTACTCCCATTCCCAAGAGCCGAGAGCAGCCACTTACCATTACAAAAAGCCCTATGTGCCAGAAATTAACAAATGGCACCTCTGGAAGCCTCATTACTCGACAGGCATGGTTTTCAACATTGAAACTTGGTATGCTAACCACTGGCTCTATGGTCCTTTGTATACTTCCAAAAGGCAGTGACCCCACTGCTAAGCAATTCCAACAGAGCACCAATGCGTGAGGGTTACTGTGCTTTTCACACACACATACATGCCATTGTTTTCTGACTGCATGGCCTGAGAGGTAAGAAGCATCTAGCTTCCTTTCTCCACATCTTCATGACTACTTTCATTAATAGCTTCCAGCTGGGGTCAGCAATTAATTAAATCTCTGCTCTCCTTGTTACTATGGATGTAAACATGTATTTGAAGCACTTTCACTTCTGTCTATATGCAGAATATCAAAAGGCTTACACTGAGACTATAGTATGCCTAAAACTGATAATGGGTCATTTCCACGTTTTTGTTGTTCAGTCGCGCAGTCGATTCCGACCCTTTGAGACCCCATGGACCATTTACTGCCAGACACCTCTATCCTCCACCATCCTCCTCAACCCGCCTAGCTCTGTGCCCACTGCGATACCTTCTAGCCATCTCATTTTTGGCGGCCCCCTTCTTCTTTTGCCCTCCACCTTTCCCAGCATCAAGGCCTTCTCAAGTGAACCCTCTCTTCTCATTTGATGTCCAAAGTACTTTAGCGTCATCTTTACTATTTGACCTTCTAAAGTCAAATTTTCACATGCAGAGGATTTGAAATTGCTTGGTCTCCTCTCTCCGAAAAAAGGGATCAAGTTATGGCAATTAATTCCTTTTCTTCATCCTAAAATGCTAGCCACTTCCCTTAATTTTTAGCCCGTGCAAGTCAACGTCAATAAAATACCACAAATGATCATTTATATTTTTTAAACTTAAGTGTGTTAGTGCCAATTTCAAAAAATGATTCAGACACAGCTGGAGTGGGATGGTAACAGGACCCTGACCATATTTGCCCACCATTGCTATAAAGCAACCGTTAATGCTACATAATAATTTAGTAGCATTAGCAATAGCTATTAGAATTCCTACAGTTGCATTTAATTGCAAGAGGGGCCCCACTCTGGGACAGCTGCTAATGCATAGTCTCTCCATGTTATTAGATTAAGCAAAAGAAAAGAAAATGATTACCTGAGAACAGAGAAGACTCTTGCCATCTTCCCAATTGCACGGATTTTGTTTCTGATTATTTCTTTTCGCGCTGCAGCTGTACCTACTTTCAATGCAATAAGAGAGTCTCAAGCTCATGAAAAACATAAGAAATAAATACAAAACAACCTATCAACAAAGGTTGAAAACAGAATAGCCTTTTCCCTCTGTACAGCAAGGGTGGCCAATCTTGGTGCTCCAGGTATTCATGGACTTCAATTACCAAGACCCCAAGTCAGCACACTTGCAGATCAGGGCTTCTGGGAATTGAAGTTCAAGAACATCTAAAGTGCCAAGGTTGGCCACCCCTCTTCTATAGTGTAAGACAAAGTACACTGTCACAGGCAAATTCCTCTTATCCTCAGAACAACATACTGGTAAAGTGAATCTTCACAAGTGAAAAAACTTTCAAACAGTTCTAATCATGAAGGGATGGATATTACATCAATCTCAAGCATGTCATGGCAGAAGATATGTTAATGTAAAATAGTAATTTAGACCTAATTCCTGTAATTTACAAGAGGATATGGCAGTTTTCTCACATGGATAATTAATTCTAGACTATATGCTAGAGGAGAATCCAAGGCAGTTTTAAAGTTCCACAAGCACTATCATAACTCACTGCAAAAGCCATTGTCTAGTTATGGAACAGAAGAAGAAAAATATATAAATGCTAGTGCTTCTATTTGCATAACCAAAAAAAGCCAATAGAATTCTAATAGCACCTGTACCTTGTTTTCTGTTGCTAGTCCTAGGCTAGATTTACACTCAAGATCAAAAAATGTTACATACTGACTGTTTCTCTACTTCAGTGTTGCCCAAACTAAGGCCTGGGGGCCGAGAGCGACCCCCGATGCCAATTCATCCAGCCCGTGAAGCCCTCGTCACTCCTGGAAGCGGAAGTAAAACGCGCCCGTACGGGTGTGTTTTACTTCAGCTTCCAGGAATGATGAGGGCTTTGTGGGCCGGATGAATTGCCGTCGGGGGCTGCACCCGACCCCCGGGCCTTAGTGACTGGCTCCCTGAACCACATGATCGGCCCACGGCCCAAAAGATTTGGGCACCCCTGCTCTACCTATCTCTGAATCAAGTTAACAACACACTTCAACCCAAATAAGAAAGACTAAAAAGTAGGTAACAAACGTATTGGACACAGAAAATAATTGGCATCTGAACTATTTGGACAACTGGTAATCTAAACACATACCACATCAACAAGCTTTGAAGAACACAGCAGAGAAGAAACCACCTTTCTCTCCCCCTATTTCTGCATGTTCTACATTTTCCACTGGCATCATCGCATTTATCAGACAGTTTTGTTATTCAGTTGCAGAGTCGATTCCGACCTTTTGCGATGACCCCATGGACCACTGTCCGCCAGGCTCTCCTGTCCTCCACCATCCCCCTCGACTCACTCAGCTCTGTGCCCATTGTCTCTACAATACCATCTAGCCATCTCATCTTGGGCCGTCCCCTTCTTCTTTTGCCCTCGACCCTTCCAAGCATCAAGGCTTTCTCAAGTGAATCCTCCCTTCTCATTTGATGTCCAAAGTACTTTAGCTTCATCTTTATTATTTGACCTTCTAAGGAGCAGTCAGGGTTGATTTCTTCTAAGATTGACCTATTTGTTCTCCTCGCTGTCCAGGGGACTCTCAAAACTCTCCTCCAACACCACATCTCACAGTACTGTGAGGCTAATAGTAGCTTCAGGATAAGGAGACCCAGTCTCTCCCTCAGACCACTGAGTCCCCAAGTTTATGCCTTTGCTCAGATATTAACTTGAAACTAGCACAATAGAAATGAAAGACTTTCTCATTTAAATGTTAGCTATTAGAGACCCGTATTACTGTACAAAGAGCAAATCAGACATTCCATAGGTCACATTTCATGCATACCACTTAAATGTAAATTGCTACTACAAAATAAATAAAAATGTGGATAACGGGGGGGGGGGGATTTATGCATGCAGGATATAAAAAAACTTATTAGAAGCAGGTTAATTGTGAAAGTATCAAAAGAAAAGGGATGGAAAAAGGGGGGAAATTAATCATGCACAGGACAGAGGCTGAAAAATGTTGCTGAAAAACTGGCAATAAAACAAATACTGTACCACACATTTATATAATATATAAATGTGTTCTCTACTTGGATAATCATAATCAAAGAGGTCATACTTCAAAACACTGTTATTCTGGCGGATCTGTACCTTTTATATTGCCATATATGAGTCGCTCTTCAGATGGGAGAGTCCAGAAAAAAAAAGAAAGTGGATGATGGAAGAAAAGGTGAGTGAAGCAAACGAAAAGGAAGACCTTTTACATTGGCAGTGATAATAAAGGATGGAAGTTGGAAAGAAAAACGAAAGAAGGGAATGGAAAAATTGCCATTCTGCATACTATTCAGCGCGTTATCAGTGGCGGAAACGTTTGGGATGTCTTGCATAGTACTCAGCGTGCTTATGGGCAAAATGGTGGAAAGTTTAGGAAAGACACAGCTCCTATGAATATAATACCCAAACAAGAAACAGAAGTACAGAAGAGTATCAAGACGTTAAGAACAGGAAGGAGGGGGGAAGGACCTCTATAATCTCAGCTATTTAGCTTTATATTTTATTTGAATGTATTAACTAAAAAAATAAGAAATGGGAAACAAAGGCTACCACTTAATTATTTGTGTCTTGCTATTCTATAGCAGCCTTACCAAATACGATGTCCTCCATATGTTATGAGACTACAACTTCTGTCATCAGTGACCGCTAACAAATACTAGCTGGGGCTATTTTTCAAACAAAACGCCTAGAGGCTACCATTTGGGGGAAGACTTCTTAAACAACAGAATATCCTAAATTAAAGAAGACTTCTAACATGAACGCAAACAAATTTAAATATTTATCTCTTAATAGATAAGAATTCCTCACAGTAAGAATTCTATAATAAAATGTTAGTATCAGTAATTTATTTATTATTATTTATTTATTAGTTCAAGTTTATATTGCCGCCCACTCGCCGTAGCGACTCAGGGCGGCTTACAAACAATACATTACAATACAAAATGTTGATGGGGGCTCTTATTTTCCACATTTTTAAGAAAAGAAAAAGATAATGTAAAATTACATTATGATCATAAGCCACAAAAGTATCCTTACCGTCAAACTGATCTTCGCCTTCTGTCATTAGTTCATCATCTGAGCAAATGCTCAAAACATTCACCAGCATTTCTGTCACTAAAGTTAAAAAATATATATTACAGGTTGTATAGTGTCAAGTGTTTCACTACCAACAAAGTGTGAAAGACTAGTTTTATGTCGTTATTTAAGTTTATGGGAGGGGAACAGAACATGTCACAAAAGATACCGTAAGTCATTATTATTATATTAGATTTATATGCCGCTCTCTTCTCCGAAGCAACTCAGAGCGGCTGACAATGTTACAGTCTCAAATATAAAAACAACATAATATAAATAATATAACAACAAATGTAATACAGTCAATGTAGTTAATAAAGTCACGTTTGAGCTTTGAATTATAATGCATTTAATGTAGGAACAGGAGTGCTGGTTCTAATCAAAGGCCCTTGTAAGCCATTGTTAATTTTCCAACAGTGGTAATTTGCACAGCTTATAAACAGCAAGTGAACGCTTCAGTCTTTCTCTGTTTGCTTCCTGCACTTGGGAAACAGCACCAATGATGACTGACTACTATAGCATCCAACTGTAAAACTTGGGGGAAAAGTATGTGTGTGATATATTTTATCAACTGGTAAAATCAACAGTGTAATGAACAATAGGTGATATACACTGCTAAACTCAACCTATCATGAAGGTGCCCTGGGACTTATATCAGAGAGTAAACAAAAGAAAACAACAATAAACATTGTGGTGCCTTGAATACTAACTCCTGTATTTAAATATGAGCTTTCGTGGATCAAGTCCACTTCATCAGACATAAGAGTGAGACCTCATGGCATCAATTTATAGACATCAGGTGCAGTGGCTCAAGTGGCTAAGATGCTGAATGGGAGGCGGAAGCTCAGTAGTTCGATTCCCGAGTACTGCAGGATGGAATGAGCTCCCGTCTTTGTCCCAGCTCCTGCCAACCTAGCAGTTTGAAAGCAAGAAATTGTAAGTAAATATATAAGGACCACTTCAGTGGGAAGGTAAACAGCACTCTATGCAGTCCAGTGTCTAGTCATGCCTGCCACATGACCACGGAAACGTTTACAGAAGCAGACAGTGCTGGCTCTTCGGCTTTGAAATAGAGGTGAGCACTGAACCCTACAGTCGGATACGACTGGCTTTCGAGCAAAGGTGACCTTTACCTTTTCAGAGGCACACAATGGATGGCCAGCCTAGCAGAAAAGTAAGATTATAGAGCTTATTGTTTTTCTTCCTTTTTTAAGTATAAAAACCAAGATGCTATCAAATACCTGGCAAACTCTCAAACCTAGTCTGCATTTGGGTTGGTCTCCTACAAGCTCTGCTGCGTTGGCTAAATGGCCCAGAAAAGATATTAACAGAATTCTTATGTATGATTACTTGGGGCAGTTATAACAGCAAGAATGGGCAAGTGCTTAATGGATGAGCAGCAAAACTTTTTGGATGTTCTGCTTCATAATACCTTTCTCTCCAACAAATGGCAACGACCAAGTGAAGACATCCATAAAATTTGGCAACCAATAAGGATGTGGTGAACAATTGAACTGCCGAATATTCATAACATTATTTTCATATTTCAATACAGCAGCTGCAAAACAGATATTAGGTGAATTTTCATATGAGTTATTCAGTAATGTTCACAAAAAATAGTATAAACACATTCCCTTCAAACATCCCAGCAAGGTGAAGGTGTCAAGTATTAACAAGAAGCATTTCTGCTTCTTGTATTGTCCACCTATATAAGATATTGAGGAAATATGATCTCAAATAGCTGCATGTCCTTTCACGTGCTAACCTAGTCTGCAGGCCAGGAAAAATATTTTGTTTCTTCCAACTACCATTGTTATTTTATTTTAAAAAAAGAAAGAGTAAAAAATTCTGTGGTCCCTTCTAGATTAACTGCAACATTTTAATGTGATTTTTTATGGATTTTGTCTACATCCACAGACCTTCTTATGAATACATGGTCGGAAGTTGAACAAGTTATTCTGCTTTTTGAACATTCATTCATTCAATTAATTAATTAACTAACTAACCCATCTGTGATATTTTCCCACTCTGGGCGATGTATAACAATTAAAACCAGAAATATACAATATTTAATTTGAAATAAAGTTTTAATGTTTTCTTTAGCAATTATCTTTACCTTTATTATTGTATACATCCAAATAATTGGGTGCTGAAAAAATTGTTATTAATGATGGAAATCCTGTTGTTTGACTTTTTCTGTACATTCTATAACTGTAAAATAAGAACAGCAAGGTTTGAATACCAACCAAAGTAACGATATTAAATTTGAAGTTCTAAGCATTTATCTTAAGAAGAAAATATACTTACCCTGCATCTTGTGCTTCATGAGCTCTGATAATAGATAACAAATTATTATTTTGTAAAAATTCACAAACTGCAGGATAGCTGTGAAATAAAACATGGGTAAGCATAACTGATTGATTTCAATTGGCAGTTTTTCAACAAGATTCAAATTTATTTTTTTACCTATAAAAATAAGAACATCCTCTGACTGTATTGTGACAGAAATGCTCCTGAGATTTTTCATTTCCAAAGTCTTCAGAGGGATCGGACCATAATAAATCACACATTGGACCATATGCTGGAGGCTCTTTGAATCGATCTAGCTGTTTAAAAGAGAAACACCATCATGATCTTCCATATCAATAGGTCATTTCTCTCTCTCTTATATATATATATATATAGGATAAACATTCAAATTACAAAGAAAGCTAGGAGAGCTTGGTACTGAAGTCATATTTTCCTGGCTACATGACATTTCTCTGGCTGCATAGACCACACAGCATCACAAAAAAAATTTGTCTGCTACTTGGTTTAATCCATGTGTCTTATACTAAATCAAGTGCGCTAAATCAAAATCTGAAGTCTTATTCTGCCTCGGGCGTCAGGATCTTAAGTTAGCAAATCTCACCCTCTTGGTTAGGTTCTTGTGTTGATCACATGGGCATATTTGCCACAAATATAGCAAAAATTGTCTGGATTATTAACACAACTGCACCTACTCATCTTTAGTTCAAAACAGGCTAGTACTATCCAATAAGATGGTTTCACACTAGAGACAAGCCCTTGGTATACCTATGTCTGACATCAGCTCACTGACTTGCCCAGACATGGCCAGCCACTGCTGGAACATGCATGCCACAAGGGGATGTGATTCAGCTGAGTCGACAGCAGGCATAGCGGTAGCTACAACTGTTATAATGTTCCCATGTAAAAATACATTACCCAATCACTGACAATTTGAACAGCTATAGCACACCTTAAAATCTGTAAGTGACAGGCAAATTCTGAGTTTAGATTTGGAATCAGCACACTTGATATCATGTAAATAACATGTGTTATTCCCAGAGGCAAAATTGTTGTTGTGCAGTGGAATCTTTCCGTGCACAAAGCTTGCCATCTTAAATCTTCTTCTACCAAGAATACAATATTTTCTGCCCCCATAAGTCTCTCTCTTCCATACATCCTCCATTAGTTATCTTCCTTTCACCACTTTTAACTGTTCAATCAGTTTATTGTTTGAAGAAGCATTTAAAATATTTATTTACAAACTTTCATTTCATATATGAATCCAGAAAAGTGTGTACCCAGTCCTATTCAAGTTTTCCATTTCTGCATTACTTGCGATTTAATAGGACAGGTCCACATTCATATATTGTACATATATTGTATATATAGATTTGTTGTCATGTCTTTCAAAAGACCTTCAAATCAGAATCAGAAATATCTGGAATAGCTCAATTATTTTTTTTTTATGAACCTTTTTTTTATAATCCATGAATGCTTATTTCCCAACCTGGGCTATAAGAATTGCTCCTTATACTTTTTGCATTTGTAGGGAAAAAAACCTATTTTTTCCCCTCAAAAAACTAAACATTATCAGAGAATCAGGCTGCAATCCTATACACACCTTAGAAAAAGCCCTATACTGAACTCAATATGACTTTCTCTCTCCTGGTAGATATTAGGAAAAGTCCACGTGGTCATTAAAATAACACAGATGTAAGAGCAAGTTATACCTTTATTATACCACTAAAAATATATCAAACAAATTGTAAGCTAGCTGTTTGTTTAATTTTTAGTGGTCTAATAAAGATATCACCTGTTCTTGCGTATGTAATTTCTTCTGTGTAGCTATGTATAGGACAGTGATGGCAAACCTTGGCACTCCAGGTGTTCTTGGACTTCAACTACCAGAAGCCTAAACCAGCACTACTGATGATCAGGACTTCT
Source organism: Furcifer pardalis (assembly GCA_030440675.1). Classification (NCBI taxonomy): domain Eukaryota; kingdom Metazoa; phylum Chordata; class Lepidosauria; order Squamata; family Chamaeleonidae; genus Furcifer; species Furcifer pardalis. The sequence continues at coordinate 2,908,884 of CP126895.1, forward strand.
GGGTATTAAATTCAAGAACATCTGGAGTGCCAAGGTTTGCCATCACTGGTATAAGACTATATGATACTATTACATTTGAGGTTTAACAAATGACAATAAAAAATTAAGTTAAAGTGTAAAACTGACACATCAAAATAGTTGCCTAAGTCCTTGCAAATTCCTATCCCTTTATAACAAAAATGCACTCACCTTCCTAATATCATCAATTGTATTTATTTCTGGAGACAGGCCACCATGGACACAAAGAAACTGTTGGTTGAGAAGTGCAGCAAGAGGGAGGCAGTCAAAAGCTTCCATGCAAGCATCATAGACTTTTTCAGAATACTTTATTTTACCTATAGAGAAGGGAAACCTCAATATTTTAATTACATGTAATTGAAAGGCCCTGATGCTAGGAAAGATCAAAGACAAAAGGAGAAGGGGTGGCAGAAGATGAGATGGCTAGATGGCATCACTGACTTAGTGGGCGTAGATCTGGGTGGGCTACGGAGGATGGCAGATGACAGAGGAGCCTGGCATGCGGTGATCCATGGGGTCGCAAAAGGTCGGCTATGACTGTGCGACTGAACAACAAAATTGGATGAGAAGGACGGCTTTCATCTTAAAAGAAATGGAATATCATATCGACATGTCTGACGAAGTGGACTTGATCCATGTAAGCTCACCTTTAAAATACAAAAGTTAGTCTTTCAGGTGCCACAGCGTTTTTTGTCTTTTGTTTTGTTTACTCCCCGAGTATTATAGCTTGATTTTTTTTAAACAATTCTCTTGACAAACATATTTGGCTAGATAAACATAAGCTCATATGAATACAGGAAGATGACATCCCAAGACTGCAAATGGGATGGCGCTGCAATTTAAATCAGTAGTCCAAAATACTAGTTTGTTAAAAATATTAACTCATCTGGTCACACAAAATTCCATCTCCCACATCAACATTCCTATTTATCTGTCTTAATGTTATTGGGAGTTGTTTTTGGAGACAGCAAAGTACTAGAAAGTTCTGCAGGATCTGAATATAAGGGCTCGGACAAGACCACATATGTGGTCACCAACCCTCTCTGAATTTTTTTTATTTTATTATTATTATTTTTTAATGCATATCAACTGGAACTGAGAAAGGATTAGAACTGTGAAACAAGCTTCTGGACATGTGACACATTTTTGTTACACATACAAACGAGAACTCTACCACATGAACATCCAAATGAACAGTTAAGCTTTTTGAATTGTGTTTTTTAGTGAGACAGTCCTGAATTTGTAGATGTGAAGGTGAGAAATTTCTTTTAGATGGGTTGTGCTTAGGATCGTGTTTATGCAGCTTAGAACAATGGTGCCCAAACTAAGGCCCAGGGGCCGGGTGCGGCCCCCGATGCCAATTCATCCAGCCCACAAAGCCCTCATCACTCCTGGAAGCGGAAGTAAAACATGCACATACGGGTACATTTTACTTCCAATTCCAGGAGCGACGAGGGCTTCGCGGGCCGGATGAATTGGCATCGGGGGCCACACCCAGCCCCCAGGCCTTAGTGACTGGCTCCCTGAACCACATGATTGGCCCACAGCCCAAAAAGTTTGGGCACCTCTGGCTTAGAATAACAACAGAGAGCTTTTTGGAGCCAATTTTGAAAATCTCTGGCCTATTATATGTTGTGTGTCATGTTCATATATTGTATTGTAATACATTTTGTCTTGTAATAATGATGCTTAAAATAAGTTTTAAAAATCTCCAGCAATGGCACTTGAGTTTGAAATATTTTTCCAAACACTGTTAGTACTTTTCTATTACACGTTTTAAAGAAGTATTTCTAATTGTGCATAAAGATTAGAGATTTCACATCTTCAACTCAAGAGATTACTGTCAGACACTGAACAGCTCAGCAATAGGAGAAAACTGGTTGTGCAATCACCACTGGACTTACTGGTTTTCCTAACAGGATTCTGGCACAGATATCTGAGAAGCAAACATCCAGTTCCATTAATAATACTTACACTCCTGCTTAAAAGTAAAATATTCTGTGAGGTGCCTGCATTCGTGGTTGCCTCTTAGAAGAAACAATGTATTTGGGTATAAAATCTTCAAGACCCATAGATAGAGCACACACTGTTGAAAAACAAGAATATTTAGTTATGTGTGATACAATATATAATATTTTTTTAAAATTATTAACAGTGAAAATAACAAGCACATGTAAAATGCTAACAACCATTTCACATCATCCATATCTTCCTCTATTTTTCCTTATTTCTGAATATTCACGTTAGAATATGACAACTTGCAATAAAGTTAATGCATCATATATTAATCCAGAACCACCACCCATAAAACAATCAAGATAATAAACTATGACAGCTAATGGCAACATCAAACCATCACTCCACATTCATACATAGTTCTACAGTGACTGAGGGAGAGTTCAGACACAGATATAACTTTGGTTGCAAATTCTGCACAAAATTTCTTATGCATGATTACACTTGTATTGAATTAGTACTATAAAATCAGCTACAATGATATGAAACGATATGAAACTGGCATGCTTGCCTTTCTGCAGCTGCTGCCTTCTGTCCATTTATAATTTATTCTTCTCATAGTAATGTACAAACAAGCCAAGCATACCTGAATGTGCACATCCCACTTGCCAGACAGGAACCCCGTCATACTGAATTGGTGTGTGGCCATCAGTAATTTTTTACCCTCTTGCATAAAAGACAAACAGTGTCTTCTCTTACTTGTACAAGATACAAGGAAATTAAGAATCAGTGGAAGGGTCTCTCATTGCTCAGAAGGGAATCTTCTTCTTTTTTCCTTAACTATTCTGAAAATGCAATGAGGATGAAATTTATGGGGCCGAGTGCTTGCCAGAAGACTACACAGATCGGCGATGAGGAATCTTATGTGTGAGCAAGTCATTTTGGCAGGAAACTAGGGTGTAGGAAGGAAATACAGTAAATGGAAAAACCTTGGGACTCTACAAGGGACCCATGAGTCCAGTGTGGGCTCATTAAATGTAACCATCACCACAAGGTAACAGTATTAAGAGAATCGCTATAAGAATAAATGGACACACAGTCTCTCCCTCTCATCACTGAGATTAAAGTCAGAAACACAAGTTCAATTACCTCTATGCTAAAATATCCTCTGTCTACATAGTCACCAAGGAACAGATATCTTGTATTAGCAGGTGATCCTCCCACTTCAAATAACTTCATTAGATCAAAGAATTGACCATGAATGTCACCACACACTGCAATAAAAATTGTGCTAATTAAAGAACCACGAGAGAAAAATCTAGTGTTTGAAAAGCAGCCAAATTCAGCACAACACTTTGTCAATCTTAATTTCAGATCAAAAATCCACTCACAGTCTCTCAGTTTTAGGTAGCAAAGACATCCATCCCAATTTATTTAGAAGAACTTGATCATATCGTGACACCTCTGACCAAATTTTAATAAATAAGATTGGGAAAGTAATATTCTCAGTGTCAGCAAAATTGTTCATGTACTAGTGACTTACAAACTGTTCAGTACTGTTCATTTATGCTACCTGCATAATTCACTGGTCCACCAATGTGTTCCCTAAAGACTAGAGCACTTAAAACTTTCCTAAGCATAAATATAGTACAACTACAACCTTTCAGTTTTATTCAGGCAAACTTTCTTTTTACATCTCTACAAAATCCCCTTTCCCAGTTTACCATTCTGCCCCTTTTCAAAACTTTAGCTTCTAATGTCTTTAATATCTTTTGTTTTCCTAACTTTCTTTGAAGTCTTTGTTCTTTTCCCAGATACTGTACCTACCAACTGATAATTTCACATGCAATGTCATACAATTTATGGAAAAATAATTTAATCCACCTATCCTATTTATGTTGGAAAAAGAAACACCATCTAAGATACAAGGTTTACCAAGGATACCATGGTGTATATTGTGATCAGAGTAAATGTAACGCTGACATGTTCCCGAGCTGCCCCTCTCCAATGCAGTCATAAGGAGACGTGAAATATTATTTCTATTTCAAATTAATTATAATTTGTCATTTCCCCTCAACCTCATGAAACTCCATTTTCTCTTTCTGGCTGAACTAACAGCCAGAAAGTGAGCACGGAAGCCTGGGCTTCCTTGCAACCCATTCGCGTTAAAATAGTCCACCATTTTGGTTGGGATGCAAGGCACACAATACACAATCACTTCAAAAAGAAATATATTATCTCTTAGTTCTAAAGAACAGCCATTAAAATACTTCCACATACATCTGTAGTATTAAACAAAGAAAACAAAGCATGCACCTGTAATAGGAGCTTCTACTTCTATCATGGTTTTCTCTCTTCTCAAAATTGCAGCACCTTCATTGATGATTCTAAGTGCAATTTCTTCATCTACCCGACCTTCTTTTACTAGATGGTTCTTCAAAACATCAGCCCGAGGTTTTCCAGTTGTATCGAACACTTCTTCTGATGTTAATTGATGTGTTGGTGGAAAGGGGACAGCTGAAAATAAAAAACATCAGCCTGATTTACAATTATTACTTGAAAACGTCTGTGGCATAAATTTGATCCAACTTTATTTTTTAAAAGGCAGTTGGTTAGGTTAGATTCAAATATTTAGACTAGTTCAATGGAGGGCTAAATGTATGAATAAGGAGGAGTGCTTTCTAATTTTGTGTGTTCTATCCAGATATACTGTATTGCTTTGCAACACAGGGAATAGAGTTTGCAACATTACTTTTAAATAGTAATTTATTCGCTTTACTCATTATAGTGTAAATATAACCCATTATCACTAAACATAATTTCAACTCTGACACAAAATTACAGTACAGTATTGTTATAGTATCTCTGATGTATTTTTTAGGATGTCCTGATGTTTTGTAATTTGTAATTGTTACTGGAGATTTTTGGGATGTATTTGGATATGTTTTGTGATGCTATTCTTGCTATGTGATATTTGTAATTTGCTATGTGATATATGTAATTGTTTTTTATGCTATGGAATTTTGCTATGTAATTGTAACTGTTTCCTCTGTGAGCCGCCCAGAGTCGCTGTGCGAATGGGGCGGCATATAAGTCGAAATATACAATACAATACAATACAATACAATACAATACAATACAATACAATTATTACTAATGGGCACAATGTTACAAACCAAATTTAGAGTTGTGTAAGTAGCTCAAGTCACTAAGACACTGACTGCGAGGTGGAAGGTCAACAGTTCGATTCCCGAGTACTGCAGGACAGAATGAGCTCCCGTCTCTGTCCCAGCTCCTGCCAACCTAGGAGTTCGAAAGCAAGAAATTGCAAGTAGATAAATAGGGACCACTTTGGTGGGAAGGCAACAGCGTTCCATGCGCTCCGGTGTCTAGTCATGCCTGCCACATGACCACGGAAACGTCTGCAGAAGCAGACAACGCTGGCTCTTCGGCTTAGAAACAGGGATGAGCACTGACCCCTACAGTCGGATACGACTGGCTTTCAAGCAAGGGAAACCTTTACCATTACTCTAAGAACTTTATTAGTGTCAATAAGATGGCATAAATATTTTCAAGTTCTCCAGAACTCTCCATTAGAATAGACAGTATAAAGATTAAGGGACTGGGGCAGAAACAAACAGTCCAAAAATCTATTCAGATGTACTGGCTGTTGTCTTTATGAGCAAATGATCTAGAACAGGAGACTGTAGGTCTAGTGAGGAAGCATGAGGTTGTAAGATCTATTCATACAGTTAACAGTTGTTCTCTCTCTATACTGCAAACACTGACAATAACCTCATGAATTTCCTGTCAGGATCTAACTCTTCTTTAATTTTTATAAATTATTTTCTTCAAGGGCTTACCTTTTCATAAGCAGATAATAAACTAGTTAACTGATTCAGATCTAACAGAAACTGTACTTTAGATAGGCCAAGATAATGGCATCAGTTGAGAAGGTCTTGATGCTGGCAAAGGTGGAGGGCAAAAGAAGAAGGGGGTGGCCAAAAATGAGATGATTAGATGGTATTGTAGACGCAATGGGCACAAAGCTGGGCGGGTTGAGGAGGATAGTGGAAGACAGAGGTGCCTAGCAGGCAATGGTCCATAGGGTCGCAAAGGGTCGGAATCGACTGTGCGACTGAACAACAACAATGGCATCTAAAGGGAAGTCACCTGGCTTTTCTCAGAAAACTAACCCATGAGATTGTTGTGACAGAACTGTGTCAACGTGTTGTTCATCAACATTGTTGGTTCCAGCTCTCACCACCTCAGCCAACCTGACCAACAGTCAAGGCTGATGAGAAGTGTAGCGTAACAAAAACTGGAAGGCAACAGACAACCCAATTTTACTTAACGTGGACTCTTGTGAACACTTCATTTTGTAGTTCGCATTGCCCAGAGCAAAAAATCAACTACTGTTCCCCCCACTTTCATTTTCGAAGACTTTGCATATGTTGCTGCTGCATACATTTAAAGTAAGTTAAAGTAAGATACTGAGCTGTCATTTGGGTTCAGCAGTGGGCTCCAAACATTTTTACTACCACACTGTGGGTGTGGTATGGTGGGTATGGCCAGGGGGAAAGCCCTGCATTGCACCCAAATTAGGACTACTGTACTTTATTTCAAAACTTGAATGGGCCGGGCCAGCCAGAATTTCTGCTAACAGTTCTGGCAAACTGGTGCGAACCTGCGGATGCCCACCATTGTTTGGGTTCCGAGATGTTTAGGTGACTCATGCGGTGTGGTTTCTAGTTACAAAAACTGGAAGAGGTAGGAGGAATGTGAGATAACTTGCTAGGAATGTAATTCTGCTTTGATAATGAATGATCTTCAGGTGGAAAATGTAAAAAGATGATATCTTACAATCTCATAGCTCACGAGAGGGGGGGTGTCCCCAAATGATGTGGCATACACAAACACAAAAAGCCTATTAAGGCTAAATCAGTTCAGGACAGACCTAGTTTAGTAGGAGCTGTGATTTACATATGGTCATCTATGCAAGAGAGATAAATGAATCAGAGAACATTTGGGAGGTGAGGGGACCCTCCTTGCCCATGCTTACTGAAATAATGACTCTGAAATTGCTTAAATGAATGGGAGAAAACAAAAACTGTCATCTTCAAATCACACCAATCAAAACAAAGGGTTGTGACAGGAATACCAATGGACTAAGATAACTTCAGAAACTCATTCCGCCCCAGTGCAATGGGCTACACAAAGCCAAGAAAAAGGAAGGGAGCAGGAAGAGAGAAAACAGACCCGAGCTTTCAGCTCCTTAGTGTCTAAATTCTGTTGTACATAGAATGGTCCCTTCAAAAGAGAAGGCTTCATTTCTCCAAGCATATAAAGAAGTCCACCTTAGTTGCAAGAAACAGGACTTTTCCTTCTTCTCACTACCATGACTGATCACTCTATTAAGTGACAACAAGAACAGAGATCAATTTGTTCTTAGCTTGCCCGTTTCCCTGATCTATCTGAACGAGGCCACCAAAAAAGCAGAAATAGCTGGGAGACCACACACAGCACTCTGTGCCAGTGACTGGCAGGCTCAGAAGCACCTTCTTTTTTGCTGCAGAGGGAACCAAGAGAACCCACATGGGTTTTGGGAATTAATTTGAGTTTGGGGTTTCTGAGAGTAACACTTCTGAAGGGAGAGTGGGACTCTAACACACCTGAGACTCCAACCCAAGCTTAGTCATGATTACTTAGATTAGTCAGGTTTCCCTTTTGTTTCATGGGGGAAGGCCAGAGTGTGGATTTCCCTACCTGCACTTTTTGATTAGTATTGTTTTGTTGGATTTTCATGTATCCTGAACCAAAGAATGAACTGCTATTTCTACATTTATGCTTCGCGAACAATAAACAACTTTTACTTCATCAGAACGTCCATTTATTGGAAGAGGGGGTAAGACAAGAGTTAAGCCGTCAGCCACACACTACCACATAAATATTAATCTTAACTCTCCCAATTATTGTCTGGGCTCTGTACAATTCAGGTAAGCCTCAGGTCCCTGCAGGTCTTTGCAGGATGACACTTAGGTGACCTGAACTCAAAGTCTTGGATTCTACTCAGAGCAGGCCGGTAATAGGAAGCTCTGAAAGGAATGGGGAGGCCAAGGCAAGGGTCAGGCCAAAACCTGTCAAACCATGCATAAAGATGTGGTGTATATGACTAGGATGGAGGGGGGGGGGGAGAGAGACCTTTCTGTGGCCAAGTTGTGACAATGAAGCAGGCTGGTGTGCTGAAGCAACTTGGTTCCACTACACTTCTGTTTCCAGATCACTAAGATCTTCAGGAAAGGCACTATTATCTGTGCTCTAAAGCAGAGCTCCCCAACCTTTTTTTTGCACCATGGACTGGTTTTATACTAAACAATTTTTCCATGGACCAGTAACTGGGGGTGGTGGAAGGAGCTGCCCGGTAGCTCAAAAGCAAGGAGGAGGAGCCCAGCCACCTGCCAGCCACACTGTTCTGACTCAGCCAGTGAGGTATCACACTGCACATAGGCAGGGAGCCAGAGCCCTGTCATAGTTAAGCAATGTGGAGGAGGGCCACCTGCTTATCTGGTGTGTCTGAAGCCTGTGCTCTCGCTCCGGGCAGATCTAGTGGATCATGTTGTGGGCAGAAGGCTGCCATCGAGGCTCCCAGCACCACCCACCCCTGAGGCCCGGTTCAGAACAGCCCGTAGCCCAGTATCGGCCCACAGCCTGGTGGTTGGGGACCCCTGCTTTAAAGATTATTTGGTAGCAAAGCAGAGAAGGAGTGTACAGTAGGATGAGGAATCCACGTTGGGACTTGGCAGGACAACCTGGCCAGAGTTATTCTTACTCTATACATTCCATGGTTCAAGCATGGCACTGTAACCAGTGGTGGACTTCAGTAGGTTTGCATCGGTTCGCCAGAACCGGTAGCAGAAAGTCTGGCTGGCCCCCCTTCTGCCCATCCAAGTTTTGAAATAATGTAGTCCTAATTTGGGTGCAACGCAGGGTTTTCCCCCTGGCCATGCCCCACCATACCACACCCACAGAGTTGGTAGTAAAATATTCTGAACCCCACCACTGACTGTAAGCGAATGTGTGGTGCTGGCATAAACCAAGATACAGAGAATTTTTTAGCAGTTTTGCCCAAGGTTGAAGCATTATTACCATAGCAGGATAATCTGGCCACAGGGGCATACTTTAAAAAAAATTATGTAGTGCCCTTAAGGAAGGAGAGGGTTGGACAGGCATCCAAAAATTACTCCGGAGAAATACTGAGTATTTTTCTCCTTCTGCCCCTGGACTTAGTTCCTTAGATCTTCCCATGCTATGTAACATATCAGGCAGCTCTGCCCCTGGAGAAAGGTAAAGGTTTCCCTTGCTCAAAAACCAGTCGTATCTGACTCTAGGGGTCAGTGCTCATCTCTGCTTCAAAGCCGAAGCGCCAGCGCTGTCTGCTTCTGCAGACGTTTCCGTGGTCATGTGGCAGGCATGACTAGACACCGGAGCGCATGGAACGCTGTTACCTTCCCACCGAAGTGGCCCCTATTTATCTGCTTGCAAGTTCTTGCTTTGATACCCAACCTGAAATCTGTACCCAGCTGGGATTTTGTTGGGTTTGGCAAGGAAGCCCTTCCTGTGGATCCTCTCTCAGAAGAACTGCAGCCAAAGGCAGAAGGTGATCCCTCAGAAGGGGAGAAAGTCCATGACAGCACTCAAGGCTCTGCAGCCCATCGAGGTCAATGGGAAGGTAAATCCAGTCGTATCTGACTCTAGTGTCCGGTGTTCATCTGTTTACAGCTGTCTGCATTTGCAGATGTTTCCGTGAACACGGGGCAGGCATGACTAGACACAGGAGAGCACCGGATGCTGTTACCTTCCCCACCGAAGTGGTGCCCTATTTATCTACTTGCAATTTCTCGCTTTTGTCAGGAGCTGGGGCAGAGGGCGGGAGCTCACCGGGTCCTGCAGGTCTCGACCTGCCGACCTCCCAGCGGTCCAGTCCAGCGCCTGAACCGTCACTCCATGGTCGCCCCCACAAAACTAGCCACCCGAGGAGGTCAGGAAGAGAGCGCCCCCGGGTTGAGGAGGGGGAGGGAGCGCCGCGTCCAGCCCAGCCCCGGGAGGGAGGGAGGGAGGCGGGCCAGGCGGGGCGGCCGGAGCCGGGCTGGCTGCCACTCACCCTTGACGGCCCGGTCACAGGTCCCCGGCCGCGGCGTCCCCTCCTTTCCGGACATCGCCGGGCGCTCCGTCGCCTTCCCGGGCCCGCCTTAGCGCTCTCCTTTCCGGGGCCCGGCCGGCGCGAGGAGGCGGCAGGAGGAGGAGGAGGCTAGAGATGGCCGCCAGCAGCAGCAGCAGCAGCAGCAGCAGCAGCCTCGGCCCGAAGGAACAACATGGCGGCGAAGGCAGAGGCGGCTGAGGCAACAGAGGCTGAGGCAACAGCAGCAAAGGCGGCGGCCTCGACACTGGGGCGGGCGAACGTCCGTGTGTGAACCGTCATGCACCGCGCTCACACACACACACACACACACACACACACCCCGGCCACGAGGAGGCTGGAAAAAGGACCTGCTCGAAACTCTTCCCCTCAGCTTCTCGCCCGTGGGAAAGATCGAGGTTGGGGAGAGTCACAAGCCTCGGCACCCCATGCCTGTAGGAATGGTTTTCACGTGTCCTCCAGGACAGTTCATACTTGGAATAATAATAATAATAATAATAATAATAATAATAATAATAATAGTAGTAGTAGTAGTAGTAGTAGTAGTAGTAGTAGTAGTAGTAGTAGTAGTAGTTGTTGTTGTTGTTGTTGTTTGGAATAGTAGCCATGTTAGTCTGTGGTTCATGCATATCAGAAAACAAAATTTAAAAAAACACAACAAAACAACAACACTGTAGCACTTTAAAGACTAACTGCTATATTTTTATTGTTTCGCTTTCGTGGATCAAGTCCACTGACAAAGCGTCAAACTTACAGGCATGGTTTTTATGCACCGAATCCAGGGGTCAAAAAGGGAGAAGGGTGAGTTCCGACCAGCAAGCACAGTAATCTATTGTTGCTGACGGCTGTGGGAAGCTATATTGTTGTGCTTGTAATATGTTGTTGTTGTTGTTGTTGTTGTTAATTGTTGGATGCATTACATTAGCTACTGTGGCCATTTTTACTATGCTACATTGTAAAATTACAGATATATTTGCTAGTCTTCTTGCAAATCAGTAGCACACGGCTTAGCCATATTTGTTCAGTTCTATTAGAGTTCTAAATGTTAATAGTTTTATTTCTCTTTTATATTAGTTTTTTTTAGATATTAATTTTGTATGACTTATCGTTACAACAGTAAACATGCCACTTTGTTTAATTTATTTACTGATTTTGTATATTTTAGCTGTTCTGTTATACTAATAGTTATGTGACATCATGTCAATTCCAACTTATAACCCTTTCCAGGATTTTCTAGGTATAGAATACTCAGAAGTTGTTTTTTCTATTCCCTTCTTCTAGGGTCAGTCCAGGACTGTGCAGCGTACACTACAAAGGCTACACATGTTGAGTTTTCTCCTGAGATCTACAGAGGAGAGCTGAATTCCCAACCTTGGCTCCGTGGCCAAATATGAACTCATTGAGCTATTCACCCAGTTCATTTTGTTACTGTGTCTCAGAACAAAATTACGTACCTTGTTATGGCATATTACAGGGGTTAATGCTGGGGTATAAATCAAAGGGCATAAAACTACAGAAGAGAGCTGCTAAGAAGTCAACATCATGTTCTTTGTAGTTCACCAAGTGATGCAACTAGCGTATGGCGAGGAAGAAAAATGTCGACCTTCTAACTATGACAATTCCCTGTTGCAATTTATGTTACTTATTTTTGCTGGCATCCCCAAGTAACAGGATACTATTCAATTAAAATAAACGAATCAAGTTTCTGTTATGATGGTATCAAGCTGAGATAAGGGACGATTTCCCCCAGAAGACGGTTTGATTTTACCTAGCAATGGCCTTCGTTGGCATCAGTAGATTGCTTACTACATATTGCAGTACATACGTATACATAGCTCCATAAATTCACATTATGACAGTCCTGTAGAGACAAGAACGTTCTGATGCCAAGCATTCTGGCTCAAGCATCTTGCATTCAACAAGGACATGGTTTTCACTTGTTGTTGTTGGCTGGTTCCAATATAATATCAACAGCAAGTGCTTAATGGAGTATCTGGCGTGTGAACAACATCCTGCCCACAGGCTCTGCCAAGGTTTAGGCAGACCTGTGGAGAGCCTGCCTGATAATCAGTGATTCTGGTGGAGAGAAAACCATCCACTGCAAGGAATTCCTTGACTAATGCAAGTGTCCCAGGGGAAAAAATCACATCACTCTGGATCTGTTATTTGTGACCACCTCACCTTCTTTGGAATTTTTCCTTGAACTGCTTGATACAGAACATTTCGAAGAATCTTTTTGACTTTTAGAACGACATTAAGTATAAACTCAGGAGTTATTTCAATTCCACTTTCTTGGCACCTCTGTCTCAGAAAAAGTAGGGGAATTAGTTGCCTAATTTTTACAACAACAAAAAAACCAGGATATAAAATCTGGGCATTTACTTGGGTTTCATTGCCACAGCATTGAAACTGCCCAGTCACAAGAAAATGTAGGAGGAACCCCACTAAGTGTACAGAGATAGTTGGTCTACCAGCATCATGCTATCCACCTGAAGATGTCACTCATATCCAGATCTCATCCAACATTTCACTGCCTGCCATTAGGCACAGGTTGTCCAGTGATTCCATTGTATAGCTTTACCTGAGGTAGAGAGGCATTTGAAGAACACCTAAATAGCTATGGAAAGTTTGAAATGGAGGGGGACCGTTATGATTTCTTATCCAAATCATCCAGTACATTTCAATGCTTGTACTTTTGACTGGAAAAAAAAGGTTAATTAATTTTTTAAAAAAACAAACAGCTCTATTGTGGATTGTTTTATTTATTTTTTACATTGAACATGCGACAATGAACAATAGCACTGAAACCGAAATGTCTGTAGATGCCAGTTATGGCAATGCTTCCACTGGAAAACTGTCCCTGGATCGGCATTCTTTGCTCATGATCACACGTGCCTTGGTCACCTCCAGACTCGATTATTGTAATGCGCTCTACATTGGGCTGCCCTTGGCGACCATTCAGAGGCTTCAGCTGGTCCAGAATGCAGCTGCTCGAGTTGTGATGAGGTGCAGACGTTATGCTCATGCCTCACCACTTCTCTGGGAGCTGCACTGGTCCCCAGTGTGCCTCCAGGTGCAATTCAAGGTGCTGGTTATTACCTTTAAAGCCCTATATGGTAGTGGGCCAGAATACTTAAGAGACCGCATTACCCCGAGAACATCTGTCTGTCCCACTAGAGCAGACCGGAGAGGCTCTCTAGTCATACCTTCAGCTAAAGAGGCTCATCTCTAGCACGAGGAGGAGGGCCTTTTTTGTGTCCGCTCCAGCCCTATGGCACCTCCAGATGGCATTGCTGCCCTTTAGGAAAGGAGTGAAGACCTGGCTGGCGGGGCATGTGTGGGGAGTGGGCCAGACGGCCAATTCGGTCGCCTGGCTCTTTTAAATATTCCACCTCTCTCCTCGGTGTTTTTAACTTGAATTTTAATTTTTATGTATGTGTTTTGTTTTTAGTTGTAAAGCTGCCCCGAGTCTTCGGAGGAGGGTGGGGTACAAATTAATTAAATAAATAAAAACTTGATTTGTAGAAATCTGTATTAGTTTAGCAGAGTGCTTTCTAGCTTTCTACATTATGAAACCCTTTGCACCTTGACAGTTACAGAAGACTGTGAGCAGACTCATGGGCCAGGCCTGCTGGCTTTCAGCATCACTTTGCAAGAGCGGCTAAGGTAGTCTGGAACATAACGCCAACACATCTGCAGCAAAAAAAAAGACAGTGGTGGACTATGCAATAAAACCTGCCTTGCATTAATGGTGGTTTTTATTGAGGAAGTCACAATACTTGGAACTGTGTGCCTTCTCTCACATCTTGTGCATCACAGTTGAGAAAACTGAGGAATTAACTGGGGTTTACTTCAGGCTGCTTTAGATGGTTTCTTTGCAAAACCTTTTTAGGGTAAGTTGGTTCCCCCTCAGTATAGCGTGAGTTTCAGCTCCCCGGGGCGTAAGCCAACTTTGCCACCCCCATGGGTGGTACCTAGGATGCCAGTGCCTGCTCCTACTAGGAGCTTCTGGGAATTGTAGTCCAAGAACACCCATAGGCCCAAAATGTGCTGCCCAGGGGGGCGGTGCCCCCCCTGCCTCCCCCCCACTATGCTACTGTTCCCCCTGCCCTTTCCAGGTTCATCCCTAGTAGTTTCTGCTTTCTGTTCTGATTTTAACCATTTCAGAACACCTTGTCACTTTATTACTATGGAAGATTACCATATATACTCTAGTATAAGTCGGGTTTTTTAGCCCCCCCCTCCCCAAATGAGGTCCAAAATTGGGACTTGACTTACACTTGGGTCAATGTAAACATTCAAAAACATACCCACACAAATGTCTAAATTAATTAATTTTGCCCTATTTTCATGTATTTTAATTACTGAAATTCATTACCAGCTGCTGCATTTTCCTAGTTTTAGAGGTCCAAATTAGGTGCCTTGACTTATATTCGGGACGAATAGTCGAGTATATACGGTAAGTCTTTCTGCATTTACAGGTTCTCTGAGAATCCTTTGTTTGGTATAAGTATCACTGCACTGTCTCTGGAATGCTCTTTTTTGTTTCCAGAAATTGGAGTCTTCTGCCACATCTTATTCACCAATTCCCCAAGGCTTTTGAACTTTCTGATAAGAGACAGGTCCTCTCCTTAACTACATTGTTTTGATAAATGCTTATCAAATGTGGCCAGTATCCTTGCACGAACATCTTTGTGATATTCTTAAGCAAGATCATCATCCAGAAGAATGAAGTAACAATGTGCCTTGGTCTTGCTGGATTCGAGTAAGCATGGAGGCCAAGAACAGCCATCAACAAAGCTCAGATTGTTTCTGGCAACACTGAAAGTCACAAAATGGATAAATTTCGTAAGACAAAAGAAAAGCTGTTACTTCTATCTACTTTTACTAATGAGGATGAGGAATAATACTCCTGTGATTCTCTCCCCCCCCCCTCCTCATTCTCTTTCCTGAACTCCAGATAAGGGTTAGGAAACTTGCAGGACAGGTGGGTGGAATCACCTTTCCCCCTCAACAAATTAAGCAGTTCTCTTCTAAGCTAAGGTTTTAGGAATGAAGCTGTTAAAATGGATTAAAATAATGTATAATTAAGGTCAAGTCATCTCCTGTTTCACCTAGATTGGCTGGTACAGCCCCCTCCTGAAGGTCCTGGGGCTGGTAGGGAGGGACACCCAAAGTTTGGTCATTCTTGATACAGGAAGTCAAGACTGTATTGAAGTAAGTAGTCTGGCCCATTTAGCTTTTAAACAAGCTTTAAAGATCAGTGTTGGACATGATTTGAAGCAGCAGCCCATGCCTACCTTTGCGTCCTGGCACTTTGGGACCATAATTGATTTCACTAAATTCATAGGCTGTCTTTTAAAAAAACCCACAGTGTTTGCTTATTCCAAAATGTATTAAGCACTCATTTTAGACCAGTGGTGCCCAAACTAAGGCCTGCAGGCCGGGTGTGGCCCCCGACACCAATTCATTCAGCCCACGAAGCCCTCATCACTCCTGGAAGCGGAAGTAAAACGCACCCATACGGGCACATTTTACTTCCGCTTCCAGGAGCGACGAGGGCTTCACGGGACGGATGAATTGGCGTCAGGGGCCACACCCGGCCCCCAGGCATTAGAGACCGGCTCCCTGAACCACATGATTGGCCCACGGCCCAAAAAGTTTGGGCACCCCTGTTTTAGACCTACACTAGGAATGATCATGGCAGAATTGAGAACTGAATCCAGGGCTTTCATAGTCTAGCCCTCTTGAGACTATGCTGGCCCTTGCAGAATAAACATCCAGGCACGTATCAGCAGAATCCTTAACATGAAAAAAAAAAAAAAATCCAGATCAAGGGGATGTGATTCTCTTTTAAAAGAGAACTTTAAGTATGTTAACATTCATTGAAAAATATATAGGTAAAGGTCACCCTTGCTTGAAAGCCAGTTGTACCTGACTCTAGGGTTCAGTGCTCATCTCTGTTTACAGCCAAAGAGCCAGTGCTGTCTGCATTTGCAGGCGTTTCCATGGACATGTGGCAGCCATGCCTCAACACTGGAATGCACAGAACACTCTTTACTTTTCCACCAAAGTGGTCCCCTTTTATCTACTTGCAATTTCTTCCTTTCGAACTGCTAGGTTGGTAGGAGCTGGGACAGAGACAGGCACTCATTCCGTCATGCAGTACTTAGGTTTTCAACTGCTGACCTTCTGCCTCCCAGTCAATGCCTTAACCACTTGAGCCACTGCAGATACCTGTATAAGTGAACCCTAACAATAATTTTACACTAAAGCTGTAAAATCTTATAGCTGTAAAAGCTGTTTCACATATAGGAACAAGAGCTAAGTATCTTCATTACTGAACACTTGAATCCATCTTAAGAAAACATACAATTTTAGTTTGCTGACTTTAGTTTCACAATGCACAGCTTGTGGGTGTGTTTACTATTAAGAAGGTGCTCAAAATTGCTTGATTTCTTTATTAAAGTAGCCACTCATTAGCTCATCATAAAAGTCACACATATTTTACTATTACATGTTTTATTATTATATGAATCTCACCTGCCTGTCTATGAGGGATACCTCCTCTGAAGGACTAGTGACTTGATATTGCAACCTTGCCATCAACAGGATAAGGTAAATACCCCCTCCTCCAGAGAAAACTTCAGTCCATCTTGACCCTATGTTGGTTAAGGCTAAAATATTATGTCACCTCTGAACATCCTTATTTTGGAGTGGTTTCGTTGTATGTGGTATTAAATGTTTTATCCTTTGACACATAGAAAACAGGTACCCCTTTTTAAAGGAGACATTAGATAACATTTCTACTAATGCTGTACAACAACATAATATTTTTGGGAAAATAAGCCTTGAAAATCTCATAGTTCCAAAATAAATAATGGTTTCTCATACAAAGTCACTCAGCTATAACAGCAGCAACTGCTAAAAAGGACCCGGAGTAACATGCTTATTCGGTTAGCCCGCGCTATACAATGTGGAATACAATAAGATACAAGAGGAATTTTCCTTTAAAAATTGCTGCTTGGAGCTTCGGAACACACTGTAAGCTTGAAAATATCTTCTATTTTGAAATTAACGAAGGGAGTTAGAGTTCGGGAGGTGTAAGCCGAGCCGGACAGGCCGATCCGCGGCCGAACGGGACTTCTAAAAACTGTGGAAGATCATATTAAATTCATTATAGAAGATGGAAAGAGTGCAGTGAGGTTGCGAGGCGGGAGCAGTGGCAGAAAGGACAGTGGAGTAGGAGACGTGGCGATTGTCGGAGTAAGTGCAGAGGGAGAGTGAAACTAATGGCGGCGGAAGGAGGTGGTGAAATCGAAAGTTAGAAAGCCAGAAGACAGAGCGAGAAAGTTGTAAGTTTGAAAGAACTACGATCTCCTGAATGAGTGTTAAATAACAAGATTCCACAACAGCCTTTTTAAACACACAAGATTTGTTGTAATGCCACAGAAGCATAGATAGATGGTGGTGGTGTAGATCCAGACAGGGATAGAACTAAATGATAAAACACTTAATGCCAAGGAGAAAGGTTAGTGTGTACAAATGTGAGAGCTAATGAGCGTGCAGGAACTGTGCAGCAGTTTTTGGATCAATGCTTGCAACATGTTTAAAAAAATCATATACCACCCAATAAACAGAGATATTTCATAAATTTATTTGAAAAATACTTACAAAGGCAAGTATATTGAGCCTAAAATAGTTAAAAGTGATTCTGTGTTTACAGTGTTATAACTAAGTGTGCAGTCTTAACAGTCTTTGCAACCAGAAGCACTGTTAGTCTATTTTGAAAAAGTGAGAGATGATCTGGTTTATACATGAGCTATGTCTTCTTTCTACCTTTTCGCTAGCACCTACAGCAGTTATCTGTGCCTAACATTTCAGCACAAAAAAAAGATACATTTGCCTCATTTAATTCATAAGCACTGACAAATTTTTAACCTAGGGGAGCACAGAAAGTTTGTTAGTCATCCTCTACCACCTAACAAAAAAAAATAACAACTCAAAAACGGAACAGTAGACTGGTGTATGGGTTTACTAGTGCCACTTTACACAAGTTAATCCTTTAAAATGCAACTTGCAGTCAGCAACAGAGGATTTCTCTTTTCGATCCATATACAAATCTCACTCTCCATACATTACTAGTGAGCTCTGAACCCATTTCCTGTGGAAAGAGGCTGCAAATGGGAGTCACCAAAAAACATTTCTGGTAGACAGTGATTCAGCAGTACAGAAACAGAAACACAGTGCAATTAGCTTCCACTAATTTTATAGCTACTTTTTTCAAGACGAGACTGGCACAGATACTGACTGAAATGAATCTTGCTGTCTTCTGATCATCTACACTTGAGTAACAAGAGTTTAGACAACCTGTTCATACCGGAGCAATCAGAACGGAAAGGCTGACACCTCACCAGCCACTATTGTGCAGAGAAGCAGCAGCTCCACAACCCAACATCTTACGGTGCATCTCAGAAGTGGATGAGTAAGTCCCATCCATTGTGCACACGGGCAAAATCCGCCTTGCTCCAAGCTGAGGGGCATAGCTATTTTGCCGCCAGTCTTCATCTGGTGGCATATCTACCCTCCTAGGACCTGGAGGCTTAGCCTGTGGGGGAGGCACAGGGCAACCTTCAGAGCTAGCTATGTCTCTGGAAGCCCCATGTGATGATATACAGATGGTACTGTAATTAGCGCCAAATGGTAGCCTACTGTCCTCACGCTTTCCTTGCTGATAGGGCTGTTGGATTAAATGATCCTGTGATCCCCTGCTTTTCTGAGCAGCATATCCCCAATGTTCTGCTTGTCTGTCTGGTAATGCTGCTGTTTGTCTGGCAGTGTGACTCATCTGGAGCCTGTGGTCAGAGGTGTTTGCAGCTTCTTCAGCTCCTAAATGCTTATTAAGAAGTTTCTGTCCTTGAGGAGACAAGCCCTGCTGCTTGTAAGTGAAGCTCCCATAACTCAAGGCCACCCCTGGGTTGTCTTCACCTTGGAAAGTTTCACCCCTGTCAGACACAGCCAGAACTTTTTGGATGTTCTTCTGATTTCCTGGGGAAAGAACAGAATATAATACTATTTTCTTTATACCCGTTTGAATGATAAAAGCAATTATACACAAGAAATATATGTACCAATTTACTATCAAAAGGTCTAAACCTTGATGTTGAACACTACCTACATCCTTGCTTAAGCCCATTGTGTTTAATCAAACAGCTGCAGAAATGGTTCGAGACTATTATTCAAGAATCAGGAACTCAGGAATAGTATCTGACTAGCTCATGAATTTTCCGCCAGAATTTTTTTCTCTATAAAAGTGCATACCTGAGAAACGTCAGGAACTAGTTAAGTATGGGGGAGGGGAAATATTTCATTAATTGCCCTAAGCCAGTCTCCTGAATATTATATACCCCATATTTAAGATTCATTAATGCCCTGGTGTTTATATGCCAACATGTTATATGCCCGTACTGTATTTTTAGCTACAATTTGGGTTGTTGGTCTTCATACCATTGGATCTTGGCTTTGGTAATCTGTCCTTGCCTTTAAAAGGTTCTCATTCAACAATCTTCTTTCAGTCACAATAAATGACAGTTTACTTCAATCCAAATGGACCTGTCATTGCTGTTCTGGTAAAGAAGATCTAGACCAGTGTTTCTCAACCTTTGGTTTTTGGACTTCAGTTCCCAGAAGCCTATGTCAATTCCCCAAAGCATGGATCAGCCAATGTACTGACTTAGGCTTCTGGGAATTGATGTCCCCCCTGCGGGGCGTGGGCCCGACATTGGGAACCACCGATCTAGATATATTTTATGCATCTATCAAAATAACAATGAAGAATGAACGGCAATCATTCCAGCTTTTATGAATGATACTATCTTGATAATAGTTCCCTGATCTTGTGGGACCTTTAGTTCGGGCATCTAGGCATTGAAGAGTTGAGGCTGATGACCACATGGCCAGTCTGTTGTTCACCCAATTAATACTGAGAGAGATTTACATTTGGTCTTCTCATTGCTGAAGGAACTAAGGATTCTGGATCTCTTAGACAGGTCCCACTTAGCCAAATCTGTTTTCACAAGGTCTTTGGGAAATCTTGTTTTAGCAGCTGTCAAGAACTAGCTTCCCTAGTAAAGCCATGAATCTCAAAGTAGGCTTCACACAATCCTCACAAGGTCTCTTCTTTACGTTAAACCGATTCCTCTTTTGAATAGTCATGAGAATTTAACTTTCAGAGATCACAAATGAGAGTTACACCACAGGAAAGTTAGGGTGGTGTTAGCTGAGGTTAGAATTCTGCTCCTGTTCCCTCTGAAATGTATATAGTCACAAAGAATGTCTGTCTGGTGGCTGTGGGGCCCAATTTATTACTCAGCCATGCCATTCCCTTCTCTTCTGCTTGGCATTTGGAAAAGAATTAAATAGTGAAAGGGGCTCAATAGTTCTGGATAAAGAGAAGCTGTGATAAGCAGTGACTATGTCTTCCGCAGCAAAAAGGACAAGGAGTCACACACGGTTCCACCGAGTTATTTCTGAATAAATATAGGTGGAAATCCTGTTGTATATTATGGAAAGTCATTCTAGAATGGATTCTCTGTATCAGTGGAGGCTTGGCAAGTTCCTTTTTGGAGCAATGTTCCAAGTTTGCAGGCTTTGCTTTCTGAGTTGGAGGAGATTTTATATATACTGTATATTATTTGCCTTCTCTCTTTCTACTTCACCTGAGCTCAAATATATGTATCTTCCCACAAGATTTAAAATGAGATTTAAATACAGTAGATCTTTACATGCATAGAATAAAACTGCAAAGGCCTAGACAAGACAAACGACAGACAATAGGAACAGTCAGTGCATAGTAATAAGCACTTATCAATACATAATCTACGTGGCAATCTCTTCTGCTTAATGATACAATTTATGTTACACCAATGTAATAAATTGCAAATAGATACTATAGGTTTAACCAAACTTAAGAGATGTGCCATTTTGCCAACCTTTTAAGTAAATAGCAAGCATGTAACAAGTCAGAAATGCCATGCACATAGAGAAAGCATCTTAGTTTTTGTACGTGTATAAACAGTTGAGAAAGTACAAGTCCTGCTTTTTATCCCAATTGTAGAAATGACCAGTGCCAGAGGCTAGATCAAAACCTGCCTCTGAATACATAGCCTTACTTTCTTCCACAGGAGTGAATGGCCATCATTCATTTCTAGATGATAAAGCAAGGCACTTGAGAACAATTCTGGGCTAGAATCAAAAACTAGTGCTCCTCATACTGAGTAGCTAACTAATTTACAGAGTGGCCTTTCAGTTCCTTTTTGGGAGGAATAAAGATGAGGGCAGCAGGTTCTGCTGAAGGCATCTCTGGTGTTATGCCAAAAGAGGATATACCTTCCTTGCCTCAAAAAGGAGCTGAAAGAAAAAGGAAGTGGGAACAGGTTCGGAAATACGTACCAGCATTCGTTCTTGTTTCTCTATAGCAATGTGTCTAATGATAGATCAGATAGTAAAGAATGGGAACGGGTAAGGCAGATTGGGAAAAAAATATCTGGAATTCTCCGTATGTCAAAAGCACAATGTGACTTTTTTCCCCATAAAGATTTTTTTTAAAATAAAGGATAGACACAGCCACCTCAAGACATACCACTTAATTTATGAAAAGAGTAGTAAATTGTGCCAGCTTAGCCAAGGCAAACAGGCCATTCCCTTACTTTACATCCTCACACAGCACAACACTGGTCATGCAGCATGCTATATACCACAACATATGGAAGAATGCATAATTTAATTGTTCAGTTAAAGGAATCAAACCATGACAATATCAGACAAGTGCAGACGAGAAAGCAGATAGAACAAGAGAGAGCACCACAGATTTCATCTCCTATGTGAAGACTACAACGATTACCTGAGTGGCTATGGGTCTTGCCCACCATGCTAGGCACTGGTGCATCATGGGAGAAGTGCGGCAGTTGGGTTGAAAAGTGCCGGGGATCAAAGGGTAACACAGGAGGAGAACCGTGAGGGGAAATGAGGGAAGTGGTGCTAGAAGAGCGGTGTTTGGCTTCCACTGGCATTTTCCTCTCATTGGACATTTCCTTTTGACAGAAGGGAAGAGGGAGACAGAATAAAAAAAAAAGAGTGATGATTAAAGAGGGAACGGGAGAAACACAGAGTTGGTCAAACAGGTGGGAGAGAATGCAAAAATGAGAAAACTGATGAGGAGGTACCTGCCTGTAAACAGAAATAATATGTACATGCAGCCATTGCATTTTCCGGACCCCTTTTTATAAAAGGGCAAGATTGAAAGAAACATGTTTTATTGCTATTTTAGCACAAGGATTTGCTATTTTTTAAAATGTAACTTAACTTACACAGATACCTGCAAATGAGTAAAATTGAAAACAACCTTTTAAAAAACCTGCACCATAATCTATACCTAAAGCTACACAACGTATGTCATAATTGCAAATTTACACAGATGAGTACATGAGGATAAATAAAGAAGGTACCAGGAGAAGAAAAGTAAGTCTCAAAGAATGCTGAAGTGGAGAGACATCAAAGCATTAACAGAAGCACATTTTTCCCCAGGTGGGAATGCCGATCTAGCAAGGTTCCTGAACAGAGTACAGGTAAATAAACAGACCGTACTGACATGAATGTAGTGTATGATATTTGCAGTAATATGAAATACTTAAACCATGATTATCAGAAGGCTAGAAGTTTTATCATAGGAAACTCCAGGCTCCTCTTTAAAAAGATTAATAAGTATAAAGCATGATTATTACATTCAGTCAATATTCACACAAAGATTTAACACACATAAAATAAATTATTTATATCCCACTTTTCACCTAGAAAGTCCTTGAATGCCTTCCAGATGAATCAAAATAAAAGAGTCTCTGCCCTCAGGCTTACAAGCTAAAAGAGGACAGAATGACAAAAGAAAAAGGGACATGAAAACAAGAAATCCAAACCAGATCATGGAAATTATTATTTTTTGCAGTACAACTCCCATAAGCTTCTAGTGTTAAGAAATACAGCAATGTAGATTATCTTAGTCTCTAGTGACACATCCTTACACTTTATGATAGTTTGTTGCCCTTCCGATTCTCAGTCTTCTGATTTCTTAGCTGTAGTCTCCATTTTCATTATGACTGAACCAACAGGTATACAAAATCTTTCATTATTTCAATTGTTTTCACTGGGAATGTTAAAGTTGTGTAGGTCTTCTGTAGTCATGACTTTTGTTTTCTTAATGTCAACTGCAGTCCTGGTTTGGCACTTTCATTTCATTGAAAGTTGTTTTAAGTTAGTACTGCTTTCTGTCAGTAGGACGGTGCCATCAGTATATCTTAAATTGTTGATGTTTCTTCCACCAATCTTAATTCTTCCTTCATCTGATTCTAGTCTGGCTTTCTGTATGATATGTTTCATGTACAGGTTAAACAGATAATGGGATTAAATGCATCCTTGTCTCACACCTTTGCCTATACAAAACCACAACACAGGCTATTCATAAGGAAAATCAAATTTCTTTCAGAACAACCCATAGATTTTCATGATTACACAGTAAAAAGCTTTGCTGTAGTCTATAAAGCACATACTGATCTTCTTCTCAAATTATTTGGTATGCTTTTGTATCCATCAGATATTTGCAATATGATTTCAAGTGCTTCTTCCTTTGGGAATCCAGCTTGAACAACAGGCATTTCTTGCTCCATATAAGATATTTGATTCCTATCTGGAAGGTGTTCAAAAGCCTTTGTTGCGACATCTTCCTTGCATGGGAAATTAAACTAATGGTCCTATTGTTCATGCGCTCCTTGCCATCTCCCTTCTTAGAGGCTGGGATGTATATTGAGTATTTCCAGTCGGTGGGCCACTGTTTTTCCTCCAGGTTTGTTGGCATTTTGACAGATTTAGTTTCTAGTCCTTGAAATAATTTTATTGATATCCCATGCAATTTATTTCTTCCTAGTACTTTTAGAGCAGATTTCAGTTCACTTTCTAGAACTGCAGGCTTTTCATTTTAGGATTTTTCTTCAAAGGAGTCATCACCTTTTTATTTCTTCTGTATAGATCTTTAGTATACTGCTTCTTCCTTCTCTTTATTTTTTTCTGATCAGATTGTGTGCTTTTCAGTTGGTCATTCAGCATGTCTACTCTAGACTGAAATTTCCCTTTGATTTATTGGATCTTCTGGAAAAGATATCTTGGGTTTCCCTGTTTTGTTCTCCTCTATTTCTTTGCATTGGTTATTGTAAAAGTTATCTTTGTCTCTGTGTGCTAGTCGCTGAAAAATCTATGTTGATTGTCCCTAAAGCAGCTGCCCATTGGTAACAAAAGATATAAATGGACAAAGAGACAGTGTATCTCATCAACCTATGAATGAAGAATTATGGCCAAAAAGCTTGACGACCCCATCTAATTTTGTTCTTTTCATTTAACCAAATTTTATTGTAAATTCAAATATACAAAATGGACACCAAATGGTAAGAATTAGAAAACCAGGAAGGAAAAGTATTTAATGTTTTACAAACCATGTAAGACAGAATCTCCATATGTTAATACCATTTAAGTAATCATCACATGTAATATTTCTTAACTCATTTTCAAATGTGCCAATCATTGAGTAGTTACAGCAGTACAATCCACACAAGAGGGAAATATCCATAGACCTGGAAGAAATCCAGAATTCACTAAGTTTAACAAAATAAAAAATGAATTCTAACAAGGAACCAGACTGTTGCCGTTCAGGAGGTACCAGCTGCAGCATGAAGCAGGCATATATTAAAGGAACACCTGTTTAACCAGTTTTCCAAACTAACTGTTGCGTACTCAATTTTAAACTTTTGATTTTAAATGTTGTAACCAATGCTCTAATATTTCATGTGTCAATATTTACATTTTAGATTTTTGAAATTATTATTATTATTATTATTATTATTATTATTATTATTATTATTATTATTATTATTATTATTATTATTATTATTATTATTATTATATTCAATTTATATGCTCAATGTCACTTTGAGATATTATTAATTATAGGAAAAGTAGAAATAAATAAAAGTAGAAATAAATTATCTAATGACCAGAATAAAACAGTATGACAAACTCTCTGGTTTCCTGATCTAAAGCAGTTTAATGTCTTGCCTGAACCATGATTAATTTGTTAAATAGGTGATAAGAGTAAGAGGGACATTTTATGAATAGCTGTATTTCTTATACTAGCTTTTTCATATACCACCAGTGGTTCCCAATTAGTTTTTTCTACGTAGCACTTCAAGAAAGACCTCAAACTTGCGTACCCCTTATTGCAGGAACATTAAATATTGCGTACCCCTTATTGCAGGAACATTAAATAAAAAATGAAATCAGGTGTATTTTATATTTATTATCATCAAAAGACATTCTAATGACAGAGAACACATGTTTCATTAATGTGACAAATGTGCACGTTGACAATGGCGAGCAAATAGGCGGGAACGGGGGCGCCCGCAATCGAGTGATGCAAGAAGCGGGAGGCACGGGAAAAACCGCCGCCGCAGGAGAAAGTGCTTGATGCATACGATTGAGTTACCTACTGATTGTTTAATTAAATTGAATAATTTTTTGGCAATTGTTGTTACATTATTGTTTTTAAAGGATTTAATATTTTAGTTAAGAGATTGCTGTGCATACCCCTTGATGCAATCTCGCGTACCCCTAATTGGGAACCACTGATATACACCATAGACCAAATTTATGATATGCATTGTCCGTCATTTCACATGTCCAGGTATGAACAATGAGTGAATTTTCTTAAATTTGTGAAGAAATAGGCAAAACAGCTACTGAGAGCGAAGTCCATTCCATTCCTACATAGAGAGAGTGATACCCACATATTTCCCCCTTCTCTTCAACCCATTAATGAATCCATAGGTTGCCTGAACTACTATGCTGTATATGTAAGAGACCACATATTTCATTAAAGAGAAGTCTTGGGTTAAAAAAATCAAACAAGAGAGAAAGTTCCATGTCCCAGTGAGATCTATAGGATTTTAAAGAAAGTATATCCCTCAATGACCTGGGAACTGTGATGGCTTAGTGGTCAAGGGGCTGAACTTGATGACTGGAAGGTCGGCAGGTCAGACGTTTGAGACTCAAGTGCTGCACGACGGAGTGAGCTGCCATCTCTGTCCCAGCTCCTGCCAACCTAGCAGTTTGAAAACAAAATTTGAAGTACAGTCAAACCACGCATAAAGAGTGACTCGCTTAAAGAGTGACTCGCTTAAAGAGCAGAATTTTCTCTGAATGTTTGTTTCGCTTAACAAATAAATCGGGGTTCGCAATCCCCCCCCCCCCCAAAGTCACAATTGGTCATTTACAATGGTGTTTCGCTTAAAGAGCAAACTCGCTTAAAGAGCAATCCTGTGGAATGCATTGTGCTCTTTAAGCGAGGTACAACTGTAGTTAAATAGGTTCGACTCTGATGGAAAGGTAAACAGGTGTTCCGTGTACTCGGGCGTCTAGTCATGCCTGCCACATGACCACAGAAATATCTGGCTATGAACAGAGATGTGCACCGAACCCTAGAGTCGGGTACGACTCACTTTTGAGCAAGGGTGAACGTTTACTTTTACCTGAATCCCTCAATGGCCAGAACCCTGTTTATGTTTAGTAATGCTGTGGATCTCTGGGGATGTTATCAGCAATGGATATCTAGGGATGTTTTTGGAAATTAAAACCTCCCCTTTCCACTCCTCTACCATTCTGTCAGGGATGCCTAGTGATGCCCTTCATCCTGAGGTAGCCTTCGGTAGTCACAGAAGGGGAGGAGGAAAGATTTAAACCTGGGGAAATGCAGTTGGCAACGCTTTTCTAGCCAGTGTAGAAGAAGCAAAGACGAGCCACAGATATCAGTGTGCTAAAGGAGATTTTTAAAGCAGCATCCATCCAGTACAACGTTTCCAGTATTTTGAGAAGCGTACACCCATGACATGCTGTCCCTATTTCCTACAAACAGAAATCATCCCAAGTATCCTGCACTACGTGGTGTCCCATAGATCCATAAACAGAGTAACAGGAAAACATTTCTGTTCCTAAAAGTGCTGGTAGTAGAGTGATAGGACAGAGATCCCAGTTTAACAGATAAACAGGCTTGATTTACCAGTAGCTGCTGTTTGTCCTCAAAGTCTGTTGAAACCCTACTATTTTGGAGTCCCCTAGTGCACGTTTCTGCAGGAAAACCTCCTCTGTACATGTCACCCAGTTTAGATTTTAAAATATTAATACTTGTTATTTTTAAAAAATCATTGAAATGATTAAGGTTAATATGGCAATCGGGCTCTTAACACCAGTGCTGAGGGGAACAGGTATGAAAGCTGGAAGGCTGACAGTTTTACACACCAGATAATTATATACTTGCATGCCATCGAGCCAATTCTGACTTATGGTGCTAGATACATTATTGTGATTATTGCATTTACAGCTAATGAAGATGATGAATTTATGTTGCACCAAATACAGCAGTAAAATCTGGCCATAACTTTTCATATAATGCTGAATTCCACTCGTTTCATGATAATTCACAATCTTTATAACAATGGCATCTAAACTTTGATAAATAGCTCATTGGGGAGAAACAGGAAAACAAGGAGGGAATGTGCTAGAAAAGCAGTAAAAACATATAAGAGAGATTGGTATTTGAAACACAGAATTGGTATATTTAATATGCATATTAATGAATTAACACCTAATTGTCCAGTGTCCCAAAGGCATAAGCGGGAAGGAGCTTTCCATCAAATGAAAAAAAAATATAACATATTTTTTGCTCATGACAGAAGCTGTTAAAATATTTCTTCTTTTTCTTCTTAAGGGACTTAAAAGCAGTACTGAAGGAATAAAAGAGGGAATACCCATCTCAAGTACACTCCTCTTTGACTCTTCTACTTACAAAGCTGTGGGAAGAAACAAGTGTCTCTTCCTTGTTTGTGATGACTGTCCCACTGAGACTACGTGCAATGCGACGAAAATTCTCTGCGCTGTACATCTCCTCTTCTGGCTCCTTGTCATGGTTGCCTGTGTATGGTGCCTTAAGAGATAGTGTAAGATTCAGAAGAAGATCTCTCTACAGAAAATGGTTATATAACACTCATTAGCCAAAGGATGCTATAGTACACTGGTAGTGAAATTATGGCATGTGTGCCAGAACCCTCTCTATTGGCACATGCACCGAGTTCACCCCATCACTCTACCTGGCAGCCCAATGGGAGCACTTCCTCCTTCCTCCCAGCACAGAGCTCACCCCTCCCCTCTGTCCAGCAGTCCAATTGGAGCGCTTCCTCCCTCCCCTCAGCACAGAGTTCACCCTGCCCCTTTGCTCAGCAGCCCAATGGGAGCACTTCCTTCTTCCTCCCAGCACAGAGCTCGCCCCTCACCTCTGTCCAGCAGTCCAATTGGAGCGCTTCCTCCCTCCCCTCAGCACACCCTGCCCCTTTGCTCAGCAGCCCAATGGGAGCACTTCCTCCTTCCTCCCAGCACAGAGCTCGCCCCTCACCTCTGTCCAGCAGTCCAATTGGAGCGCTTCCTCCCTCCCCTCAGCACACCCTGCCCCTTTGCTCAGCAGCCCAATGGGAGCACTTCCTCCTTCTCCCAGCACAGAGTTCGCCCCGCCCCTCTGTTTGAGCATTCAGTCTCTAAAAGGTTTGCCATCACTGCTATAGTTGTACACTACCTCTATTTATGTAGTAAAAAACAAGGTCTGAATTGAGTACAGTATATACTTAAGTATAAACTGACCCAAATATAAGCCGAAGTACCTAATTTTGACCTGAAACCCAAGGAAAATAGATTGACCTGAGTATAAGCTGAGGGTGGGACATGCAGCAGCTGCTAGTGAGTTTCTATAATCAAAATTCATTAAAATATGGTAAAATTAATTAAATTGTTGGGACATCTCAATCCGGCATGGTTCTGGGACCCTCATAGTCATTGACCCGAGTATAAGACAAGTCCCCTTTTTGGGGCTCATTTTTTGAGCTAAAAAACTCGGCTTATATTCAAGTATACACAGTACCTTTACTAGTATAGTACAGTCAAACCTCGCATAAAGTGCACCTCACTTAAAGAGCAGAATTTTCTCTGAATGTTCGCTCCACTTAACAAATAAAACCAACCAAAAACTCGCTTATTGGGGTTCACAATCCGCCCCACAATTGGTCACTTACAGTGGTGTTTCGCTTAAAGAGCAAACTCACTTAAAGAGCAATCCTGTGGAATGCACTATGCTCTTTAAGCGAGGTACCACTGTACTGTATTCAGTTCCACAGAACAAATGTTTAAGAGACTGTGGTTAACCATCACCACCTCCTTTAGGAACTGCTTTGTATCTTGAAGCATATACAAGATTTCTAGATTTAGTAATCTAAGAACTTTGACAGAATTTAGTACATTTTTTTACACTTGCATTTATTTATTTGTCTGTGTCTCCCAGAATAAAACTTGTCAAAAATTATGTTTTACTCTAAGTTTTTATATCATATTAGACTCCTCATTCATCTTCCCTTTTCACACAAAAAAGTGCTTAAGACACTAATAAATATAATTTAAAAAATTAAATGGGATGTTAAGTAATACTCATAATTACTATGATTTTGATAAGCTCAATTTCTTACAACCTCTCTTTTTCTATCATGAAAAATCATTTCAGCACAAAAACATATTATTACTACCTTAGAGACCGGAGATGTAATTGTTCTGTATAGGTTGCGTTCAATTTCTGCTGTTGGCGTTTTTGAAAGACCCATGCTCGCTGTACTGTGCATCTTCCTTGTAGGTAAGTTTCCAGATGCTGTGGGCATGGGTGGGTTGGAATGAGGGAAAGAGAGAGCATTAAAATGGAATTCTAAATGTATATCTGTGGTATATTAAAGTTTTTTCTGCTAGTTGAATATGACTAGAAGAAAAAAGCAAAACGAACAGAGGTTTTCATAATAATAATCTGTTCAATAAAACAATGCTTTACCAGATACAATATTTGCGGTTTTAGAAAAATGAAGTTATAATCTGAAAATACTGCATGTAGATTACTTTTGCTATACACTAGTACCTTGGATAACGTTATGACTTGGTTCCACAAGTCATAACGTTATCCGGGTTTTAACATTGTGGGATGCATTGATCACACAACATTATTAAAAAAGCCCTGTTCCCTTTCCTTTCTCCCAAGGCAAACAGAGGATCACAGCGTCTGATCTTCAGTGTGCTTCCTTGGAAGAAGGGGGGCACCTGCTCTCTTTCTCCCAAGGAGGCACACAGACACAGAGGATCACAGCGTCTGATCCTCAGTGTGCCTCCTTGGGAGAAGGGGGGGGCTGCATGCTTTCTCCCAAGGAGGCACTGAGATGATCAGAGCTGTGATCCTCTGTGTCAGTGTGCCTCCTTGGGAGAAATAGAGTAGGCACACCCGCTTCTCCTAAGGAGGCACTCTGATGATCAGAGCTATGATCCTCTGTGTCTTTGTGCCTCCTTGGGAGAAAGAGAGCAGGCGCCCCCCCTTCTCCCAAGGAGGCACTCTGATGATCAGAGCTGTGATCCTCAGCATGCCATGCCTTGGGGAATTTGAGACAAACATTTGCATCACACGTTATCTTAACGTGTGATGCAAATGTTTGCCTCAAATTTCCTGACGTTATCCAATTTTAGTCTTATCTGATGCAATCATTATCCGAGGTATTACTGTACATATTATGAATACACTAATACCTTGGATAACGTTATGACTTGGTTCCACAAGTCATAACGTTATCTGGTTTTTAACGCTGTGCGATGCACTGATCGTACAACGTTCAAAAAAAGTCCTGTTCCCTTTCCGATCTGATCTGCTTAACAGGAAGAGGGTGGGGATGTTTCTGAAAAGAAGCTAGGAAAACTTTTTCCTAAATTCTTTTCAGAAACCTCCGTCTGGATTGCTAAAGGACAGGGGTGCCCAAAAAGTGTGCCGATCATGTGGTTCAGGAAGCTGGTCATGAAGGCCCAGGGGCCGGGTGCGGTCCCCGACACCAATTCATCCGCCCCGCGAAGCCCTCGTCGCCCACGAAGCCCTTACCATACGTGCGTGTTTTACTTCTGCTTCCAGGAGCGATGAGGGCTTTGCAGGCCAGATGAATTGGTGTCGGGGGCCGCACCCGGCCCCCGGCCCTTAGTTTGAGCACCACTGCTAAAGGGCTTGGTGATCCAGGCCGGGGTGTGTGTGCTTCATAAGAGGCTTGGGACCCTTTTCCAGCCACTCTTAAGAAGCCTTCCCCACCTGGATAGCTAAGCCCCTTAGCAAGTCAGGCCGGGGGGGGGGGGGAGGGAGGGGTTCTGAAACGAAGGTAGGAAAACTTTTTCCTACCTTCTTTTCAGAAACCTCCGTCTTGATTGCTAAAGGGCTTAGCGATCCAGGCTGGGGGGGGGGGCTTCTTAAGAGAGGCTTGGGACCCTTTCCCCAGCCTCTCTTAAGAAGCCCCCCCCCGGCCTGGATAGCTAAGCCCAAGCCAGACCAGGATGGGGATCTCTCCCACAAACCCCCAGCTGTCCCAATCAATTGCCTGGGACTGCCGGGGTGTTGGGGGAGAAGCTGTGCACACGCACGATCTCTCCCCCAACACCCCGGCAGTCTCAGCCATCACCTAGGACAGCTGGGATGTTGGGGGAGAGATTGTGCATGTGCATGATCTCTCCCCCAACACCTCGGCAGTCCCAGTGATTGCCTAGGACAGTTGGGGGGTTGGGGGAGAGATCGTGCACGCACACAGTTTCTCTCCCAACACCCCGGCAGTCCCAGTGTGTGATCGAATTGCTGGTTTGGTTGGGGGAATAACAGGCGTGCATGCCCTCCCCCCCAACCAAACCGCCGATCTGAGTGGAAATCTCTGCCCCAAAGCCTGCAGAGCTGGTCTTCAGCTGGGGAAGAGTGTTTAGGTAAGATAGAACAAATTATCACAATCAACCACAAGCACGCATACAGAATTTACAGTATTTTTACCTGTCTGGTTCAAGAGATGCCACGAGTCATCTAGTCTTCCCAATACAGTCTGGCTTGTCTGAGGTGCCTGTAAACTAGCCTGATACAGAGACTCCAGCTCAGATATCTCCTGCTCAGTGTCTTGATTCCATTGTGGGTGCTTCGGCTTTGGATCTTCTCCAAAATTGATTTGACCAGACGCAGATGACTTGTTCTTAGGCATCATAAGCCGAGGGCTATTCCTGCAATCCAGCTGAGAGCTATAGTACCTTTTAACATTGTCTACCCAGCTGTCCACAGGCACACATGCAGCTGAGCCAGCAGGTTTTCTGTCATTTATTGATCTCACTTCTGCCTCATGACTGAAGTCTCCTGGGTAGAAATGAGGATCTGTGGAACTTTGTTTTGCTTTCTTGCATGGCTCTTTGTTGTAAGATCCAGAACTCTTAGATGTTGTACTGTGTGCACCAAAACCATCTTCAGAACTCAATGCATCTCTAGAACTCAGATACGGGTTCATCTTTCCAACAGAAAAAGTTCCATTCTCTTGTTGTCCAACAATTGGCTGCCTATAACCAAGAAATGGAGGACTGGTGTAGGGTTCCTGCTGTGAGTTTGGATTATTCTGATCACGACAGACAGCGCCTTTCCTTTCTTTCCCATAAGTGCCTTCCCTCTGATAGCCCCCCTGCAACTGCTGAAATTGTTCTGCAAGGGAGCGAACATGCCCCTTGGTACAGATCTCCTCAGATTTCAGAGAATCCCCATTTACAAATTCTTTCTGTGAGTGATGTAAACTCTCATGACTTTTGGCTCGGAGGTACCTATTAGTAGTCTGTAAAGGATCTGGAGGATAGTGTGGCAAAGAGGAGAGAGAAGGCAATATTACTGTATGATTGGCTTCCTGCTGAGCAATATTAGACCACTCTGTAAGACCTGATGGGTTGTTTAAGCCTTTTTTATCAGACGGCTCCTGCACTGGATGTGAGGAGGAAAGGAGTGTAGGCAAAGATCCAGAGCTTACAGTGTTAAATTTGGTTTTGCAATATGGTGTGAGAGAAGCTGTTACATTATGTACTTCCTCAAGCTTACCACTACTGTTGAAGCATGTATTGTCTTTCAGATGAACAGGAAAAATTCCCTCATGCTCCATATCACAGTGGGCTTCATTTTCATTCTGAATGGATCTGTCACCCACCCCATGAACAGAGTTAAAAGAGGGAGGTTGATCACTGAAAGCAGCCGAAACAGCTTGTAAGGTCACAGAAGTCTTGTGAGAAGGCCTGCTTTCAGAAGGGAGTGAGACAAAGGACTTGGGATACGATGACTGCATTTCATGAATGGAAGCAGGTTGATGGAAGTAAGAATTGGACCCAAATTCTGCTTCTCTGCTGGGTTCCAGTACTATCTTCTGGTTCAGCAGTACTTGGAGTGGGACAGCCTGTTCACTGAAATAGATAAGGATATAGTCAACTACTGTTGCTCCCCAACTGGAACATAGATTGTATGTTTCATCTGAAACCAATTCTAGTTTACTTTTAGGTTGGCATGTAATTAAGATCCTTTGGCAGAATTTCTTTTGATAAGTTGGACTGAATGTGGGGAGGTACACTGTACGTTTGGGGTTAGCTTATAGCCTTTCAGAGATCAATACTTTTCATGGTTAGCATTGTGAACCACAAACAAAATCCACTGCAAATATAGAGAACATGCAGACTGTCAATATACATTTATGAATTACCAAGGTAAGTAAGAGGGAGATGGTCCTGCTCAAAGGCTAAAAAGAGCAATGCTTGACTTACAGATATAATCTATGCCCAGGATTTTCCCCACTGTCATAGATTAAGATAAAAGCCTTCCAATATGCAAACATAGAAGAATAGTTCAAAGTATAATGCAAAAGATCAACCAATAACGGAGTAAACTCTTACAAACTGAGAAATAAGGACCATATGAGAGAGATGTAAAGGTCTCTGGAAGAAAACCAAAGGGGGAAAATATCATTCCCAGTCTCAGCTTCATATGTAGGGAGTTTTCTGCTCTCTTTTTTCCTCCTGTTTTTGTTTTCAGAGCCTTCATATTCATATCTCTAATTCTGTTTGCCAGCTACTTTTCTACTACAATTGATAAGGTATATTTCTAACATTTTAAATTTGTTCGGGGTTTTTTTTTTTTTTTGGATGAGTAGTTCTTACAAACAAGCACATCGATTAATATTGAGGCAATGAGGACAGGCTGTCACATTTGTAAAACATACCAAATTTTAGAATTTTACCTACATTTACTACACTTAATTTCACCTACATACATGGGTAAGTATCTAGGTTGTTTAGTACGGTACATCACACATCACTGTTAAGAGAGAAAGTCAGAATTCTGAACGATAGCCATAGCAAAATATTGGCATTTGATTTTTTTTTTCATTTTTCAGGGAGTGAGTCTAACTGTGTCAAGTTGTTATGTGTGTCTGGAAGAAAAAGAATGGACTGATAGTGGATTAATATGGTATGATCTAGAACTTGTAGAAGGCAGGATACTCCAGGGAGATGTAGGGGAGGGGGCAAACATTATCATTTCCCCTGAACACTGGTTTGGAAAAGGGGGGGAATTTTTGGAACATAAACAGGTTTTTAAAATTTGCTGTTGTCAGGCAAGTATTTTTAACTCATCTAGCACCTGTAACTCAAAAAGTGACAATTTATTTACCACTGATGAATACACTTGATTTTTGGTGCATTTAAAAACTTGTTGCAGACTATGAAAACAAGAAATCACATTTTTGTTTGTTTGATTTTGATTTTCAGAATTACAATCAATAACAGACCGGAAAATTGCTATGCAACAGGTACTCCATGGGAAAATATTACAGGAGTTTCATTATGATTTAAATTTTTAAATCAAGACTTCAATAATAAGCCACTTCCAAATTCCATTCTTTCTTATAACTTCCTTTTTTAATTTTCATTGTGGAATGCACAGTTGCTATTACTTAGCTGTTGCACTGGATTTTATTGACTTTCTCCCAAACAGTAGCCTTGTTAAAGAGAATCTGTAGTCTTCCCAGCAGTCAAGCTATAATTTTATTGCTGGGAAAATGGGTTTTTCTCTAATGACCAGAACACAAATTGAAATTCCTTGTATGCTTTTGCTGGCTAAGTACCATCAACACTCGCTGGCTAATATTCATGACATCATTATGGATGGATGACAGTCAACTTCCATGTATGTATCTGAGCCTCAGCAGTGTGGGATGCAAGTGCTGCAAGTAGGAAAAAGACTGTTGAAGAAGGCTTTAAATCTTTGCACAGAAACCACAGTAAACATAGGCAAGGTTCAGCGCCATAGCCAAGATTCTAGATGTTGGTGGGTGAATATTTTTTCAGGATGGGCAACAATGTCACATACATAAACAGCTGGAAGTTTGAGGATGGGCAAACTGCTAACTTACCCCCTGACTACGGCCTGGCAAGGTTACTGCCTGTCCTATAATGAATTGAGTATGGGGTTTTAAAAACAAGATGTACACTCTCCACCACTAGCAAGAGAGTGATTACTTCCTTGATTATAGTTTCTGCCAAGTAAACAATACCCTAATCATCAGGTCATGTTGGTCAAATCTCATCAAATTCATGCAACTTAACTGTGTAGCTTCTAGCAATGGGTTGTAATTACTGTTATATTATACCCAAATAAAAATCCCATCAATCTCATCATCTGGAGAGGTCCACCATATCCTAAGTAACTCAGGACATTAAATAAACCAGTGGATGTTTTTTTAAAACAAAACAAAACAGGGGAACATATAACTCAATCTTGCTTTCCAGATCAGGCCCAATTGAGATCTGGAGTACGGCAATATGCTTAGTCTACCTTGTAGATTGGGTCATGTTGCCCCCCGCTGGCGGGTGGCAGATGTGCGGCGGCTGTGCTGGCTGCTCTTGCTGCATGCGATCCTGGAGACTCCGCTCTTTTCGGATGCAGATTTGCAGCTTCTTATCGATTAGAGCTCTGCTGTGAGTGCTAGAGCTGGCATCATGCATGGCAAGTCTTAGTTTAGCTAAAAAGCAAAAGAAAACATAGCAGAAACAAAAACAAAATTGGGGGAGGGGAGAAAAACAAATGATGCCAAAAAAACCCATAAAAATAAAGAACATGCAAATACTGCCACAAAAGAGTTCACAAGGGTGCATCCGCTCCCATTAATGCATGTTCAGGTTAGCTATGTGTCCAAACAGGTTAATTAAAACTGAAGTAACATTAAATTGAGCAATATTTTTTTTTTAAGGAAACACTATCTTCTTTGTATCATGGGTCATTCTTAACCTTCCTTTAACTGATGCAAAGAACTGTAAAATGATAGAGTTGAAAGGAGCCTATAAGGCCACTGAGTCCAATTCCCTGCTCACATCAGGAATCCGAATCAAAATATGTCTGACAAATGGTTGTCTAATTTTCTTTTTAACGCCTCCAGCACTGGAGAACTCACCACCTAAAAAGAAATTTAACTGTTTTATTTTATGATTCATCTTTAGCCCAAAATATTAAAATCATTTTCATACTCTTTGTATTAAAGGATCTCGTCAGGATATGAAATCTAAGACGCAGCCAGTTGGGACACTTGCTAGCTCAGCCTTTATGAAGTTTGTATTTTGCCTTTTTTGTTTTCGGTAATCTATAAGAGCAGATGTCTACAAATGAATCCAGCTTGTTTGCAACCTTGCTAACCAGCAAGAAGCGAATGGAGGGTGGGGAAGGAGAGTCAGCCAATCAAAAATATAAAGTATCAAAATAAAGAAACGCAGCAGCATGTATCCCCAAAAGTCACAGCACACATTTTAAACTTATCAAAACACCGAGCCCTCCTCTTCCTTATCTTCTTGAAAGTTCAATGAGTACAACAGATTTATTGTTTTTCCCTGGGTGATCAAGCAACGACATGCTGTACTTTGGGAAGGAAAGCCTTTTGGTAAATCAGCCTTTGAACTGGGGGAATTTGTATGCTGGATGGGGAGGCAAAAGCAAAGGAGACCATAATCTAACAGAGGAACCACCGTTGCCATGAAGAATACAACTGTCCTGTTAAAAAGAGGCAAACTATTTAGAAAAAGATGGGGAAACAATGAAACCATATTTCAGGAACCATAGTTTCTGACAGAAAATGCCTCCAAACATTATTAAGACCTAGACCAGTGGTTCTCAAGGCGGGGCCCATGCCCCACAAGAGGACTTCCATTCCCAGAAGCCTAAGTCAGTACATTGGCTGATCAGTGCTTTGGGGAATTGACTGAGGCTTCTGATAATTGAAGTCCAAAAACCAAAGGTTGGGAAAGACTGACACATTCTGTTTTCACATTTGAAAGCTGGTGGTAACTACAATAAATATAGCAGTTAGTCTTTAAAGTGCTACAGTGTTTTTTATTTTGTTTTGTTTTCTGATATACAAATCCTATGACTGCATGTGATATTAGGTATTAGTAAAGGGTAAAAAGCGCAGTAAGCAAAAGCAATTAATCATAACTTACATATTGCTTCATTACAGAGAGCCAAAGCTGCAGCACAGTCTCCTTTCTGCTCGTGATGCAGTGACTCTTCGAAGACTGCATCTGCCTCCTGCACAGACCTCTCAAAGCCATCAGTCCTCCCTGAAAAGGGCAGCACTCTTCATTTTCATTTGGCATTGTGTTCAGGTTTTCTTTCTCCATTCAACTAACAAACCAACACATACACACACACCCCATACCAAACACAGAGCAACTAAACAGACAAGATCCCCAAACCTTGAAGTTTATTTGCAGCAAATGCAGAGAAACCATTGAATCAAAGGCCTGTAAAGAAAAACGATATCCGGGGGTTCGGAACATCGTGTCCTTAATATTCTGGTGACACTCAACTTTGACTATCTTGTTCAACAGGGAAGCAGAAAATTTGTTAAATGAAAGTCTGGAAAAAATGAATAAATAACCACCATGCTATCCTAAACATCCCCTATCTTGTCTGCCTTTCTAAGTTAAACAGAGTCAGATTTTATTAGTATTTGGACAATACATGGGAAACATCAAGAAATCTCAAGAACATCTCCTAAATGAAGAACCACTGCTAGTCAGAGTGGAACATATTGGCTTCGGTGGAGCAATGGTCTGACTCAGTATAAGGCAGCTTCCTATGTATCTAAAATAAAGATCAGTCCAAACAAAATGAAGGTTCAATCTAATCTGGGTTGTTTTGTTTTTAAGTGATTAAGCACATAGTTTGGGGTTTCTGTTCAATTCAGCAATTATGCTAAATGTCCATCTGATGTAAGTGGCAGATTTCCTTTAATGGCTTTGCTGCTATCATCAGTGCCCTAGATACACCCAAATTAACTGAATACAGCCTGTTGAGCAGAACTACCTTAAAACACTACTCAGAAAATAGAATACATGATAAAAATAATAACCAGAAAAAGTTGGTCAGAACTTCTGAAATGACTTCTTCTAGCTGTAGTTCAATTTAAATTGATTTAAATTACATACATTCTTAAATTGGATTAATGTATATAATTTCTTTTACAGATCCTCCTCCCATATCTGTGGGTTCAGTATCCACATTTTCAGTTTTTCACTGTTATCCATAGGTATCCACAGTAGGTCTCAGAACCTATCCCCTATGGATTCAGAGGTGTGTGTGCTAATTTCAATTTCAAAAAATCTGTGGCGCAATGTCGATTAGAGCTGGAAGAGAGAGCCAGTGTCTGGTAGGGGACAAAGGGCGTTTCAAAACAGGGACTGTTGGGGCTATAAACATGCCTGTTAGAACTATATACAGAGGTACAGAGAAACAAAGTGTGGAATAAAAACACCACAAAAACGCCACATCTGTCTCCGGTCTCCTTCCCTCAGCCCGTCCACCCCGGAGGGAAGTGGGAGTGGCTGTTGTGGCTCCGCGGCCACAAAAATGCCGCCAACACCTCCTCTTCCAGACACCTTCCCTTGACCGATCTGGCCTGGAGGGAAGTGGGAGCAGCTGTTGCGGCTTCACAGCCACAAAAATGCCTCCTCCACCTCCAGACTCCTTCCCCTGACTGCCTGGCCAGGAGGGAAATGGACATAGCTTCTGGGTTGAGGATTTTTTTTTTTTGCTATATCATATGTATTGTTTATTCTGCATTGTTTTATGAAATGTTTTTTTACTATTGTAATGTGATACTTTGTAATTCTTTTTTATTGTACTGTGGTATTTGTTAGCCGCCCAGAGTTGTGATGGGAGTGGGACGGCATAAAAGTTGAACAAATAATAAATATGAAGATAGAAGAAAAGTTGAAAAAACTCACAAAGTGAAGATCTCAGGAAACTAGTGTGTTATTATTGCAGTGGTAAGACACCCACACCCCACCCCCAGAAGCCATTATGCATGCAGACATACACAATAGGGTGGGACCACGCTTCCCTAATGGTTTCTTTTCAGCCCTGGAAGATTCCAAAAGAGTTCACCACACATACGCAAAACTCATCTGTATGATTCACAGAGACCACAATGAAGAATTCCTGTAATTCTCCCATAAATGGCCTTTTGTTGTTCAGTCACACAGTCATTCCAACCCTTCGCGACCCCATGGACCACTATCCGCCAGGCACTTCTGTCCTCCACCATCCTCCTCAACTCACTCAGCTCTGTGCCCATTGTGTCTACAATACCATCTAGCCATCTCATTTTGGGCCGCCCCCCTCTTCTTTTGCCCTCCACTCTTCCCAGCATCAAGCGAATCCTCTCTTCTCATTTGATGTCCAAAGTACTTCAGCTTCATCTTTACTATTTGACCTTCTAGGGAGCAGTCAGGGTTGATTTTTTCTAAGATTGACCTATTTGTTCTCCTCGCTGTCCAGGGGACTCTCAAAACTCTCCTCCAACACCACATCTCAAAGGCATCTATTCTTCTGCGTTCAGCTTTCCTAATGGTCCAGCTCTCACAACCATACATTGCCACCGGAGATACCATTGCTTTGACTATACGAATTTTTGTTTGCAATGTGATTTCTCTACTTTTCACTATGTTCCCCAGGTTTCTCATCGCTTGCCTCCCAAGCATCAGTCGCCTTTTTATTTCATGGCTACAACCACCATCTGCAGTGAGCTTTGATCCTAAGAAAGTAAAATCTGTCACTGCTTCTACTTCTTCCCCATCTATTTTCCAGGGACTGATAGGGCCTGTTGCCATTATCTTGGTTTTCTTTATATTGAGTCTCAAGTCAGCTTTTACACTTTCTTCTTTCAACCTAATCAGGAGCTTTTTTAAGTCATCCTCACTTTCTGCCATTAGGGTGGTATCATCTGCATATCTCAAATTGTTGATTTTTCTC
The DNA here is from genome assembly GCA_030440675.1 of Furcifer pardalis. Classification (NCBI taxonomy): domain Eukaryota; kingdom Metazoa; phylum Chordata; class Lepidosauria; order Squamata; family Chamaeleonidae; genus Furcifer; species Furcifer pardalis. Next base: position 2,949,383 of record CP126895.1, read on the forward strand.
CCAGCAATTTTGATCCCAAATTCTGATTCCTCCATCCCTGCATTGCCCATTATGTGCACTGTTACTATTATGTGCCTAGTTACTAATAAACATTAGAACTTCCTAAAATGTGCCCAGTAAATACAAATAATTATTATCACTTTCTTAATAGTATCAAGAACAAAAAAGTATGAAATGCTCTCAGCAAAAAACAACAACAAAGAAACAAACCAAAAAACCATGAGATTTTCTAATTCACATCCCCAGATATCTTTCCAGACACAGATCAATCAAACTTAAACCTTTAACCTCTGCACAAGATGGACAGTCTGCCCACACATTACCCTGATTTTGTAGTTCATCCAAGTCCATGAACCTGCTTGGCCGGGGATTAAAGCCCATTGCAGCCTCTAATTCCTTTTCTCGCTTTCTTCTGAGTTCTTGCTCTTGAGCCCTCCTTGCTACTTCTTCTTGTAATTCATCAAGTTCACTCTTAGAAGAAACAAGTATCTCCTCACCTTCGGGAAGGAGAGAGCAAATACTTGGTGAACACAAAACTTTTAAAGACATATTTTTATCCAGTACCATGTCTTGCTTTGTAGTCTATCCAGTGGTGGGCATCTGCAGGCTCACACCAGTTTGCCAGAACCGGCAGCAGGAATTCTGGCTGGCTCCGTCCACCCAAGTTTTGAAATAAAGAACTGTATATACTCCAGTATAAACCTAGTTCTTTAGTCCCAAAAATGAGCCCGCAAAAGGGAAAATGGCTTATACTCGGGACAATGACTACAAGGATCTCAAGACCATGTCGGATTGAGATCACCAACAATTTAATTAATTATACCATATTTCATGTATTTTGATTATTGAATCTCACTAGCAGCTGCTGCATTTGCCACTCTCGGCTTGTATTCGGATCAATCTATTTTCTTGGGTTTTCAGGTCAAAATTAGGTACCTTGGCTTATATTTGGGTCATCGTATATTCGAGTATATACGGTAGTCCTAATTCGGTGGGAGCACAGGGCCTTTTTCCTGGCCACGCCCACAGTGTGGTAGTAACTTTTTTTTTTAGCCTACCACTGAGTCTGTCTGTGCAATCTTTGAACATTCACAGATGAGGTGTAACACAGTCTCATCTTTTTCTTGACAAAGCAGCAAATGGTGACTTTGTTAAGAAGATGAGACTGTGTCACACTTCATCTGTAAATGTTCAAAGACTTCATAGATAGACTACAAAGCAAGACATGACTTAGTTGCAAAATTAATACAATACAGACTATGTTTAAAAAAACCTGCTAGCATCCAAGAATTTGTAGAAATATCAGGTAGAGGTGTTAGAAAATGATCAAGTTAAGATCTTACAGATTCCAATGGACAGAAACCTTGAGTACAAAATAGCAGACAGAACAGTATAACAGAACAAAGAAATGCCTGGGTAATTGACAATGGGATTTCAGGGGACAACGGAGTTGAAGATGAAGAACTGAAAAAATTAACAGAATACAGAGATTACAGAAATAACTTGATTATGGTCCCCACAGTCTTCAAGACAATGAGAACAATGCCATGGAATTTCCTATAATACTATAACCAGCTGTAAATTTCTGGAATACTGTAATATTATCGGAGCTGCAAAAAATGTGGTAAGGAAGGAGCTCATACCAGATATATCCCCGGAATTGGAAGATATTAATACTTTCCCAATAAAAATAGATAGAAAGGTCAAGAGTGTTCTCATTGAGAATGGAGTGTTAATGTTGAAGGATTGGATAAAAATATGTAAGGATAGAGCTAAAAAGACAGAATTATTTTCACAAATGGGACTGAATTGGTTTCAAATCATATTGGTTAATAAATGGAATAATAGTTACTTATATGAAAGGAGTTTAGAAAGGGAGAAAACAGCATTTGAACAATTGTTAACAAAATTAAGAAAAGATGAGATGGGCATTAAAGGGATTGTAAGTAGGATTTATAAGATTTTGAATAAAGGAGGCAAAGCGCAGGAAATTTTGAAAAATATTTGGGAGGAAGATTTAAATGTTATAATCTCTGAAGTAGCGCGGAGAAAAATGGAAAAGAAGGATTATGAGAACTATGTCTGTAAGGGTTACATAACATAATTACAAGATGATATGGAGATGGTACCTCACCCCAGCTAGGTTGCATCAGATAGATAATAGAATAAGTAAGATATGTTGGAGATGTAAACAATCAACGGAAACATATGTTCATATGTGGTGGAGTTGTAATGTGTTGAAGGATTTATGGGGGGAAATAGAGAAGGAAATTGCAAATATCTTAGAAATGCAACAAGAGCTGGGGCTGAGTACAATCTTATTGACTGATGTTGGCAAGATTAACCTTGATAATGATAAAAAAGAGTTGATATCTGTAATGATAACATCAGCTAGACAATGTATAGCGAAAAATTAGAAAAACGATGTGGTTCTAAAAATGGAGGACTGGTATAAAGAAATGTGGGATTTGGCATTAAATGATAAATTAACATGGGAGTTGAATATTAGAAAATGCATAGTTCATGAAAATAGATTCTGGAACATTTGGCAGCACTTTGTGGAATATTCAATGGTTAGAGATAAAGGTAATAAAGGTATTAAGCCTGTACCGGATCAAATGAGTTTTTGGATGAAATGAAAAATTGTTTGGGCCTGTTGCAACCTCCTGGACATTGTATATAGCACAGTGGTGATTTATAACAGAATGTTGATATAAAGTACTAATAGATTTGGAAAGAGATGAAGGAAATATTATATAACATATGTAATAGAATTTTAATGTGAAAACAACTGTATTAAGTTTTAGTTTCTTTTTCTTATAATTTGTATGTTTAGTAGTGTATGTTTTTCTTTAATTGTACCTTATTTGAAAATTTAATAAAAATTAAAAAAAATGTGGTATTAGTAACAGCATACTATACTTTTAACAGATACTAAAGTTTTCATTTAAAACTATTTTCTGTTATATAATACCAGTTTACTTTTATAATACTGTTTGTTTTGATTGTGTTTTGTATGCTTTAATCCTCCTACTCCACACAGAACTGCAGAACAGGAAGAGACCCTATATGGGTCACTTAGTTCAGCCTCTGTTAAGAAGACACAGTGGGGAATAGAACTCCCAACCTCTAGCTGTATAGCCAGATACCTTAACCAGTATTTCACTCTTCCCTTTAAGTAGTGAACAATCCTTTTCTGCGCTAACAGAAGTCTCTGAATACTTTCCAAATGTACAGTATCCACTGTATTTTATCTCTTTTGGACTGGACATTGATTTGGTTGGGATCAATTTGACCCTGATGTGAATAGTTTAAATCCTGAATCCATTTGGAAATTCAGATTGCCAGTCCAACCACTTACATACATCGAGAAATCAAAATAGCTATACTGTACTGTATTTTGTTTTTCCACACAACTGCATGATAAGCTCTAAAAATTTTCACTTCAGAACTTTCAGTGCCCCCCATCCCTATGGCTAACTATAAACTGTGTCCTAAAGTTAATCTCATTAAATTGTTGACTGTGCACTCTTGGCAATTAGTGTAACTTTTGTCCTCACACCATGCTGTTTTACTTTCCTACCATACCTCGCACATACCAAAAGGTTAAAACTAGGCTGTCCTTACCATTAGGCTGAGTTAGAAGTATTTTCTTCTTGATTTGTTATATGTAAAAAAAACCTCCCCCACTGCACACATTCCATTCTTCTCCTTTTAATTAATTTGACTTTGTTGAATCAGAAACTTTTCACACTTGCCCATTTTTTCCTTTTGTGTCTGTTTGTTTAACAAAGGTACACAATTTGCAAATCAAAGTGTTTCTTTCCTGTCTCTAATTTCCACCAAAACAATGGGAAAACAAAAACATCCTGGCATGCCAGGACAAGCTAATCTACTTCCCACAATCTGACATCTACATCTGAACAGAAAACCACAATTACATTCACTCACACATTGCTGATTCTTATTTATAGTATTACAGTATTGTGAAAAACTGTTCTCATCCTTAACAGGACTATCCCATTAGGGCGGCAAAAACTAGAGGTTTAGTTGGTGCTACTCTGTGCTACAATGACAAGTTATCATATCAAATATGCACTGTATTGCTTGTCACCTTTTTTTTAAAAAAAGGAGTCAAGATAAGAGGATAAATTAGAGGGAGGAGTGAATGGAAGGGGTGGAGAAGAGGTCAGTGTTAAGAGGGTCAGAGGCTTTGATCCAAATGAATGTTTTTAGTAATTGAAAGATGCAGTGTGGACTCTTGCAATAAAATAAAGAAAATAAGGAATGAATTCTCCAAATGTAAACCTAACCTGAGTTTAATGAATACTGGAAACTATGGCATGTGATGAAGTTTGAATCAGTGTTTGGAGAAATGTACTTTCTGGTATACAACCTCCAGGCTTCCCCTGCCAGCATGGGAGCTACAATCGAAAAGGCAACTTTTCCAACTCCTGGTTTGAATTGAGCCTCTCTCATTTCCATGGGCAAAATATTATTTCTGGCTCAATCAGAATTATCTCCAGCCAATGAACTGCCGACTCTTCACAAGAGGGAGCATTCCACTAGTCTGCAGGTTAGAAAATGAAAAGCTGTGCCATTTCACTGTCAGCTTCCTTTGCTCTTTAGTTTTGCAACATTCACCTAGTTCAGTGATGGCTTCAATTACCAGAAGCCCGAGTCAGCACTCCTGCTGATCAGGGCTTCTGGGAACTCCAAGGACACCTGGAGTGCCGAGGTTTGCTATCACTGACCTAGTTCATTGCTGCTCTATAAGGCTACCTGAACTCAACTAGTAATTATAAAACTATATCATCTCTGAGCTTGCTTTTCCCCCCTTTTCTCCCTTCTTATTGCTTTTCCAACCTGCACCATGCCTTTTGTGCTATAGACTTGAGGGCAGCCATTGTCCTAGTGATGATACTTGTGAGCAGCTCAGGAGACTCCTTTGATTAAAGAGAAGAATTATAATGCTTTAAATGCATTTATTAACCTGAAGACGTTCAATAGATATTTATTTTGGTGTTCAGTTACACAGTCGATTCCGACCCTTTGCGATCCTATGGACCATTGCCCGCCAGGCACCTCCGTCCTCCATCATCTTCCTTAACTCACTCAGCTCTGTGCCCATTGTGTCTACAATACCACCTATCCATCTCATTTTCTACTGCCCTTTCTTTTGCCCTCCATCTTATATGTACAGTTCCTCTTTTATCTGTTGTCACATACTTGCTATCACTGTTTGTACAATTAAACCATGGTTTGCCACAAGACTCAAAGAGTGAAAATGTGGTTTAGGGTCCATAAATTAGGATCCTGGTTTCATATTGTTTTGTATGTATCATCAAAAGTTGAGTTAGAGCACAGAGAAGAAAGAAGGTGGGGAAGGGGCAGAAAAGATGGGCACAAGCACAAAGATAATTCTTGGTTCAATAAAACATATCTTTATGGTTGAAGAGCACTGGCAAAGCACAAAATGGAATCTCAGTCTCTAAATTTTTGAGTTACTGCTTGTTGTTCTTCCTGCTAGTTCTATCTTTTACTTCTCCATAAAGGTTCCTTTCTTTAAAGCAACATATTGGACTGAAGGGAAATTACTGTACATTAATGTTCTTATGACATTATTTTTAAATGTTAAATCATAAGCCACTGTAAATGTATAAAACCAACCAAAGTCAGTACCATTTCTACCTTTCTCCTGATAACATAAGTTTTATATAAAATTTTATTCTAAGGTATGAAAGATTAAATTCTTTTGAATTAATCACTCCTGTTCAATTTTCCATATGACCTTTTTTCCAACCAAAACTAAACTATTTCCTTCTCTTTGTTTTTATGTGCTGTTAAGTTGGAGCCAACTTTTAGCAGTCTTGACAAGGCTTTTAAGGTAAGTGAGATATTTAAGGAGTGGTTTAGCAGTTCTACTGCCCCAGTGAGTTTCTATGACACAAATGGAACTAAAACTAAAGTTTCCTGAGTCCTAGTCTGTCACTCTGTTCACTATATAACAGTGGGTAACTCATTAATAATTCTCACATCAATCCTGAATTATGGTAACCTTTTCCAGGGTTTGTTTGTTTATATCCCATCCATCTAGGATATTTTCCCACTCTGGCTGGTTTACAACATATTAAAAAAATTACAATAAATAAATAAAGGTTGTGTATCAAGTGGATAAGATGCTGACTGGGAGGCGGAAGGTCAGCAGTTCGATTCCTGAGTACTGCAGGATGGAATGAGCTCCCATCTTTGTCCCAGCTCCTGCCAACCTAGCAGGCTGAAAGCAAGAAATTGCAAGTAGATAAATAGGGACCGCTTTGGTGGGAAGATAACAGCGTTCTGTGCGCTCTAGTGTCTAGTCATGCCTGCCACATGACCACGGAAACGTCTGCAGAAACAGACAGTGCTGGCTCTTCGGCTTTGAAACAGATGAGCACTGAACCATAGAGTCGGATACGACTGGCTTTCGAGGAAGGGAAACCTTTACCTTTACTGAGAAGTGGTTTACCATTTCTTTCTTCTGGGAGTAATCTGTGATTGTGTAACTTGTCTAAAGCAGCACAGCGTGGCTGTTCTGGGATGCACAGTGGGGAACTGAACTCCCGACTCTTGCCTCTGCAGCCAGAAAACTAACTCACTGTATTATCCAACCATTTTCTTCTCTACTTTTCTCCTATCCACATTCAAAACACACACATATCAGTGAAGTGTTCTGAAAAATTTGTAACATATTAGAACAATCATACTCTTGCTCTTGCACTGGCAACATGGTGCATTATCAAGGAATATAATCAGGACTGTCAACAGCGGATGACAGACTCTACACCCAGCAATAAAAACAACAATGGCAACGCTATACACTCTGTGACTCACCTTGTCAAACACAGCCAGCCAAGCCTGTTATAAACCTGTTTTTGCTGTCTGTATAGTTTACAAGAGGAAATGTGTCAAGAACTTGGCAGGCCACAGCACATGGTTGGTAGGCTGAATTCAGTTTGGTGTGTCAAAATGAGTTGCAAACCTGAGCAGGCATGCTCGAAGGAAAATAAAGTCCTGAAACCTTTACAGAGAATTAAAAATAATTTATCTTGCTTATTTTATATGCTAGCTGAATAGCACAGTGGATTATCTCTGCCAGAGGTTAGGAGTTTGATTCCCCAACCTCTGTGGCTATTGGACAAGCTGCACAGTACCAGGGCGACCTCCAGAAGAAAGGAATGGTAGACCACTTCTGTGTATTCTCTATATAGAAAGCCCTAGAAAAGGCCACCATAAGTCAGAATCGACTTGACCGTACCAATTATTATTATTATATTGTTATTTTATATAATTTTGCTCTGTAACTTCTAGCCAGAAGGAAAAGCTAGGCATGTCACTGAGGCTTCATAATCTACCAGAAATCATACATCATCTTTCTCTCTCATATACATGCACTCTCGACTCTGAATTCACTAGTTACAGCTCAATATTTCTGAATTGTGGGCAAAATACTTTTCATGCCAGCTTAACATAAAATTATGCAGGTTAAATGTGCTGGCCTCACATCCAGCAACAAGGAATTGTGCTATTGGACTGCACAATCATGCATCTTCAATGTGGCCAATTGTGCATTATGCCAGAGGAAGCATTTGTGGATAGCACTTGTGCTTCACTGTTCCTGTCATTACTGTGGGCATAAGGTATGTTGTGCGCACACAGTTAACACAATAATATTTTGCTTTATGTTTATAACTATAGTATAAGGGCTAGAAATATGTTTTCAAAGAAAAGCCAAGGCATTCAGGATATTGAACAGAGCAACCAGTACAAAGTCAATGTGTTAATAGTACATTCAAGAATAAATACAGATCTACACACATTTGTAGTAACAAGAGCATCCTGTTTCTTTGAAGGCAAAAATGCAGAAGTCAGAGGAGATTATCAAAATAATACTACAAGTATTGGGGGGGGGGGAAGGAAACCATATCTTACCATTTCCAATGGAATGTTTGTTTTTTGCCCAGGATGAAGCAGAACAGGCAGACTCTACTTCCAAGATGCTGCTACTCTGTGATTTGGGAATGTTACGCCAAGCAGGAACAAAGCATCCCGGTCTTTTTATATGAGAATCGCTTTAAACATGAGAGAAAAGAATATGAAACATTCTGACTTTGAAGGAGAACCAAAATTCCTACAATCCTTCCATCCATGACTCCTTGTATGTTATATTATGGTGGTCTAGATCAGTGTTTTGCATTGACTAATATATGCACACAACATACTGTAGTTCTTTGAAGCAATGTATATTATTGTATGGAAATCATATTAATGTTTAAATGCAAAACTTTTTGCTGTACCCATTACTGTGCTGTACTCATTACCTGTTTTAAGAAATCTGTTTTTGCACAAGACTGCTTTTGGGTCCAACAGAGACCCTAGGAATTAATCTTTTGGAATAGTAGCCGTGTTAGTCTGTGGTTCAGGCATATCAGAAAACAAAACAAAACAAAATAAACAAAATAAAATAAAAAACACTGTAGCACTTTAAAGACTAACTGCTATATTAATTAATTAATCGTTTCCAAAGGGTTTTGCCATTAACAGTCTTGCTCAAGTCACTGAAACTAAAGGCTGTGGTTTCCTTTATTGAGTCCATCCATCTCACTTTTTGACTGCCTCTTTTCCTATTGCCTTTAACTTATCCTAGCATATAACAGTCAGTTTTGTTTTATCACAATATGTTCAAAGTATAATATCTGTTTAGTCATATTAGCTGCTAGTGAGTGCTCTTGAACCCATTTATTTGCCCTTTTGACAGTCCATATCTGCAAAGCTCTCCTTTGCCATTTGCATTTCATATGAGCTATTTTTTTTCTGTCAGTTTTCTTCATTATCCATCTTTTACATTCATATGTAGCAATCCAGAATACGGCAGAATGGATGCTTTTGTTCTTGGTCTCCAATGTCATATCATTACACTTCTTTTCTAGTTTGTTCACAGGTGTCTTTCTGAGTTTCTGTCTTCTGGTTGTTGTTGTTTTTGTTTGCAGTGTTTATTTGGATTGATGATTGAAACTAAGGTATACAAAATATTTTACTTTTTTAATTTCTTCACCATCAAGATGAAAGTTATTTAATTGTTTATAGTCATGATTTTATCTTCTTAATGTTCAACTGCAGTGCTGCTTTTCCAGTTTTTTCTTTCAACTTCCTCATTTTTGTGCCAATGAAGAGCCATCCACATATCTTAAATCACTGATATTTCTTTCACAAAGTTTTACTCCTGTTTTCTCTCTCGTTTACATTTAATCCAGTCTTTAACCATGATTAAAGCATCCATCTTATTTATTATAGTAAATTCTGATCTGGACTTCTATTAATTATGGCTGTTAAACAAGCAAGAACTTATACTTGAGAGAGAAGTTGTCAGGGGAAGAATACATACATGGTTGACTCACAAACCCTTAATTGATGTTTGAAGGATCAAAAAAAATCAATGCACTGATATATCAAGGAACTCTCTATCTCACCTACTGTGTGAAGACAAAGTCACATCTCTTCATGCAGGAGTGGACATTTTGGTAGAGAAGTGAATTTTCATTGAATCATATGACTCCTGTTGCACTCCTGTGCATGCCACATCCTTTATATACATTGTTCACAATTTTTTACCTAGGTTGACTCCACTTTCAATATTCTTCTGTTCACTTATTCTCTCATTGTCTGAGAGTTCACTTTCAGACTGGAAGTGTCAATGAACAAAGGATTACTGGAGGTAGAGTTAATCTGGATGAGAAAATGAAAAATCTGACCATTAAATATACAGTAAAACCCCTACTTAACGTAAAAAGTCTGTTCCATAGGCTTTTATGTAAATCAGTTTTTCACTTAACTCAAAAGCAAACCCACAGGAAAAAATGATTTAATGTAATTTGAAGCAAACCCATAGGAAATTGCATTATGTAAACTGGGACATTTACGTAAATCGAAATATGGGTTTAGTGCAAAAATCATTACGTAAGTTGAATTTCACGTAACTCCAGGCATACGTAAGTTGGGGTTTTACTGTACAAGATTATATAGCAAGCAGGAGTGCACTTTCAGGAGAATCACATGATTAAATTGAATCTTTCTGAGTAGTTAAATCGTCTGTTACTATACAGTATTGCATTTATTTCTAAAATACTAAAATACTGAGGAGCTAAGAATGATTCACATGTTAACCTCCTACAAATGCAGGGTCTCCCAGATATGCATTCTCTAGATAAGGAATTACTACTGTCATTTCTGTCCACTCACTTTCAAACATCACAATTTTCTAGCAGAGAGAAGCAAGAAGTCACTCCTCAACTGTTATCCTTCCTTATTATCTCTGAGGTCAGCTTGCTTTTGCCTATGGAATAAGGAACAGAAAATAGCTAAAGTAAAGGAAGGTTAATATTCCTTTGCAAGCCACAGGTGAGAAGGCATGTGCCACTGGCAGATGACAGGCATCTATATTTTTGCTTGTTTCTGGCAAGGAACCAGTTGAGGGCTAAACAGTAGTTCTTCCATTCTTGCACCTGTAGTGGGCTGTCAGAACTTGTCGTCAGTCCAGCCCTCATGACCTGTATATTATTCACTGTTCCGATTTACAGATTATCTCTCCATACAAGCATCAAGGTGGTTAAGAAAGCAAGGCAGTCTTGTTTACTATGAGGGACTAAACACATAAATGGAACTTTAGAGTCAAACAGCAGCAGCTAATATAAAATTTATGAAACCTACCGAGATGTGCTAGAACTCTCAGACAAAGGCATGTCCATACTGACTGGACTATTGCTGTTGCGTTCACTGCTTTCATAGCCAGATTCCATCCTTTGGATCAAACGAGGATGTTGATCCATCTTATAGTGTGCACCCCGACCTAGAGACCAATGCCTATATCTATTTGATTGGCTTGGTCTAGTTTGCAAGACTGGCTCCTTTAGCACATCTTCTGTAAGTTCTTTAGCTGGGAAAATTAGAAAAAGAAACAGATTATAGAAGAGTGAAATTTCATTTGATCACACCTATATATTTGAGCTTCCCAAAGACATAATCCCTTACTTGTAACAGATGTTCTTCAGGTGACCATCTCTGCACTTGTAAGAGTCTGCACTCATAGCTTCCTGTTAGTTCCCACGCTCAATCCAAGGTGCTGGTAATTTCCTATAAAGCCCTATTAGGAATTCAATACCTGTTGGAATGTCTCTCCTACAAAACAGCTACCTATCTTACATATTTAATGTTGTTAAAAATGGCCCCACAACTTCCAGTAGAGGATCACCAAGTATGTTCCCTTCCAGTGTTTAAGAAGTTAATTAAAACAGAATTATTTTAATATTGTTTATAATTGTTTTATTGTTTCATAAGTACATGTTAGCTGATGTCCAATTGTGGTTTAAATGTGCTTTTATCTAAAAATTGTTTTGGCTAATTTAGTAGTTTAACTGGTTTTATTGTCCACTGTTTGCCTACATGTTCATACTTGAATTTTTTGGAATAGTAGCCGCGTTAGTCTGTGCTTCAGGCATATCAGAAAACAAAATAAAAAACACTGTAGCACTTTAAAGACTAACTGCTATATTTTTATTGTTAGCTTTTGTGGCTCAAATACACTTCTTCAGACAAGGAGTGAAACTTCCAGGCAGGATTTATATATACCAAATGTTTTGTTGTTCAGTCGCACAGTCGGTTCCAACCCTCCGCGACCCCATGGACCACCACCCGCCAGGCACCTCTGTCCTCCACCATCCCCCTCAGCCCACCCAGCTCTGCTCCCACTGCATCCACAATACCATCTAGCCATCTCATCTTTGGCTGACCCCTTTTTCTTTTGCCCTCCACCTTTCCCAGCATCAAGGCCTTCTCAAGTGAATCCTCTCTTCTCATTTGATGTCCAAAGTACCTTAGCTTCATCTTTATAATTTGACCTTCTAGGGAGCAGTCAGGGTTGATTTCTTCTAAGAATGATCTGTTTGTAAGGGTTTACATGTTAAAGGGAATGTGCTCAAGCAGAAATGACAGAGAAGCAGGCATGTTCATAAAATTTGTATTATATTATTTTTGTGACTGTATTAGTACGCTGTTAATCGTCCAGAGAGTCCATTGCACTAAGGGGTGGTATCTAGGCTGTAATAATAAATAGACAGATGTGGACAAGATTTTAGGGGCTTTCAGCTGCTAGTTGTTTTGCTTCTTGAATGATTAAGACAGACTGGGTATAACTTGTCTCATTGATGGAGGCTGCCAACACTTCCATGAAGATCTTTTTGCCCACCATTCTTTAAAAAACAGTGGTATACTTTTCTCAGATGAGCAGGACTTTTTCAGTGTTCCCAGTAGCACTACAAAATGCTCTCCACATCAACTCACCTAGCCCTGGGTATAAAAGAAGGGACTCCTCAAAAGAATGCAGCACTTCAGTGAAGCAAGAGTCAAGTCCTATTATAGGATTTGTAGGCGAGAACCTATCTTTTGAGAGAACCATTGGCGTGCACTAAAGGCTGGCAACAGGCCCTATCAGTCCCTGGAAAATAGATGGGGAAGAAGTAGAAGCAGTGACAGATTTTACTTTCCTAGGATCAAAGCTCACTGCAGATGGTGATTGCAGCCATGAAATAAAAAGGCGACTGATTCTTGGGAGGCAAGTGATGAGAAACCTGGGGAGCATAGTGAAAAGTAGAGACATTAAATTGCAAACAAAGATTCGCATAGTCAAAGCAATGGTATTCCCTGTGGCAATGTATGGTTGTGAGAGCTGGACCATTAGGAAAGCTGAGCACAGAAAAATAGACACCTTTGAGAGGTGGTGTTGGAGAAGGGTTTTGAGAGTCCCCTGGACAGCGAGGAGAAAAAAATAGGTCGATCTTAGAAGAAATCAACCCTGACTGCTCCTTAGAAGGTCAAATAGTAAAGATGAAGCTGAAGTACTTTGGACATCAAATGAGAAGAGAGGATTCACTTGAGAAAGCCTTGATGCTTGGAAGGGTCGAGGGCAAAAGAAGGGGACGGCCCAAGATGAGATGGCTAGATGGTATTGTAGAGATAATGGGCACAGAGCTGAGCGAGTTGAAGGCGATGGTGGAGGACAGGAGTGCCTGGCGGACAGTGGTCCA